>OY992870.1:5877500-6558213 GCA_963921415.1 Pyrausta despicata | reverse complement strand
TAATTTTTCTACCCTAAAGACTATCAAAACAGTTAAATACAACTTCACAGGTAGACTAAAGCGTAACTGTATCGGTACTCTTACAGTCTCACATATTCATACACCTGAAAAACGTCCAATGCTGAATTTCCGACAGATTTCCAGGGCAAGTTACGATACTAGCAGCCTGCATCGAGTTTAATCCTGTGATAATTTACAAGGTTGTCAACATAAAAACAGTCATTTTTTATGGCAGATGGGACAGAAATTTCCTCATCAACTCATCACTAGCTGAGCTACCGTATCTTCAAACTTTTATTCGACGTGACCTGTTTCGTCCGAAGTAACATGGCCGGTTTTGCAATCCTAAGCACGCATCACGCAATTTGGGCACAAACTTTTCGGACCGAAGTACTAACTCATCCTTGTTTAGGGCTGGCTCAGTGAAAGTTGAAAAGGTTAAAATGCGATTCCTATAGCCAAATTATCTAACCGAACCTGAATTTTATTAAGGCCGATTGAGTTGGAGTTCTGTCAATGTTACGTAACGAGACAACTTTTTAGCAGCAAAATTAATCGTAGCCAATCCGACCATTTTCATAAAAGTTAATAACTAATTTTTAAAAAAAAACTGTTATTGTTAATTGCTTAAAGATTATACAAAGAGCTTGAAAATAAAAATAAACTACCTGCGTGAAACGGCTCTAGGTAAGCTACAAAGGATTTATTTTTTTAATTTGCTGTAATTCTTAATGAAAGTTAAGTTATAATTGGGTACCTACTACTGGGTAGGAATTCAATGCCATAAATCGCTGACAACTATCAAAACTATTTACCCAAAGATTTCGTATGCCCATTGGCTCACAATCACACGAGTCAATTATGACGACTTGACTTTGGATCAATTTAAAAGCATTTTGAACTTAAACAATATAAGTTAGTAGCAAATAAATCAACTAAAGTCATAACTTCATTTCGACAAGCACGATCCTGGAAAGATTATTATTTTCACACAGCGGTCCGCTCGATTTCGTCCGTGCAAAATTTGGAATTTTACTCCTTCCTGTTTAATCCCAAGGGAGCATTTAATCAGGATATAAAGTATCCTATCACCTAAGTCAGTTCATACCCTGTCTGCATACCCAATTTCATCAAAATCCTTGAGTAGTTTCAGCGTGATTGACGGACAAACATTCAAACATAGAAAATTTTGCTTTTATAATAGTCGTGTGATGATGACCCTATAAAAATTGGTAACATTTTGGGCAGCCCTATTCAGGGTCGCCATACCCCGCGTTGAGAAATTGGCCCGAAAAGAATGTTGGCCAAAACACCTCCATAAATCAACACAGCCCAGTCATGCTTTTTACTAAATTACTTACTAACGCGTTCTTTTCATTTTAAATAGCAACCTTGATGAATAGAGTAAAAGCCTTTTCAGCTGAGCTGGTAATTTTTGGCATGTCATAAAGCTTAGGTTTTTCATGTTTTCGTTTTTTATTCTGTCAAAGTAACAAGGTCTACCCGTTAAGTTTGCCAATGATTAGGTTTTCCAATGATTACAGACTAGCTTAGCCTGTGATATCTTTGTCAAGACTCATCGTCTGTTATCCATGAATGAATATTATCCATTTTTAATGGTTGGTTTAGGATACCTTTCCACCGGCGTGGAGTGAGGGAGCTGAGCGTAGAACCGAGGTGTTTCGGAGCGGAGCGGAGAGAGCGAAGTCCTTGACTGTATTTTTCAGTGCACTTCCTCGCCCCGCTAACCGGTTTTGCATAAATGTTTAACGGAACGGAAGTACGGAACTCTTTGTCCACTGAAGAGGAGCGGAGATTTTGCAGAATCTTATTGGTTAAATATGTCTCAGTTTCTCCGCTCCGCGGCCTTGCTCCGCGCCGGTGGAAAGGTATCCTAAACCACCCATTAAAAATGGATAATATTGATAAATAATATTTCGGCTACATATCGTAATCAACATCAATTTTAGCGTGGTAAGCTTGTAAAAATGAAAATGCTAACTAGCTTTCTGTCCTACCATATACATTTAATCGTAACAAATATTTGGATAAGAATAAGTTAAATAATAGTCAATAAAGAGAAGCACTCACAGCACCACATGCTCACATGAGCATGTGGTGCTAGTTTGAAAACTATCTCCATAAAAGGCATGATGACACCTATCTTAAATATATTCAAGACCATGGCGTTAAAAAAACATAGCCCCTATGAAGTTAATACAACCAGTATATTTTCAAAAAGCTGTAGAAACCAATTTTTAATCACACAAAACTCAATAAATATTCGGTCAATTGACTCCGATTGCTGATACTTGACCGTGACGTCACGTTCTTGTATTCCCATACAAAATCTATGGAGGCAGACCGTTTTGATAGGTAATAAAAAGTATGTCAACGATTGGTGGTGTCATCTAGCATATTGCCCCTCAAGCTTAACCCTTTTACAAAATGGCCGCCGGCAAGCTTGTCAAAGATTAAAACTTTATTGACGTCGATTAATTCAGCCGGCGGCAGGTAGCGGTAATTACCTTTGCTTTGTTGACTGAAATAGATTCCTTTCAGCCGTTTCAGCGCAGTGTAGGTGTTTGACATTTATAACAATAACACTCTCTTTGTATTGTGTGGAGTGTAGTTGCTGGACCCATAAGGCGTGTCCATTATGATCTGACGGACGGTTTCAGTATTATATCTACCGTTGACTGAAAGTAACATAACTGCGAGTTACATAGAAAGGGTTTTACCTTAGATATGTATTTTTAAATAGGAGTTTAACGGCCTTGGACTTTGTCCATAAAGATGGGCTCTTAAGTGTTCTCATCTTCATTGATTTCCACACCTTTTTTATCACTAACCACAGATAGCTTTTAGTGTGAATCTCACAGTTATCTATCTTTCAGTCACTACTACTGGTACCTGGTACTGAAACTGGTAGTTATAGATAACATTGAAACCCGCAATTAGTATCTATTAAAGCCTTCCAGCTGTCAGTTACTTTAATTCAATTTAATCTGTCAACGTCTGAATAAAAGTGGCTATTCTCAACACAAAAACGAAAAAAAAACACGGGTTGCACTCCGGGAGTGCCGGCAGAAGTGAAAACTTGATTATTAACGTTGTGCATTTTTGATTTATTTGAACCGTCTTACGGTTTTTTGATCAGCATCACGTGACCTGACGCGAGTTTCACAGTTTCTACCCATGCCACAAAAGTGCTCAACGCCGCTAAAGAAGTTTTCACTTCAAAAATACAGCCAGCCTACAGCGTGTTGACAGCGTGTCAAACAATCAACGCGGCAAAGTCACACACAGGCGCAAGTTTATTAAATGTAAACTTAGTACATACCTACACAGCTACCTTACCAAAAAACTAAAAGATTATAGAGCTACCCCTAAACTTTTCAATTGTGACGTTTGACGGGTAAATTAATCTTCGATTTTCATTCTAAACTGAAATATGGGTCAAGAACTGAATAATTCAGTACGAAGGCAACATAACGATTTTCAAGTAAGTAGGTATACCGCCCCACATTTACTGAAAGTAGTTTTCGACTTTATTGAGCGAAATCGTTTAATAATAGCATTTTAATTATTACTCTCTTGCCCCATTTTTGCAGCCCCTTTTAAAACCGTCAGTGTAAGGCAGTATAATCATAATGCATAAGTAGGTACCTGTAAGTAAGCACTGATATTGTTTATAGTTTTAGAATTGTTTTTTTCCCTCAATGTATTTTTGACGTGACAACGTCTTATAAATTGGTTTGCCGGGTGACACTTCAAGAAACTGCGTTACGCTGCTCCGCTCACGTTCCGCGCGAGAGAGTCAGAGCGAGAGAGAGAGAGAGAGAGAGATAGGCATACACACCGGTTCATGTTATACGAATGAATATTCACATTAAAATTATTTTACCACTCAAAGTCGTTGTCACGTAAAACTTTCGCGCGTATACCGACTTTATTTTATTAATTTTTAAGCTTTGACTGGTTTTGGTTAGTGCTAACATATTCAGGGCTAATTTCTATACTTTTTCCAGCTGATTACAAAGCCGCTATTTATATGACCTTGGTGAAATCAGGGCTGCCTAATTATGATACAAGCAATCTGTAAGAACTTTTTTATTTTCCCTTAAAAACATGTCGAAAGCCCACACAACAACTATTCCTGGGCTAAATCTAAAGCAAAGATAACGGAAACCAAGTTGTAGGTATCGCTGTTTTGTTCATGAGGTTATGGTTATGAATGGTGACTTTTTAACCGTAGAAAAATCAAAGTAGCATCGCAATAACTTGCAAATAATGGAATATTTTATGACTGATTCATAAAATTATTTAATTTTAAAATGGATTGAATGAGGAAATACCAACCTCAGATTACATTCTAATATTTAGATACAAGTTAACTACGTGTGTGCTGTACATTAACCACCAAAGCACATATACGACTTACCGTCGCTTCTAGTAGCTACTGTCAGCGATAAAGCCACTGTTTTTGTTTGACACGCAAGAAGAGTCACAGCGACAAAATGTCGCATTTGTGTCCTCGGCCTTAGGTGTCAGTAACTAAAACGCTAGGGTCAAAATTGCATTACCTAACTGTGGACTCGTGTGACATCTCATAAGTATGATGCTGATGTCAATAAAATTCCACGCTATTCTCATAGTGGTAGCATGATGAAAAAAGCTTGTTAAATTTCGCAAATTGGCATTCGTACCTCGTACATACGTATCTCGCGTAGGTATGCTACGTCACTGGCATTTAAATCTTTATATATACGTATCTTGCATATGTATGCTCGTTTTTCCCGAATAAAATCTACGTATTGGTAGTACTTCTTGGAAAATTGGCTAACTAAAATAGCATGTACAGCTCACGGGAAACGTTAAATTTTTAATTATCTCTAACTAAACCCGACAGTTGCGCTGGAGCTCATAACTATAAGTTTCATTTTAAAAATCTGCGAATTTATCTGTCGTACTTAGTAAGTTAACATACCTCATAACAACACGACATACGATATAGCACCTACACTGCAACTGGATATATACAATACCAATATTAAACACTAATTATATGTATTCAATCTCATGAGTCATATTATTGGTATTATTTTTTTGTGTTTCCTCTTTTATTTACTTTGTCGCACCGCCTACTAATAATTTCTGCTTAGCCCAAAGGTATGACTGGTAGAGAATGCCCTGTGGCGTTAAGCCCACAGAAGTACACAGCTTTGTTGTGCAATTAAGCTCAATCAATAAAACGCAGACTGATTAAAAAAGATGGATCTATGCCACAGAACATTAAGGCCATAAAAATCAGTAAGATCGACATTTTATTGCGATATGACAACGTTTAGTCGGACAATAGCACTTGCTCATTGCAACATAAGTTGAAACATAAGTTTAAATAATAAAATGAAGCTGTTTAACTGGGTTTAAGTAAAATACAATAAAACGTAAACGAATAAATCAAATGTACTTGACAGATGATAAAAACTTGAAAGCTTCATTACACGGGATGTAATGGGAAATGAAACTTTGATCCTGAATCCAAAAAGCGTCAGTCCTCTTGTTTTTACTTAAATTGTGTGCGAGTGATCCTACTGACATCCAACTCCATTAGACCTTTACAAAACACAAAAACTTTTTGCCGCCAAATTGACTCCTGCTTTATTTAATATGCAGTTCGTTTTAATGGACGAAATTGGACGATTTTTGCATTTTGCGTTTTATAATTAATTACGATTAAGTTAATCAGAAAAAAATGAATTAAAAAAAAATATTATACATTGGTGTGCCAAAATGGTCCCGCCTCAGTATAGTCGTGGAGCGATACGCATGCCACGACACTGGTTTTCAGTGGGGACCCAGCCTTCGGACCACCCAGGTTCTTTCACGACGCAGCGGAGCAATATTAGAAAGAAAAAAAGATTTTTTTATTAAGTATCACATATTTTACAAAATAATAAATAAATAAATACACATATTCAAAATTATATAAACAAGATATTGAAAAGGTGGGCCACTCAGCATGTGTCGTAGCATCTCAGGAATGCCACGACGCTGGATATGGATATATCGATATAGATTTTAATATATGCTGGATATTAGGATATGTTTTTTTGTATATAGAAATAGGTACTACTTACACTAGTAAACTATTTGATCAGTCAAGAACGCACAACACGCACAAAAGCTAGGAAGGTCTTTTCCGTTTTCCAGAGGCGTCGTCCTTGAAACATGTTTTGCTCGATCTATTCTTAGGACCATTCACCGCCTCCTCACGAGATTATTTCTTTTCTACAGACTCAACAAAGTAGAACATTTTAAGTACTTATCGATCTTACATCACTGCGTCGTATAAAGCAAAGTTGATACCCGCGTCTGTCCCCGTGTCTGTAATATTTATGTATGCTTCGATCTTAAAAACTACTGAACGGATTTTGATGCAGTTTTTAAAAATAAGTAGAGTGATTCAAGAGAAAGATTTATAACACACCGGCCGACATCTGTCGAGTACGCTATTAGGTATAAATTAAAGCTTGTAATTTAAAGTGTTACCCACAACGTTGTGGTATACTTATTGCATTGAAATAATTAATTAATTATATCAAGTGACTTGACTTAACACATAACGGTCCACAACTAATGACTTGAATTACTGTTTTTATAATTCGCAAAAGAGTGAATGTAAAGAGTAATAAGGCATAAAATAGCTTAGACCTAAGTTACTGGGGGAAGTTCACAAGAATAACCATTTGAACTAAATTATCGGCTTAACAATATTTATCTCAGTACTTGTACGCAATTATTTTGTATGTAAGCCCCTATTATTTCTTTGTTGAAAAGCCAATTAACCTCTTACAATTTTCTTACATAAACGCCTCAAACTCAGCCAAAATTGCCGGCAAAAATAATCCCACCTTCCAATTAGAAACTTGAAACAAAACGACTTTATCAAATGGTATTTTCGTGGGGTATTTTACATAAGATATTTTCTCGAAAGACAGTTATTGCTATAGAATTTAATAAGAGACATCTTCCTTAAATCAATGTGAAACGGTTGAGATTCGATTCGAGACTTTGGGAAATTGTGTTTTCTCGCTCTTTAGTTTAGAATGATGATATAAACGAAAAAAAAAAGTTTACAAAAAGAAGTTATTGCAACATTTTTCCCGATTTAAAAAGCAATTGACGATTCACGCTTGTCAAAATATCTACCTGGTATTAATAATTTCTCGTTAATTATTTTATCGACGATACCGCGTAATGGAAAAAAAACTTTCTAAGATTTTAATAGCAGATTGGGAGTGCCGTTTAGCGCAAGGGGCATAATAAAGCTCACAATTTTAAAATTTTGTAAAATTGTGAGCCTTGCGGTAGCGCGACGTGTTTTGCAGCTTTACAGGCAGCTTTCTACTGTCTTACAATTTTCAGTCAATTAAACTGTTAGTATTAGCGCCATAGTTTAGCAGTGTATTCGTTTTAAACATTCAACAATAAGCATAACCGTGCTTCGGAAGGCATGTTAAGCGGTTGGTCTCGGTTAATATCGAAAGATATTAGTCGTTGAGCCTAGTCAGAGGCCCTTGGGCGGCTTAATAACAGCTGACGACAGTAAGGTTGGTTACTTACCTACACACACCCCTCCACCAATCCGCACTGAGCCCACGTGGTGGAGTATCGCTCGAACCACCTCATAGTTGAGGTGAGGCCTGTGCCCAGCAGTGGGACATTGTATAGGCTGATGAGATGAGATACAAAAATACAAATCTTTTCTCTTTATAACATTGAGTGTATTGACATTCAACGATAGTTATTTAACGAAAATAGCACAGTTTGTGTTTCCAAAGTGTAATTAATCTACACTGCAGAATGGCCACTCCATAAAGAGCAACAACAGAACAATAAAAAAAAAAACTTTGTCCGTTATGGCGCGATAAAATGGGAGAGTTCCGTTAGTGCTATCTTGTGTAGGGTTGTCGAGATACATCTAAAAATTTAGATCACTACTAGATGCTTTTGATTTTAAATTATAATCAACGTGAAATAAGAATAAGCAATAAAACTGAAGGGGTATATACTTTCAGCAATACTTACTATACTTTCTGTTACTGGGAGCACGGTTTAGTAATTTAAATCTATTTATTTTTCATACATATTTAAGTTAGAGTTAGTATCAAACTTTTATTTCAAATAATTCTTAAATCATAGTCCGTCAGCATAGCAACGGATGTGTAACACTGTGTGCTGATAATTGTTTAGGGCTGTCAATAAAATCATTAAAAGTAAATGATATAAATGAAAAAAAAAACGCTATCGAGGATAACTTTCACAGCTTATTCTGCCCATGGTATACTTAAGTACGGTGGCCAGCACGTCATGGTAAACGCTGTGGTGTCTTATACGCTTGTGATACGGGCAATTTTCAAACAAAATTGGGTAGCCTAATGTGTTGGGCGCTGTACATAACCTTTAGTATTATTGCTTATTTTTTACACTCTGTTTAGCCTTTTACTTTCAGTATTTTTCAGATTGGAAAATAATTGAATGGAACATACCTTATGGAACTATTTCTATCTTCACTTTTCAGGTTCTATCATTTTTTGCGTTGTATAGGTATATTTTAATAAAAGAATGACGGGCTGAATATCAAAGATAAAATGAATACCTCGATTTCAATATCGCCATCATTTAAAGCAGCAGTTCCTGTGTGTGCCTTGACAAAATAAAGTTGATAGGTATGCCAGAAAGTCTATTTTTGTGAAAGTAAGTCTATTTGAGCAAAGTTTAGACACCACGCCTCGCTATAACTCGCAGCAAAGCAAACAAACCGCGAAGTTGAGCAACTGAGGAAATGACGTAAGTTTTCAACTTATAAGGCACAAGTTTGACTGTGGGACCAATAAAATATGCAAGAACATTATTTGGATGTCAGGGCGAAAAGTAGGCATGGTTGGTAAGTAGGCACAATAGTTAAGAAGAAACTAATAGCTGACCATTCTACAAAAATCCGTTGTTCAATGAAAAATTAAACACAGCTACCTCTGTTCCGCAAAAAAATGTTTATAAAAATAAATATTCGTTACAAAAACTGTATTTTCATTGCGTTCTCTTATTCATGTGCCACTCAAATAGGTGCAGTAAAATATAATTACGGGTATTGTAAAGGCGTGCGATGAAAACGCATGATGAAATATTATGACGTTTTTGTTTTTATTTTCCTTTGAGTAACATGTGAATGAATGAAGGTATGAATAATGCGCGTAAATACTCTACGGTTAACAATTCAGTGATACAAAAATCACTATATTTCTTACCTTCACGTTATATTATTTTCGTCGCTACCTATAATTAAGGAGTATTAAATTGCTTGTTTTGTAGTAGTTGCAGGGCAGCGATTTGGTTGTAAGTACAGTCGCTAGCTCATTAAGCTAGCCATTTTTGTTGCAAAATCGCTAGTATCAAAAGCGCATAAGATAAGTGTTCACCGCCCTACTTGAGTTAAGCATCCCGGGCGCGGTCGTGTTTAGGATGGGTGACCATTCCGACCATGTAAAAGTCGTCTATTACTAGCGTCTTCATGTTTCGGAGGGCACGTTAAGCCGTTGATCCTAGTCTTGGAAAAATTAACCACTGGAAACGAAACCCTTTCAGAATGTATGAAAATGAAAAATTTAGATGTTTAGTGATTATAATATGTCGATATAATTGTTGAAGGAATTTAAGTTGCATGGTTTGGTAGTTGAATATCACAATATATAAAACTCAAAGGTGACTGACTGACTGACTGAAAAAGTGATCTATTAACGCGCAGCCCAAACAACTGGACGGATCGGGCTGAAATTTGGCATGCTGGTAGATGTTATGACTTAACTTAACTGATAAAATAGAGTGCAACCTCTAGTTTGTACTAAGCTAAATGGCAAAAAATTACATACCGTGTCCATGAAGAAAGCGCGGGCGGGCGCTTAAGGCTTAGTCAGAGGCCCTTGGACAGCTTGAAAACATCTGACAGTAAAACGTTCACATCCCACATTCAAAGAAAGAATTACTTTTCCAAAGTTAAAAATCACAGCAAGAATCTCTTCTAAAAACGCATTAAAACGTCAAAAATTTTGTAGCTAGCTATTTTGCTATGAATCCCTAGGCAACTATTTCGCCTTGTGCAAAATTAAAATGGAAGCATCCCAAGAATCTCGGCTAGTTTAAAACTGAAGATTAAACAAGTTTGTACTCGGAATTATAAACGATCTAGACTGCTTCAACGCAACGCCTGAAGTTTAAAAGTATGTGGACAACGATATCAAGATAAGATGATTAAAAGGAAAAACGGCAAGGAAAAGTTAATGAAAATTGTCATGAGGTAAGCTGAAAGCACTTTAAAACAAGCGACTTTAAGTAACATTTCTTTTTAAAGAATGACCTTGAGGTTGACTGGCAGAAAATGCTTTTAGCATTAAGGCCATCCTTTGTACATTTCTTGTGCAATAAAGTTTTAAATAAATAAATAAAATAAAGAAAGGGTAACTTAACTATGCAGGTTTGGTGGCGAAGCACGTTCATTATAAACCTCATAATTGTAATTTATCACTCTAAAATTATAAAATGACATTCCATAATATATCATTTTATGTAACTCTGACTGAGTTACATAAAATGATATATTATGGAATGTCATTTAGTTTTAAACAAGGAAATAAGTAGGTACCTACCTACTTCTGTTTCTGGTCCCGTACGTATTTAAGGAGAAAATATAATTAAAAGATTTAAGTTTTAGGTTTATATCCTGCTATTAACTATTAGCGATCCTAAGATTATTAAATGGGTACCTACATTGAATATTCAAACAACTGACTGCCTCGTTGGTGTAGTGGCAAAGTTTCTGCCTTACATCCGAGAGGTCCTGGGTTCAAATCCCAAGTCGAGCCAAAGTTGTTTCTGAGATTTCCTGTCATGAATTTCTCAAAAACAGCTCGGAGTCGGTAAGTTGGCGGTGTTACACCCCCGTGGCTCGGAAAGCACGTTAAGCCGTTGATCCTGCGTCTGATCTCTCTCCAATCATGTCGGATTTCCGTCTCCCCGAACTTTGAGAGTGATGGAACAGTGAGTGCACCTGTGTATCGTGCTAACACTTGTGCACTATAATATCTCCTGCGTAGTTGGTTGATCTCTGTTGAGATTGGCCGCCGTGGTCGAAATCGGCCAGGAGGACTATTATTCAAAGTAAACAAACAACCAAACAAACAAAAAAATACTTCTAAATATCTGCATAGGTACGTGTTCGTGGGACGCAAAGTACAGATTTGAGGATGAGGTTCTAAGATTAGTCAAAATGTACCGCCAAGGTACATATGTGCCTTTCTGTCAGTCACTAGTCGCGGCGACAGTATGCCGCAGGTGTCCGTTGGCGTTAAACTTTTCCAATAAAGTCCAACGACTTTTACGAACTCCAGGACAATAACCTACTCATGTCTTCATTAAGTTCCTATTGGTACTAATCCTGTTTTACGAAGATCATCTTATCTGTTTTATCGTAAAAGAGGGCCAGGTGTGAGTTGAGTTGGCGCTGGGTTCTGTATTAAAAGTCCAAGAACCCATACCCAAAACAAAAAATCAATTTTTTGGTTGACTGTTGAACGTTAAAAAAGCGTACGTATTATACAATATGCATGTATACAAGGATTGTTTGTCATGCTGTTGATTTTGTTTACTCATAAGTAAACTTTGTTAGAAATCGAATGTATCATATAAATTTTGAGGCAAAAGCGGGATCTTCAAACACAGGTAATTTTACTTAAATGGAGAGCCACTAGTTGCAAAAATGTATAAAAGATAGGTACTGAATATAAATATTTTCCTTTTCATTTTTCATTGCATATGTACTCGTAAGTTACCTTATTTTAAAACGTTTTAATGTGTAGGTTCTATGGTCGAATTTAGTTCAAATTTTTTTTTCGTAGTATCAAGGGTTATTATAGCTTATTATAGTATTTATTATAGCTTTATTGCACAACAAAACTATGTACAAAAGGTGGACTTAACGCCGTAAGGCATTCTCTACCAGTCATACCTTTGGGATAAGCAGAAATGATCGTAAGCGGTGCGACAAAATAAATAAAAGGAAAACACAAAAATTATAATACCAATAAGACTTAAGAAATGAAATATAAAATATAAAATAAATTTAGGACTGCTTTTTAATAGTTTTTTTTTTTCTATTTTGGTTTGTTTTTTTTAAACTCCTAAAGAGTCTCAACTGACTATTCTAAAGGCATTTAACGGGTTTTAAAGGGTGTTTAGGGTAGAAATAAATCGAATATTATTAGTTTTAGACATGATATTACAGTCTTCTTCTTCTTTCCTGTCGGCATGACGGGCTAAATTTTACTTGCCCAGAAAGCGGTTACCGTGGCAGCCCTCTGGTTACAGGCTAGTAGGTCCTCACGCGAGCAGGTGGTCGGGCACGCGGGACAGTTCATGAGGTGGACCATGGTTTGCAGGGGTTCTCCACATTCACATCTGACGTCTGCGCTGCTTAAGTACCCCCACCGACACAGGTTATCTTTACTTCGACCAACCTGTGTCCTCAGCCTATTTAGACTTCTCCAGGTTGGCCAAGGTTCTTTATAGCCCGGAGGCAGATTTTAATTGGGGGGGTACAGTGGATGTGGATACTCACTTGCCCAAAGCCTGCACCTCATGTCAGCGGGGATTTCGTCGGTAGGCTGCGTAGATCGTAGGAAGCTTTTGCGGCTTCGCAGCCGACCTGGGGCGGGGGAGAGCCCGTAGAGTGGATGTCTCGGGTCGCTTTCCTGTTTTTGTTTTTCAAGCGAACATGTCACTTCTCTACGGACTCTGGGTGGCGCTATTCCCGCAAGAGGAAACAGCATACCGACCGGGGTTGGCTTAAGACAGCCAGTAACTATGCGGCAGGTGTCGTTTAGCTCTGCGTCAACATCTCTGGTGTGTACTGACCTAGCCCACACTGGACACGCGTATTCTCCTGCTGAGAAACACAAAGCTAGTCCCGTAGTTCGCATAACCGTTGGGTTTGCTCCCCAGTTAGTGGAGGAAAGACGGCGCAGGAGGTTATTACGGGAACTAACCTTTTGTTTTGTGTTTCTGCAGTGGGTCTTATAAGTCAGTGAGCGGTCAAGTGTCACTCCCAGGTATCTAGAGAAGTTACAGTGTTGGATGGCGACGTCTTTCCATGAAATGTTCAGCTCCCTGTTTGCCTCGCGGTTACGTAGGTGGAAAGCACACGATTGGGTTTTGCTTGGATTGGGCCTTAGAGCGTTTTGCTCGTAATATTCATGAAGGTTTTCCAAGGCAAGGTTCAGTGTACTTTCCACGGTGTCGAAGGTCTTATCTTGGCAAGTTAGTGCAAGATCATCGGCATAGATAAACCGCTGAGTGTTAGGGTAGTGAGGCTGATCATTCGTGTAGATGTTGAATAAGAGTGGTGCCAGGACGCTTCCTTGGGGAAGGCCGTTTTTCTGACATCGCCATCTGCTCTTCTTTCCATGTAAATGGACGCAAAAGCGGCGGTTGCGAAGGAGCTCACTTAACAGTGACACAAAAGTGGGATCGTTTGTGGCACTCGAAACTTTAGACAGCAATTTTTTTATGTTCACTGTTATACGCTGCTGAGAGGTCGACAAACACAGCACCTGTGACCATGCCCCGCTCAAATCCGTCCTCAATGAACTGAGTGAGGTTAAGCACCTGACTGGTGCATGATTTTCCCGGCCGGAATCCGGCCTGTTCTGGGATGAGTATGGGGTCAATGGTAACTGTGAGTCGGTTGAGTATTAGTCGCTCGAAAAGCTTGAAGGTATGACACAGGAGAGAAATTGGTCTGTAGCTCTTAGGGTCGGAAGGGGATTTCCCAGGTTTTAGTAAGGCCACAATTTTCGACTTCCTCCACAATTTCGGAATCTTCGCTTGTGCCATGCACGCATTAAATAAACTAAGCAGCCAGGATATAGCCACTGGTCCAAGGTGTTTCAGCTGTTCGACTGTGATATCGTCCAGGCCAGCAGCTTTGCCGTTTTTCAGTGCTTTTATGCTTGTGGTGATATCAGTGAGTGTGAAAGGCATGCTGATGTTGTTGCATATCTGTTGAGTATGTTGAACTGATCTTGGTGTTTTGGGGAGTCTTCCAGTGGGCTTTCCATTAAGTATAAGCTGGTGCGCTACTTGATTGGCTGTGGTTTGACCCGGTAATGATGGAGGGGGCGGATAATTTGTCAGCTTTTGTATAGTCGACCACGCTTTCTTGCTATTATGCGTCATATTGATAGACGTGACAGTATTCATCCACCTTTCCTTCCTACTATCGCCTACCAAACTAAGAAGCTCTTCTCCGATCGAAATGGTCTGTTCAGAGAAGGGGTCCTCTGCGAAGAGTGCCTCATATTGTGTAAGTAGGGTGGAAGCTTCTGATGTCAAGCCTGGGACGTATGCTGTGCGACATCCTCTGGGTATGGTCCGTCGGGATACTGACCAGATGACTTTTACAAACTCGTCGTAGTTTTGAGGTACAGGCGGTATGTCGAGAAGCTGTTGGTCCACTTTTTCAGAGAATCTGGTCCAGTCGGCTTTGGCAAAGTTGAACCGTCTTCTGAATGGGACCTGTAACGGTCTCACAGTAGCCACCACCTGAATCACTACAGGCCGGTGCTGAGTTTTAGGTATTGGAGAGCACAATTGTTTGGTACATTGTGGTCTTATATTCGCGCTGCAGAAAGCGAGGTCCGGATTATAGCCGCGACGCCAACGGCGACTGTAGAACGATACAGGGAGTTTGGCACTGTGGATGAGTTCCAGGCCGTGCGAGTCTGACCATCGTTCCACAGCTTCTCCGTTCGGGTCACTGGCTGCGTAGCCCCAGGTGGTACTGTGACTATTAAAGTCGCCCAGTATTAGTTTAGTGGGGTGATTATCAAAGTTTTTGGTTTTGATAAATCTAAAGTCATCATTCGGGGGCTTATAGACAGAGGTCACTGTACAGTTTCCGAGGTCGACTGTGATAAATTCTATCGAACCCTCTGATATACAGTCTGCTGAGGTAACTGTTATGGATGGTTTTGCAAAAACTGCGCTGCCATACTTTTTGTGTTCAATTTCAGCGATAAGGACCATACCTGCTATATGTGGTCTTTGTTGGTCAGAACCACGGTGTGTTTCTTGGACACACAGAATGTCGCATGAGTGCCTCTGACAGAGTCTCGATAGTAAGATAGACTTGTCATCTGAAAAGCCTTCGATATTAATCGTGATAACAGTCAGGGCTGGCTCTGGAAAGAGCCTTTTAGTTGGTCCTGAAAAGGTTCGTTTTGGCCCTTGATAGGACTGGTTTGAGTTGCATGGATCGCCCATTTGCCGTGGTAAAAAGATTCGCCAGCCTAGCCACTCCGTTACGGTGACTAGCTGTTTCCAGGGTGCGCCGCGGGGAGGCTCTTTTTATGCACTCCTATTACAGTGCGACCCATGACGTGAGTGACAGTAAAAACTAATAAGTTAGACGACTACTTTGGTGTAATGGTCAAGAAGTTGACTATTAACCAAGAGGTCGCGGGTTCGATCCCCGCACTGTGTAAACATTTTGTGTGCATGAACATAATCTGTTTGTACTGATATGGGTGTTATATGTATTTATTAAAGTTTGTAATACCACTGTTGATATATCTGTAAAACAAGTACTTAAGCTACTTAACGGAGTCAGATCAATGTATGTGATGTTGTTGTATATTTATTTAAAAGAAAAAAAAGTTAGAACTTTAATACAGTTTAGCCCAAAGGTATGCCTGGTAGAGAATGCCCTACGGCGTTAAGTCCACCTTTTGTACATAGTTTTGTTGTGCAATAAAGCTTAAATAAATAAAACAATTTGTAACAGTAATGAGGAATGCTGACCTACTGATTCCATCTATACTGTGTGTACCTGTACTGATATGACGGCTACCGTACACTCGTATTCTTGCTTATTTTATGTTACCAAGAATTGTTTGGCCACGATTTGTGGGATATAATTGGTGTCGTTTTACATGAGCCATTTTTAGAAGTGGGGGTTGATGAACAGGTAAACGTGAACATCGTTACCACAAATTAGTAGACACTGTTAAAAGTCCGTTCTAAGAATTCAATTTGTACGTCTACATCAGTTTATCAACAAAAAAAAATATTTTCCATACTGATTAATTGATTAATTTATTATTATTGATATTTAGTTTTTGTATATTTTAATATAATTTCATATTTACTTTAAATAATTGATATTATATCTTTATGTTATGTTTACTTATTTTTGCGTTATTATTAGCCACAATTTACCTTTCTCATTTAATTTTCACTGCACCCATTGCCTTCTTTCTGAATGACCTTAAAGTTGACTGGCAGGAAATGCTTTTAGCATTAATTCCACATTTCTTGTGCAATAAAGTTTATAAATAAAACACGGGTTGCACTCCGGGAGTGCCGGCAGAAGTGAAAACTTGATTATTAACGTTGTGCATTTTTGATTTATTTGAACCGTCTTACGGTTTTTCGATCAGCATCACGTGACCTGACGCGAGTTTCACAGTTTCTACCCATGCCACAAAAGTGCTCAACGCCGCTAAAGAAGTTTTCACTTCAAAAACTTACCTAAACCGTAAGGCCCTATGCACACCTGCGGCATATTGGTTGCCGCAACTCGCGACCGTCAGTAATATGACCGCGGTGATTGGTTAACACGCTGTCAGTCACGAGTCGTAGCGACAGTATGCCGCAAGTATGCGTTGGCGGTTAAGGACCCAGATCCTTACCAGGTTTGTTAGTAAAGTGTTCCTTCTAAGTGCTCCGTAAATATCTACGGGAACTAAAGTGTTCTATTTTACTACAATTGCTTCCGTTTCCTACCTACTAGAAGGAATCGTTTTGCTTTGATTTTTCAAATTGCAACCCCTTTATTTCAGAACCCAACAGCTTTATACATACATATTCAGGTTTCTTTTAACTTTTCTTTTTCTTTTTTAGTTTTTCTCAACGTCTTGCCAGGATCGTCGTAATATAATCTCTTTTATTCCACGACTCATTTAATCTAAAGAACAATGACTTTCAGTCTACAAATTGAATTTGACGCCTGAAACAATGCAAAACCGATTAAACCGAGCCCCGTGGACACCTGACTGAAAGCTGAAGGGACTTGTAAATTAGTTTGTAAAATAACTATTAATGAGGTTTGCTGAAACTTGAAACTAGCCTTTATACAGACTTTTGCATAGAACGTGGCAGCTGTTGATACATAAGCCAGGTTATGACCAATAAAAATACTTACACTATACCCAATTATATGTATATTATATCACCCACTTATATATTACCCACTATATTATATTATATATTATATTACCCATTTATATATTATACCCACTTTTGGACATAGGACTTACATTAACCTCATGGTCAATGTTAGTCCTATGTCCAACAGTGGGAAGTTCACCTCATGTTGGCAATACGTGACGAGTAAAACTCCACCGCGCGGGCTCATTACGGATTAGTGCCTCCACTTTTCACGTTTTTGTAAGAAAAGTGACTATCCTTACCATCAGATGGTATCAAATAGCCTTAAGGCCTCTGACTACGTTTAACGACTTATATCTATATCTATACAAAACTATCTATGTAAGCAACAAAACCGCGAAATTGAAGTGGGAGTGGGCGGGTCACATCTGCAGGATGCAACCAGAGAGGTGAGCTCGAGTCGTCACCAAATGGGTGCCTACAGACGGCTATCGCCGAAGAGGCAGACCCAAGAGACGATGGTGTGACGACTTGGTCAATACAACAAGGGACTGGGAAACGTTGGCGATGGACAGGGACAGGTGAAGAGATTTGGGGGAGGCCTTTGCCCAGCAGTGGGATGATATAGGCTAAAGAAAAAAAACAATATCTATAGATACTACCGGGGCCACCGACTCTTCGCTTCCTCATAGGCTAGTAAAATAATAAAGTAAATATTTTAAGTAAACTTTTACATCGCGTAACAATCAACCTTTTTACCACAAGTCTATTCTATCATACAACTGACAATCTCAATGATTTTAGTGATTTTTTGCGCTGTTTTTTCTCTGAAATTGTCCCGAAGCATAGGAGGGTTAAATATTATATTGGAGCGTGTATAGGTGCTTTTTGTATGTCTTATATGCAAAATATATAGACTATATTTAGCATCTAGCGGCATAGTATCCTCAGTTACTTTTACCAGTATTTTTGTGATGAAATGATTATGCTAAATTGGAGTTAAAGATTGCTGAATACCTACTTAGCTCACTCAAAAAACTTACTTAAGAGTTAAAAATCTTGATTTAACATTATAGCTATCCAGGGAGCAGGTAACAAGCCGTGTATTACGTAAAATTTGAAAGGCCTTATAATCTTGGAGAGAAAGTTACCAGTATATTACCATTAAAACCCTTAAGGTTTCCAGGGTAAAAAGTTGGAATTATTCTTATAACTTTCTTTGTGCACACAGGTGCCATACTAAAGTTTATTAAACAGTTAGCTTCCAGTTTGCAGTTTGTTACGATACGTCCAATAAGGTCTTAATATATTTAACTTAAATTTTGCTACTTTTTTTTCTCAATAAGATGATAATGAAGACAATTTTGTTTTAATACTAAGAATAAGTAATTATTTTTTTATTATTGAAAAGTATTTTTTTCTGAACCATAGTGATTTCTTTTAATAAAAATCCAATGCTTAATATTTTATTGTATATGCCATAAAAATATTAACGCTATAAAAAAAATATTTATGAAACTGTACCTACTGGTTGAGTTTTTTTTTATAAAATTTTCGGCATTTCTGAATGTTTTATTTTAGTTTGTGGTTTTTTTTTAAGTAAACCTACTTCATATAGATGCACTGTGTCAAGCCGTTAGTACTAAAGTTGGGTCTTGGACATTCTTATCCACTTAAATAGTTAATTTTTAAGACTTCGGCCGTTACTATTAATTTAGTAATTAAATACTGCTAGCTTCTTGTAACTTTTTACCAATTTACAGACTTTTTAAAGTGTTGTAAAATATAATTATTTAACAGTGTTCAGATAAGACTTTTATCACTGAAATGCAGATTAACTTTGTATTTACGTTTAAAAATTAGGCTCACGCCTTTGAAGTTTGTCGGGTTTGTATTGCTAAGCATTAAATAATCTCAAATAACCTTACAGTTATTTCGGTATTTTTATCAAAAAGAGGCCAGCTAGTTACCGTACCAATCGCATACTTCAGTATTACCATAAACAAAAACCTTGAAACATTGGTGCTAAAATAAAAATATTCGACGCGGACAATCATGAAGATCAAAGGAAGGTCAGCGAGTTGTGAATTCCCGACATTTTTGGCCAATGGAACGCTTTTGAAGGAATTTTGTTAGGTTCGTCTATGCTTGTTTATATTTTACCCGTGTTCCTATCATTAAAGCGAAATACGTGGGATAGTAGAAAAAGGGCTCATAAAGTACTTATGACTTGACTAATTGGCATCAAGTAGCTTAGGTACACTTAACTGTTTTGTATCTTAATAAAACTTACTTATTTATCAATTCATGGAAAGGTAATACTTAAACAAACAATGCTGAACAGTAATAACGGCCGCCATTTTGTGTTCCGAGCAATCTACCGATTCATTCAAGATGGCCGCTGGCTATGGCATTGTTCAGATATTTAAGCTTGCGGATTATTTGCAAGTTATTGCTATACTACTTTGTTTTTTCTGCGGTTAAAAAGTCACAATTTTCCCCCTTATTAATAAAACAGCGATACCTACAACTTGGTTTCCGTTGTATTTGCTGTAGATTTAGCCTAAAAATAGTTGTTTAGGCTATTCAACATGTTGGCAAGGGAAAATAAAAAAGACCTCACAGATTGCTTGTAGCATAATTAGGTAGTCCTGATTTCACCGAAGTTATTTCGGTTTTGTAATCAGCTGGAAAAAGTATGGACTTAGCACTTAAAGTTGTAGATAGCACTGACAATTTGTGCCCTGATTATGTTATTATCGCACTTACCAAAAAACAGTTAATACTTAGATATTTAAAAAAAACCTTGAGGGTCGAATTCAAAAACTGTTAACAATATCAGTGCTTAAAGGTTAAACTTGTATATTGTGACTAAATTGCTTGATACTGACGGTTTAAAAAACAGCTACAAAAATGGGGCAAAAAATAATTAAAATGCTATTATTAAACGATTTCGAGCAACAACGTCGAAAACTATTTTCAGTAAATGTGGGGCGATATACCAACTTACTCGAAAATCGTTATTTTGCCTGGTTACTGAATTATTCAGTTTTGACGACCTATATTCCAGTTTAGGATTAAAATCGAAGATGAATTCACCCGTCAAACATCACAATTGAATTGAATTAATAATATTGCGAAATTTAACGAGCTTTTTGCATCCTTACCACTATAGGGAATAGCGTAAGATTTTTTAAATTGCATTAGCATCATACATATTTACCTACACGAAGTCCCAGTCAATGCAATTTTGACCCTATGCGTTTTAGTTACTGACTACTAAGGCCAAGTGCACAAGTGCGACATTCTGTCGCTATGACCTTTCTTGCGTTTCAACCAAAGACAGTGGCTATATTGCTGACAGTAGCTTGTAGAAGCGAAAGAAAGTCGTATATGTGCTTTGGTGGTTAAGGCATACTGCACACGTAGTTAATTTCTATTATCTTAATATTAAAATGTTACCTTAGGTTGATATTCATACTGGCCACCAGCATTTTACGCAAAAAAGTATAAAATGACTTATATTCTCTGTGGTACAAAAAAAATTGCATATGCAAACTGGAGTCAGGCGTATGTGAATAGTAACGAATGTAGGTAGGTAGTTCTTTTTTAACGTGGCTTTAAAATTTTCCGTGTGTAAATCACGCACAAAAGAGAAGATTTTGCTGTATTCATTTTCAATTTCGTTGTGATCAACTAGTTTTTAATGATAGCTGAGTGGAGCTAGTGTTCATAAACTTTCATAATTTGACATTATGTACTTCACTGTCCACATTTTTAAACTCCACTGCACGTTGTGCTGTCTGGCTGTTACTCATACAAAAACAAACACAGAAACACAGAGATCAATTTTATAATACCCCCTCTTTTTCGTCAGGGCTTAGAAATAACTGTCTGCCATCGTCCGGCTGTAGCAAAAACACCCATTCCTCTGCAAAATTCACTAGAGCACAATATTTTGTTGTCGGAACATGAAATACGTGTGATCCGCATGCCAAGTTTCGGCAGCCATCTTTTGTTGCGAAAATGTATAATTTTTTTGGCAAAAAGAATTGCTTCTACTCGTATAAAACTTTTATAAAGCATAAGTTAGCGAACCGCCCGACATTCGCTTGGAGGCAATGGTGATATAATTAAGTAACTTTATCTTTTATTATTAATTCCACAAAGGTAATACTAAACACGTTTAAAATCTCTAAAGTACCTAATCAGTGTTTCTCTAAGTCTCTATTAGTTTGTAAGAGCGTTATATCATAATTCCTCTTGAATCTTTTTTTTTAAATACCGCATCCAAATCCGTTGCATAGTTTTACAGAAGAAGCGACTTTATTACAATCAGTACATACCATGTACTGATTGTAATAGTGAAGTATTATGAAGATGAAGCAAGCTTGAAATAGTTCTTGGTTGAAAACATAACCCTGTATTTTTTTAACTTTTTATTTGCGGCCATTTATAAAGAAAACACAAAACGTAGTAACTAACTGAAGATTCATTCAAGTCATGTTTTATTTTAATTGCTTTTTTAATTGAGTCGATTCGTTATCTGCAAGAGCCATTCGAAAGCCCACTCCGGGCTGGAGCCGAGCCTAAAAATCAACCTTTTACAGTACAGTTAGTGTTGCTTTAATGCTAATTATTACTTTAATGCCTCCAAAGTGACTGACTCCAGACCATTAAATTAAATACTGCCATTCAGGCAATTGGTTATGGATTTATTATATAAAAGGGTCTTAAAAAAGTGACCTTATATGTACCTTAACTTAGTGACCTTATATATTACATGAATACCTTACATGATCCGTCAATACCATCTTCTTATGTTAACTCAAATATTTCAAGAAAGGTACAGTTTTCCCGATTCGGTATAGTTTATTTCCTTTATAAAACTTTCAGGGCGTTTTAAGAGTCTGTAAAAGAGATTGATCTCACTTGGTATTTTTAGTCTGTTTCAGGTCGTAGGCACCCGAAAAAAATCAATACCCTCATTGAAAGTTGGGGAAGTACTAGAAAGAAAAGTAAATAACATGGCCTCCTCCGTAACGGCCATCATTAAAACTTTGTCCGTGGTAAATCAGTGAATTCCACCGCCTGTAAGAGCAAACATGACGTCAGCCGCCCTAATATGTTTGTGTACTGTTGGGGGGATTCATGAAGCTTTTTACTGTTAAAAAAACCGGTCAATCAAGTGCGAGTTCGACTCGCGCACCGAGGGTTCCGTACAAACCTGTAGATAAGGAGTAGTAACTTTGAAATTTTAAAAATTGACATAAATATTTTTCAAATATATTTTTTTTACATGATGAAACTGAAAATTTACGGTTTTCGTAATTTTTCCTATATCTGTACTATAAGACGTGACTTCGTACTAAATTTCAAGATTCTAAGTTTACGGGAAGTACCCTGTAGGTTTTGATTCCCGTGCCAGTTTCGAAAATTTGCGGCCTAAATGGCTGTATCTTTTGATTGCGTTGGCTTAGAAGGTTGATTTTTCTACAGCCTCCAGGGACAGTAGACTTAAGTATTTGATACCTCCACGCGTTCCTGAGAAAAACGGTCTTGACAGACGGACGGACGGCCAACAAAGTGATCTTATAAGGGTTCCTTTTTTTTCCTTTTGAGGTACGGAACCCTAAAAAAGCAAAAAATTAAAAAAAATACAGTTTCATTCGATAATAACTTTCCAGATTTTTACTTGATAATGGCTACGTTAACGACAAAGCCATAAATAAATAAAAAACTTTCCAGATAAAAATCCAGAGCCAAGAAAACCGCAGGTGAGCTGCAACGGCTGGACGGATCTTGGCTAGTCGTATTCAAGAACCACCGTGATTAAATAACAATATATGTCCCAGGAAACCTGTGCCAGCGAAGGTCTAGAGTTAGGAGACACTTATACCGTTGACACTTGTACGTTTGACACCATTTTCTATTTTTTTTCAATTTTTTTTTATCTTGAGCTTGAAATTAAGTGCAAAATGTTCATCCTGCTAGTAGATAGAATATGGGTGTTTTTTTATTCGTACAGGTGAGCAAAGACTCCAGCCTTAATATTCAATAAAAAAAAGAAACACCATGCAGAAATAATATATTGCTCAATACCCCTGAAATTTAAATAAACAAAAAAAATCATATCTCGAGAACTGTTAAATATAGCGGAACATACACTAGGGTCAAACGTTTGGTATTAGTGTCCCCGAACTCCAGACCTTCGCAGGTTTCCTGGGACATCCTTTATATGTTACATTACAAGCCGAGATTAGTTTTCTTCATAAAGTTTTACAATAGTTAAGACACACAAATCCATACTTCCATACTAACATTATAAGTGCAAAAGTAACTCTGTCCGTCTATCTGTTACTTAATCACGCCTAAACTACTTAACCAATTTGCATGAAATTTGGTATGTAGATATATATTTTTTAATTTCGAAAAGACTCAAAGCGTTCAAAAAGCACTTACAAAATTCAACGACTCCATTAAGGTTCTCGGTAGCTCAGTGGTCAGAGCATTGGACCGGACTTCCAAAGGTCGGGGGTTCGATTCCTCCCCGATGGCAGGAGCCGAAAATAATTTTTTAAGTGTTGTCTTTTCGAAATTAAAAAAAAAAATAGCGTTTTAAACGCAAAAAAAAACAAATAAAATTATAGCCTGTTTCATCTTAACCGATTGTTAAATATTTGTAAAAATATTTCTCTCGGGTGATTTGAGAGTATCTCCCACAATCATTGATGAAACATACGCTGGCTTAAAGCGTTAAAAAAGCACTTACAAAATTCAACGACTCCATTAAGGTTCTCGGTAGCTCAGTGGTCAGAGCATTGGCCCGGACTTCCAAAGGTCGGGGGTTCGATTCTTCCCCGATGACCGGAGCCAAAAAGAATTTTTTAAGTGTTGTCTTTTCGAAATTGAAAAAAAATACCGTTTTAAATGCAAAAAAATAAAAATAAAAAAACAAATAAAATGTTGATATTTTGATACCCGAGAAAGGACATAGGCTACTTTTTACCGCGGGAAAATGACGTTCCCATGGGAAAAGCCAGGTGGGCCGATGGCTTTTTTATATATAAAAATGAATTGCTGCTCGTTAGTCTTACTAAAACTCAAGAACGCTGAACCGATTTCAATAATTTAAGTCTTAAAATATTTGTGGAAGTCCAGGGAAGGTGTAAAGTTTACAACGATAAGAAGATATTGATAAATTGCGAAGACAGCGGGCAGGACAGCGTCTGCCAGGTCCACTAGTTAATCCATAAACCAAGTTAAGAACTGCAACCGCTGTTCGATAACTGAAACTTCTCATTTAACCCAGCGACAACTTTAACTGTATCCTTTTAACAACGTAAATAACGGCTGGGAAGTTTAATGTATTTGCTTTTAAGAGTTCAAACCACAAATGGTTTTATTTTTTGCGTTAAAAAACTGGTTTTAGTTCTTGAAACTGCATTTCTGCGCGGAGAAAATGTATTGTCAACATGCGTAGATTATTTGTAATTTTTATTACAACATGTTGTTTAAATTGCTGCCATATTTGTCACGACTATACTGCACTATAGTCTGTGTGTACTCGAAAATATAATTTGAATCAAAAGTGCTCTTATGTCGACTACGAGCAAAGCAAAAGTGCTCTTACATCGAGTTCGAGATTTTATACATTTAAAAGCTAATTTGCTTAACAAGTCCTTACTTGGACTAACAACTACATAATTTATAATGCATGGATGTACATACATGGTGAAGACCACAATTCGACACTATAGTCACAGTCTGTACGTATTCGAAAATATAATTGGGATGATGACACCTATCTTAAATATTGTCAAGAACATGGTGTCTAAAAAACATAGCCCTTGAAGTTAATACAACCAATATATTTCAAAAAAAGTTGTAAAAACCAATTTTTTAAACACACAAAACGCAATAAATATTCGGTCAATTGACTCCGATTTCTGACACATGACCGTGACGTCACAATCATTTATTCCCATACGAAAGCTATGGAGGCAGACCGTTTTGACAGATAACAAAAAGTATGTCAACGATTGGTGGTGTCGTCTAGCCAATTCTAAGCAAAAAATAGAAAGCAAAACACTCCCGGGCGTAATTTCCCGTAGATAATCGGATCGGATGCTATCGGGACACAATGCATCGCTATCGAGAATCTAGCAATTGTATCGGTGGACTATTTGCAGATCTTTGTTAAGATTTCGATGTATTTTCGAACAAAATTCTCAATGACAAAAATAAGCTTTATAACGCCTATAATAATAATAATAAAATAATAGTAAATATCAATAATATCACATACATTGATCTGACTCCGTGGTAAGTAGCTATAGCACTTGTGTTACAAATATCAGAATCATCAGTGTTATTACAAATAAACTTAAATAAATACATATAAAACCCAGAGTGCAGACAGACATGTTCATGCACACAAATTATTGTACAGTGCGGGGATCGAACCCGCGACGTATTGGTTAATAGTCAACTTCTTAACCAGTACACCTAAGTGGTCGTCAAACACACACAGCTTATCTTGTTAATGTTATTATTATGAGAACCACACACATACATTAGTAATTTCATATAAATTTTACTTACATTAATTCATTTCGACGTCGTTTATTCTAAGGCTACTCTTTGGAGTAATAAAGATCTATCTCAAGATTGGAGACCATTTGACAAAAAAGCGCTGACTTTCCTTGTAGATGCAGATCGCTTTATTTATTTATCTTAAGTGAACATACGGCTTTATAATAGCACATAGTCTTAAATTCAAATGTACTTATACACTAGCAACTAAAAGTTTCCAATGTTTGTTTACAAAATTTTTGCCAAATAGACGATACGAAATTAATGAAAAACAAGTGAGAACAGCATGCAACGAAAAATTACATTATTTTCGTCGCATGCTCGCTCCCATGATCAATTGACATGTTAATTTAGTTTTAGTTGTCAAGTTTAAGGAGACGACGAAACGCCAAGCGCTCATATAAAATGTCAATAATATGCTCGTAAGTTGAGTTGTTCTTGCTTGTTGCTCTAATAACATAACAGTTTTTTGCGATAATTGGTTCTACATACCGGTACAGCAAAAGTGCTCTTACGTCGACATTGAGATTATATACTTACATTCAAAGGCTAATTTGCTTAACAAGTAAGGGCTATCAACTTCATAATTTATAATGCCTGGATGTATACAGGGTGGATACCACAATACGACAGTAATTAAAATATACAAGTCTAAATAAGTTCCAAAACTAAAACCCGACTACTCAAAAGTATGAAACAAGGTTTATATTGATGTTCAGATGAAAGCCGTGGGCGTATGCCACTTCTGTTAAAAAAAACTTTAGCACTGTATGTCAAAAGAGAAAGTAAACATGCGTCTATCGGGAATCCAGCCCAAAAAGTCGCAGATGCAGGTTCGATTACTGCCTCAGACATTATTTTTTTTCTGTCTTAAGTTTGCAATGTGATAGACGAAAACAGCTGGCGAGCTTCAACGGTTGGACGAAATTTTGACCAGTAGGATTAAATTATTTTTCGAATAAAAAACAGCACCGAAATCGGTCCATTCGTTTAGGAACTACGATGCCACAGACATCGCAACAGACATGTAATAAATGTCAAACTATGTATACGTAAGACACTTACACAAGGTAAATTAAACATTTAACTGATTTAATTAATAGTATCAGGCGTTACTTTGCAGAAATCCATAATTAGTATTAACATTGAAAAAATACTTAGCTTTAGATTTCCTTTGCAATATAAAAGCATGCAAATGCACTTTAAACAAGCACATGCAAAAAGCATGCAAATGCACTTTTTGCATGTGCTTGTTCTCTAACATAGTCGGTGGTCACAGGTAGTGTAGTTGGGTACTTATGCCGGCGTAACTGAGCGGAAATCTAAAGCTAAGTAATTTTTCAATGTTAATACTATTTAACTGATTGCTTTTGTATGGTGTAGAATATACCCCTACAAAAATTTTACCAAAATAACCATAATTCCAAATAAAAAGCTTGAAGTTTGTGAAGTAAAAACCATCTTTCTTAGCACGACACTGAAATATTAGTTCTTTGCGTAAATTTTAGAATAAGCTGTTTAATTAGTTGGCAGAACTAGCAATTTATTCAGCAAGAACAAAACACCACTTTCTGTGTCGTATTTTAATTAAGTGTGTTAGTTGAAAATACTGCCATCTAAATATTTTCAGGGGACTACCTACATACAATGGAAAAATATTACGTAGGCTTTGGTGATCAAAGATCTGTCAATTACTTTCGTTGCTTTCCGAAATTCTTTTCATATTGCTGGTAAACGTCTTTTTTGCATTTGAATCAGATTCAAATACCTAGTAAAACGTTTATATTTATAAGGTTTTAGCACTGCCTTCAAAACAACATACCGCACACCTTGTCAAAAAACCTTACATTAAGTGAACCATGCCACAACTTTTCTTTTATACTAATTAATTGAGTGCTTAAAGATAGTTTTTTTTTTAAATATTTTGACATTTATGACTTTCAAGAACTAGATGTGCGATACATTATCATGCAGAAACTTCGAAACAATACAGTTCAACATAAGGTATGCTTTTTATTTTGCTTTAGTTAGAGTTAATAATTTTGTGAAGAAGTGTATAATTGGGTGTAGAATATTAGTTTTTCTATAAGTAGTGAGCCTACTGTATCTTTCCCTACTGGGCCAAAAACTTTGTATCTCCTGGGATGTATAAAGGAACGGACAATTTCGGGAACAAACCGAGAGTAGGTATTAAATTTTATCAAAATTACCACTGTCTTCGCTTTGCGGGCGTTGTAAATTCAGAAAATTTAAATTAGTGTTCAGACATTTATTGTTCAGGTTCTATAAATAACTAAGTATTTTAACTTGAGAAAAAAGGTTCGAAAAATGTTAAGTCTATATATTTTTTTTGATACTTATTAAACTGACTTGACTATTCTATCTTCTGCAATAAGTGAAGTAAACAATTTATTAGTTGTGTTCAATCATCAATTTTTAGCGCTTTTCCTCACAAGTAATTTTAAATCATAATTATTTATTTATCTTTTCTACAATGAAATTCGATGCAATTTCAGTGCCATTTAATTTAGTCCAACTTTTACACATAGACGAGATACGAATTCCACCGACTGGGTTTGTTACATGAACTTTTGAATTCATGAGAAATCTTTCGCATCTTTCAGTATTCAAGCGGCTTAATCGAATTTTAGTGTAAGTAATTTCACGAATTCGGATTTTAGTGATGTGTCTGACCGAAGATAGACGATTAGTTTTGACTGTCACGGAATCGAGCCATTTCGGTGAGCGGTTTTAGTGGCCATAATTCAGACTTATTGAATGTCTGGGAAGCTCTGGATTCAGAGGCTTCAAATTATAAAGTCTTGGTCTAGACTAGACTAAATTCCTTTTAAGATGTAATTTTAAATAAAACCTTTTTGCAGTTGTCAATTAAAATTTATTACAATAGTACATTCGTTTTACTCAGATAAAAAAAAGATTTTTAAGATAAGATTCGATTAAAAAAAAAAAACATTGAACTGACTTTATGACGGCCATTATAGATTTCCTAAATGCGATAATTTATTTAGCCTACATATAATTACTATTTCTTTGCTACCTTAATTTTTGTGAAACCTTATATCTATCTCACTCCCACATCACTTGGCCAGCTGTAAATTACTACTAATTGATATGAATGAGAGAGCTTCCAGCTACGTACCTACCTATTAGTGAAGTGCTGTATTGTGTAGAGTACAATTAACTGCATATGATGCATTAATTACGTCCATTAACTGTTAAAAGTTATTAAGAGTGCAACGGTAGGTACACGATTTGCTCGTAGTATATTTCATATTTATATTCATTTATTAGAGGGCTATGTTATGCTGTGCTGTTAGGCATGCTGATCTTAGTTTTTTGTTAGTATCTTATAATAATTATAATAACACTTACATTACATTCTGAGAAATTGAAGCCTTAAAGCAAGACATTAAGATACTGCTGGGAATAGTTGTTTAAATAATATGGTCTACTACTCGTATTATATTGGACTGAGGTCGTCTCACTAAGCTGTGGTGATTCTAAAAACAACAAAGAATAGTTACTAAAGTAGCAAGTTTTCACTATATTAAAACAAAAAAACATAACATGCGCTCGAAGAAGTGAATGGTCTCAATCGTCAATAAACGATGTACATATGTATATAATAGTATGTATGTGTATAATGTCATCTATACATAATACTTTGTGATACTTGTTCACGTTCAAAGCTACAGTTTTACATACTTACATTGCTGATAAACCTCAGTGGTTTATAAATTATTAAATATTTGTAAATAAATAATAATATACAACAATAGTATAACATCACATACATTGATCTGACTCCGTGGTAAGTAGCTAAAGCACTCGTGTTACAAATATCAGAATCAACAGAAACAACAACAAATAAACTTAAGTAAATATACATTAGATATTATGTGATGTCATAAAGTATTTAAATGTAAATGATAAATAAATGAAAATTATTTAAAGTGTTCTCTATCGATATCGATACTCGCGCACGCACCTCACTAACAACATAGGGCTCATTCCTTATGCAAACTCAATTACCAAGTGTACACAGGCTTGATTAAGTCTGCGGGCCGCGAACACTTATTTGTACTGGCATACGATACCAAAGGTGTGCTATGTATTTTGATAGAAATAATATTTTTTTATTGCTTTTGTGACGTATTATTTTGTATTATATTTTATTGACTGCCTCGTTAGTGTAGTGGCAAAGTCGAGCCAAAATTGTTTCGGAGATTTTTTGTCATGAATTTCTCAAAAACAGCTCGGAGTCGGGAAGTTGGCGATGTTACACCCCCGTGCCTCGGAAAGCACGTTAAGCCGCTGGTCCTGCGCCTGATCTCTCTCTGGTCATGTCGGATTGCCGTCTCACCGAACTTTCAGAGTGATGGAACAGTGAGTTCACCTATCCAGTGCGCTCACACTTGTGCACTATAATATCTCCTGTGTAGTTAACTGATCTCTGTTGAGATTGGCCGCCGTGGGCGAAATCGGCCAGGAGGACTATTATTATTTTGTATTGGAACATCTCAGGTGCTGCATTGTTAACAGCGCTTCATTAGTGCATAGTACAGGGGCCAGCATATCAGGCTACCTATTTTTGTTGCAAAATCGCCCATATCGCAAGTGCATAAGAGACCGCAATGTTTACCGTAACGTGCTGGCCACCTGTTAAGCAATCCTGCGCAGCGCGGTTATGTTTGGATGGGTGACCATTAAGTCTATCACAAGCATATTTGTGCTTCCGAAGACACATTATGCCGTTGGTCCTGTTAGTTAAATTATAACTAAAATAAACTAACTAATTTAAATTAAATGAGTTGTTAAGCTTACTCAAATTCCGTACTAAGGACAGCTTGAGAACATCTGACGGTAATAAAATTGCACTGAACACCCCTTCACCAATTTGCACTGAGCGCGCGTGGTGGAGTGTGGATTATTCTAACTCATAGTATCAGAGACGAGGCTTGTATAGTTGATGGAATCAGGCGTTACTTTGCGGAAATCCATGACTAAAGCTGAAGAAGAGGATTATTTTGCTTTAAATTTCCACTAAACGACGCCAGCGCAGGAACCCAAAAACATCCAACTGTAACGACCTAAAAAAACTACAGATGAAAGTCGCAGGACTTACAATACAACTCACGTCGTGACACAGAAGATACCTGGAATCATAACACTGACACCAACCGAACACTCGACGCGTTTCGCCAGTACACGTGGCATCCTCAGGAGATGTTGTCGCTACGAGTGACAGAAGGGAGGCCGGTGCCCAGCAGTGGGATAAAACAGAAGATTCAAGATTTTGACTCCCCATAATGAGTCCAACTAACATCGGATATCTTTTTGCACATCGTCAACAATATGCAGGCGTCTTGGCAACACTTCACGTGAAAATGTTTTTGGTGGGAATTCTTTTACAGGGACGCAGTCAGGGCAATAAAGGGCGTCTCTTGGCAAGCGCAGGGCCGCAGTAGATGGTGCAATAATAATGGCGGCTACGATGGCGTAGGGTGACCAACACTCACTTATTTACTGGGATAAATGGTGGAAATATAAAGATAGGATTTGGTAAGGACTTTAAATAGGTAATAAAAAGGGGCTAACACGTTATTAAGGTTGCAATAGTTGCAGTTGACATACGCTGTACCATCTATACCAGCAAGAATTCTGGACAAATATTAAAATGCAAATTAGATACTTAGGTTTAGTTGTAAAAAATACAAATTATCGACTTGTAGAAAGCCTCTTATAGACTTATTTACTCACTTATTTACTGGGATAAATGGTGGGAACAAAAAAGCTAGGATTTGGCAAGAACTTTAAGTAGGTAATAAAAAGGGACTACTACGTTATTAAGGTTGCAATAGTTACAGTCTTCATACGCTGTACCATTTATCCCAGCAAGAATTCTAGATTCACCCGAAGGGTGAAGGATCATTTAAATTAACAGGATGTGGGTATTTGAGTAAAAATTGATAATATGAAACACGGCGACGTAATACCTAAGCTTGGTGTAACTGATAATTATCATTAACAAGATTTTCATTGTCAATTTAAAATCAATGACTACACTATAGACGGTTGAAATAGGTAGGATGACATTAAGACAAGCTTTAAGCACTGTTTTATTTATTTTTCGTAAGGCTGTAAGAAGCTTTCTACGCGTAATCGTTTTTTACAACTAAACCTAAGCATCTAATTTGCATTCTAAATTTCTCCGAAGGTTGTCAGAAAGAGATCGCTCCGAGCGATAAGACCGTGAACGCAATATCAGCCACTCGGTCCTACAAAATTACATCCCACAGACACCCTATACACAATTGCGTAACGGGTGTTATTAATTGTACGGATCGCAGTGAATAAACCACTCTCATACAAAAACACAATTAAAAAAAATACGTAACTTTTATCGTCCCACCGGAGAACAAATGACGAAAATAAAAATAAACATTGCAATGAAGTATCAAATTATTTTTTACGTGGTTCTTTATTACAATGGCTGTATTGTTATAGTTAGTTACATGCTTGATACTGTTGATTGTTACCTGTTGTGTATGCCAATAAAGTAAAATAAAATAAAATAAAATATTGACTCGATTTTATTTCAGAAGAAGAATAAAATTCTGCGAAATAGGTATTCTGCTGTTTGAAAGAAGTATCTACTGTTAAATATTTTTTACTTGCCGCGTTTCATGACATCAATGGTTTTGAAGATAAGAAAAAAAAGAAACCTTGTTTGCGTAAACATTCTATTAAACTTAATGGTCGAAATCAAAGCATTTTCTCGTGTCGTTTCTAGAATTCCTCATTGTGAGAACGTAAGAGACATACTTTTAAGAGTAGTATAGCACTATACCTAATAGTATATCTACATACACGTGGTATTAAAATGTATTCCTTTTGACATGCCTGATATCTAAATACAATTTTAATACTGTTAAGTACCTGACAGACATAATCAAATATCCGGTCGCAAAATCATTACCATCATTATGAGATTAAATTAAAAGCCTTTTAAAAACAATAACAACCTAGAAATCTTCGAAGCTAAAGTGAACAGGCATCTTCTAGGTAAGCTCGCTCCATCGTGGACTCAGTCTTTGCCTCGTTCCGGCTTAGTCTTGGGTCAAAAGCAAACCTATACTAAATAAAAAAATAAAATAAAAACATATTTTGGCTGTGTACACACTGTATGGTTGCTTTGGTACCATTCTAAAGTGCGGTGTAGATAAACAAAATATACATATTCCAAATACTGGCACCGAATGGAGTCTGGATTGAAAAAAAAGCATTCCGTTTTCAAACCCCGAATTCATTCATTCTTCGACCGTTAAAAAGTCGTTGAGTAAATCACGACAAACTGCATGCGATTGTATTCAGTACCTAAATATAACACTTTTTAAAGCCAACCCACACCTACGGCCTACCGTCGCTACCGTCGCTACGACTCGCGACTGACGTCAGTCGCGAGTCGTAGCGACAGTCTTTAACTTACATTTATAATTATAATATATAAATAAATTTATTACTAAGAATTTCGATAGTAAGAGCTCAAACGACAAATATGTTTGTGTATATAATGAGATCACGCAAATTCGCACATGAATTCTTATACGATAAAAATAAAAGTGCCCTAAATTTTACTTATTAGAAGCTCTGTAAGAGCTCTGTAGAGGCTCTGTAGAAGCTCTGTAAAAGCTCTGTTGAAGCTCTGTAGAATATCTGTAGAAGCTCCGCAGAAGCTCTGTAGAAGCTCTGAAGAAGCTCTGTAGAAGCTCTGTAGAAGCTCCGCAGAAGCTCTGTAGAAGCTCTGTAGAAGCACTGAAGAAGCTCTGTTGAAGTTCTGTAAAAGCTCTGTAAAAGCTCTGTAGAAGCTCTGTTGAAGTTCTGTAGAAGCTCTGTTAAAGTTCTGTAAAAGCTCCGTTGAAGCTCTGTTGAAGCTCTGTAGAAACTCTGTAGAAGCTCTGTTGAAGCTCTGTTGAAGTTCTGTAGAAGCTCTGTTAAAGTTCTGTGAAAGCTCCGTTGAAGCTCTGTTGAAGCTCTGTAGAATCTCTGTAGAAACTCTGTAGAAGCTCTGTTGAAGTTCTGTAGAAGCTCTGTTAAAGTTCTGTGAAAGCTCCGTTGAAGCTCTGTTGAAGCTCTGTAGAATCTCTGTAGAAACTCTGTAGAAGCTCTGTTGAAGTTCTGTAGAAGCTCTGTTAAAGTTCTGTGAAAGCTCCGTTGAAGCTCGGTTGAAGCTCTGTAGAATCTCTGTAGAAACTCTGTAGAAGCTCTGTTGAAGCTCTGTAGAAACTCTGTAGAAGCTCTGTAGCAGCTCTGAAGAAGCTCTGCAGCACCGACACTAGTACTAAATTAGCCGTGAGTGATATTGACCCAACGTTTTGGCAAAATATTGCACTCATGGATTCTATACAACCGACATATTCATGTTAAATTTAGGCCGATATTTTTTTTGGCTAGTTAGTTTAGTATTAATAGCAGCAGACTTGTGTAAGGTATTTTATAAATGACAACGGAGTTCGGATGTTAAAATACCTAAACGGGTTTATCTGTGACTACTCTGTGCCACAGATATAATAATACTGTTCCATCATTATCAACCTGTTTTTGCCATTCATTAAAGTATGACAATGTTGAGTGAAAATTGACAAAGGGTACATTATCTATCTACTGTAGAGAAATGGTTTTGTGGTTTATGTAACGCAAGCTATGTGGTAATTGTGGTGTAGGTTCGGACATTCCGGTCACAACTCTCCTGTGGTGACCTCATTGTTAAATTAAGTTATATTCATCATATGTATGTATATAAGCATAAGGTCGGTCAGCATCCCTTTGTACCAAAGTATAGATTTTCTACATAAACGCACTTTTATTGAAATTATTCTGGTTACGTAATAACGAATAATAAATACATCTGTAACTTAAAAACGTTTATTATCACAACATAGCATAATGCTTCCGGCGTCTGTTCCTATGACTGTAATCTGATGTATGTATATACAGCATACAAACTGCTTAGATCTGAAAAACTACCGAACGAATTTTCATGCAGTTTTTTTATAGCTAGAGTGATTTAAGAGGAAGGTTTATGTGTATGACACAGCGGGCAGGACAAACTCGGGTTCTCTAGTAACTAAATAAAGCTTAGTTAAATCATTCCCGTGATAAATTAATATCAAACGCTTGTAAGTATTATGCAACAATACAGAAATAAGTGATTTAAGCAAGATTCATTTATCGAATATTATTGAAACAACATTTATCTACTTTTTTGTATTAAATTCAACTCCTGAAAAGATAAAAGATAAGTTCGTCCGTATTAAAAGCTTTTAAATGCTATGATAAAACAGACATGTATGAATACATAACTCTTTTTTCTGCCGTAGTCAGTAAACAGTGTCACAAATCCACCAAGAGTACCTTAAGGTGAGCGTCTCACCTAACTCCTTCAATCTGAGCCCACGAAGTTGTCTACTGCAACGTCAGTGTGTTGGCCTTTGACATAAAATAAAGACATCAGCCAGTTCATTGCAAACAAGAGTAGAGAAAATTGTAGACCTCATGTTTACTAGCCCAATAACACAATAGGTAGATAATTGGTTTTTTACAAGGCGACTGTCTTTTTTAGACATTTTGCTCCACGCTTTGCGATTAAGATAGTCAATACTAGGCTAACATATTGCACTGCTGTCTTTCACTAATAGCAGCACTGTAATTTAATGAAAATATTAGAAAAAAACTGGTTAACTTTAGCTTTTAAGTAAGGATTTTCTTGACGACCTTGAAATTGGACTCAATTAGCTTTAGTAGAAGTCCAAAATGTCCTTGAACTAAGTATTGTACAAAGTCAATTTTTAAATTATTCGTAGCCATAAAACTGAAACTAGTCCTCTTTGTTCCGTAAATGATATGGTGCTAGTTGACACGTTAAAGTGCAACATTTATCTTTTACATGGTTACTTGGAGCTTAAAAGCTAAAACTAACTTTTCACTTAATAAACCCCCGAATGAGCTAGGAAAACATCTGGTTACAATACAAATACAAAATAAAAAATACAAAATTTCTTTAATAACTTAAGTGGTCAATTACAATTTATGTCGAGGTTCTCCTTTTAAGTGAAATACTTGTATTAGGAGAAGCCCGCTCTTCTAAGGTACATGTAACACTTGTAAGTGATCTTAGGTAAATTAAAATTACCTAGTGGTGGTTACATAATATGCATGCGTGTGCGTTTATGTGTGCGTGTGATTGCGTGTGTGCGTGTTTGCATGTGTGTTTGTGTGTGTGTTTGTGTGTGTGTGAGTCTGGCTGTGGGTGTGTTTGTTTGTTTGTGCGTTTCCGCGTTCCGAGTGCATGTGCGTGTCTTTTTTTATTTTTTGTTGCGCGTGTAAACCTACACAATATTAACTACATATGTAATATAATATAAACTACATAATATTTTCTGTTTGTATATAGTCAAGGGATTTTAACCTATCAGTAACAGTCTTTTTACATTTATTTATGGGTAAAGAATAAATATTTAGTACTTTATTTACAATATTATATATCCTTGCGGACTGAGAAATGTATTGTTTCTGAGCAAAAGTTGTACGAACTATTACGGGTTTTGTTACATAGTTACGAGTTCTTTTATTTAATAAATCATTATTAATTGGAGTTAAGTTGTGAGTTTTTAGTGTACTGGTGAGGTTCAATGGCTTAACGGATTTTGACCAACCATAGTTTAAAACCACCGTGATTAAATTATCTTTCGAATAAAATAAACACTTTCAAATCCGTACACCCCTTCGAGAGTAACGATATCACAGACCGACACACACACAAACAGACAAAGGATTCGAAATTATAACACCCATCTTTTTGTCGGGGCTTAAAAAAACTGAGGTGAATTTGCAACAAGAGCCTGGCTGATCAATTTATGCTATGTTTCACCAAAGTGCCCTTAAGTAAAGTGCTAGCCGACTCGGCAGAACGTGACCCGCACAGAGGCTGTGCAGAGATAGTGCACTATCGCGATTGTACAAGGTGATACTTTTTTCGATAGACTTGGCAGTTCATGCCAACTGTACGAAATTCGTTTGTTTAGCTTGAGAGGTGAATTTCAAGACTAGAGTATGCACAAATTCATTTTCAAATAGCGAACCTTATCACGCTTGTTTAAGGTGACTGCCTCGTTGGTGAAGTGGCAAAGTTTCTGTCGTATATCCATCCATAGGAGAGGTCCTGGGTTCGAATCCCAGGTTAAGCCAAAGTTGATGTTCTGTCATGTATTTCTCAAAAACAGCTCGGAGTCGGGAAGTTAGCGGTGTTACACCCCTGTGCCTCGGAAAGCATGTTAAGCAGTTGGTCCTGCGCCTGATCTCTCTCCGGTCTAGTCAGATTGCCGTCTCACCGAAATTTGAGAGTGATGCGCTCACACTTGTGCACTATAACGCAAATACGCAATACCGAATCGAAATATTAATCATAATACCTTCCATAATGCCCTTTCTACAAAAATGGTCACCACCTACTAAAATGTATTATTGTAAATCTGTAAAACCACCCTTCACACCCGCCCATAAAGACACATAAACATACCATTTAATGTTCGTAGCAAAGTAACGGTCTCCCAAAATGTGTCCAAGCCTACTTTCTCGTAACCGCAACCTTTTTCGCGCACGTAATTTTCTTAAATTACCTTCAAAGCCCGTTTTCAACCCTACCCCGTAAGTTTGCTTAGCCGAGCCACATAACTACACTTCAACCGCCCTTCTCTTAAAGCCGTTCTCCGTAGTTTTGGATGTAGCCATCTCTGTCACTCTTACAAGTTTAACCGTGCGAGCATACGCGCTGGCTAGACTGGAATACTCGAATGAAACGTTAGATAGTACGGCCTCAGACCACCTTCCTTTGTCCCTGGCTAGCACACAACTTGCAAAATAACAGGGCACAATGTCTGAACTAGGCGACGTAAAATGTCCCACAAAATGTGAGTCGCTACAAAGGAGCGTGGACAAAGAGACGGCAGAGTCGATCCAAGTGTAATACTATAATAATGTTTTTGTTTGGGGACTTTAGCAAATCAGTATTTTATAATCACGACCAGATAATATTTAATTTCAGTGCGTTACAATATTATATACATATTTATCTAATACGGTACAATTGCATACAATTTAGACGACCGTTTGGTGCAGTGGTCTATATGTCGGGCTTCTAAAACCAAGGGTCGCGGGTTCGATCCCCGCACAGTATAAGCATATGTGTGCATGAACATGTGTTTTTGTACTGAGACCAACACCCAGACGGGTGTTATGTTTTTAAGTATGTTTATCCGTTGTCTAGTACCCATAACACAAGCCTCATAGCTTAATTTGGGACTAGAGAATTAGTGTAATTGTTTGGAAATATTTATTATCTAAATACACCAAGGTGTCACTTACGGTGTCAAGAAAAGTTTTTTTTAACTTGCGGGGAACTGAATTCATGTGAAACCTGATTTAGCATGAATAACTGACATACCCTTTGATTTGCATCGCAGGCGTAACTGTATTTCGATTGAGGGCGATCTGACTTGACCGGAAAGATATCACGCGCAGGACCAACATCTTAACGTGCTTTCGAAGATACGGGGGCGAAACACCGCCAACTTTGGAGATTGCTATAGTGAGGGCACCTGTGTTTTGCGCTCACACTTGTGCATCTCTATTAAGACTGACTGTAGTGGATGTCGGCTATGAGGCTATTATTATTATATTTTGAATAAATGTTATTTTAACGAAACAACCCTTGTATTAAAAAGAAGTCATTAGCGTGAATGCTATTACCATAAATTATCGCATATCATTTGATATCGAATCTAAATCACTAAATCATGTAGGAGTGCTAACAATGGCTTGATACAGCTATCGGTCGTGAATTATTGCTGTTTCTGATACTAAATTTGGTTATTAAAATAGTAATATCATTATGTGTGTAATTATGAGGTCACCTCATGGTTAAATACTTGAATTTATTGCTGTGATTTAAATATAAATTAATTAATTATCCCTGTTGAGTACTTTGAATTAACTCTGTTATTTAGTTTTGCTAAATGTATTTTAGCAAAAAAATCATGCTTACAAAATTTTATATTTTCCTTGTATTTTAAACCCTGTATTGTGTAAAATAAATAAGTCTTTCGTTATTTCAGTAATCTATCAAGTTCAACTATGCCTTTTTATTTATATATTAGGTCCTTACCTATGAAATTGGCGTTTTGTATGGGAGGAACAAAAAGTCGAAATTTTTTTATATAGCATATTTATTTAATCAAAGTATGAGCCATTGTAATCTATGCACTTTTGCCATCTCATAGGTAGTTCATTGATCCCTTTACTAAAAAAACCATTCGAACGGGAATCAATAAAATCTTTGAAGGCGACTTGGACTGCCCCATCTGAGTTGAACTTTTTCCCTTGCAAGAAGTTATCCAAATTTCGAAAAAAATGGTAATCTGTTGGAGCAAGGTCCGGGGAGTACGGTGGATGCCTTAGAGATTCCAATTGAAGTTCTTCTAATTTGCTAGCCGTCTGTTGTGCAGTGTGTGGTCTAGCGTTGTCGTGAAGCAGCAGTGGCGTAGAGCGATTGACCAGCCTTGGTTGTTTAGCAACTAGCTTTTCCATCATGGTTTGCAATTGCTGACAATAGATATCTGCCGTAATCGTCTGGCCAGATTTGAGAAAACTGTAATGAACGACACCGGCGCTAGTCCACCAAACGCTTACAAGTAACTTTTTATTGGTCAATTTTCGCTTGGAGCAGGCTTTGGCTGGCTTGCCAGGGTCCAGCCATTGCGATGAGCGCTTCCGATTATCGTAGAGAATCCACTTTTCATCACAGGTAATGATTCGATTTAAAATCCCTTCGTTATTGTGCCGGTCAAGTAATGTAACGCAGCAGTTGACGCGCGTTTGCCGGTTTGCTTCACTCAATTCGTGAGGAACCCATCTTTCAAGTTTTTTAATCTTCCCAATTTGCTTCAAGTGGATTAAAACAGTTTTATCACTAACGCCAAAGCCTGCAGCTAACTCGGACGTGGTTTGCGATGGATCCGCTTCCACAATAGCCTTCAATTCTTCATTATCAACTTGGGTCTCCGGCCGTCCACGGGGCTTGTTTTGCAGGTCGAAATTTCCAGAACGAAAACGTTGGAACCAAAAACGAACTGTGTTTTCTTTTGCGACACAACCGCCATACACATCATTAACCCTTCGAGCCGTTTCCGCAGCACTGGTGCCACGGTGGAACTCGTACTCGTAAATAACGCGATATTTCAAATTTTCCATTTTGTAAATTGAGCGATGCAAACAGAAAAAAGATAAGTAAAAAAACAAATGAATGACGGTTTACGAAACACAACTACATGTGGAAATAGCTGTATAAATTTGAATTTCGAATTCCTAACCAAATAGGAAAAATTTGTGATCAAAGTGGCCAGTACGACAAAACGCCAATTTCATATGTAAGGACCTAATATTTCATACATACATCTATCTTTACAGAAAAAAATCCAAAGCGATAGGTGCAGGCCAGAATAAATTAATCAATTAAAATATACAATAATTACAAATAAATCAAATTCAAAATAAAACAATACATTCATACACTCAAAAACAATAATAATAATTTACAATTATTCCTTATTCCTTATTTCTAGACATCTTAGTAAAACGTCACTAGCTAATTATCACAATCATCGTCTAATGATTTACTTACCAAAACAAAGTTACAGTCAAATCAGCAACTTACTTTTTAGTCGTTCGAAAAATCGGTGCACTTAGTTTTATTCGCCAGTGGACACCTGTTGCATAGTGTCGCCGGGACTCGCAACTGACAGTGTTAGTACCTTCAGTAATTTATGTAAATAAAAAGCGGACTGTAAATTTAGGTGCTATTTTCTCGCCCTATTGCTATTAATTTCTGAATCGCGCGACCATAGTAAGCGGGCGACGGTGGCGATGAGTGCGTATGGGCAAGTGGCGAACGTTCGGCTCGGGCGCTCGTGATGACGTCGCGAGATGACGTAGTTGCTCGGCCGGCTGCCTCCCCTCCCCTGCCGCGCGGGTTGATGACGATGTTGTCCGAACAGACAGCGTGTCAACCAACCCCCGCGACCAAATCGCCGACAGTCGCGAATCACGGCGACAATTCTGTCGCCGAAGGTATCCCCTGGGCCTAAGTTAACAAGTATCATTTGTACCTGCCTGTTTACGGCCTTAACACTATATGCCGAGTTATTATCATGATTTGTCAATAAATAACGTCAATTAGCTTCAGATTAATCCCTACAGGCCTGGGAAATATTGGAGATAGGATATTACTTGCCAACGATTTATCAAACTAACTTCGTTATCTCCTTTTTATTAGCTTTTGCGGAAACAAAATAAGGAAAGTAACGTTGAAATGTTCGGGAAATACGCTTTGGAATTGGGCAAAAAAATGTATCCCTTCACTAACGTAAACTGAAACAAACATATATATATATATATATATATATATATATATATATATATATATATATATATATATATATATATATATATATATATATATATATATATATATATATATATATATATATATATATATATGTTTTTTAATGTGCTTCGCATTTTGCATAAAACGCGTTTTTAATCTTGTCATGCTTAACTAAGTGTTGCCTTCCATAAATATCTTCACTTGATGATTTAGGATGGTACAAGGGTATGAAAAAATCTGAATCTTTTTCTTGTATGAAAAGCGATTTTATGCCTTCAAGTTCAACATTTTTTAGTGTAGGTAATAAACTTTGGACAGAAATGTATTGACAACAAAGTGTCCTTTAAGTTTTGTATTATAGACAATGCGCAGCTTCCAAAGCAAATCATGCCTATTTTTTTTTTATTACTGAAAACTTTACTCCACACAAAGTTAACTTAACGCTTTAAAGCACTTTTTTTTCAGACAAACCTTTGGGTCATTCAGTTAGATAGCTAAGTGTGCATTGAGAAAGAAAACAATATTTTTGTTGCAAAATCGCTCTGGTTATACCTACTTAAATATTTAAGTGCTTAGCTTTGCTTGCAGTCTCGTGTACCACAAATACAAAAGTAATTTGAGGTCGGGTTTCACTAGTTTAAAGTGTCTCAAAACCCCATTTATACTCGTAATCTATTTATCTCTTTAGAATTGTGTGTCATTTGCTTTGCTCGCAAGTGCATAGCTTGAATAGTTTTCTTGGCACGATCCAGGTTGTTAGGATTCCCAAAGCCATGCTATGCGGCTAATATTGCAAGTGAGTGTAATCTTGGGACTATTCGCACTGTGGAATCCTTGTGACTAAATAACTTTGGTATTAATTGAGAAAGTGCTTTGTAACTGTTTGTTTCATACAACTTAGTACTAAGGTATTAACTCGGTCTAATAATGAATGTCCTCTAAATAAACGGTTCTAAATTAACTCTACTATGTACAACCGCACTACGCACTTCCATATGATAAGCCTATATACGTCCCACTGCTGGGCACAGGCCTCACCTCAACAATATTGAGGTGTTACGAGCCATACTCCACCATGCCGGCTCAGCGCGGATTGGTGAAAGGGTTGTTTGTAAGATGTTATAAGCCACTTGAGAGACTCTGATCTGGCATAATGATTAATATCTATAGATATTACCCAGCACAAACAGCTTTAAATGCCTTACAAAGTACGAAAATGCTTGTAAATAGACGTCATTTATTTGGTCAGAATGGTCACCCATCCCATACATGACCGCGTCTACCGGTTGCTTATCTTTGGATATCACTACCAAAGCGCTGCCACCTCTGCGCCACAGCCACCTATCTCTCAATCCCATTAACTCCATAGAACTCTTGAAATTAAAAATTTAATTAATAATTTATAAATTGTTTCAACGAACGCACCAATTACCTAGCCCCAAACTAAGCGTTAGCTTGTAATCTGGTGACTATGATAACGGATAGAATTACTTAAATACATTTATAAACACCCATGACTCAAGTGCGAATGCACGTGCTCATCACACAAACATTTGCCCCTAGCAGGATTCGAACCCGCAACAGCCGGTTTAGCAGTCTGCACCTCACACCACTAGACCAAAGCTGTCGTCAACTTTTGAATTTTGAAAATTTCTTTATTTAAGGTTTACTTTTATTAAGCTGTATTCAAAGAACGGCTTAAGTTATATCGATAAAATTGTTTTCTAATGAGCTGACTTAAAAAAGTCCAATCCTCCAATTTGTAAAGAAAGAAGCGGAATATAAAATGAAAAAAAACAACCTAATAACATCCTGATTAGGATAACCAATGATTTGCTTACAAATGTTATTGCTTTATACTTTCCTTCGATTATCCTTTTATTATGTTAATTAGGCAATTTACTCGTAAATTACGAGTACACGAATAACGATACGGCGCAAACAAACCAAACAATTTCCTGAAAAGGCTGCGTTATACGTTACGCAGTCCTAATAATACTCTAAAAAGGTTTTTAGTGATGTCACATAATATTTCATTTATATAATAATAATAAAATATGTTCCAACGAACACACTAATTAAATAGCCCCCACAACTAAGCGTTAGCTTGTGCTGTGGTGGCTAGAATAACGGATAGAAATATTTAAATACATTTATAGACACCCATGGCTCAGGCACAAATTAACGTGCTCATCACACAAATTTGACTTTATTATTTTTATGACAGCTAGGGACCAATGAGTTTATAGCAAAGCTTCTTGGCATTTGCGTTGTTATTAATAATTGCGGATTTTTTTCGAGATTCGCCTTGATTATATAGGTGGTATAACACTAACACTACACTAACTGTAACAATTTCTTATTCAGTCTAAAGGTAAAAAGATAAAGATAAATTTATTGCATAAAAACTTAGCCTTATTATGTACATAAATAATCTATATGTATAATACTATGTTTGTGATTGTACTTAAACTAAGCAAATATTTTGCTTGCATTTTAGGTCTTTCTTCTAATTATGTAGGTTAGTGCTTACTGTTGCTTTTGACTAGAGCCTGCTGAGGTTGTTGTTGTTGAATATCCATATTGAGGAGTAGTAAAGTGTTCAAGTTACAACACTAGTCGTTACCACCCTAGCCCTCCTTCGCTTACTTTTGGCAATTTCAGCCCATAAAGAATTTTGTGTAACCTCTCATTTGGGCTAGTAGTTTCCTTCGGCCATTCTTAGTAATTGCTAAGAGTGGAAAATAATATAGGGCGAATGTTAGTTTCGGCATCTTAGATTTGAATAGCTTTGCTGAGCTTAGCTTAAGTGTACCAAAAATCCTTGAAATAAAAGTGAAAACCTTGAAATCAAATCAAGTCTTTATTTGCAAACTGTGTACATTAGGTTGTTAAATAAATTAAGGTATTGGGAAATGTGAGTGAGACTCGCGAATGAAGAGTTCCGTGATGTTATCTATAATCATCACTTCTGTGGGGTTGGCACGAACATTACCGTAACGTATTCGTGTCGTCGAAACGTCAGAATCTGACAGTTTCCCTATACACATTGACAAGTTAACAAATACGTTACGATAGTTGTTCGTGCTAATACCACTGTTTAAAGAGAGTTACGCAATATTTGTACCCATAGCGGCAACATAAATATTAGGTTCTTACCTATGAAATTGGCGTTTTGTATGGGAGAAACAAAAAGTCGAAATTTTTTTATATAGCATATTTATTTAATCAAAGTATGAGCCATTGTAATCTATGCACTTTTGCCATCTCATAGGTAGCTCATTGATCCCTTTACTAAAAAAACCATTCGAACGGGAATCAATAAAATCTTTGAAGGCGACTTGGACTGCCCCATCTGAGTTGAACTTTTTCCCTTGCAAGAAGTTATCCAAATTTCGAAAAAAATGGTAATCTGTTGGAGCAAGGTCCGGGGAGTACGGTGGATGCCTTAGAGATTCCAATTGAAGTTCTTCTAATTTGCTAGCCGTCTGTTGTGCAGTGTGTGGTCTAGCGTTGTCGTGAAGCAGCAGTGGCGTAGAGCGATTGACCAGCCTTGGTTGTTTAGCAACTAGCTTTTCCATCATGGTTTGCAATTGCTGACAATAGATATCTGCCGTAATAGTCTGGCCAGATTTGAGAAAACTGTAATGAACGACACCGGCGCTAGTCCACCAAACGCTTACAAGTAACTTTTTATTGGTCAATTTTCGCTTGGAGCAGGCTTTGGCTGTCTTGCCAGGGTCCAGCCATTGCGATGAGCGCTTCCGATTATCGTAGAGAATCCACTTTTCATCACAGGTAATGATTCGATTTAAAATCCCTTCGTTATTGTGCCGGTCAAGTAATGTAACGCAGCAGTTGACGCGCGTTTGCCGGTTTGCTTCACTCAATTCGTGAGGAACACACCTTTCAAGTTTTTTAATCTTCCCAATTTGCTTCAAGTGGATTAAAACAGTTTTATCACTAACGCCAAAGCCTGCAGCTAACTCGGACGTGGTTTGCGATGGATCCGCTTCCACAATAGCCTTCAATTCTTCATTATCAACTTGGGTCTCCGGCCGTCCACGGGGCTTGTTTTGCAGGTCGAAATTTCCAGAACGAAAACGTTGGAACCAAAAACGCACTGTGTTTTCTTTTGCGACACAACCGCCATACACATCATTAACCCTTCGAGCCGTTTCCGCAGCACTGGTGCCACGGTGGAACTCGTACTCGTAAATAACGCGATATTTCAAATTTTCCATTTTGTAAATTGAGCGATGCAAACAGAAAAAAGATAAGTAAATAAACAAATGAATGACGGTTTACGAAACACAACTACATGTGGAAATAGCTGTATAAATTTGAATTTCGAATTCCTAACCAAATAGGAAAAATTTGTGATCAAAGTGGCCAGTACGACAAAACGCCAATTTCATATGTAAGGACCTAATATAATATAGTCTGTAATTTTCTTAAATTTATTGTTTGAGGTACCGGGCATAAGATCTAAGTGATCTTATGCCCGGTACCTCAAACAATAAATTCATCATCCTATAAGTTTTAAAAGGTATACTACAACAAACACGAGCTTAGGATTAAACATACGAACTATAGACTTTACCTGAACTAGGTTATAAACGAGGTCATACGACATAAGACTAAGGTAACTGATGTTGTCCAAAAATGTAGCAAGCTAAAGTGGCAGTGGGCTGGCCATGTCTGTCGCAGAACCGACGAGAGGTGGAGCAGGAAGGTTCTTAAATTGAGTCCACGCTTAGGTAAACCCCCCGGCTAGATGGATAGACGACCTAAAGAAGGCAGCTGATAGTGACTGGATGCTAAGGGCGGGAGACCGTGCGCTGTGGCGCTCCTTGGGGGAGGCCTATGTCCAGCAGTGGACTGTAACAGGCTGATATGATATGATACCCATACCTTGAACCAAGGTATTCTTTGGTATATACCCTTGGGTATACCTACCAAAAGCCTTGAACGTCCACTTACCTAGTCCTGTCATAATACTGTGGGGAAGGAATCTTAAAAACAGACTCAAAAGTTACGGAGTAAGACCTCAAGTCCATAAGACCCATGACCAACTGTAATTCCTTATTATAACTTTATAACTTCGTGTAGAGAGTATTCTTGAATATTGTTCGTGGGCTAAGTTTTAACGACGTTACACTTAAGAATAGAGTGCAGTTTGTTTAAAATGTATACAGTTGGAGTGGTAAAGCTGTTTTTATTACGAGTAATAAAGTTGTAGAGTTTTGTAATTTGTCAACATTCTTTGTTATATGAAACGCAATCTGCTTAGTTTGACAAGTTTGTGCGCGGAAGGAAGACAGCTTGAGATTTCTTGGTACCTTTGAATAAGGTCAAAAACTATACTACGAGTACCTGATAATGTCTGTCGCCCCACAAGGCTACGCACGGAGTTGTCAGACTATACGCGGATTCATTATTGCCACACCGCTTTACTTTTATGTTGTCTCGAAATATTGAATTTAAATAAACTTTCTCTTTTAAGTATAGAGATATTCTTCGCCCTTCGTGTTCATGAAACTATATAACTGTATCCAAAGGTTGTGTGGAAGAGATTGCTCTTAGCGATAAGACGGCCTAATCTGTATTTTGGTCGTGCGCAATCGTGTTCAACCTTCACCGAAATATCGAGACAAATCATAATCTTCGCCGCGGAATACTCGAGTCCACTCGATACATTCGCCACTCAATTCGAGTGTTCACTCTATGCCTCTACTCCGTTGTTGTCCGTAGTTAAGGATGTTGCCATCTCTGTCACTCTTACAAGCTTGACCATGAGAGCGAACGCGCTAGCTAGACTCGAAAATTCGAACAAAACGTTACGGAGGCTTTTGATGTTAAGTGAATGTAAATATCTTTTCGAGAGCCCTCAGCTTTTTAAGTGATGTGTAACACCGCCTTAAGATGTTCCGTTTGTTTGATTGTCGGCGACGTCTTTAGGATATTTTCTTTTATCGTTCTCTGTATTAATCATTATGTGTAAAATTATTGTCTTTGAAGTTTTATAACGCATTGAATAGGGTGTGAAAATTTAACAAAATTTGGAAATTTAAAAAATATTGAATGGCTTTGACAGGTTAACGTTTGAACTAAAATACATAACAACTGTACTATAAAACGAAGTCGGTACTGTACTATAATATTAAAACACAAGTACTAAAGAATATTTTTTTTTCAACAAGCTCTTATTACCAAATTGTGCACTGTCATCGAAACTAAACGTGTATAGAAAATGTCAGCTACATTGGACTCAAGGAAGTGGGTAAAATTAAGCTTGCGAGATTTGATTACTGTACAATATCGGTACAGGATCCCAAAGCCACGAGTTGAATTAATACTTATTACTGATCGGAGACAAGTTATAAGTACCACAATAATACTGATCCATACCTCAGTAGTCATTAAAAAGGCGAACTCGAATATTCGCGCGATTCAATATACACACAGCGCCATTAGTTGGTGGAGTACAGAACTAAAATAATTTGGGTGTATGAGCACAACTCTAAACAATAACAGACAAACAAATACCTGGACCTCCTCCTCCTGATATCGTTCGCTCATTGCTGAAGATCGTGGCTTCGACGGAATTTGTTCAAAAGACTTCTCCATGCGCTTCGGTCTTTTGCGTGGTGGAGAGCTCGGGATATGGTTGTATGTCTTGGTCACCTGGTCAGACCATGTTTTGGGACTGCATCCTCTTGATCTCCTGCCATCCATACTGCCCTTTATGATGAGCTTTTCGAAATTATCCGTTTCACGGCCAATGTATCGACGACCGCTTGGTGCAGTGGTCCACAGGTCGGACTTCTAAAACCAAGGATAGCAGGTTCGATCCCCGCACAGTACAAGCATAAGTGTGCATGAACATGTGTGTTTGTACTGGTCTGGTTGTTTTCTATGTATAATATGTATTTATTTACAAAAAAAAAGGATTTAAGTATGTTTATCCGTTGTCTAGTACCCATAACACAAGCCTCGTAGCTTAATTTGGGACTAAAGAATTGGTGTGATTGTTGTGAAATATTTATTAATTTATTATTATTAGTATTCTGTAGAGGCACAAAGACAGGTGAAACTAAATAAAAGCCTGTAAAATAGTGAAATGATCAAAGCTTTTACTGAAAAATTAGCTCAGAAACCTTTCGACGAGGAAACATTTTAGAGCAGCACTCCTGCCTGAAAAGCATAAAGTAAAAATCCACAGAAAACCTCAAACAACCCAGACTATTGTTACGAAAGAATACACTTTTATTTTACAGTTTCAGACCTCCTTTCATGGCGGAGAAATTACAAGGACTGGCATTTAAAACGTAATCCAGTATTTCACAGAAAATTCCTTCCTACTGCAAGTGGGATTCTGTGTTTCAATAAAATATTCAAGAAAAAGAACTCGTTTATCCAATTAGACATTCTTCAGTTCATCTGTAAGATTTCTATAAGCTTTCTTTGTACTTTTTACTTGCTTTCTTGGTCGATCATAAAACGCAATGAAGTTGAAAGTGCACTTTTTAGGGTCCATCCTCTGTGTCTGGTGTTTTCGACAGAGACTATTAGTGCTAGAAAGCTGTAATTTGGTACAAGTATGTATTATAATAATTGCAAAAAAGTCGTAGAATAAATCTTGTTTTTTTTTCAAGTTATCTCCCACAGTGAGGGTGTATATTTTTTTCTCCGTGTGTCGTTGAATAGCTATTGTAAAAACACATCATGAGATTGAAAACATAATTTCTCGATTTAGGGATCCATTTCAGAAATATTTGGTTTTAAAGTATTTTTTTTAGAGTTAAGTGTACCACCTTCTCCCCCTCCCCTCTATTTGTTCAAAGGGTATATGTGAATTCGTGAAAAAAATTACAGCAATAGTGTATATAACGAAGTTTAAAGGAAAACTATCAGATCTGAGTAGTGACTAAAATGTAATAAGCTATGGGCGACCTACTCATAACATGTACACGTAAAGTAATACAAGTACTTCTAAAGCCTATAAGTTACGTACCTAGTAAAAAGACATTATAGCTATCGCTATCTTCATCTCCTTACGGAATTTAATAACATTATTATCTCAGCTCTGGAATCTAAATAGTTAAATAGATACGTCAAAATGCACTCAAATTGTTAACCCGTCGCCTCCTGAACGCTGCGTCAACTTTTTCACTATAAAACTGTTTTAGCAAACCGAATTACCCGTTAGCATTTTCAAAGCCGATTTTAAGCCGATTGTTAATTTGAAACACTGCCAGGGAACACTTAGTCGATGAAGGGGGAGGCTTTACTCCGTAAGGTTTCACTCGTATTTTCGGTTCTAGCCAGCCCGTTCGCTCACAGGGTTAAGCTTGTAAGAGTGACAAGGATAGCTAAATCTGAAACTAAGGACAACAGCTTAGAGAGTAGGTAGGCTGCGCTTTTACAAGCCTTCGGAAAGAAGGCTTGGCACGATTTCGACTAATATCATTATAGGCAGGGCCGGGTTAAGGAGTTTACTTAAAATTAAAATGGGAAATAAAAACACACTTAAAGAAAAATGGACTTCCACAGGCGGGACTTTTAAACACGCACCTTTCGAAAGCCGGGCGATTGTTTTCCACAACATTGATGAAAAGCTTGTTGCAGCCTAAAGAGCGCTTAAAGAAATTCGGACCGATGAGTAGGTAATGTCGTGAAGCGACAAAGAAGGGAAAAGGGAAACGAAAAGAATTGAGAAATAACAAACTAATTATATTAAAAGAAAAACAGAAAAATTAAAAAGAAACCTAGACGAGTGAGAGGAATGAAAGAGTGAAAATGAGTGAGTGTAGTGAGTGGAGTGGGCGTGGGTAGGTGTCTTCTCAAGATAAAGCGGGTCCGGAGGTGCCGAAGTGAAGCGATGCGTTCTTGGAGTAGTCCGTCGATGCGCAGCGGTGTAGAAGCTGGAGCGCAGCTGTGCTGGAGACCGTGAAGACACCGGTGATCAGCAGAGGTAGCCGCGATGGCTCTCGCAGGCCCTCCTCAGGATAGGAGGGTTCAGTCCTTCGCAGTTCCTCCTCAGGATAGGAGGGTTCAGTCCCTCGCAGTTCCTCCTCAGTCAAGGAGGGGGCAGTCCTCAGTGTTGCAGTGGGTGAGGGCCTTCCGGAGGTAGTGAAGTCCTGGTCTTCCTGTAGTACTTCTTGAAGTGTCGTATAGTAAAGAGTTTACTGTTATAGAATCGAAGCCAGCAGTAGAATGAGTCAGATATGGATAGTATGGGCTTATATAGGGCCGGCCGTTCAAATTTAGAGCGTGGATAGAACGCGATAAAACTCGTGCTTTGCAGAGTTTGTAATGGAAATTGTATTGAAACTTTGCTAAAAGTTGTCAATTTTCAGAAAAAAAATAATAAGACTCCCGTCACTCAAAATGTCAAACATAGTGTCAAAAAGTACAAAATTCGGAAAAATACTAATAAATTGTGTTCACAATAAGAAATAATTATGCTGAGAAGGAGAGAAAAACCATTAAAATGTTAGTTATAACCCTTTTTCCCTATTTTACAGCGGAATATGCATACTCACTTGGTATACTGATAATAATTTGTTCCGGTTTGGGTTTCCAGTCATTTTCATTCTCACAATATATGCATTTTGCGTGTATTATTATTCTTTTCCGTGGAATCTGTTCATTTTTTACTGAAAAATAAGGAATTTCTAATTTCGTGTTCATAAACGTCAAAGTTTGTATCACCTATAAATGTGATATTCCGCCCTAACAGTTTGAAGATGATGGTATGTTAGAAGAAGAATAAACATTTGTATGAAAGGTTGTATGCTTGGTGAAGTAGGATTCCTAGGATTTCTTTAGGCTTTCCTTTCATTTAGATTTCTTTAGATTTCACCATTGGTTTACATTCTAGAAGATGTTAATGGTACTAAAACCAAATGGCATATTAAAGATATTAAATTCTAAATCTTCATTACATTTTGTCAACTATTCACCAATCATTCATTATTCACCAATCATCCCTCAAAACACATTTTCTTTTCCTTTTGTGTTATTGTTGTCCTAGCTCTTCAGCTTGATCAACGAGTAAAAATGTGTTATTTTTTTTTTGTGTGGAACACTTAGCTGTTCTATTTTTTTTTTTTTTCTTTAAATCCCTCTCTTTATTTATTTTAATTTCTCTTTTAATTGGGAATTCTAACCTTTTATGTTAATCTTTTAAGGGACTCTTAACCCCTTGTCTTAAAATGAGGGACTTTAAACTCCTCTTTTAAACTCTAAACCCCTTATCTCTTTAGGGCCTCTAAACCCCTTAACTTGAGGATCTTTACTTGATCTCTTTAGGGACTCTAAACCCCTTAACTTGAGGATCTTTATTTGGTCTTCTTAGTACTAACTAGTACTTTCTTTTGAGCGGTTGACTACTCGTTAAATAAGCCATCAATCCGAACGGATGACTACTCGTTAAACAAGCCTTCAGTTCGAGCGGTTGACTACTCGTAACGAAGGCCTAAGTCGTATTTTTTTCTCCATATATGGAGCGGTTGACAACTCCCTAAATAAGCCTGTCGTCGTTGAGGAACTCCCTTCTAGAGTGGCAGTCATTGAATGTGAACTCCACCCTAACAGTTTGAAGATGATGGTATGTTAGAAGAAGAATAAACATTTGTATGAAAGGTTGTATGCTTGGTGAAGTAGGATTCCTAGGATTTCTTTAGGCTTTCCTTTCATAAATTTTCTCTGAGTCGAAAATTTTCTGGGGTCGTGGGGGAAATGTACTGACGTGCATACTCACTTGGTATACTGATAATAATTTGTTCCGGTTTGGGTTTCCAGTCATTTTCATTCTCACAATATATGCATTTTGCGTGTATTATTATTCTTTTCCGTGGAATCTGTTCATTTTTTACTGAAAAATAAGGAAAATTACTAATAAATTGTGTTCACAATAAGAAATAATTATGCTGAGAAGGAGAGAAAAACCATTAAAATGTTAGTTATAACCCTTTTTCCCTATTTTACAGCGGAATATCACATTTATAGGTGATACAAACTTTGACGTTTATGAACACGAAATTAGAAATTCCTTATTTTTCAGTAAAAAATGAACAGATTCCACGGAAAAGAATAATAATACACGCAAAATGCATATATTGTGAGAATGAAAATGACTGGAAACCCAAACCGGAACAAATTATTATCAGTATACCAAGTGAGTATGCACGTCAGTACAGTAAGTGTCGCCGTAGCTCAATTGAAAGAGCAATCGCTCGGCTTGCGAGAGATGCGGGTTCGAGTCCCGCCTGTGGCAGTCGGTTTTTCTTTAAGTACGTTTTGATTTCACATTGTAAAGAAATTTGCATTGTCAATCCTAAAAAATAAAGTAAACAGTAAACAGGTAAAATTAAAAAGTAAAATTTTTGTTGCTTTAAAATTGTGGATATCATTGAAACTGAAAAAAAATATATATCAATGAGACGCTTTTATCTTAAGCTTCATGAAAAGCAGAAAAAAACGATTTTTATTATTACAATCATGATATACAAGTTAACGGACCCCCGTTCGCACTTTTTAGTGCGAAAAAACATGATACAGGGTGTAAAAAAAACCTTAACGAAGCCGAATGCCACATATTCTACCAATAGTCACGATCATTTTTTTCCTTCACACCATACCTGGGAAGTTAACGGTTACTGAGATATTGATGGTTAAAGTTTAAAAAAATATTGATGATTTTTACAGAAATGATTTCTGTCCGTTGTAACTGAACTTTTTTCCAAAGAAACATGATACAAATTTTCACTAGTTCTTTCATAAAAAGCTTCTAAATGGCACACTCCGCAATGAACAGCGCACACTCGAACCCAACCGCATCGCGGCGGCGTATAGCAACACGCCCCGCGGTGACTTTTCCGCGTGCGGGTTAGAATTAAATTATTTTTTTGATGTCAAAAAATAAAAGTTGTTTCCCAGCCAAAATTTATTTTTCATACGATTTGGTTTGATGTACTGAACGCGTGGTTGACGGCTTCGTTAAGGTTTTTTTTACACCCTGTATATAGTGATATAATATCCATCGCTATAAATCCCCGTACTCTAGGGAAAAGCTATATTGAAAAGTCTTTTCTTTTCATCACTTACCTTTTACTTAGCATAGCTTTTTACTTTTCAAATAGTCAGCCTAAACAAATGTTTATAGTGACAGTAAGTCCCTTACAAAATTAGTACCCTTATCAAAGTCAAAGCCTTAAACGGGTTTAATTAGGTCTTAAATTTGATTTGAGCGAAAATTCTGTCTAATTTAGGATTCACCTCATGCGGCCACTGAGAGCGTTTTATTTGTTTATCAAATATTATGACTGCCTCGTTGGTGAAGTGGTAAAGTTTCTGCCTTACATCCGAGAGGTCCTGGGTTCGAATCCCAGGTCGAGACAAATTTGTTTCTGAGATTTTGTGTCATGAATTTCTTAAAAACAGCTCGGAGTCGGGAAGCTAGCAGTGTTGCAGCCCGGTGCCTCGGAAAGCACGTTAAGCCGTTGGTCCTGATCCTGCCTGGCCTGATCTCTCTCCGTTCATGTCAAATTGCCGTCTCACCGAACTATGAGAGTGATGGAACAGTGAGTGCACCTGTGTAGTGCGCTCGCACTTGTGCACTATCTCTATCACTATCTCTATCTCTGCCACTATCTCCTGCGTAGTTGACTGATCTCTGTTGAGATTGGCCGCCGTGGTCGAAATCGGCCAGGAGGACTTATTATTAGGTAGGTATATTTGATTAACAAATAAAACGCTCTAAACTACCATCACTCAAAAATATTAAGTTACGTTCCTATCTACACAAAATGAGCTGACATAGCTAGTGTGGATAGGAACGTAAATTAATATTTTTGAGTCACGATAGTTTAATTTTTATTTTATTTTTCAAAACTATGTAATGACATCTAACACCTTAGTCTACCTAAAATTTTAAAAAATCGCGAAATAATCCGTGAAAAGTTTGTCATTTTAATGTCTACTGTTCGCGTAAACCAAAGACACAAATATACAAAGAACTTATGACAGAAATAGTGAAAACCCTGGCTGTTTTTCACTTAACTGAAATAAGAACGACAATACATAAGCAACGGTGAAGCTGGGGGTGTTATTTCAATTTAATTCAATTCAATTCATTTATTTTGTAAGTGTGTGTGGTTACAAGATGTTCAAATATATAGTATACAGTACATTCATCACTATTACTATTCATATTTTACTATACATATAGTGTGTATTAATTATTTCATTTTTAGCTTGTTCGTTTTTAAAACTTCGTAGAACGTCAACCATACCCAAAAAAAGTACCATACCATGCCTAGTTCTCAACGCTAGTTTTAATATCAAGAAAACACTAAAGTGAAATGAAACTAAAACTAAATTGAATTTAAGTTCATTGTCTCTAGGTGAATATGTTAATAAGGTTCAAAATTTCGTGTCTTTGGCACAAGTTCATTTTATTTCGCTCTACAGATTTTTTATTTGAAACTTGTTAAAACTTTGTCCCGTTGCTCATTCCTTGGATTTAGGGGATTGATGCATTACGAGTTTAGGGGAATTCGGTTTGTGTTAGCTTTTGAATAAATAACAAAGAAAATCCATCAATTTAAGCCACTTTCTCGCTCTACCGATAAAATTAAGTTTCTTTTAGTAAGTAAACAAAGATACTGGTATTTTCAATTATCTTAGATAATCATTACAGAAAAAAAAAATCTGCGAAAAATAATATTATAATTTTAGGAATGTAAGTTAGTAGTAAGTAATGATCTTCAATTGGTTACTATCGATAGATATTAGTCGTTCCCTCGGGCAGCTTAATAACATCTGACTGTAAGGTTGGTCCCTTACCTTACGAACATTCCCCCATCGCCCTACGTGGTGAAGCCTATGCCCAGCAGTAAGACGTGTATAAATAAGCTGATTTTTAATCGAACAATTTGTAACACGTTCTAACCGATTTAAACAGAGGACACTCAAAAACAATCTCCCAAATAGGACCCTGTCTCTCTAATGCGGCTCTGTAATAGTGTAAGTGCAGTAGTTTGATTACAAGAGCGTGCTTTGTGGCGTCCTACTACGTAACGTTTCAAATTCAAATTTCATTATTTGCTAATAAATAGGGTACATTACATAAAAGTATGGTCGTAAATATATAAAATATAGCTTTGACCTATTTAGCCATATAAAATAGCATGCAAATGTTTAAAATTAATACATATATGGAAAAATTATTGATTAATTGATTTTATTTAAAAGTTAAGGGTAGAAATTATATTGTACGTCATCATTACTGTCGACTATAAAGCCAGCATTTGCACATGTGCTCGCTGCGACTCGTGACTACCAGCAATTTGGCAGCAGCGATTGTTTGACATGCTGTCTCGAGTCGTGTTGACGGTTTGCCGCATATTGTTATGACTTTTAGACACTCCTTTCGGCCCAAAATAAGTTAGGGGTCATTTCGGAAAAAAAAGCTTGAAGCTTGCAGTTACTGTTGTAGGGGGTTTTCCTACTTAGTTCTGAACCAGCGACTGGCGACGTCATATAATAAAAAACACGGGTTGCACTCCGGGAGTGCCGGCAGAAGTGAAAACTTGATTAATAACGTTGTGCATTTTTGATTTATTTGAACCGTCTTACGGTTTTTCGATCAGCATCACGTGACCTGACGCGAGTTTCACAGTTTCTTCCCATGCCACAAAAGTGCTCAACGCCGCTAAAGAAGTTTTCACTTCAAAAACTAACTTTCCAGATAAAAAAGTTAGTTTTTTATGACTCAAGCTTTCCCGTTCCATCTCACGGTTAAGAATAGATTGACAAGAGCAATCGAAAATGTGGGTGGCTTAGATAATAGGACCCTAGTGCAGTTCGTTTGTATGCCAGGGCCGAACTCGGCTGGACATCTCTTGAATTCGTATAAGGGAACACGTATGATTGTCTAGTTTTGAGACCTTTTGTGTTGTTTTAGATTACTGGTTCGTTCGTTTGCTGAACCGAAAAGGAAACTTACAAGTAGACAACTTACATTTCAAATTGGTAACAACCATTAATTACCTTAATTTAAATTCAATTCAATTTCAATCTCAAATTTCAATAAGCTTTCAAATGAATATGACGGTTATTTGTGATCAGCTGTTTACACAGGTTAAAAATTGAAAATGGTTACTTAAATACGTATGATTTCCGTAAAGGATCACTGAACATACTATTCTTTCTTAAAAATGTTCGTGTATTCGACTCTTTCATCTTTCATTACATTACATTTTACGGTATTACGGTATATTGCGAATGAATTTTAGACTCGATCCTGGAAGACGCAGTCCAACCGCAGTTTACAGTTTCTAAACCCAACCTAACATCAACGTCTCCTCTCTTCCAGAAGAGAAACAGAAGAGTGAGACAGAAGCCCAGCCCTCAGAAGAGCAGGCGGCGACGAAGATTCAGGCAGCGTTTCGAGGGCACAAGACTAGAAAGACGATGAGCATGAAGGCAGCCAAGCAGCCTGCGCAGGCGGAACCGGAGCCCAGCAAGGCCGAGCTGGAGGCTGAATTCAGGGCCGATGACAAAGGTAAGTGTAAGGTGCAGTTGCTGGGAAAGATCCTAGCGCAGTCAATTGAAACTTATCTTCTTACGATAGAGATCGTAGCACTAATTCGAGTCGTTACACTCGGTTAAAAGCATCGTATATAGCATATATAAAGCGTTTGAGTCCGTAGCACATCATGAAGCACTCGACTACCCCTGCAAATTACCGGGGGAAGTATGTTCGCCAATATATTTTTTTAGCCGTTGTTTGCAGCTACGAAAGTGACCCTGTCATTTCAACTAGCTTGTCCGCGCGCTGGCTAGACTCGAAAAGGAATGTTACGGCTACCTCAGTTATTGGGTGATCATACTCGTAGCATTCAATTTAGTCGTAGCACTGGGCCTAGTCGTAGCGCATGATTGAATCCGTTGCAAACGTAAGAGTCGAAGCTCAGGGTGGAAAGTATAGCACTCGATCACCGCCTCAGATTAGCGGGAATTCTAAAACTGAAAACTCTAAAACGGGAAACTATTCAAAACCTTCATAAATTAGAATTTCATGTTCTACTATATGACGTTTCAGCGTATTACTAAAAATCTTTTTGCGGAAGTGTCCTAGTTCGACAACAAAAAAGAACGTACCTCCATAAAGAGGGGGAAGCCTCAATAAAATCAGGCGTTACACATAAATCTATAACTACCTACTCTTAGCTACAAATTTTCCTTATCATCTGGCAGAAAAAAACAATGAAAAAGACTTCTTTAGGTGGCTACTTGTTACCTCTAAATCAAAGTCTTATTATCACATCGTCGTGTGACGTAGTGACGTTTCCCTTAGGGTTTGTCAAACAGCCAGCGTGACCGCCACAATTTCTTGGCGTGTGTCGTGGCCTGAGCTTCGGTGGATGTGTTGGTCGATATCAGAGTTAGACTAATGTTAGGATGAGTTGCGAGAGTTATGATGATGTGAATTTAAGCGAGACCGCACGATTAGGCGTCCAAAAAGACACTAATTAGTAGAAACATATTATGGTTTGACGGCCGCTGCGAGCGACCTAATTACCGGCACGTGAGCCGAGTAGGTGTTCGGTTGCGATGCACCGAACAGCGTGAGCTCTATGATAACGTTTTATCTGAGTAAGGGCGTAAGCGAGGCAAATACATTGATCTGACTCACCTCAGTAAGTAGGTTAAGCACATATGTTACAGAAATTAGACTCAAATACGTCCAAGACCAGTGTAAACAGACATTTACATGCACATAAATGTGTTTACAGTGCGGGGACCGCATCCGCGACCTAACAGTCAACTTCTTAACCATTACACCAAAGTGATGTGTTAAGTGGATTCCGAAGACTTGAAAAGTCCTCCTTGCCGATTTCAACCACGGCGACCAACTTCAACAGAGTGTTATCAACAAGTGTTATCAAATCACTCTCAAAGTTCGGTAAGACGGCAATCCGACATGACCGGAGAGAGATCAGGCGCAGGACCAACGGCGTAACGTGCTTTCTGAGGCAAGGAGGATGTCACACCGCCAATTTCCCGACTACGAGCTGTTTTTGCGAAATTCATAACAGAAAATCTCAGAAACAAATTTGGATCGACCTGGGATTTGAACCCAGGACCTCTCGGATGTAAGGCAGAAACTTTGCCCTACACCAACGATGACTTGAATGGGATCAAGGGCTTAACTAGTGATTCGACGCACAAAGTCTTGCGTTTCATCTCGCATCCATTTTGTCTTTGACCAAGTTACGCTCAAAAAATGTTTATTTAATTACGGTGTAATATAGAAACCGGAAAGAGAACCCAAAGCCGAGTTTGAGGCATACTTCCGGCAGATAAAGGCTACCCACATTACAATGGGCTGGGCAAAGCCTAAAAGCATTTTACGCAATAAGAAGGTATCTAACACTTTTGTTGAAAAAGTGAAAGAAGGTTAAATATTGTCCTTTTATTTATTTGGGGAGGATTTACTTTGAATTGATGTTACTGCCCCTAGATTATTTTAAGATATTTGTTAATTGATAATAAGATCCCCATATTTTTTTGCTTTTTCTTTATAAAAAAAGAAAAAACAAAAATCTTTGTTTAAAATTGTAACAGTATAATGCAAAATTGTAGTCAATAAATAAATATTATAGTATATTGCTTAACAAATGATCAATATTTCGCCTCTTTCTGTAAGTGACAGTCACTGTGTGCTCTACTTAAAATATCAACCCTAATAAATTTAAACCAAGAAATGGGTCAGTTTGCGTATCAGATCGGCCCTTTTATTAGCATAAAATAAAATTTTAAAACAGCGTTATTTTTCGCCGTCGATCAATACTTGGGTAGTCTCATGTTTAAATTCAAAATTCTCCATAATGACAGGCATAGGTTTCTCATGTTTAACATGCCGTGATAGCACGCTTAAGGATTATGTAACTCAAAAGTTTTTAGTAAAATCATGCCATGATGTAAGCTGTTGTGTTGTCCCATGAATAATTAAAAATAAAAAAGTAAAAAAATATCTTATCTTAAAACACACTCATTAATATACTAATCTGCCGAAAATTTTTATCTTATCTTCGGACGCATATCCAGAATCATTGCTTGTAGAATAAGTTGTCAAAAGTCCTACTTACTATTTAATGAGTCGTAAGAGAAAAACTAACATCACGTTAGTTATTTATGTTCATAGCCAATGTGCTAGTTCTTTCGTATCTAATATCTTAACTATATTGCCTATTGCCGAGGTTTAACGGCGTAAAAGGCAATAAGTCTTGATACAACCTTTCCCGAATCGGATGTTGATATAATCGGCCCCACCTTGGTGCTTAGTTTGAGTCCACACTATGACATAATATCAAACACTAGCGGCCTGCCCGCGTCTTCGTCCGAGCAATACAAGTTTCAATAAATCAGATTTTTTACAAAAATTGATCATTTAAACATTGCATAAAAACCTAAATATAACAATTCCGTTACAGAATGTTCAAGCAAAATTTGAAAATTGAAATATTGAAAAATCCGGCAACACGTCATCAATTACTGATTACTTATTATTTCAAACCAACCAATCTAAATACAAGAATAGAATAGAATAGAATCATTTATTTGCTCTTGAATACGGTACATGTCAGGTCTTTAAAATAACGCATATAAGTCTCACATATTCAGCTATATAAAAAAAGCATGCAAATATAAACATAAACTTGGAACTCGAATTGGAATATATTGCACTCATATTACATATACAAAACACTAGATAGGTACTATTAAATTAAAATGTTAATATCATTCATTAAGTCAGTATACAAAATTAACAACAAACTTTAATTCATTTAACTTTAAAACTGACAATGTTTTATACAAAGTTCTTCCCCCTTTTTTAACGCCTTATGAGATTCATTTTCGAAAATCCTTTTTTAGTACTCCTCTGCACTGCTAATGGTACCATGACGCAAAATTTCAAGTTCCAAAGCCTGTTGATTTGGTCTGTGCGCGCATATTATGTCAGTCAGTTTTCTTTTTTATATACATATTTAAGTTATGAAACGTGCCTTTGCGTCCATTTTGCAGTGACTTAAGCCCAGATCACACGGTGAAACGCAAGAGCAATGAAACTGCAATTTCTAGTTACTTTTGAGTTTCATTTGAGTTTACGCCATAGACTCCTTTGAGGGACCGCACATGACGCAACCATTTTGAAACCGGTTTAAAACGCGTTGCTTTGACACCAAGGTACAAAAAACTTGTGTTGCCGTTTCATCGGATTGGTGTTTCTTCGGCAGCCACAAACATACGGCAATAGATACAAATACAAAAGAAAACTTATTCATCGCTTGAACAACACATTTTGCTGTTCAAAATAAAACTGAAATGATTGTAAATAGTTTTATCACATTGCGGCATGTGTTGAAAACTATTGAAACTGATTTCAAACTAATAATTTCAAAAGGGTTTCGTTGCACTCGAATTTTACCTTGTGTGCTGTGCGCGTGGTGCCATACGATTTGACGCACCCTCTCGCGCGCCCGCCCAGGCCGCAGTAATCGCGCATTCAGTGTGGACGCACACTAACACGGAGAATGTAATGGCTGCCTTGACCTTTTAATCTTTAATAACAGCTGTAAATGTAAAAGCTTATAAAGGTATAATGTGGGAAACAAGGTCGTATCAGCACATACGACTATTGTCAGCAATCTGGGGTTGTATAGTCGTAAATGAGTTTTAATGGGTGCGTGGCAGCTGTATAAAATGGTGACTCAGTAATATTGAGTTTCCCACTCTGTTTATAAGAAAACCCACGTCACAGTTTAGGCCCCGGCATCATCCTGCACTGCCTCGTTGGTGTTGTGGCAAAATTTTTGCCTTTCATCCAAGAGGTCCTGGGTTCGAATTCCAGGTAAAGCCAATGTTTCTGAGATATTCTGTCATGAATTTCTTAAAAAACAGCTCGGATTCGGGAGGTTGGCGGTGTTACACCCCCGTGCCTTGGAAAGCACGTTATGCCGTTGGTCCTGTCCTGTCATGTCGGATTGCGGTCTCAGTCTCGGAACAGTGAGTGCACCTGTGTATTGCGCTCACACTTGTGCACTATAATATCTCCTGCGTAGTTGGCTGATCTCTGTTGAGATTGGCCGCCGTGGTCGAAATCGGCCATATGACTATTAATATCTTTAGGGAATATTTGTTATTTGAACTTACTCATAATTTCCTATATGCCAGCAGGACTATTATTAATGTCCTGCACGTATAAAACTTAACGTCACTGTCAACGTTGACTGTAAACGTTTGAATGTGTTGTGACTTTGACAGTGACGTTAAAACTTAGGTACTGCAAAAAAAACACGGGTTGCACTCTGGGAGTGCCGGCAGAAGTGAAAACTTGATTAACGTTGTGCATTTTTGATTTATTTGAACCGTCTTACGGTTTTTCGATCAGCATCACGTGACCTGACGCGAGTTTCACAGTTTCTACCCATGCCACAAAAGTGCTCAACGCCGCTAAAGAAGTTTTCACTTCAAAAAACGTGCTGGACAATGCCGTGTGAACGGGGCCTCAGACTTTAGACCAATCTTACGTCTTTGTAGAAAAATATAAAAGCCAGTAAAAAGATAAAAAATCACAGGACTCGTAATAAAATGTGGCGTTATTCCGCATCCGGTATATATAATGCAAGTCCGACTTACGTAGATCATAGAACAGCCAGGCAGTAGCGTCTGGGTAATTAATGAATCACTTTTCTACATCAGCAGTAGTCAGGACACCTCATTACTCTAATTCATATTTTGATTCCGTGTGGTCGTTCAGATATGGGACAGTACAGGGGCTATGTTTAAAAGAATCTCCTTCAAATCACCAATTTTGCGAAACAAATGATTGTTACTTTTATAAGAAAAAAGCGTTTGATTGGACTTTACGTGGCGCGACGCGAAACATTTTTCCTGAGTTAATATTTTGAGAGCAAACATGAAGGCCATAGATATATGAAGTCAACACAAAACTTCATTGTATTGTCCAAATAATTTGAACCTACAGTAAAAGTTGCCCGGATATCATCTGTGAATAGTGCAAATGTACACAGCGTCCAAGCTTGTTAAATATTAATGGGAGGTAGACGAAGTTACAGTCGCAACTTTGGAACTTTAAGACCGAAGTTTAATGTATAAAACTTACGAAAATGAGGGCAAATAATAATAAATATTTCACAACAATCACACCAATTCTCTAGTCCCAAATTAAGCTACGAGGCTTGTGTTATGGGTACTAGACAACGGATAAACATACATAACTCCTTTTTTTTGGAAATAAATACATATTGTTACGAGCTGGGGTTCGGGATAAATTAATTAGTCCAATTAACTCGAAGAAACACTATATTTAAGAAAACAATACACGCTAATTAACTACAACGATCACACACTAAATTCACAAAACAATCACTGAACAATTCACTGGTTACTTTTTATCTTCACTTGTGTCTTCACTGTATCGCTTCCAAACTTAAACTCAATTCGCGGCGCAGGCGAACCTCTATTTATATGCCGGGGCACTCGACCTAGATATATCTAGAAACTTCTAATGTTAGAGCGAGATAGGTATAGTGTTAGAAAGAGATAGATATAGTTCCAGAACATTCGAGTATTCTGTAGAAGTTTCTAGTAGCTACTAGTACGTAGTAGTAGGTAGGTAGTTTACTTCCGGAACATTCTTTCTTTACGTAACCTACCGACCTACGTGACAATATTATACATAGAAAGCACCCAGACCAGTACAAACACACATGTTCATGCACACTTATGCTTGTACTGTGCGGGGATCGAACCCGCGATCCTTGGTTTTAGAAGTCCGACATGTGGATCACTGCACCAAGCGGTCGTCCAATACAAATAGAAATTGATTTATTGGTCGTCACAGGTGGTACAAAGTTGTCAAAACAGGGTGCAGAAAACTTCATGATTCAGGCATAAGTACGATGTTCGTTTTAAATGTCAATGGTCTTTCAAAAAAAAAAACTATAGGGCGCCCGCGACTTCGTCCGCTTTCAATGACGAACAAATGTTAGAGTTTTTGCCCAGTCTACTTGCTGAAATTTTAAAAACGGTACCTCATTCATATATTTAGGCCCTAGCACCGCGACACAGGCTGGTGGGAAAGGAAAACTCTTACATAAATAAAAACACGCGTGATTTTTTTGTCTGATCTGAGACCTTCTGAGAACTACATCGCTTATTTGCTTGGTTAACGTGAGAGTAATTTATGATGAATACAATACTTTCTTGAAGTATTGTTAAAGACAGAATTCCTTCTTAAAAATTTATGGTCTTATTTAAGTCAGCTAATAAGCTTTGTACATACTAAAGAAAAAAAATCAATTTTAACCAAAGTTCAACCATTCAAATAAGCTAGATCTTAATCATAATCATTTATTCCTTCATAAACATAGGTACATACAGAGGTTGTAGGTTGTTTAGATGCGAACTCTATGTTTCACCTTTTCAGGTATATGAAGTATTTACATTTTAACAATAGTATAATTAAGCATAATAATAATAGTAGGGCCATATTTACAATTGAAATTATATGTATATAGGTATATGTATGTATGTAAGTAATTTAATGCGCTATGTTTATCGAAACATAGCACATTAAATTTAATTCTTATCTATAACTAAGATATCAAGAAATACCAGTAAAAGATTAGTAGGAACTACTGAAATACTCGTACATCTTCAACAGTACTCAAAATATGGCTGTGCACAAAAGATAACCTTCATGCAAATATGATTGCTCGCGGCTACCAAATTCATGTTCGGCCTGTTTTAAGGGTCACGATCCCCGCTGTAGAGAGGTCATGAGGGTCTATTATAGTGTTGTATGTTGCCCTCTCTTTATATCTCTCTGTAACCTCTTCATAATAAGAAACAAAATAATTACACACTTCGTTAATGCAATCGTAATTGAAGTGCTTGATTTTGACAGTTCTAGTGAGATAGTATTAATACATGGACATGACATGGACATGGAGAGGGAGCGCAGAGCACTGTCAGTGAGGGGTAATATGCTATCACGTAGGTTTGCACGCTGTTCTCGTGATGTAAAAGTTACTCTTTTTAAAACATATTGTCAAACTTTATACACGTGCAACCTGTGGAGCAGATACACCAAAAAAGCCTTCAGTGCTCTGCGCATTCAATATAACAATGCGTTCAGGGGGATGTTAAAATAAAAAATCCAATAAAATACATTACAATTATGTAACGATAGTTGTTCGTGCTAGCCCACCCCACTGGTGGCAGGCAGTCACAGATAAACAGCGAAGTCTCAGTGATAGTATTTCTTTTACCACTCTTTGGGTACGGAACCAAAAAAAAATTCATGGATAAATCCTTCGAGCAACACTTCACTCACTGGTGCTCGTGATATCGAACGGGCATAATCCAGGAGTGACTGATCGTCACGACAAGTTACGAGGACCGTCTCGAGAACTTGATGAATTCCGTATTTTATTGTGTGTTTCGCCCTTTCATGCTTTATATCAGTGAAATCTCTTATAGAGGTATATGAAAATGCATTGCTGTTCGTTAGTCTCGCTATAACTCGAGAACGAATCGATTTGAATAATTTTTGTCTCAAAATAAATGTGGAAGTCCAGTGAAGGTTTAAACGATGAAATATTTAAAAAAAAACAAGGGGCAGGACGACATCTATCTAGCGGAACTCGCAGACGTGCATTTTTTTATGTCTCCGGAGTAATATTTTTATCCTTTTACTTTCGGTTAAGCTGCTTTCGAGATTTGCGCTTAGCAACACATTCAGCGATACATTTTTTAGTAGATTTAGATGTACAGATTTTCAGTCGCCTCTCGGTACGAGATCTCAGATCTCATAAGAGATAAAGCAAAGGACCTCAAATATGAGTATAACCACAGTCGCTGACTTTGTGAGAGCTCGCAAAATTTTATCTCGGCAGGCCACTTCAGACTCTGGCCGAAATAAGGACTGAAGGACTGACGACGAAGAAAAGTACTTGCAAAAATTGGTGACTTTTGTTTTTGGGGGCGGGCGGACGACCGAATCTTTCTCAGTTTGTAGAAAACACTATAACGAGTAATTTATATTATGGAACGATATCTGTAAACTCAGTCGGATTAAAATTATATTAGATTAAAGATAAAGAAAAATTTGGTTCAGACCTAACACATTTCGTTGCGCTATGTCACGAAAATTATTGAAGGAGTAATATTATTGTGTTGTGTCGTTTCCTATGGGGACATGGGGTCCCACACCTTTAGAAGGCGAGTATGAGGCCGAAGCCAACATGTGGGGGCCCATTTTAAAACATGGATCTTGTTAATGGAGGGTAACATCAGTCGGCGATTGTCCCAGAATACACTATATAAAGATATAGAAGTGCATCGAAGGACCACCTGAGCAGCTGTGTCGAAAATCTACAGCTAGAAGTCGCAGGACTTACAATATAAGTCACAATGTGACACAGAAAATGCACCTGGAAACACAACACTGACAGCAATATAACACTGGCCGCGTTTTACCAGCCCTAGTTTTTCAAGTGGTTACGGTTGGATGTATTTGGGTTCCTGCGCTGGCGTTGTTTAGTGGAAATTTAAAGCAAAATAATTCTCTTTTCCAGCTTAAGTCATGGGTTTCCGCAAAGTAACGCCTGATTCCATCAAAACTGTAACTAAATTATAGCAAATTTAACAACAACTGCTACAACAACGTCACATATTTCTCTCATCTAACAGTAACACCCAGACCCATGACAACTTTTTCGATTGATATCAAGCATTGACATTTAAAAACAGGAAGAAAAATGACATAAAAAATTGTGTATCGCATAGCATTAATGTCTGAGAGTGAAAGGTAAATAGTACTTAAATTTATTTCTGAAAATCCCATAAATTACGGAATTGCCGACAAACATACCGCATAAGTCATCTAAATATTTCATACAGCCTATGGTTGTGATTATTGAGCATACAAATCACCAAGTTATTATTGTGTTTACAACATGCCGAGCTAGTTAGCTTACTTGTTACTTCCAACCAAATGGATATTTACAGGTGAGTGGATATTAGCTCCTGTCTCTGGTAATTTACATCTCTGGATATTGCATGATTTGAATAGTGACAGTTAACTCAACCAAATCCTTCTGGGCTTTGTTAAAAACTAACTTTCCAGTTAAAAAAAATCAAATGAGCCAGGAAGGCGGCTGGTGAGCTTCAACGGCAAGATGGGGTTTGACCAACCATAAGAACCACCATAATTAAATTATCTTAAAAAAAACGCTTCGAAATCGATCCGTTCGTCAGCTACGATTCTACAGACAAACGCACACAAACACAGAAACAAAACATAAACACATAGGGGTCAAATTTATAAAACACTTCATTTACTCGGGAGTTTAAAAGCGATACTTTACTCCGCCGAAAATAATATCCAGCAGTAAATATTTTTATTACGTTTCGTTACATGTTTTACTTGACAGTTATGGGGTTCAACAAATCGTGTTCATCAATTTGGTTCGTGAACATTTTAAATTCTAGTCGACGACCATAAGCTGCAGTGAATTATGTGTAATTGAGTGCAGACGGCGACATCCTTACATTTTGTGGGTTACCTACGTAAAGTTGAAGGCCGTTGGTGCGAAGTATGTAGTGTCGAAGTGTTTTTCGCCTACCCCGTAGCGTCGAATGCCCGTGGTGTCGAATGCCCATACGATCGAAACAATAATATTTCCCAGGGCTGAATTTACATCGAAAACCATTTTTTGGAATAAACACATTTAATGCACGACAATTGGCCTCCAAATCTGTGTGTGTAACTTAGTGTAAGTGCAACCGCCTCTTGTCACTATCATACATGTTACGGCCTTGTTTTGAAATAAATTAATATTTCCTATAGTTTATTAAAATATTCCCATGGGAAAACTGCGGTTAATTTTAAAATGCCATATATACAAAATCTTAAAAAAAAACTTTATTCGAATTTAGGCGATAGCAATTTAATTCCCTAATGATCATTTGAAATTCCCAAACGACTCACTGGATTGAAAAAGTTGCTAATCTGTTTTAGAGAGATTATATCTTTTTGTCAAAGTTTCGCTCAGATATGACACTTAATTAACTTGCTATCAGACTCGGAAAATGGCGGTGCGTTGGCAAAATTTTTGCAGGGTAGATTTAAATAAAATAACTAGGTTCAAATTTATTCATTTTTTGATCTTTGGACGGGTAGAAAATTAAAATAAAACTGTCTAGAGTTTTCCAAAAACAAAATCGGAAATAATGAAGAAAACCTTTTTCAAATTCTTAACCATAAAAATAATCAAAAATCTTACTAAATCATAGGTTCAACACAGAAATAAAAATACATTAAAATTTAAATTTCGGTTTTATCACTAAAAACAGATTTCCGAACATCGATCAGTCATCAAACAATTAGAATCCCCTCGAGGTATTTTCGAACTTTGGAACGAGCAATATTAATTTCAAGTGCTCCTATTATTACTGAAATGATTTATTTACAGCTGATAAATGATTAAGCAATTTTAATTATTTTTGAAGCATTTAACCGATTTGTAGCGGATTGATCGCCTGTCGTGTCACACTTTCTTACTGCGTGTGGCGTTACTCACAAGAGACTTGTCATTTTGAAATCGATGGAAACTTCAAATTAAATGACTCAACCAATCCTTTATATAATCTTTATTATCTGTCAAAACGGTCTCCCTCCATAGATATTGCATGGGAATACAAAACCGTGACGTTGTGTATCAGATATCGGAGTCGATTGACTGAATATTTATTTAATTTTGTGTGTTTAAAAATTTATCTCTACAGCTTTTGGGAAATGAACTGGTTGTGTTAACTTCATAGGGGCTAGGTTTTTCAAACGCCATGGCCTTGAAAATATAATTTACACATAATTTTGGCAATTAATCACTTAAAACGACCCTTCTGACCATTTCACGTCAGATTTCAAATGCAAACGAAAAATATGCAAGCTTAGAACATGTAAAAATTTATAAAATAATGTATATTTTTCCGTATTGCCGAAAACACAGGATCAACAATCGTGCCATCAATAGTATTGCGTTTGGCACGTCAGGGGTGTGACGGTTTTTTTCTTCAGCGCTTCAGTCAGAAGATTGCAAAATTTGACATTGCAATGCATTAAGGAGTCACAATTTTATAATCACACAGTTAGTTCTCCAACTTTATACATATAAATAAGATAGACCAACATATCTCTAGGCGGCGATGTTCACTCCTGCGGCCTTTGCCAGCACCAGGGCGCGGGAACTAAACCCCCGTACCAACCAGCGAGGGCGCTCCACTGCGATATAAGCCCCAACCTGCTACAATTTAAACGATTATTCTTCATAGTTCTGGTGAAGAAATCTAGTGATCAAGTAAAAAAATACAAAATTAAGATCAAATCCTGTATATTTTTTAGATCTTTATTAGATTTTGTCATTTGCTATTGAGTCGGCCTAACTGCAAGTTTTAAAAAAAATATCTTTCGAAAGTTCTGAATTGGTTAAAACCAGAGGATTAATTCGAACGTTTGGGAAATTGAAAATAAATCTACTTTACCTATGTAACAGCCAATTTAGTACTTCGAATAAATAAATAGGCAGGAAAGGAAAAAAAAACTTCCTCGTTTCTGGAATATTCCGCTCTTGACAAGCCAGTCCCTTTGGTATACAGTACCGTCGACAAAAATATAGCACCGAATATTATAATGATTAAAAATGACCACCTTACTTGTACAACTTTTGTAAAATTAATTGCTTGTAATCTTTTTTACGTGTAGTGTGCAATAAAGAATATTCTATCTATCTATTCGATCATTTTTTGCTTCAAATAGAACCACAATTTGCACTGATCTGTCCCAACATATAAATTAACCGTATCACTACTTCGGGACAATTTGACCAGTGCTGAGAAGAAGCAAACAAACTCAGTCACAATTGTCTATTGTCATTGCCTCTTTTACACTTTGATTTACATTTATTTATGGTGTCCAGATAAGCATTCTGTAAAACTTTAAGTATTAAAAGTACATAGGTATTACCTATTTTATTTACACCTAATATTTGTCTATATCATCGTTAAAATCATCGTGTCACAATGTTCGTTCCCGTACTCCTCCGGTACGGTTTGACTGATTCTTATGAAATTTTATAAGCATATTGAGTAGGTCGGAGAATCGGGCAACATCTATTTTCATATCCCTTAGTGATAGGGGTTGTCCACAATTATTTATATGGCAAAACAACGTTTGCCAGGTCAGCTAGTTCAAAATAAACTTATCACAACTGCGGTCGTGATTAATGAATTAATTCAAATTACAGCCTGTGTTTCAGTTCAATTGCTGACGGTACGAGACCGTGATTGTAAAGCATAGTTCTCGGCTTCATGAAATAATTCAGCAGTTGGCTATATGGGAAGTTTCCGCGCTATTATTTTTGCCGTCCCCAAGAGATTTCCCCAAGTTTTAGTGATTGGCTAGAAGATATTAGTGTTATGAACTTATGAGATGATACAGGATAGGCAGATGACTTTGCCAAAGGTTTTGAAACTTATTTATTACGCTGTATAATTTATTGTTCGTTTTTTAGTAAACAATAAAACCACTCCGGAATGATTGTCTAAGTAGGTATTTACGTCCTATCTTTTGTAAGTACGAGAAATCGGACATTATGTAGTTTTATTCTATGATATCCAAGAGTAAGTTGTAAACTAATGATACAATTCATTAATTCTATAATAATCTCTTATGAGGTGAGGCCTGTGCCCGGCAGTGGGACGTATATAGGCTGATGAGTTGAGATGAGAAATTACTCCTGAAATTGGTTGTCTCGGAAGATTTCCGATAAAAGCAGGATGTTATGATGTCTACATTATTTTATTGGGCTTAAAACAGAGCTTGAAAGCAACAAAACAAAAAGTTTTTATACTCAAATTGTGCATTGTCGTTCAAGCTAGACGAAATTTCAGATCAAACGGACATTGGGAACTGGGTGAAAACTTTTCATGATCTGATTACACACAAATAAAAAAGCCAAAAAACAACTAAACATTGGAAAAGGTGAAACTAAATAATACTCTGAAAATAATACTGACTTTGTAAAAGCCTCATGTGATTTCAAACAATCATGGTGTCTCGATGTGTCGTACATGGCGTGAAATTTCAGGCCCTCATGAAATATTCAAATATCACCACTTCAGCATGAGGGAACGCACATTAAGCGGTGTTAATGACTATCGAAACATGTATTTTCTAACATCAACATCTAACGTTTTCTAATTTCGACATCATAAATCAGAAATAATGAAGTAAGTTCATTTTTTGTGTAAGCTTGTACGTCCAGAGTAGCGTAAGGCTCAGGCCACACCTGGGGCCTAGGTATTGTCGTCGCGACCGGCGTTAGAACTGACTGGTTGACACACTGTTAGAAGCGAGTCGCAGCGAAAGACCTGAGCCTTAATTTGAAGATATTTTGGTAAGTAATTCGTAAAGTGATGAAGCTAGCGTAGATTGTTTATACTAGTATGATAAATGTGAAAGTTTCTTGTATAAATGTTGGAAGTTTGTCCGTCAAGCACGATGAAACTACTAAACGGATTCTAATGTAATTTGATATACAAGTCAGCTCGACTTGGGTAGTAGGATACTTTTTATCCCGATTAATGCTCTCTGGGGATACAATGGGAATGTTGGCAAGTCTTTTTTTTGTCTAAAAACAACGGGAAATGTTGCGTCTGCGGGGTAGTCTGGTTAACCATAATTTTCCTTACTCTCCACTAACTTTCTTAGGCCCTGCCCTGCGTCCATTGAAAACCGTTCAGTGTGCGTGAACCACCCTGCCACTCAGACATTCCAAGCAGTTTCCATCACTGTCTCGAACAGTTGACTTTTCAACTTTAATAATATTATCTTAAGTTGGCAAAACTGTTTCTCAAGCCCGTTTACCTCCAAAGCGAAGACAAAATACCTTCTTCGCCTAAATCTAGAGCCCAGAAAAATACTGGTATGTAAGTATGTACGAGGGCGGTTTGATAACTCCATGACTTTCAGGCTGAATAGAAACTTTTTTTATTTTTAATGATATTTTCTTAAAAGTAATATTTTTGCGAACCAAAAATAATTCTATTTTCAAATATGACGCGAAAACAATATTTAATAACAAAAGAAGTTTGGCGGCTGTGAAGGTGTTCTTCGAAAATGGAGAAATCCGAGTTTCGAGTCTTGATTAAACACTATTTTTTACGCGGGAAAACCATTAAGCAGACCGAAGACAAGTTGAAAAAATATTACGGGGATTCAGCGCCGTCTCATGGAATGGTACATAAATGGTTTACTGAGTTTCGTTGTGGACGTATTACAACCAATGATGCCGAGCGCCCAGGAAGGCCGATTGAGGTAACCACTGAGGACATTGTTAACAAAATCCACGATATTGTTTTGGCTGACCGTCGAGTAAAGATACGCGAGTTAGCTGAGGCTGTGCACATCTCAACTGAACGAGTTTTTCATATTTTGCACGATATTTTGGGAATGAAAAAACTTTCTGCAAGATGGGTGCCGCGCTTACTGACAGTCGACCAAAAGCGAAAACGCGTGACTACTTCTGAGGCATGTCTGGCTATGTATAATCGCAATCCAAGTGAATTTTTGCGTCGGTACGTAACCGTGGATGAAACGTGGGTCCACCATTATACGCCAGAGACTAAACAACAGTCAAAGCAGTGGACTTCTACCGGCGAACGTGCACCAAAGAAGGCAAAAACGGTATGTTCGGCTGGTAAAGTGATGGCAACAGTATTTTGGGACAGTCAAGGGGTTATTTTCATCGATTTCTTGGAGAAAGGCAAGACAATAACCGGTGCTTACTATGCTGCATTGCTGGAAAGATTTAATGAAGAGTTGATGAAGAAACCACCGCATCTAGCAAAGAAAAAAGTTCTATTTCATCAGGATAATGCTCCGGCCCACTCGTCTGCAGTCGCGACTTCAAAACTTGTCGAATTAGGATACGAATTATTGCCGCACCCTCCATATTCACCAGATTTAGCCCCCTGTGACTTCTTTCTCTTCCCAAACATGAAGAAATGGCTTGCTGGGCAAAGATTTTCATCCAATGAAGAGGTGATAGCTGCAACCGAGGCCTATTTTGCAGGCTTTGACAAAAAGTATTTTTTGGATGGGTTGAAGAAATTGGAGCATCGCTGGAAAAAGAGTGTAGAGTTGAAAGGAGAGTATGTAGAAAAATAAAATGTTTTTGTACACAAAATATATGTTTTTCTTTTCAAAGTCATGGACTTATCAAACCGCCCTAGTACGTTCTATAAGTAGGTAACCTTTTTAAGTATCACATAAAATGAATTCATTTATGCTTATTCCCTTATATCTATTTACTTTTTATAACCGATTTTAAGGACTCCAGTCTTTCGTCGGAGCTGACACACACATTTTTTTTTACGTCTGGGAAATGCTGTTACTCATACCCGCCAGCCGCGGGGGCAGCTGGGGGTTATGTGGGACTCTGGGTCTCAGATAGAGAGCCCGCCACCCACTACCCACTAAAACCTGACGGTGCCCTCCGGTGCCATGTGAGTAGGTAACCTACACTAACACTCAATTATTTACAAATTGATCTTGTCCTCCCTCGAAGCACTTTTAGTGAAAAACTACCCTACAAAACGTTTGCTAAAAATAGAATTTAATCCTAATCTTACAGTCAAACCTTCCCAGCAACTTTCGACAAGTCGTGAATAATGTAATACTCTGCGTACTTTGATTAAAATGGAATACGGAAGATGTTCTGGTACATTTACGTCTTAAAAAACGTTCAAATAGTACCAACGTAAAATGAAAGAGATAGACTAGGCCCAAGCTCAGGCCACAGTTGCGGCATAATATCGCCGCGACTCGGGATAACCTGTGTATGAGGCGCGGTGACAGAAAGAAGCAGGTGTGGCCTGACCCTAACGTCCGACTAATACGAAACATCAATGATTGCAATAAATCTATTATTATTTTATCACATCTATCATTTATTATTTTATTTAAATCAAAGGATACTACACGGCGTGGAGGCTTGTTTAATATTAAAGTACGTTTTTGAGGTTAATGTTGTTTCAAGATTTGTGGGGTTTTGCATTTTTCAAAGGGTGGATTTCGTAACTAGTTATTTTTATAAACCTAAAATGTAGGTGTTTACTTGCAAGCATCTTGTTATTTTTTCTCATCTCTCATCCTTTTCCAACATTCACATTTTTCGTATGGCCGTCCTTGTTTACGCATCAGATGCAATCGTTATGTAAAGTATTGGTGCGCAAAGACATTTCTGACTTTTTTTATTTTTATTTTCATTTAGCCTATATCATCCCACTGCTGGGCAAAGGCTCCCCCAAATCTCTCCACCTGTCCCTGTCCATTGCCAACGATTCCCAGTCCCTTGTTGTATTGACCAAGTCGTCACACCATCGTTTCTTGGCCGTCTGTAGGCACCCATTTGGTGACGACTTGGGCCCACCTCTCTGAATGCATCCTGCAGATGTGACCCGCCCACTCCCACTTCAATTTCGCGGCTTTGTTGCCCACATCAGCGATACCAGTCGTGGAGCGGATGGTAGTATTTCGGATCCTATCACTCCGTTTTATACTTAATATGCTCCGCTCCATGGCCCGTTGGCAAACCTTGAGTTTTTGCTTTTGACTTTCAGTCAATGACCAGGTTTGCGTCCCGTAGGTAAGAATGGGCAGAATGCAAGTGTCGACGAGTTTTCGTTTCAGCGATATAGGCAAGTTGCCTTTCATATACGCTTTCATGGACCAGAAGCTCTTCCAGCCGTTATCGATGCGGCGCTCGATTTCTTTATCCTGCCTGTTTCCGAAGGAGACTATCTGGCCCAAGTATACGTACTCGTCAACGTATCGCATCGCCTGCCCATCCAATACCACAGTGTTTTTGGTAGCGTTTGTCAAGACTTGTCTTCTTACTTTCTGACTATACGTTTTTTTTTTTCATTTAATCACGCGTCACCTGCGCGTAGACGTATCGTGCTAAGCTTTAATTTATTTGTAATATTTTATTAAGAAACTTTAATTAATAAACTTGAACTCTTGTGCCGTGTGAACTGTGCTTAGTGATGCCTAATATGAGCAGCTGCAGCTGAAGGCCAAAGAAAGAAAGAAAAAAAGAAAGAAAACATGTTTATTCAGTATCACAAACTTTACAAAATATAAAAACACATTTTCAAATGCACATACACAAATACTGAAAAGGTGGGCCACTCAACATGTGTCGTAGCATCTCAGGAATGCCACGACACTGGTCTTCCGTGGACACCCAGACAGAGAGAGAGCACTACTTCGCACAACAATTGCTTATTCAATATAGGTACTTTAACAGTATAATTAATTAACTTTCATAATATATTTATTTATTTTCCTTACCAATAAAATACAATTTGGCAGTTATAATACAGTTGAAACAATACAGTCATGTCTAGTGAGATGAGAAGCTTAGGTGAAGTGAGTGTATACTTATATTACTTTCATAGAACGAGAACTCTTGATGAGTGTGCATTTTCCTTCCACTTCCACGTGCTCTTCAATTGTCTTTGTCCTTAAACCTAGTTTCTTGCATTTATTAATTCGTTAGGACAGCTGGACACTTTCAAGTACGCCCCCCGCACATACAGTCCACGGTAAATTATCAAAACAACCCCTCAACTCTTCAACTGGCCCTTCTTGACTTCTTGGCCACCTTGGTGGTTAATTGGCGCCACCAGATTCTCTATAAAATTTACGCCGAAAGTAATCCATAGACAGTCATAGACCACCATAAAAGGTTTCAAATATTTGATGGGTTTTTTAAATAAAATTTGTAAATAGTTATAAAAAGGGGAATAAAACATTATTTGATGTATTGCAGCAAAAGTGCACACTTATAAATTATGTAGGTAGTGCACTGTAGGAGCTTTTGATTAATTAGACATTCATGATGAAATAATTAAAACTGTCAAACTTAACACCAAACACAAATTGATTAAATTACCGGAATAAATTAACTAGACTTTATCCACCATCTAAAATATTACATTAACAAAACCATTTCTATTCGGCAAATCGTGTTCACGCATTTTATCAAGGAAATGAGTCGCCGAAAAATTATATTACGGAACAAAAACCATGGAGCGGCGTGTTTCACAAATTGCAAACAAAAGCCTTCCGTGGCTTCCTGCAAACTAAGTTGAGGTATAACAAAATGTGGCTTCTCAAAGGCACAGAGCTACGTCCATATGAGTATAAAACTGTATAGTGTATTATTGGAGTTCAGTATCCTCATACATACTCGCTGCTATTTTTTAAATAAAATTATAACAGGATCTGTACACGGATGCTCAGTAGATCAGCTGTGACAAAAAGTCGCTGAACGCTCTTCGAATCCAATACAACAACATCTTCAGGATGATGATTCGACTCCCTCGGTATTGCAGTGCTTCCGAAATGTTTGCGCAAAGATAAACTGACGGCATTCAGGCTATTGTCAGGAAAAAATGGCGTCACTGGTGAGGTGGGTGCGGGAGGTGGCAACAGCATCCTGAGGATGTTGGCAGATGATCCGCATGCACCTATATTGAGGCACTTAATGCGAACGTTGAAAGAAATCGTATCTAGTTAGTAGAAAACGGGAACAAACATTGTGACACGAGAATTTTAGATATATAGAATTTAAATAGTGACTTAAGTTTCTTTTGCTGCTTCTTCTCAGCACAAGCGCATAAATTATTGCAAAGCAATTGTAAGGTTGTTTCTGGTTTTGGAATAAACTCAAACTTCAAGTTTTAATTAATGCCAAGTTAATAATTTATCCACTTTTATTTAACTTTCATTGTAAATAAGTGAGTTGTCCGCTTTAAAATTTGCTAACCACTTTTCAACCAATGGTTGGTATCCAATTTAAAACGAGGTTTCATGAAATTTTGTAATAAGTTCTACTAATGAACTATTTTTAACTACACACACAGATTAAATCTAAATAATCGTAATTACCTTGATGAAAGAGACATTTGTTTATTTATTAAGAAAATCAACAGCTTAGTATTACTTTTCGTATTACACTACCAATAGATAAGTGGGCCAATACTAGGTTCTCCTTTTGCATACCATTAGTTTTCAGTTGAGAGACTAGATAATTACATTAACAATGAAAATTTTGTCCATTATTTTAAGGAAAGTAAACAATTTTCCCAAGAAAGACACCATTAAATGTCCATTAAGAACAAATGAAAGCACAAATAGAAATCATTACAACTACCATACAGTATAAAACTATAATATTATGCAACAGCACTTAATCAAAATAAAAATATTCTGACGCACTGCAATATATTCAAATAGCTTGCTTAAATAACAATAATTAACGTGCTTTAAATACAAAGAACAGATTAACGCAATTTTTTTTATAGGCGGCTCGAGAACAGGTCAAGTAAACATTTGCTACATTCCCTCACATTACAATTTTGAATAAAAACTCAGCGAACAACTTTATCATTTTTTTGACGTGACAACGTCTTATAATTCGATGGAGCCGGCTGCACGCACCAAAAAACATGGCGCATGCGGCGTTACCTCTCTCTGAGGCGTTCCATTCAAGGATTGAAGTGCAAGCGAAAGCGCGGAACGCACGACAAAGAGGCAACGGGACAAAGACGTTGTCACGTTCAACTATCGTCAGTAAACCGACTTTACAGACAGTCGATATTTTTCTAAAATGAAGGGCAATATAAAATTGTTAGTTTATTGCTAGTATTCGTTTTACCAAGTATCATCAACATACTTCTATGGTAGCCACACAAATGAATGGAACTTTGTAAGTTAGTCTTGAATCTAATTATAAGTAGCTATATACCAACCTTTGAAAACTAATCTGAAACAATGGGACTCTCGCTGAATCAAGTTGTTATGAAACTTTCCAGATAAGACAACTTGTTTTTGGAAACTTAGCTTGGACCTTAGATCAAACCATTAGACCGCTATCCCATTCTTTACATAAACATGTCCTTTGCCCGAAGCGCTTTGTTTATCAAAACTGCTTTTCATGTGCAAACGCGAAATAGGCCAAAATAAAATAAAGAAATAAATAGTGATAATAAAAAATACCATTCCTAAACAATGCTGCATTATGCCTGTTATATACTCGTAGTTCCCAATCGGTTGTCCGTTGTTTCGGATGCAACTATACAAGGTGTAAAAAAACCTTAACGAAGCCGAATACCACATATTCTACCAATTGTTACGATCATTTTTTTTTCTTCACACCATACCTGGGAAGTTAACGGTTACTGAGATATTGATGGTTAAAGTTTGAAAAAAAAATTGACGATTTTTACGGACATGAATTCTGTCCGTTATAACTGAACTTTTTTCCAAAGAAACATGATACAAATTTTCACTAGTTCTTTCATAAAAAGCCTCTAAGTGGCACACTTCGCAATGAACAGCGCACACTCGAACCGAACGGCGTCACGGCGGCGAATAGCAACACGCCCCGCGGTGACTTTTCCGCGTGCGCGCTGTACATTGCGGGTTAGAAATAAATAATTATTTTTTAATGTCAAAAAATAAAAGTTGTTTTCCAGCCAAAATTTCTTTTTCATACGATTTGGTTTGATGTACTGAACGCGTGGTTGACGGCTTCGTTAAGGTTTTTTTTACACCCTGTATATGACTCTTACTAGCTTGTCCGTGCGAGGGATAGCGCTGCGTAGACTAGAATATAAGTTCTGAAACTGAAACCAGACTACTCAAAAAAAAAACAAAAAAAAACCGGTCAAGTGCGTGTCGGACCACGCATAAAGTAGGGTTATTTATGGGTCGGGTTATTATTTTTGAGATTTATATTGATGTGCAAATGATGGCCGTGTTCGCATGCCACTTCTGTTAAAACAAACTTTAGCCCTAACGTCAAAAGAAAAAGTGACAAAGTCAAATAGTAAGTAACAAAATTCTTAGTTTTGACAAAGTCGAGTTTTAGTTTTGGAACCTTTTTTTTATTTAAATAGTTTTGGGTACATAATCATTAAGAATGTAAATATTTTTGTATTGTCCTAATAAAGCCTCATTTCATACCCGATATGACCTACTTCGTTCCAAAAAAAAAATCTTTCATGACTTCATGTGTTCTAGTGAGCACCGTATCACACCGCATGCAATCAATTGCAATATAAACATAGCCACCTACTAACACCTGCTTTGTCAAAATATGATAAAGGGTTTAGAACTTAGGAGGGAACAGATGAACATACAGACATACATACCGGTCAAAATCATGGCCCTTCTTTTAGCTTCGTCGCAGTCGAGTAAAAATATAGGCGAGCCGTTACAGAGCATGGCCTTTCCACAGCCCAGCCTGCAGCCATAATATCTATACGGTATAGCGTAATATTGGTTCATTAGCTAAATTAAACCCAATGTACTGGCTTAAGGGGCAGCCGTGTGCACTATATTGAAATTACCAGTAAGCTTAGATCAGCCATACTCAAAGTATACTTTTCAGAACCCTAGGGTAATAGAGAGAAGAGTAGAGTGTAAGAGATAGAGAGAGTGGAGTTTCTGTAAGGATTTTGAAATTATGATTACCTACCGGAGTAACATTAGGAGTCTTGAACATGATAATTTGAAATAATGCTTTTTATAGTGACCTCCCGACAGTCCCGACCAAGCCAGAGTATTTTTTGGTACTTTAAATTAATTAATAATCTACATTTTTTGGGTCTTTAGTTGTGTGTTTGTTAAACAATGGCCTCGAAACTGTATAAAATAATGGAATTAACTTATATTACAATAGTTCGCTCCGGCTTACCCTTAAACTCTAACCCGGAGCATATTTAACCCTGTTACTGCACAGGGCCCCTACCCAACGTAACATGGCACAATCGACAACTAAATTCGCTTACATAAGCAATGTAACGGCTTTGCGAAGACGAATGTTAGTTACATATATCATACGATAGCAATCGCGATTTTCGTCATCGATTATTAATTATACCTAATTTATTTATTTTTCGGACAGCAAGGGTCACAAAACATGTTTGTTATTTATTTATCAAACGTATACTACGAGTATGCATTGCGCACCTAACTTTGTCTGACCTCTCTGTTTAACTTACCGTGGCTTTCGGCCGCACTCACTGATAAGCATAGTCTGCTCTGCTCGCTTCGCTCATCTAATTTCGCTCGCTCAGCTCAGCTTATTTTGCTTAAAGTCTTTAAACAAATACCAGCAAATGAGATGAGTTCGTGACTTGGTTTGAAATTAGCAATGATGAGACGGTGAATTCTATGTTGGTATTTTTCTGTTCAATGGTAATGTTGCGTTTAAAAAATATATATAAATAATTGGTGAATAGCATTGTTATTGACTTTTAAATAATATAATGAATTTTAAATAATATTAATAACGTTTTTAGTAGAGATATTGTCATTTAATGAAAACTTACACTGACAATGATCAGCTGATTTAGTGAAATCGGCGGTTTGAAAGTTTGTAAACTGGACTTAACCGTCTACGTATTACTTACTTTCCCTAGTAACTGTTTATTTGATTTTTATCAGCAAAGAATTACACTTAAGGGGTTGATGTTTTTTACGTAGGTATGTGGCGTCTTAACAAAAAGTTTATTCGCCTACATAGGTAGGTACTTTTCGTCACATGGCAGAAAGACAAATGACGGTCCAGTTCCAAGATTCAGAGAACTTCTTAAAGCAGGTATCTTACTAGATAGCAGATAACCCTCTCCGCTTATTAACAAGCCCTCTTACCTCCTTTGTAACACTCTCAAGCCTTAGAGGTAATGAACCGGACTGAAACTTGTTCCGAGACCCTACCCTCGAGTACCCTACCCTCCTCCATGTCAGTCAGTACTTTTCAAAATGAAAATCAAAAAGTTTTTATTTTCAAACACAGAGTCCATACAAAGCGAAAAATTTACACATTACACAAGTCAGCAAAAAAATAAAACATTAAATTATACGGAAATTGCATTCCACGCAAACACGAATTAGTTTCACGTCTGTGTAACATGCAACCCCACACAATGTTGCGTTAAAGGGCAATCTACTCGCCCAGCCACAACGCATAACATTCCTGATGCGCACTGCAAAAGAGTGGACAACCTAGGAATCTTCAAAGCTAGAGTGATCAGGCATTTTCTAGGTGAGCTCGCTCCATCGTAGACTCAGTCTTTGCCTCGTTGGGCTTAGTCTTGGGTCAATAACAAACCTATCCAATATAAAAAAATAAAAAACCTTTTAGTAGCAGTCATCCTTTTTGCTGGCACCTTCAAATCAACGAATGACGGATTTAGTAATAAGTCATCAATCAGGCTTTATTATTCGAGCTGAATTTAACCCCCGTTGTAAAAAAGGAATTTTATAAGTTTCATCCCTATGTCTGTTTGTGTGCGTATATCTGAAGCATCGTATCTCCCGAACGGATGGACCGTTATCAGTGCGGTTTTTTTTATTCGATAGATAATTTAATCACGTTGGTCCTTAGCTATAGCTGGTCAAAAGTCGTCTAGCTGATGAAGCTCACCAGCGGTTTTTCTGGATTATTCGGGGTTTTTTACCTGGAAAGTTAGTTTTTAAGATGCAAGGTCTTATTAACTTTGCTTTCTCTACATCCAAACTCACCTGTGAATAAGAACAATATTTATATACATGAGTTAAGTAAAGAAATAAAATACCCTGAATATTTTTAGATGAACATACAGTATCTATATTCAGCGCTGTAAAAATTCAGTATAAATTCTTTCGCTAATGCCCGCTCAGGATTGTGGTAATTTTTAACGGGATTTACAAAAAGTATTTCGAAATCCTCACTTAAAATTCAGTTAGTGCTGAACTGTGTAAAAGGTCGATATCGACATTTCGGAAGAAATAAGTAAAATACTCCCTGTATTTTAATTATAGCGATGAATTTAGCTGATGAAATCAGCGTTACTGTGCGGAAATCCATGACTTAAGCTGAAAAAGAGTATGAATTAAATATGAATTTAGGTATTGACCCCGGACAGAACCTTCAAACTCAAAGTAATTTTCATTGTAGAAAAGTGTGTAAAAAACTAAGCTAAAAATATGATTGGCGCAATACAAGATAGTAAAGACAACATTTTCGCTAGTTCATTTCGAAAATTCTGTATAGGATTAAAAAAATATAAACATTAATACATACGTTTACTACATAATTATTTACATTTCCCTCTCTTTTTGAATTCGGAAGATAAATACCTGATTAAAATTGCTGAATTGCGCTTTATACGAGTATACTACGTTTTACACGAGTTTTGTATGTAGTCATTTTTGTTTCTATAGAACCAATATGGCCTTTCTAGTACTGAGCAAAACGCATCCGTGGGTAAAGCGGTTTTATTCTTACAGCTAGCAATTTGTTCAATGGCCGGTGGTACCGACGTTGGAAATCGCAAACGATCGTTTCGAATGTTTTTACGAGTAAATGGAGGTTTAAAACACATCGTTATTTGGCTTAGCGTTTAATTTAAAAGATGTATTTATTTAAGCTTTGTTGCACATCAAAACCTTGAGCGAAAGGTAGACTTGACGCCTTAGGGCATTCTCGACCAGACAAAAGTTTGGTCATTCTTTTATGTATCTTGATAGGTGTAAGCACTTCGAAAATGAGATCATTTTAACGCGAGTAACGTTACAGCTACGGTGTTTACCACTAATACTTACAGTTACATAGCAAGTCAAGAATAGTAGATTGTATCATGAGGAAGCAAAATAATATTTTTACGGCGAGGGCGCTTTTTTGAATCCAGAGCGAAGTGAGGGATTCTAGAGTAGAATCCTGAACGAAGCGAGGGATTCAAAGTACGTCGCCCGAGCCAAAAATATATTTGCGTCCAAATGATACACTCTACTTTTTATCACCCTCTATGAGAATATAATTTATCAAAACCAAGAACTTGAATGTGAAAATTTATGAAAACGCGGGCCGTAGTTCGCGCGTTTTTTTTTTTTACTCAGTTGCCAGCGGCGGCGGCGGGGCGATGGTCGACGGACGTGCCGTCTAACCAGCCAGTCTCTTGCGTTCGGCGGGAAACTCTAAGATGTTCCAAATTCAATAAGTGCGAGCAAAAGAATTTTTGGTCGCACTTATTTCAATAAAGAGGACCAAAATCTCATTTCTGCCCGCTGGACAGTCTGTGGCAAAGAGTAGAGTAATAGTACCTATGTCGCTTAGAAGCATCACCTTTGGGCGCACTTAAAGGCGACCAAAATCGTCTTTTTCGAATAGATGGGATGAAAAGTAATATTTGAAATTGAAGTAACCCCCGAAATGATCCAGGAAATCAGCTGGTAAGCTTCAAGGGCTAGAAGAATTTTGTCCAGCTACACCTTAGAACTACCGTGATTTAATTATCTTTCGAATAAAAAAAACCACACTGAAATCAGTCCATCCGTTCGGAAGCTACAATACCACATGCAGATACATTAGCTAGACGATTGTTCAGTCTAAGCGTTTGAAGAATTGTTTTTGTCGTTAATCGAACATAACTTTTTCTGGATGAAATTTAATGAAACCGCAATACTCATTATTATCATCGGTTCCAGCTACATCTATTTTTTTGTACTTACTAAAGAAATTTAAAAAGTACATACTCAAAACAGTATGGTAACTGTTTTTTTTTAAAAGCTGGTTATTGTCTGACTATGTCACTCGAAAGAGCAGAAAAGTCTAAGAGAAAAATATATAGCACTCAATTTACGTGTTTTGTCAGTTAAACCAAGTGTTACTGCAAGCGACGATATAGAAACACACCCAAACAGATTAAGGGTCACACTACTAAAAAAGAGGGGGGTGATACACCCCTCTTTTTTGTCGGGAGTAAAGAAATAGTGTCGCTTTGGTATATGTGGATCATAAATAATCACATGCAAGTTACAATAGATAATGCGATATTGTTCAATTTAATCATAGCTTCAATGACTATACCAAAGCACTCAATTACTTAAAATACTAAGTATAAATTGATAAAATTAATTGAAATAACGTGTGGCACAGGGCACACCTGCTATTTTCTGTCGCCGCGACTCGCTTTTAGCGTTTCAAGTAATTGTCCCTTAATCACTGACAGTCGTAACGACAGTATGTACCTTGAGTCTTACCCCCATTCGTAAGAACATCTTTTGACAAAATCAGACGGTCTTATTTAAAGAGATTGGAAAGAATTCCAATATGAATTACGAATGAATGTTTCTCCCTCCTGTTTTCTCAGCAATGCATTCCACTGAAAACTTAAAAATTGCAATACCATTAAAAGCTAGCAGGTGCACAGGTGCAAGTCGAGAATTTTCTGTAAAGAATGAGCGCACCAAATGCTAGGATACTCATAGTGTAGGTATTAATATTAAAACGAACAAGTTGACCTAAGGATACTAAATTCTTACATTTTATTTCAAACATTTGTTGGAAGCTAAAACTTTTCTCGGTCATGGTCTGGTAAAAACACACTCAGAAATTAGTTAGGAAAAAAATTAATGATACTATAAAAAATAAAAATGTTTTATTTCAGAGCAATTACGTCCATTTGTTAGCAACAATATAATTGTACTTAAAAACTTTAAAACAATCAGATCAATCGGACTCTAGTGCGTTTAAGCGTGTAAGTGATAAGACCGCCTAAATTGTACATCTTTCATCGTTTAACTTGTTTGTAATTTTTGTTTTGCGTTGTACAATTAACTGTTAATCTCTCTATCTATCTATTGATAACAGACAGTCTTACTATAATAAATAACAGAAACTACCTATATAAAAGTTTGTTTTAAATATTTTGTAATTAATAATTTAATTTACCCAGAGTCGATTTACTCCAATTGCCTTGATAGGCGACAGAATTTCAGTGAAAGCGACATGAAGCCTCGATATAACAAACAACCGTGTTGTTCAAAACAGCGAACAAAGGCCCGACGTCAAATCGGCTATGAATGAAATGGATAACCATAAAACAGAAAGGGCCAGTAAATCAATTTGTTAATATTTGTCTGTTATTTCCGTTCCATAATGTAAGCCATGTCCATTAATCAGTTTTTTTGTAATATTCCTTTTAATTAATTCAATAACTAGCGGTAGCCCGCAACTTCGTCCGGGTATATTTCCCATACCCGTGGGAATTTCGGGAAACCTTCCTTAGCTGGCTGTGCGTTGATAGATCACTATGTCAGTCAGTCAATCAAATTTTTTTTAAATATTTAGATTATGTTTTGGTGTTGCTGCTAGTATTGCATAGTGCGTAAAATTTGGTTAAATTTTAATAGTTGATCTAAAGGTGATCTAACTTCATCATCATCATATACAGTATAGTATAATAAGTGCACATGTTTTGCTTGTGATTTGCATGCAAATATAATTTAATTTTCGTACGTTTTAAAATTAGACCTTTTTTTTTCATAACATCAGTCTTTCAACGCCCTCATCCAAGGATTTCCACCGCGATCGGTCGTGCGCTTTCCGCATTCAACGGCTTACCGCGACCTTCACCAGATCTTCGATCCACCTTGTAACGTAAGAGACCTGCCCACGGAGCGTCGTCCAGCACACGCCGCCATTAGAGAACCTTTCAAACCCTACAGCCATTGGTTCACCCCGCTAGGTGTCTCGCTTACTGACACTTCAGCTAAGCAGTCGTCAGTTGTTTGAGTTCTTCTACGTATCTCTTCATTTCTGATTCGATCGTGATCTAACTTACATGGACAAAAAATATTGTTGTTTTGTCCATTAATTTTGTTTGCAATAGACCTGCTGTTAATCTTACTTTACTATGATACAAAGGAAGTTTGTTCGTGAAATCGCTGTCGAATGTAAACTGACAGATAAAATGTAGGCGATTCGATAGCATGGAAACAGTGGTTGCGTTTCAAGCCTCGTAGACCGTAGATTTTTGTATTTAATCATTCGTTAAAAAGAAATAGACATAGAAATAGAAATCGTTATTTGCGTTTGGTTAAGATACACTGAAGATAGTCATAGTTATTAATCAGCAATTATCATCCGCTTAATCAACCATTCTTAATGGCATTCAAATCTTTAAGTTATATTAGGATACTAAATTTAAATAGTAAAATGTCTATCAAAACAATCACAAAATGTCAACTGAAATCAAATGTTTGTTGGATTTGCTTTCATAATTCTTCTATCTTTGGACGACGCTCCGTGGGCAAGGTCCCTACAAGGTGGACCGACGATCTTATGAAGGGAGCTGCTGGATGGGGGAACTACAAGACCGATCGCGGTGGAAATCCTTAGATGAGGCCTTCGCTTAGTTTGCGGTGAATGCCTGTGGCCTCTCGGCCTACGGTGAAACCGCCACGTTCCCGACTCACATGGCACCGGAGGGCACCATCAGGTTTTAGTGGGTAGGCGATTTCTCTTTTTGAGGCCTGGAGTCCCACATAACCCCAAGCTGCCCCGCGGCTGATGGGTATGCGTAACAGGATTTTACTGACGATTAAAAAAAGGCCTTTGCTTAGCAATGGGTGTCGAAAGGCTAATATAATGAATTTGTATTCTGCAGTTCCATGCACACTGATACAAACTTCATAAATAACAAAATAGCTAACATTCACAAAATAAAGAACCCACTGCAGTTGGTTCCCATTAACTATTTTACAATACAATATTCTTCAATTAATCTAATCAACAAAAGCACAAATATTAACGTTAACGAACCATAAAAAAAACTTATTTTGTTTAAAGTGTCACCATTATCCGTTACAAAAATAACACGTGTTTTGGATTGGTTCGAGTAAAATTTTGTACAATACAGAGATAAAATCCTTTATAACCATAGACATTATTCACTTAGTTAACAATCATAAGTTCACGGTTCAAGACATTTCACATAACAACATATTTCGATACAAACCACCTCTGTTAAATCAATTAGAGGCCAGCTTGGTTGACTTGAGATATGTAGCTCTAACTCACTAACAACAGTTAATGTGGTTTCATGGTTCAATGGATACGTATATATGAGTAGTTTGACTGCCTCGTTGGTGTAGTGGCAAAGTTTCTGCCTTACATCCGGATTCGAACCCAGGACGTTCGAAACCCAGGTGAGCCAAAATTGTGTCTGAGATTTTTTACCATGAATTTCTCACAAACAGCACGGAGTCGGGAAGTTGGCGGTGTAACACTCCCGTGCCTGGGAAAGCACGTTAAGCCGTTGATCCTGCGCCTGATCTCTCTCCGTTCATGTCGGATTGCCGTCTTACTTTGAGGGGAACAGTGAGTGCACCTGTGTATTGCGCGCCAACTTGTGCACTAAAATATCTCCTGCGCAGTTGGCTGATCTATGTTGAGATTGGCCGCCGTGGTCTAAATCGGCCAGGAGGACTAATATTTTTTTTATATTATAAATGAGTAACTACGGACGTGGACCTTTATGACCATAAAGGTTTTATGAAGACGACGCCGGAAAAGCATTTTTACAGAGACGCCGCGTTGAGTTATGCGGTGTCAATCCGGCTCGTCAGCACGTTATTTATTCGTGTACGCGCCGTTTCGGTCCAGCGCCGGTGCGGTTCCAACGTCGTCTATAATTATGAAGCCTTACATATCCATGTACAACGCGTAAAAAAATCGCAGTAAAATTAAAGGAAGAAGGAAAGAAGGAAGAATTACGAGAGTTTTTTTTAGGTTTTTATACAAATTGAAAGTAAATTTTGCGTAATACTTTTAAGTGGTTGTCACTTACAGGTAATACACAAATTACATTACAAATAATCCATAAATCATGGTCCGATATTAAATTAGTAAACAAGAACGCTTTCAAAAACAAATTACAGTTCATTCTGCCCATCACAAATAAGTAGGTACCCTTAAATATTACTGCAGATTCTTTGATATTTGCGTATAACAAAATTGTTTCATTATGTTCTTACGAACTGTAGTTACCATAAAATGTTCAATCGATTATGCCTCCGTAACAAGAAAAATCGTTTCAAAAGTGACACGTACAAAAAAGTGTCAGTGAAATTTTTTCTCGAGGAATTCAGAATTGTCTCCGAGGCGGTATCTAAACGCAAGTTGAATTGGTATACACAGACCCATAAATATTACTGTTTTAACAAAATTGTTTTATTATGTTATTACGAACTGTAGTTCCAAGTAAAGAACGTTGTCTTCGATATATTCAAAGTATTAGGGACTTTTGCGGACCTCTAAATTTTGTGACATCTATCCCATACAGGAGATAGATGCCCGACCCATAATAATATAAATTGCATTTAGAATGATGACTCACCCAAAAAAATGGCATCTATCCTCCAAAATTCATTTTGGCAATGCATGCTGTCGCAACCAGACATACAACTGAGTCAATTTATATAGAGTTAGAGATTCTTTTGATGGATATGAAAAAAGTTATCGATATTATCTGCGAAACTAATGTAATTAAAATCGGGTTATCTATACCAGGGGCATCTATCTCGTCTTTACCCTACACTTAAAAAAAAAAGATTTATTATATTCTTACGAACTGTAATTTCCAAAAAAATTACCAGTCGATTGTGCTTCCGTAACAAGAAAAATCGCTTAAGAAAGTAACACCTACAAAAAAGTGTCACCGAAAATTTTCTCGAAGAACACAAAATTGTCTCCGTGGCAGTATCTAAACGCAAGTTGAATTGGTGCCAACGGGAAAACGGTCGCGATAATTCCTCTTTTATTTGTGAGGCGACAGTGGGTCTGGTAGCATCGGAAGACACAGTGCAGTTGGGAAACAGTATGTCAAGTTTCAAGGTAAACTGGTGGTAAACAAAATTATTCGCCGTTAATCTTGTGAGTAGTGGATTCAACGATTAACGAGTTCCTGTGGCTTATGTGGTAGATTTTTTTCGATTTTAATATTATTTTAAATAAGTTGTGGGTTTAAAGGGCTATCAGAACAGCAAACCTTATCTTACACTAATCTAATGTAATCAATCCATCTCTAAGGTTTAAAGGAATAATTACTAAAATATTTTGCGTCTATCTTTCGCCGTCACTCGCTTCTGACAGGGTGTCAACCAATCGCCGCGCCGCCGACAGTCGCGCGCGAGTCACTGCGACCAGTATGCCGCAGGTGTGGACTAACACTTAATTTTCTGAGTAGTGGATTCAACAGTTATAACTAGTGAGTTCCCTGGCAATTGATTTGTTTTTGCTTTAAAACTATTATTCATAAGTTGCTAGTTTCAATACAAGCCAGTCTTAACGGCTTACCTAGCTGAAATCGAATGACCATTAAACCATCTCATGTTTAAGTTTGAAGGAATGTGTGGTCCCTGAACAAGTGTTTGAGTACAAATTATTTAAACTTTCGACGTAACATTTTGCGTATTTCTGTCGCCCCCAATAACGTCTGATAGCAAGTCAATCAATGGCCGCAGCTAAATCGCTGACAGTCGCTGATACAGTACACAGGTACTGTCACCTGTCACAAAGGCACGAGCCCTGGGTGTAAAGGTACTCACATAAATAAATAAAAATAAATAAAATGTTTTTATTTCAGATAACTAAGATCCATATTGTTAGTAAAAGCGTAATAACTATGTCAGTATGCTACCTCAAAAAATAATTTCGTCGTGTTAATCATATGGCCGATCAGTGGACAATCCCCACTTTCGACCATCTCCTTCAGCACGCTGTGGCGGCTGCCACGTACCCTGTATAAGAACGAGGCTGTCTTTTTACTATCTACGCCGGCCATTGCGAACATGGCAGAGGCACTACTAAATACTCTTCAAGTTTTTCTGCTGGTTAGAACCTAATTGCTATTCGCTAAAAGTTATACGATTGAAAATTACTTACTGCATACACTTTTGAACTGTGTCGTTCCACGTCGTTACATTTTGTTATTCGACGCTCATATTTCTGTATTGAGGGACAAACTTACGAGTTTCCTCGTTTGCTAGAGTAGTGCATGAAGATATTGAATGTCAAAAATGTCCTTGTGCTATAGATAGAGTGATTTTAGAACAGAGGAAGGTTTATCTGTACAAAATACGGAAAAAAATGTGAAAACTGCGGCGGGGGTCCACTATTACACCTTCCTTGATAATCTTTCCATTGGACCGTCTTCGCGAAAAAAGAGGGCAAACTTTATTATATATTTTGTTACTTTTCCACCATGATCAAACCTGTGTGCAGTAAATCAAAATAATTAAAAAAAACTTAGTAACGAACTCAGTCATAGTTCACCTGTGGTTTTGCTCCGACCGAACTATATTATCAGTAGTCCGAAAACCAATGTTACACAATATGCCAACTAATTTTCCCGTTTCAACCGGCACAGTTTATGGCGGTGTTAGCGGTCTTCCCCGGGGAAAGCCGGGCACACCGGGACTGGGACGCGTATTTGGAAATACTACATCAGTTCAAGCCATTGGGTGTGCTGAGATCGTGAAGAATTTGTAAGGTCGACGCATTGGGAATACTGGGATCATGTAGTATTTGTTACGGTCGCTCGGTACGGTCACTATGGAAATGATATCCTGAAAATTATTTAGTCTTCCCGAAATGGAGTAGGTAGGGTTTGAAATATGTTTTTTTTTAAATAACAGAACAACTCAAACACATGATCGGCATGCTTTTAGCAGCAGTTTTATAATCGACTGTAATAAAACAATAAATATTGTGTTTCAAAGTTTTTAAGTGGAACTCACGATCGATTGTGACGCGGCGATTGGTTGACACGCTGACAGAAACGAACTGCGGCGACAGAAAGTGACGGCGTGTGTAATGTGATTTAGTATTGTTTTAGGGAATACTACAAAACACTGAAATCGAGTATGTTTTGTAGTTATCTAATACCGTTAACCATTTATTTAGATCAGAACAGCATTATTTAATACGCGATCTGGATTAGGGTCCGACATCGTACCGGGACTCAGCACGTGGCTAGTGTTAGCTAGCCGGGATTTGTTACAAGTAGTTTTAGTATTTAGGCCGCTGTATTTTATGGTAGTAAAGATTTGAGGTCGGTTCTTAACGCATTTAGAATTTTCCTTATAAAACTTAAGTAAGACATTAAATTAAGGCTTCATGGCACAAGCCTCTTTTCAAGTGAGGGTAAATTATATGCGCAGGGTCTATAAGCGTTTTCGAAGGCACAGAAATACTTTGTTTACGATAGGTATGTCATTGCAAAACAAACATAAATGTAATACCAGCCTATGCTTTTGCTGAACGATGATGAGGCAGCACTCACCGATGCTGTGACATTAGATGCCCCTGCACACTTGAATGCAGCCAATGTGCGCCGCACACGTAATTTTTTTATGCTAATTGCACTACTGACAGTAGTTTTCAAGATTCTGGGTAATTCTAACAATTTATGGACATGGTCTGAAATAAAATTTTATTATTATTACTTCATAATAATGCTAAATATTTTTTTAACAAATTTGTTACAGGATTCATACAAGTTATGGTTTCGGCTAGGGATAGTTAACAAAGCCCTGTTTGGATCACGGGCCGTCATAAAAAAAAATGAATAAATTCAAGATGAAATATCGCAGAGCTTCTGTAAGCGCCACTAACTCACACAGTATCTATCTGTTTTAGGTTGAAGGTTTAGACAGAGCATTTAATATCAAACTAAATTAAACGTTTTCAAATTTTTCCATGATTATTAGGTAGCTGGGTCTCACCTACTTCATATCAGACTGTTGCAATCCACTGCTGGACATAGGCCTCCCCCAAGGAGCACCACAGCGCACGATCTCCCGCCCTTTGCATCCAGACACTGCCAGCTGCCTTCTTCAGGTCGTCTGTCCATCTATCCAGGGGGCGTCCCACACTACGTTTATCTAAGCGTGGTCTCCATTCGAGAACAATTCTGCTCCACCTCTTGTCGGTTCTCACCTACATACTTATTTTTATTAAATAACACTGGCAAATGACTGCCATTCTTCCCTTAAACGGGTCGAAAGCAATCTTTCGTGTCCTAATTCGTGCTTCGAGGGCTTTTCCTCCAATTACCAAAGCTATTTGGCTGTGTAAGCCGCCATTTGTAAGCAGAGTCGGGGCAAATTGAAAGTATCGGAGGTAACCTTTAGTGATGTTCTGGGTATTCGTATCCGTATACGGTACCGCGTGTATATTCGACGAAAAAAAATCGAACGTTTTTGTGACTTTGTAAAAGGCTATCATATCATGGCTAAAGGGCACATAAATGGGAGTAGCCCTCCATTATTTTTAATGAATTCACCGAACCGAAGAAAACGAATATTTTATTTTGATTTGTACAGAAAACATCACATCAAGTCGCTCATTTTTGTTGCAAAATAGCTCCTTAAAAAAAGTGTATAATATGCCGCAGTGTTTACACTGACGTACTGTTGACCGTACGTTGTGATAGGCTCGTAGATCTACTACGAAAAACAGAATCCGTCACAGCGATAGTAGTTTTTTAGTGTTCACACGTTGACAGCACGTCAAGGTTATTTGCAATAAGGGCAATTTTGCAAAACAAAATTGTAGCTTGATGTAGGTACAACGAAAGAACAATCATCATTTAATTTTGCGTAGTTGGTCTTCTGGATCCGTTCTATTGTTTTACTAGTTATCAAGGTAGCACTACACACAAAGTATCAATGAGGAAAAAGTTATGATATTATCTATTTACTTACTATGATAGTATCCGCGAAACTTGACACCGAGTCCGTATGTGGGTCCGTATTTGCGGATACTTTTTGACGATTCGTCACATCACTAGTGCCCTTCGGGAAATTGATCAGATCTTCGGTTCTTGATCCGCCTTTTTGAGTGCTGTTGAATGGGATACGGAACAAACATTTCAAGATGCTGATATCCAATGTAAAGATGTCAATTAACTCAATGACTTTTGTATGGGCAACTCGTTAACAATTTAATCGGTACTGATCACACAAACACGAATTTTGTACAATTAGGTAAATTACATATGACAATAAGTAACAATTAAGATAATTAAATAAATACCTTAAAATAATATAATACAACCAACCTAATAAACGTATAAAAACAGATAAATAAATAAATAAAAGTCGGAAACAAAAATTTAAACTGTATGTAAAAAACCTAATAATAACCAATTTTAAACTTGGCAATATAGTAGGTAAGTGAAGAAGCGTGAGTCAATATTGTCAATATATGGGTGTTTTCTATGTATAATATGTATATATTTACAAAAAAAATATTTAAGTATGTTTATCCGTTGTCTAGTACCTATAACACAAGCCTCGTAGCTTAATTTGGGACTAGAGAATTGGTGTGGTTGTAGTGAAATATTTATTATTATTATCTTTGGTATTGTTGTATGCTATTCATCCTGTGGGGTGAGTAAGAAAATTATCGCAGCGTATCTTTACAATGTCAGAAACTGTCAGTCTCCCCATACAAACTGTCAAGTTAACGAATACTAAACGCTACAATAACTTAATGATAGTGGCCGTATACTGAGCGAAGACCGTTTTGGCTCTTACAATGTTTTTAAGGTTCCGTACCTCAAAAGAAAAAACGGAACCCTTATAAGATCACTTTGTTGTCCGTCCGTCCGTCCGTCTGTCAAGACCGTTTTTCTCAGGAACGCGTGGAGGTATCAAACTGAAATTTCTATATGTTACTCAGGTCTATCGTCCCTGGAAGCTGTAGAAAAATCAACCTTCTAAGCCTACGCAATTAAAAGATACAGCCATTTAGGCCGCAAATTTCCGCAAATTTTGGAAACTCGCACGGGAATCAAAACCTACAGGGCCGTAAACTTAGAATCTTGAAATTTAGTATGAAGTCACGTCTTATAGTACAGATATAGGAAAAAATACGGAAACCGTAAATTTTCACTTTCATCATATAAAAAAAATATTTTTGAAAATAATTTTTGACAATTTTAAAAATTTCAAAGTTACTACTCCTTCTCTACAGGTTTGTACGGAACCCTCGGTGCGCGAGTCCAACTCGCTTTTGACCGGTTTTTTTTATGTAAAGCCGGGTAAAGACTGCTGTAACATGCAATGTAACATGAAACGAGCATTTCATAAGTGTAGACGCAGCGCGCGCGCGAACTGAGCATGTACGTGCCATGCGCGCGGCGAACATAGCTCAGTCTGCCGCGAACACGCGAAGATAATGGATCAGAACGACCAATTACTGGCTACGATGATTGTCGGTGCTTCATCTATATATTTATTTAAGCTTTGTTGCACAACAAAACTATGTACAAAAGGTGGACGTAACGCCGTAGGGCATTCTCTACCAGTCATACCTTTGGGCTAAGCAGAAATGATTAGTGGGCGGTGCCCATAAATAAAAGAGAAAACACAAAAATAATAATACCAAAAATATGACACATGAGATTAAATATAATATATATAATCTATATATATAAAAGATTTAATATTTTTAAAAATTCACATAATATATACTAATATACACTAAATAAATAAATAAATTTGACAAATTATCATCAATCATGAAATAAAAAAACGCCGAAGACCTCGACGATGGTGGCGAAAAAACCGTCAAATGGGCGGCACGGCGCGCACGAGTTGAAATGCTCTGCTCGCACGCATAGTGTGAAGGTTCGTGCGCGCAAAGCGTCCACACTTATGGGAATTTTGTTACATTGCGCCAATGTGGACGGCAAATTATTTAAGTATTACATTGCATGTTACGTAACAGTAGTCTGTACCGTTTCAGCTTAAATGTTGTACCTATTTTAGTGTGTCACAACAATAAATTCTTATTCTCATTCTTGAACATAATTCTGTTTTTGTGCTGTAAAGGAGATTAATGGAGGAGATGGTCATTCTCCTTTCACATGATAAATTATAAAATGCTCATTGACGCTCATGCATCAAACTCTTACGATATAACTGCTTATCTCTTTTCAAAGTAGTTTCCACGACTACAGGAGGTTACAAAAAACGGTCAATGGCTCAAGGGTGCTGTTGTGCCCATATAACTCGAATTTTTTCCCAAAGAAACCTATGGTGAATTCCCAAAAAAAGTTTGGACCTCCCATACAAAACTGTCTATCAGCAGATCGATTTACTATAGTAGAGCCATTTTCTTTGTAGGTTTCTTTGGGAATGTTGTTGAGTTATACGGATACAACAACACCCTTTAGCCATTACCCATTTTCTTTTGTAACACCCAGTATAATAGTAAGAGAAATGATTGTTCTAGTTATTGTGGAAGCGAGAATTCGCATACCATTTGTCATACTTTATCCCTCTGTACCGAAACAAGATTTTCAGAACTACAGGCGATGAGTTCCGAGGGCCCTACTCTGTGTAACGTAACCTAGAACGTTACTTAAACTAAGCTGTCGCTTTCATTAACATTGCGATTTTATAAAGACATGGCTGGAGCAGAAAATAAAATTAAAATAAAAAGCATAAAATTAACCGAAACAATTTACGATTGCTCCTTCGTGCTGGTCTCCAAGCTACATTCTTATGTAGATTGAATCAGTAAGCGCTTATTATTCTCTGAGCACTAATCAAAGTCAAAGCTTTTTGACGCTTTTTCAGCTTCTAAAGTATAGGTTTTTGCTGATTATCTGCGGACCAGAGCCCCGAGACAAAGTTATATTGCATTGCAATGACGAAGCAAAAGCCAAAATGGCACAAAATGTGTATCATGCAATAGAAAAGTTGACACGTGACTCAGCGCTGCCGAGTGTCATTTTGACATATATTTTTTTAATGCGAATGTCATTTTGTAGCTTACTTTGGGACTAGAGAATTGGTGTGATTGTTGAGAAATATTTATTATTATTATTATTATTTTGATATATATATTTTTGACATTTTGCTTAGTCGTAGTATGGACTATGTAATGTCATTTTTCCAGGGCCCCAGGGCCAATGTAAGCACTGTAAATAAGCATAGGCTGTCAGTGTTCTCTCTAAGTAGATGGTACATAGGTGGTGGTAGGACCCCTTTGTAAATACAACGCATTCGAGTAATCCTCTGTTATTCAACTTGAGATGAGAATTTAGATAGTGTTGTTCTATTGAGCAGCATAAACAAGATGGAGGATGTGTGTTGTTCGTGTCAAACTAAAGAATATAAGTCATTCTATAGTCGGTTTTGGCGTGAAAATAACATGAAATGCACATGAAAATGCTTCGAATAAGTATAAAAGTAACATTTGTTGTAACTCTACAAATTATTGTATTACCAAACCAAAAATTGTTTTGTTAATTGTTTACAATGTCCCGTTGAGTATAAATAAATGAATATTTTGCGCTACAGATTTAGAGTTAGGAAGCTAAATGCGCTTCCTACAGACCGGGAGTAAAGGTCGGGGACCAAGGTGCAATAGACATCATCTTGATTTGTCTAACTATTTATTCTGAATCTAAATCTTATATGCCGCGGTTCATGTGCGATACTAGGCTAACAGCGCCATCTAGCCTATTAAGCCGTATCAGCGCTCTCTGTCGTGCTTGCTATCGTTAGGCATGCGCTTGTGATTTCGAACGGTTGAGGTCCATATTCTTCTATTTTTTATAAGTAAAAAATTTATATATTTCCAATTCCGTGAATTTTGGGTCTAGCAACCCTACCTTTTACAATTTTGCCAAGCTGTAGTATTGGGAATACGTGAGGACAGGTAATCTAAATTTCGCAAATTGAATAGACCCAATACTAATCAAATTTAAAACTTTACAGATTTATTGAAGCGAATTGGTTTTCAATCTTTCGTCGCTTGAAGGGTTCCAATTGCGACTGCGGTGGGGACAGCCCCCCTACTCTCAAAGCCTTTAACCGTAGTTTCGGATATAGCCATCACTGTCACTCTTACAAGCTTCACGGTGCGAGCGAAAGCGCTGGCTAGATGCGAAAATATGAACGAAACGTCAAAGAGTAGTTACGGCCTCAGAATCGATTATTTGAAATTCGAATGACGTCGATAGGCGAGTAGAAATATTTGATTTATGCCCTACACGAACAGTGATGTAACCCAAGATGTAACTATGAGAAAACCTATCAAAAGTTTTCACGCGTGGATTACTTGCTGGTTTGCTTAAACTTTAAGTTTACACATAACATTAACAGATACGCACGGCAACATGTCAAGTCAGACATTGCTGATCAGACATCTTCTACTTATGTAAAAAGGGTGTGATTTTGTAACGAAAATGAGCAGCTTGATGTGGCGTCACGTGTTCGCACGGCCGCACATCAAGTAAATCACTATAGTATCATATGCGTATGTAATAAGGGTGATTTTGCTACCTCGTGTTTTATAATGTTCTTATTAGATTAATACTAAAACGAATTAAATAAAGTTTTGACCAACTAAAAAAGGAATGAATAATGTTTTAACCAGTAATGAGTTTTTTTTAAATCGGTCCAGTATTTTCGAAAGCTATTTTATTCTAACAAACGATAAAAACTTTCCTCTTTGTAGTATAAGTGTATATTATTCATACTTATTTTGTACAAATTACAATTAACTTTTTACTGAAAGATCTCAATTTTGTGAATTAAAAAAGTATCTACAAATATTTGTAATGCAACGCCAGTGCTATGTTTGCGTTTAATATCGTTAATTTTATAAAACTCGCAAACACGAGCGGAATTGGAACTTACCAACCAGTATGTAATTAATTATATTTGACGACTACTTTGGTGTAATGGTCAAGAAGTAGACTAATAACCAGGTGAGTGCGGGTTCGATCCCCGAACTGTACAAATACTTGTGTGCATCAACATGTCTGTTTGTACTGGTCTGGGTGTTATATGTATTTATTTAAGTTAAAATGTAATACCACTCTTGATTCTGATATCTGTCACACAAGTGCTTAAGCTACTTACCGCGGAGTCAGATCATTTTATGTGATGTTGTTGTATATTCATATTTATAAAAAACAATGTTAGCATTAACAATGCAAATTTTCTTACAATGTGAAATTAAAATCACACTTTAAACCCGAACCTCTCGCAAGCCGGGCATTTGCTCTAACCAATTTCATTAATTGGTATGAGCAACGCCCGGCTGTCTGATTTTTTGAAGTCTACTCCTTAAGAATCGATTTTCATATACATACTCGTATAAGGCCAGGGTATGAAAATATACGGGAGTAAAAACGAATTCCCGATGTTATCCGATGTTACACGAAAATGTCACACGATGTTACCCGAAAACGCATCGGTCATTTTCTGACACATTCAACTGAGTAATGTATAGGTGTGTTGTAGTATGTATGTATGTATTATGGAGACTATTGTCTATATTTATATGGTTCAGTTATGCATTTTAACAGATTCATCGTATAATTAATAAAATAAATGTATCATACATGCTTTAAGTATCATAAAAAATGCATTCATTTATCCTTGTTCCCGTATTTACTTTTTATACCGTTCTTAAGGAGTAAACTCCAGTCGTGCTGACACACACACTTTTTTTTTATTCTTTTGTATATTTATTTAACTTACCAGTAATATCGATACTAAGATTTTAGTTTCTCACTTCACTACTTCCGTGGCTAACGTCCCGAATATTTATACGGCTCAATAACTTCGGGGTAAATATATTTGTTGGGTAACTACACTTCTTCATAGTCCAAGCAAATGGCAGGTAAGCCTTTGACGATATTGGACGATTCTACTTGTCAGAGAAAAAATATGGCGTCGTTTGCTTTTCTTTCATAAGAATATCAAGTCGGAACCTTGTGAAGCTGAACAGTAGATAGACGTATCAGGCTCAAATCACACCTGCGGCATATAGAATATAGTACTCCTGGCTGATTTCGACCACGGCGGCCAATCTCAACAGAGATCAGCCAACTGCGCAGGATATATGTATGCACAAGTGTGAGCGCAATACATAGGTTCCATCACTCTCAAAGTTCGGTAAGACGGCAATCCGACATGACCGGAGAGAGATCAGGCGCAGGACCAACGGCTTATCGTTCTTTCCGAGGCACGGGGGTGTAACACCGCCAACTTCCCGACTCCGAGCTGTTTCTGAGAAATTCATGACAGAAAATCTCAGAAACAATTTGATGCCGATGAACAGCAATTTAATGACAATACACTGGCAGAAGCGAGTCTCGGCGACAGAACATTCCGGGTGTGGCCTGAGCCTTAAAAGGCCTTCAAAAACAAGTAGGAGGATATCTATACGATAAAATTAATGCAAAAATTACCCATAAAAATTTCACAAAGCCTGAAGTTGAACACGATATCAATGGTCAGGTTTCAGTGTTTTCTTACATCGTAATTTACTTTAAACAGAATTTAGTTGAGTTTCCGATATTTCAGCTTAAAGTTAGTTTTTGTGCGATATCAGCAATATTGGTGCCGATATATCGCAAACTAACAAAAAAAAATTACACATGCATGTCGCCAATGCGGGAATGGCTATTCAAAATTTGTCTTAATATAAAGGAAGGCGACCACAATACGACAATTAAATTTCTGTCTGTTACGCTTAAACTACTGAACAGATTGGGATGAAATTTAGTACACATATACAGGGTGTAAAAAAAACCTTAACGAAGCCGTCAACCACGCGTTCAGTACATCAAACCAAATAATATAAAAAATAAATTTTGGCTGGGAAACAACTTTTATTTTTTGACATCAAAAAAAATAATTTAATTCTAACCCGCAATGTATAGCGCGCACGCGGAAAAGTCACCGCGGGGCGTGTTGCTTTACGCCGCCGCGACGCGGTTCGGTTCGAGTGTGCGCTGTTCATTGCGGAGTGTGCCATTTAGAGGCTTTTTATGAAAGAACTAGTGAAAATTTGTATCATGTTTCTTTGGAAAAAAGTTAAGTTATAATGGACAGAAGTCATTTCTGTAAAAATCATCAATTTTTTTTTCAAACTTTAACCATCAATATCTCAGTAACCGTTAACTTCCCAGGTATGGTGTAAAGGAAAAAAATGATCGTAACAATTGGTAGAATATGTGGTATTCGGCTTCGTTAAGGTTTTTTTTACACCCTGTATAATGTTGACGACCATGTATGTGTACTAAATTTCATCCAAATCTGTTCAGTAGTTAATACGTGAACGCGAAACATTAAAAAATAATAAATATAAAAAAAATGATAATTGACAATTGGATTTTAATCATAATTATTTATTTTTTTTGTATTAAATTGAAAGCTATCTTACAATTACAATTATATTTACTAACCTTAACTAAGGATTACTAACAATGTATATGGAATCTTATTCTGAAATAAAATATTTGAATTGAATTGAAAAAAAAAACAACTGTCGTATTGTGGTCGAACACTGTCAAACATTGTGCTCGTGCGCACCTTTAGCCAGCGCGCCTTGATTACATCTATTGTCTTTGTGAATTGTGTACCTGGATGCCAATCTCTGGTATTCATCAGGCAGCCTTAGTTAGTGTAGAACAGTAAACAAACTGTAATGCACACTTGCATAGTTGCAGTACATGCAACACACAATTTGGATTTGCTATAATATAGGTACCTACCTAATTATTTAAATACGTCCCATACTGCTACTACTACGAGTATAATACGTACTTAAATTTTCTTGAAGCATAGTACTTGAATATGTAAATATACATAAGGTTTAAGATACTAGTATATGAGGTCACACAAGTCACCTTTTGATTTAAGTGCATCTACACTGAGGACATTATTTTTCATTTAAGTAGGTACTTGATTGTGGTATACAGCCTACGTAAACATTATTACATGACGTATAGTATTACGTTTTTTTTAAAGTTATTTTAGTTTGAAAGCTGTTTTTTAAAGCAAATATACGTAGAGAAAATCAATAATAATAAATATACAACAACATCACATACATTGATCTGACTCCTTGGTTACTTACCAACTTAAGCACTAATGTTAGTGATATCAGTGGTATTAAACATAAACTTAAATAAATACATATAACACTCAGACCAGTACAAACAGACATGTTCATGCACACAAATGTTTGTACAGTGCGGGGTCGAACCCGCGACCATATTCATAGTCAACTTCTTGACCATTACACCAAAGCGGTCGTCAGATGTTCGTATAGCAAATATATATCAAAAATATTACAGTGGTGTGGCTGTCTATCCTTTACTGCGGTCACGTTTACCAAGGCATGAACACTGAGCCGAGCTAAGCTTTCATGGTACGTCTTTGTTCCAAACCTAAGATTTTATTCTGTCAACATTCGAGTTTTATCCCTTAAAAATATAAAAACAAGCCAATATGAAAATAAAGGAGTTGGGTATTAACATAACGTTACAAACCTGTCACTGTCACAAATAATTAAAAAACGAGCAATGATTAATTTCGCGTCACATAATACATTATGTGACGAGAAATTAATCATTGCTTGTTTTTGAGTGACGTACAAATATATCGTAAGCTACAGCTTACTCACTCAAATTTTGCATTAATCACGCCATGTCACAAACATTTCGTAAATGCTAAATTAAATGTTAAAGCTTTGATTAAAATAAAATAAAAGATGTTACACATAACGCTTGAATTAGGCCGCAAAACTTGGGCGATTGTGTACCTACCGAAGCTAACCGACGTGATCCTTCCTCTTGCTCACTCATCATATCAGCCTTTTGACGCTCACTGCTGACCATAGGACTTTCCTAAGGATACCCACCGCGATCGGTCCTGCGCTGCCCACATCAAACAACTTCCCTCGACCTTCACCAAATCGTCAGTCCTCCTTGTGGGAGCCTTGGGGGGCCTGCCCACGGAGTGTCGTTTGGCACGCAGTCGCCATTCGAGAACCTTTCCGCCCTAACGTCTATCGGTTCGCCGCGCTGTGTTTCCCGCCCACTGTTAATTCAGCTGTGCAATCCTTCGAGCGCCTGTTATCCACTATTCCTATCGTTGTTTACCACCACATATTATTGAATGTTTAACCGTTTTTTTACATTTGCCAAAATAGTAAGTAGTTTTCAAGTGCCTTAATGTGAGTTTTTGAGTAGTTATTGTTTACGATAAAATCGTTATTCATGATGGTATTCTTTCAATTTACTTAAAATTTCATAATCGTAGGTGCCGAGAATTTTCATATATACGGCCATCAATTCACTAATTTGGCAAATGCAAAAAAAACGGACTAAGGATGTATCATATCATGGCTATTTTATTTTTATCAAAGTTCTACCCCCATCGCCGCCATGTTAAATTATCGCACAGTAGGTTGGTAGACAAAGTCGTGCGGTTTGAAGATTGCACCCCGAATTATTGGATCCCGTCGGCTAGGTAACGGTGTTTATCGATCTTACATACACTGAATACGTGGGAACGGGGACATTCGTACCTGGGGGTGTAGCCTTAAGCCTGTAACACATCGCTGGCGATATAAACTTTGCGAAACCGTTTTTATAAAGGGTGTGTTGTGAAACAAATCCTTATTTCAGATGTGGAAACTACAAAAAATACATGAAATTGGGAAAATATGGTATTTTACGCGGGCGAGCTATTTATCAGCCAGACCCTCTTTCGGGGAGGCGGCTACATGCTTAGCATAAACTTAGCAACTCATAGCATTATCGCCTCTCGTGCGTGTTAGCCATACTTTTTGAAAGTTGTAAGATACCACAAGTTCTAGGATTCACCCTGTACTTAAAACAAACCTGTTTTTTTTAACGTCAGAAAAATGCTGTTACGCATACCCACCAGCCGCGGCGGCAGCTGGGGGTTATGTGGGACTCCAGGCCTCAGAGAGAGAACCCGCCTTCCCACTAAAAACCTGACGGTGCCCTCCGGTGACATGTGAGTCGGGGACGTGGCAGGTTCACCGTAGGCCGAGAGGCCACAGGCATTCTCCGCAATTCCTCAGACTCGGCCGACTCACTTTTCAGCGAGCCCCTACCGGTTGTGACGAGGGAGAAACTTGACCTCGTCGCATAAACTACAGACGGCGCGCGAGAACACGCTAAACGCTGTTTCGGGCACTTAAAATAAAACTGTGGCCCCCAACTCTTTACGCCGTTGGCCGTAGTAATACTTAAATGAAAAGTTATACTTACTCGTACGTGGAAATGTTTAAATGTAAACAATTACAATTATTGTAAATCAAATTTGAAAAGAGGCAATGACAATAGTGACTGAGTTTCTTGCGCCGCTTCTTCTCAGCACTGGCCCAAATTGTCCCGAAGCGGTGGTAGGGTTAATTTATATGTTGGGACGCGTAAAAGTTGGGACGTACAAAAGTAAATTGAAAAATATTAAAGATATCATTAATATTTTTCTGAAATTATGAATTATTTTACAGTAAATCAGTTTTTGAATATTTCTTTCATAGTGGAAACAAGCGTATTAGTTGACACGCTGTCAGTCGCGAATCGCAGCGACCTGTTCTGCACGTGTGCGCTTTTGGTTAAGCCACAAAGCTAATCTTCGAGTTTTCTTGGTATCTTTTCGAAACATCGAATGTATTTTATACATCAAAATTGATCGAATAAAATCATATTATAAAAAAAGGTATTATCGCATAATGGTAAGTGCCTACGGAAGAAGTTTAATTTCATAGCAATTAGATACAGAGGTGTGCTATGGCCTTAAGGCCGTGAGTCCAAAAACCAAGAAAATAGAGGGAAAAAGAAAATAATGTCATAGACACAATTTCATTATTAATGGTTCACACAAGAGGTGTCAATTAGGAAATTGTATTGGTCGTCTCTCTATTTGTATTATTGATTGCCTCGTTGGTGTAATGGTAAAGTTTTTGCCTTATATCCGAGAGGTCCTGGGTTCGAATCCCAGGTCGGACCAAAATTGTTTCTGAGATTATCTGTCATGAACTTCTCAAAAACAGCTCGGAGTCGGGAAGTTAGCGGTGTTACACCCCCGTGCCTCGAAAAGTACTTTAAGCCGATGGTCCTGCGCCTGATCTCTCTCCGGTCATGTCGGATTGCCGTCTCACCGAACTTTAAGAGTGATGGAAACCTTACGTTTCGGACCCTTTTCAGCTTCCGTGGTCACAGGTACGAGTAGACTGAGGTGTTAGTTGTCATTACATAGTTAAAAAAAACTCAAAAATATTAAGTTACGTTCCTATCCACACAAACTGAGATAACAGTATCTTGAGGTCTTGCAGTGCGAGGTCGAGCTTAAGTCTTGTCTGAAACAGGATCCCAATCTGGTGGAATTTTCCAACCATCTTCTCTATTAAAATTAGAGTGTCTTCTAATTTCTAATTTCAATAGTCTCACAGAACATACGAGGAAGAAAACTACGTTCTCTTGCGAGGAATTTCGGTTGGTCAAAGTGTAGACGGAACACAAAGTCTGCAGTGTGTCTCATATAGTATATATATATATATATATATATATATATATATACATATATATTAGTGTAAGAACATTTCTTTTCCCCCAACCTGTGTCTCGGTGCTATGGCCTAAAAATATGATTGAGGTACTTTTTAAAAGAGCTCGGCGAGTAGACTAAAATTAGTAGATGTAAATTTTTGAACTGCAGTTTATTTTAGTAATAAAACCAATCTGAGATGGATTGAAATGGATTTGTATTAGGACATTGGTGTGATAGTTTTCTTAGTAAAACAATTTGCCAGCTATCACAACATGTCTAATTATTTTTTTTGACAAGAGGACAGACGAATGGTGTTGTAAATTTCGAAATATTACATACTCCTTTCGTAGTTTAGCCATTTAACAAAATTAACATTCAAACCAAATTTCGCCTCTGCAATCCCGATCTGCATAAAAATAATATTTTCCTAAAAATCTATTATTTCTCGTATGTTAACCCAAACGAATCCTTTGCAATAATATCTTTTACCTTCATTATTTCATAATTCCGCCGAAATTTATTTTGACAGGTTCTTACCAAAGCTTTACCTCAACCCAAAGGCATCACCTTTAATAACAAACCCGAAACATAAGGTGCTTGTCCACCGGAGCAAATGCGCGCAGAGCGGAGACCCGTGGTATGGCAGAGCGCAGTTGCGTCACGGTAATATTTATCTATACAGTATTCTAACTTTATTTAAAAGGACGACGCGCGAGTTATGCCTACGCGCTTGGATCTCGGCATGCGCTCGGCATGCTACAGTCGCGGGTGTGATTTAAGGTACCGGGACTATAGTAAGAATACTTCGCGAATCTTTTTTAATTGTGCCTAGCGCTGATTTATGGTGTATATAGAATAAATGGACGAAATATTCCGAACTTCATTTAAAACTAAACGTATGAATTGTAAAGTCGCTTCAGTTATCTATAACCAAATAAATGATATTCCTTTTTCTCCTCCTTGTCTATGTTTCCTAAAACAATTTGTGATCAAGCTTTATATTCGAATGCGGATTTTTTATAGACTCAAATACAATAATAAACCATTTCGTACATCTCAGTCAAGGTGCAAATATTTTTCGGCCGCAAATTTACAATACGTTGTAGGTGGGCGACAGTGACAGCCCTATCTCATGCTTACGTACCGCGCGGCTGTAGACCGTGGTTGGCACTTATTTCAAGGACACGGCCGAGTTACAATACTGTATAGTGGTTGCGTACGGTGTCCGTCCACCAAAGCGGAGCGAGGCAGCGAAGCGGAGTGAGCGGAGTTCTGAGCTATATTATATTTATTCAGTGCACTCGCTTCCCCGCTTCGTTTCCCCGTTCCGCTTACCGGTTTTATTTATTATGAACTAGCGGACCCGCAAACGTGGTTATGCCCCTTGTTTTTTAAAATCTATTCTTTTAAACCTTCCCTGGACTTCCGCGAATATTTTGAGACTAAACTGAGAAAAATCGGTTCGGCTGATCTTGAGTTTTAGTGAGAATAGGGAACAGAAAAATTCATTTTTATATATTTAGAGACAAGCGGACCCGGCAGACGATGTCCTGCCCGATGTTATGTTTTTTTTCATGTTTTCTGATTGTTTGACAACACAAATATTTTAAAACTATAATTAGTCAAATCGGTTCAGCCGTTCTCGAGCGAGACTAACGAACAGCAATTGATTTTTATATACATATAAGATTTTTAAACTAGTACGCAACTCCCAGTCCACTGAAGAGGAGCGGAGATTGTGTCCTTCCTATTTCTTAATATTTCTCTGACGCTCCGCTCCGCGGCCGCGATCCGCACATGTGGACATACACCCTTAATAGCAAACCCGAAACTTAAGGGTCGTACGTAGGGCGGCGGCTTACATACCTACCATGTAAGCTGCTACCAAAATTGTCTCTCTTTTAAAAGCCGCTTTTATTGGAACTAGGAGAAACTGGGGAGGGTTTTATCGCGAAACTCGTTATTTAATTTAGTTTCAGCGCTCCTCTATAAGGGATTTTATGTTTGTACTCGTATGTTATTGAAATACTCATTTAACTGTGACATTTGATTTGTTTTGTCAAAATTGTAAGTACGGTGGCCGGCACGTCACGGTTAACACTATTGTCACGTAGGTCGGTAGGTTACATAAAGAAAGAATGTTCCGGAAGTAAACTACCTACCTACTACTACGTACTAGTAGCTACTAGAAACTTCTACAGAATACTCGAATGTTCTGGAACTATATCTATCTCTTTCTAACACTATACCTATCTCGCTCTAACATTAGAAGTTTCTAGATATATCTAGGTCGAGTGCCCCGGCATATAAATAGAGGGTCGCCTGCGCCGCGAATTGAGTTTAAGTTTGGAAGCGATACAGTGAAGACACAAGTGAAGATAAAAAGTAACCAGTGAATTGTTCAGTGATTGTTTTGTGAATTTAGTGTGTGATCGTTGTAGTTAATTAGCGTGTATTGTTTTCTTAAATATAGTGTTTCTTCGAGTTAATTGGACTAATTAATTTATCCCGAACCCCAGCTCGTAACATTTGGTGTCAGAAGTGAGGGATAAATTATGCCGGTTCTACCGAAGGAGGACACTGAAGGTATACGCACCAGGAGTCAGCGGCAGCAAGAAGTGGACCAGAGGCGCTTTGAAGATCTACGTGTACAGACACCTGGTGGCAGCCAGTCAACAATGGAGCGAGTTTCCCCAGAATCAGCTGCGCCTTCGGCATCAGCTGCGCCTGCAGCATCAGACCTTTCTGCTCTTATGGCGATGCTGCAGGAGCAGGCTCGTCGTCAAGAGGAGCAGGCTCGCCGTCAAGAGGAGCAGGCTCGCCGTCAAGAGGAGCAGGCTCGCCGTCAAGAGGAGCAAGCTCGCCAACTGAGGGAACAGCTTCAGAGCGACAAAGAGGAGCAGGCCCGCCGTCAAGAGGAGCAAGCTCGCCAACTGAGGGAACAGCTTCAGAGCGACAAAGAGGAGCAGGCCCGCCGTCAAGAGGAGCAAGCTCGCCAACTGAGGGAACAGCTTCAGAGCGACAAAGAGGAGCAGGCCCGCCGTCAAGAGGAGCAGGCTCGCCGTCAAGAGGAGCAGGCTCGCCGTCAAGAGGAGGAAGCTCGCCAACTGAGGGAACAGCTTCAGAGCGACAAAGAGGAGCAGGCTCGCCGTCTTGCGGAACAGCTGCAGCATGTTAAGGACGAGCAGATGCTCTTCTTGAAAGACATTAAAGCAACATTCGGCAAGGAAATTAAAGCCGTAACGGAGAAGGTTGAGCTGCACGAGAACCGTATCTCAGAGGCCGAATCCCAGATCGCTGATGTGAAGAAAGAATTGAAAAGTCTGAAAACTGGAGACGTGACTGTGGCTCCTGTGGTTGCTGCACCTTCGCTACGTGGGTTTAAAGTGCCACCCTTTGACGGAACATCTTCCTGGTCAGCATACAAAATTCAATTCGAAGCTGTCAAGGAAGCGAATGGATGGACAAAAGGACAGGCCATGACCGCACTTACTTTGGGCCTTCGCTACCAGGCGTTAACTGTTTTAGAGGCTCTAGGTAAGAATGTCACCTACGAGCAGCTGCTGGAGGCGTTGGAGTCCAGATACGGTGATGCACATCTGGAACACGTGTTTCGTGCCCAGCTGAAGGACAGAGTGCAACGCGTTGGTGAAAATCTGCAGCAGTGGGGCCTGGAAATTGAAAAGCTGGTTCGCAAGGCATACCAGTCGTCGCCTGCACTCATCGAAGGGAATTTAGTGCAAGCCTTCATCGATGGCATACGGGACCTTGAAGTGAGAGCTGCTGTGAGACTTGGGCACCATATGACGCTGAAGGACGCATTGGCCCATGCTTTGGAGGTAGAGGCAGTGAGGCAAGATCATCGTGCCCACCGCATCAGGGAGGTTGTTGCATCACCTGTACCGGCTGTACGTGACCGATTTAAGTATAGTCCTAGATGCTACACCTGTGGAGAAAAGGGCCACTTGCGGTCGAGTTGCCCTAGGCGCAGTGGAAAGTCTCACGGTAACGCGGACGCTTTATCAAGAAGACCTTGTCCTGGAGACTGCAAGCATTGTATTAGACAAGAGACTAAGGAAGAACTCCCTGTTAGGATGGTCAGAACGGATCTTAGTGATGAATGGAAAGAAACCCTGAAGCATGCTCAGCAGAGTGACACAGACATCAAGCCAATTCTGGAATGGATTCAAGCTAATGCTCCTAAGCCGAAGTGGTGTGATGTTGCAGCAATGAGTACAACCACAAAGAGTTATTGGGCACAGTGGGAAAGTTTGGTTATCCAGGATGGTATCTTGTGCCGTAAATGGGAGAATGCCCGAGGTGATCGCTGCCACCTGCAAATGGTCGTTCCGAAAGCAAAGGTACCAGATGTTCTACAGCTCTACCACAGTGGTTATTCAGGAGGTCATATGGGCGTGAAAAGAACTCTGCTGAAAGTTCGAGAGCGGTTCTACTGGATCCACTGCCGAGAGGATGTTGAGGATTGGTGCCGCAAGTGCACAAGTTGTGCAGCAGTAAAAGGACCTCAAACACGCAGCAGGGGTGCATTGAAGGTATACAACGTAGGAGCCCCCTGGGAACGGATAGCAGTAGATGTTGCTGGCCCTTTTCCTGAAAGTGACAGTGGGAACAAATACTTCATGGTTGTCATGGATTATTTCACTAAATGGCCGGAAGTCTTCGCCATTCCTAATCAAGAAGCTTCGACGGTTGCTGATAAATTAGTCCACGAAGTCTTCTGTCGGTTTGGAGTACCCTTGGAAATCCACAGTGATCAAGGAAGAAATTTTGAGTCTCAAGTTTTCCAGGAAACATGTCGGGTAATGGGTACTCACAAAACGAGGACTACGTCGTATCATCCACAATCTGATGGAATGGTGGAAAGGTTCAATCAGACGTTAGAAAGATACCTGGCGAAAGTTGTATCGAACAGACAAAAGGATTGGGACAAGCATATAGCGCCGTTTCTCCTGTCATACCGAAGCGCAGTTCATGAGAGTACGACTGTGACGCCAGCCTTCGCAAACTTTGGAAGAGAGTTAAGATTACCAGCAGACCTGATTACCGGTATTCCCCCTGATACTCCACGCAGTATAACGGATTACGCACACGACCTGCGTAGCAAGATGCATGACGTTTATGAGCACGTCAGACAATCTGGCCAGCAGACGTCCGAGAGAATGAAAACTCGTTATGACCGGAAGATGAACAATAGTGGCTTCGACGAAGGCTCACTAGTCTGGTTGCATAATCCAGTGCGCAGCAAGGGGAAGTCTCCTAAACTACAGGCAAAATGGGACGGACCATACCGAGTTGTGACCAAGATCAACGACGTCACCTACCGAATACAGAAGAATTCGCGATCTGCGCCTAAGATTGTTCATGTGGATCGATTGGCACGCTATTACGGGAGTAACGATGCTCGAGACGAGCATGTCTTAGGAGGGGGCAGTGTCACGTAGGTCGGTAGGTTACATAAAGAAAGAATGTTCCGGAAGTAAACTACCTACCTACTACTACGTACTAGTAGCTACTAGAAACTTCTACAGAATACTCGAATGTTCTGGAACTATATCTATCTCTTTCTAACACTATACCTATCTCGCTCTAACATTAGAAGTTTCTAGATATATCTAGGTCGAGTGCCCCGGCATATAAATAGAGGGTCGCCTGCGCCGCGAATTGAGTTTAAGTTTGGAAGCGATACAGTGAAGACACAAGTGAAGATAAAAAGTAACCAGTGAATTGTTCAGTGATTGTTTTGTGAATTTAGTGTGTGATCGTTGTAGTTAATTAGCGTGTATTGTTTTCTTAAATATAGTGTTTCTTCGAGTTAATTGGACTAATTAATTTATCCCGAACCCCAGCTCGTAACACTATGTTATCTTATGCGCTTGTAATACGGGTGATTTTGCAACAATAATGGGTAGCCTGATGTACTGGCCACTGTACCTATTGGTTTATATTAAAAAGTTGAGTTTATAATATTCACAATCGATGATTTTATCTATGCTTTGACAATATTAGTTAATTGCTGGCACCACAACTACACGAATTTTTTTAGCAAAACTGACGTTTTTTTGACAAATATCTTTCAAATCTCTACATCAAAAATAATAATTTGTTTGTTTAATGATCGGACAACGCTTTAAGAAAATACAAAATGGCACAGTCACATTAAACAGTTTACTCGTAAATCCGCTAAATTAGTAAAAAACATTGTACGTGTAACTCTTAACAGGGTTTCAGAAACATTAATAATAAAATTTTAGCTGACAAGTTTTCTGTAGGTACTCTTCTACTTTTGTAGGCATATAAGATAAATGAATTTCCTATGGAGTAGAGCTTTGTATCGCATGAGCTTTTAAAAGCTTTCTACATGACGCTGCGTGTATTCAATAAAATATGGCTTTTATGTGGAAAAAAGAAGGTTAGGTATGTTAACAAGTTTGTAAGTAAAGTACGAAACGTTTTTTTTTTAATTATGAGACTGAAATGAGACGTAAAATGTTTTAAAACTAACGAAAAACTTAAGAAGAACACCTTAAAAGAAGCCTGTGTTTAATAAACGTTAAATAAATGAAATAAAAATGAATTTTTGAACAACATTAATCCATTTGGGTGTTAGTACATGTATCAAAAAGCTTAAAACTAGTATTAGTACTAAATATCTAAAAGTAAGCGAGTTACTTTACGTAAATGCTCGACAAGCGGTCAGTCCCCACTGTCGTCGATGACCTTATTAATATTAATTATAATTAATGATATTATTTAAAACGGAAAACTTCTTCTTAACGCGTAACGAGTTTATTTGTTTTAAGATTTCATGGTAATTTACGAAGGAATATTTGACAAAATACCTTTAACTAGAAAAAAGTTAACAATAATAAATTTAACATTCTCTGCTAAGGCCCCTAGTTTTCCATTATTTGAAAAAATATGTGCAAAGCTATTTACAATCGATGAAGGTATTTACTAATATATTCGACTACCACTTTGGTGTAATGGTCAAGAAGTTGCCTTTTAATTTTTACCAGAAGTTCGAACCCCGCACTGTTCAAACATTTTCGTGCATGAACATGTCTGTTTGTACTGGTCTGGGTGCTTTATGTATTTATTTAATTTTATTTGTAATACCAATGTTGATTCTGATATCTGTAACATAAGTGCTTACGCTACTTACCACGGAGTCAGATCAATGTATGTGATATAAAAAAATCATTTATTATTAAAATGACCTCGAACTAAACCCAAAATTTTAAACGAAAACTTAACCTATTTAAACCCAACCAAATCACGTGGACCGTTCAACGCTTCCGGCTATTTAGGTCAGCGAGACCTTTTCGTTTGACGGTATAATCGATCTTCCCGGCCACAGACCTTCGGAGTACCTACCAGCCAAGGTCGGACAGGTGGAATTTTAAGAGGGGTGGAACAGGGTTGGCATCACAGACCATTTCAAGCAAGATACCCTCTCTCTATCTACATAATTTTTAAGAGTCCAAGAATATGAATTTAAGAAAATATAAAATTACAAATTTTAATTAGTTGTGTAATAAAAGGTTTTTCTTTTAGAATACTCTAAATCATGCTGTGTTTACAATTTATCTATTACCATCTAGCCATGGTATTACGAATATAGTTATCATAAGCATGCATTGATTGTTATCTGTCTGTATACCATAAATAAATAAATAAATTTACCAGCACCCAATGCAGCTGTAAAAAAATGTATGGAATAGCTATTAAATAGGGAATTTTACTATGTATTTTATTGTTTTGAGTTACTTACCCCGTGATAACGGCTCTTGTAACAGGACCGAAATATCGGGTACTCAAAAACTAAAAGGTACGGTGGCGGTAAACACCGAGATGTCTTATTCGCTTGTGATACGGGCGATTTTGCAACTAAAATGGGTAGCCTGATGTGCTGGCCACTGAACATGTTAAAAATCCCGTATTTAACAAAAAACGATTCTAATGTTAGTAACTATGTAAGTTTAAAACAATTGATTGAACTTTTATGGAAAGGAATATTTATCAAATGATGTTTATTTTTCAATACTATATTAATACAAATAATGCATTCGTGTCCTTTTGATTATAAATATAGTAAAGTGTATCTTACTATTTACAGTCGTATTCGCAGATATAATAATGACTTTGTCAATTTTAACCCGATCGGGCTGAGACTTTGTATTATATTCTCTCTCTCTCTCTCTCTCTCTCTTCTCATCAGCCTATATAAGTCCCACTGCTGGGCACAGGCCTCACCTCAACTATGAGGTGTTGCGAGCCATACTCCACCACGCGGGCTCAGTGCGGATTGGTGGAGGGGTTGTGTGTAAGGTAAGTGACCAACCTTACTGTCACTGTAAGCCGCCCGAGGGCCTGTAACTAGGCCGTATTATATAGCTATTATTAATTATATTATAGAGTATTATTAGGTCCTCTTAGAAACTTTCTTTGTAAATTCCATCCCTAAGGGCCTAAGGGCTTAAAATAGGGGTTGCAAGTTTGTATGAAACTCGGTGACAAAAATCAAAGTCCACGCGGTAGACATTGCGGGCGACTGCTAGTTATTTCATAAAGCAAAATTTACCAACTGTCAATCAGTTAGGAATGAAATGAAAAAAAAAAGTGAAATATGTGTCATCCCTAATAACTTACTGTATAATGTCGGATGTAAAAGCTTTATGGGGTTCTTGTTGAAAACGAAGGTTCAAGGGAGTTATAATGGTATGCGAAACCGTTTTCCCCCATTTTTTTATTTACAGATGGTATGGATAGTATGGATGTATAGAGGTGCTTGTGGCGCAGTGGTTGCAGCGCTTTGGTAGTGATACCCAAAAGTTAAGCAACCTACGGCGCGGTCATGTTTGGGATGGGTGACCATTCTGACCATTTAAGTGACGTCTATTTACAAGCATCTCCGTGCTTCGGAAGGCACGTTAAACTGTTGGTCCCGGTTAATATCGACAGATATTAGTCGTTAAGCCTGGTCAGAGGCCCTCGGGCGGCTTAATAACATCTGACAGTAAGGTTGGTCACTTACCTTACAGACACCCCTTCACCAATCCGCACTGAGCCCGCGTGGTTGAGTATGGCTTGGACCACCTCTTAATTGAGGTGAGGCCTGTGCCCAGCAGTGGGACGTATATAGGCTGATGAGATAGGTATGGACAATTCTTTTACCCGCAATAACATTTTACGTAATTATTTTAAGGTGGGTTTCCAAAGGGTGTTTCCGGAAACCTGTACCATCGAAGATTGGGGTTAGGGGACACTAATATCTAACGTTTGGCCCCATTCTTTTTTGACCATATTTTCACTGGTAAAGGCCTACTGTGACACCCTCTATAAAGAGTTTGGAAAAAATATACCTCCAACTTTTCAGTAGCTAGCACATTGCTTGTAATACTTCCGAAGTTGGTCACATGATGAGGCCTTACATGTACTTAATATTTAATTAGATATCATATTACGTAACATAAATTTTATTTTGTTGTTAATTATATTGTTTAATTAGCATTACTTTAGAAAACCTTGTCCGTGATAGTCTGAAGCAAAGGCTAAGGTTCAGACAGAGAGAATATATAACCATAACAAAAGGGAAAAAAAATCCTAGGCTAGAAAAGCCTAGGATTATTAATTTTTTCTCTTTTGTTTCTTATTTCATTTCCTTTAATTATGAATAAGTGACTATGATTTTGATTGCGTGTTCTTATGCGCTTGTAAAACGGGCGTTTCGCAACAAAAATGGATAGCCTAATGTGCCGGCTACGGTATACCAGTGATGTTAAGATTTCAGAAGGTGACCTAGTAACCATAAGTGTCGTTTAAATACGAACAAATACTTCACACATGTAAAGTAGGTACTTTTCATTATATTCCCTTACATGTACAAACTTATGATTGTAAAAAAGTATCAAACTAAGTAGGTAATATTGGTAACAGGCTATTTGAATACTAAGCTAACCTACGTCTGTATTCCGAGCGCTTTATTTATATTTTCAAAACTTATCTATTTTCATTTTTTTGCCACAGTAACAAAAACTAGATTTTTAGAGCAAAACCAGCAAACTTTTTCCGACTCAACAACCAGCAAACTTTTTCCGACAAAACAACGGTTTTTAACCAAACTCTATTTAACCTTCCGAGTCTGCTTTGGAAGTAGTTTCCCGAGCCATCTATTTCATTTAAGAGTTCGTAGGGTAACCACGTAGTTAGTACTTAGTTGGAAGAAAAGTATTTCTTTCTTTAGGGCTTAAAAATCGGTTTTTTATTTATTTAAAAAAAAAACCTTTTCTCCGCAAAAGTTTTGAACACATGCAATAAATGGGCTGCGTACTTTTTGGGTTATTACAAGATTTGAATGAAACTTAAATTATTTCGACATACACAGTTAATATAGTAATAAAAATTAAAGTGATCACAACCATTACTACGATTTACTTTACACAATCCCCAATATATAAAACACATGGTCCACATTCACTTTTTATTAAAAGGGAAGTTTGGTCTTCACGACACAGGGTATCCTAGTGTGGAGACCAGCGACACTGTTTAGTTTATGTGCTTATTTTAAGTTCGAATACGTTATTTATAACAGTGTATCTGTATGTATATTTAATAAGTTTTTGAACTGAAATAAAATTCTTTATTCTTCTTTATCACATTTCTCAAATCCCGATTCCAGCATTTCACACGGCTACTAATGAAAGCACAACATCGCCATTTCCTCGTGCTGACATTCGCTGACTATTCCAATTCGTACAAGTCCGATTGTTGTTTCCATTTCTCTCCCTGGTAAATACTGAGCACAATACCATAGACTCTATGTACACTGCAAGGCAACGTAGGTAGTTATTTTGAATGTAGCCATCCCTGCCACTCGTGCTAGTTTGAACCTATGAGAGAACGGGGCGGGTAATGTTGAAAATATAAGCGATGCGATAGAAGTAGAATCCGACATTTCCGAATAGTTTTACGATCCGTTGGAAACATTGGATAGTCGCTGATGCTAGTGGTAAATAATAAATAGTATGTGCATGTGCTTTTTTTTGCAACCATGCCAAATATTTTACTACCTTAAACAGAAAGTGCGAATATAATTCAATTACTGAAAACGAAAACTGGGAAACCATTTGAAAAATTAAAATTAACTTATGAAGGGGTGAAGATAATAACTGTCGACATAGTTTCAAAAAGTCTATTTTCTGTCACATATTCAGCGAAGTTTTAGTTGGGACACAGATTGCTAAATGAAGAAAAAAACTCTTTTAAAATTGTTTTTTTTTTTTATTTTTAGTGGTCACCTTTTACTTACCAACTTACATTATTACCATTATCGTATTTCAGTAGAATGGTCATGAGCTGTGGTGAAAGATTCCCTGAACATCTTAGAAATAAAGAGTTTTCCATCATCATCTCGTTTTGCTATTATGACGTTCGTATGAAAATACTTGAAACCTCAAGATTACTCAGCAACCTATCGGACACTTCTCTTTTAAAAGCAAAAACAATTGTTCAAATCGGACCGAAGATATGCGGTAATATACATAAAAAATACGTTAGAATTGAGAACCTTTTTTTAAAGTCGGTTAAAAAAGGAATGTCCTGAAACAATGCACCGCAAGTATGGTCACCCTAAATGACCGTTGTTTTTACAACGGTCACCATTAGCTCAGCTTCAAATTGCTTCTCATTTAATGAGTCAACTTCCACAAAGTATATGTGCCTGTGAATTTTAGCCTAATATACTTTTGAGTATGATTAATTGCCAGCATGCATTGTTTAAAATTTGCAAATTAAAAATTTAGTTTTTTTCGCGAAAAGTAATTAAAAACTTTCTAATTATTTGTTGAGTTGAGAGTCGGGTATCTAATTTGGCTTCTAATTTCATTTCATACCGGCCTAATTAAAACGCTGTACCTACTAAGATGAACAAAACAAAACTTAAATCCGATTTTGCCGCAGTTCGGGATTATGATTCATCAATGTTTTGTAAAACATCCGTTAAAACCTTTTCGGAATCACCTTTGTTGTTGCTGTTTTAATCTAAGAAATAAGAATAATACATACAGACTGCTTAGTGTCATTAATATTTTTTTTTTAAAGATAATTGTTTAATTAATCAATGGATACACACAGACGCACATGAATAGGTAATTCAAGGATTGCTTCAGTGGGGTGAGCACGAAGAACTATCGTAACGTATTCGTAGCGTTTACCTACCGTCAACTTGTCAATTTGCACGGAGAAACTGTCAGTTCCTGACGTTAAGACGACACGAATACGTTACAAAAATTTTCGTTCCGACTCCACAGTAAGTACAAAAACAGACAGAAGCATTTAAGAGAAAGAACATCTTAAGCAAACTCATTACATACAAACAAAATAGTAAATAAAAATAAATAACCGTGCAAATGTGTGCCCGCAATGTCCACGATACTTCGACCCCACTCAGCTTGAGCCATTTACGCAGTTTTTAATTAAGGTTATTATTTAACAGGGTAAGTATAAACTATTTCTAAGCCGCCCTCGATAAATCACAGTCTATAAGTCGTCCATCATACTGGTAATCGAATCCCGCACTTTGAGTTACGGCCTGTCTTCGCCGTACCTGTGTAACCATTGATATTTATTGCGGCGTACCCATAACCGCTGGTTAGAGAAATGAAAATTCATCGTGGTAGCTACAGGTGATATGTTAATACATTATATAACATACAGGGAGGAATACAGATCAAAACCGCCACCTACTACAACTTTCTGTGAAACATTTTAAGGCCTTTTCTTATAATTTCTAACTCATACCATTATCGTGTTTATGAACTTATTTAAGAGGGACAGTTATGGACTTATTTTGTGATGATAATAGTTCAGTTACGAAATAGCTGAAGTGTTTTTAAACACAATATCCTTTTAACAGTAAATAGCGGACGGATCGCTTGTGTTAAACTCAGACGGCCGCATTTACCCCATTTAAAATACTAATACAAGTTCATGTTTTTTGGAAATAAAATATTGCCAGCGCTACTCTCTAGATTTGAACATACAGACGCGGGAAGCGACTTTGCTTTACACTATGTATGTAGTGATCTTTATCGCCAGTGATCTCGAATACAACTATATGGCTATAATACAACTATATGGATGGAAACAATCTGTTTCCACAATACCCCAGAAACATTCCCCGACTCATCATAAGATAGATTACATTCAACCTTGATCCGACCATTCCTGCAGCTAAGTATTCCAATCAATCTTGCTCTGTGGCTTCTGCCGAAACCTTGGCTCGACTTCCAAGCTTTTCCAGCTCCAACAAACTTTGTTGTACCCACATTTCACTTACTGCAAAGTAACTTAGTATAACGTAGTGAAAAATTTGCCATTTATGCGTTAAATTGTTTAAAACAATGCTTAAATGAATCAGTGGATAGTGGATTTTCAGTATCAATTGTTTTAGTCAGTCTGCGGGTCTATCGTTACCCTTAACAATACATACTGTCACATCTATGTCACAACAGACTACTGTTACTTGGTTTATCAAATGCTTTACAAAAATCTAAAAATGAGCCCACTTTTGACGGTTGTGTGCGAGCGTGTGGTGGTGGAAAGAATTTTCCCGTGTACATTTTATAAGTTGGTCGCATTAAATAAGTTATTAGTTTTTGATTTCCTTTAAACTTTGTTATATAAACTACTTCTGTACTTTTTTTCAGGAATCCATATTTCAACATTACCCTTAACCAAATAATTAACTTTAAAACCAAATATTTCAGAAACAGATCCCTAAATCATGATATGGTAATCTCAACCTCATGATGTTTATAAAAAAGCTAATTACCCCACACGAAAGGTTAGTGGAGAAAAAAGAAATTACCCCCACTTTACTTGTATAGGGAGATACCTTAAAAAATATGTACATACTCATACCAAATTACAGCTTTATACCACTTATAGTGTCTGAGTAAAACCGCACACGGACGGACAGACGGACAGACATGGCGAAACCATAAGGTTTCCTTGTTTTCTACGGAACAATAAAAAGCGGGCTAATGAGCGAAAATAATAGAATATTCCAAAAAATTGCTGCATGCTTAACTCTTATCTCATTTTCAGCAAAGCTAGCGAAAGAAAAAGATGTTAAATGCCGCTAAAAAAGCACGTTGCGTACTTTTGTTTTTTGGTTTTTCCGCCTCGCTGCGTTTTATTAATTTGCTAAGAAGCTTTGCCAGCTTTATTCGCTTTTTGCTCGTTTTGTTTCAGTGAAGTATTTTAGGCCAGTAAAAAAGTTTGCTTCATATATGATATTATTACATAAATGACAAAGATATATGGAAATGTTTGAATGTAAACATTACAATTATTGTCAATCAAATTTGAAAAGAGACAATGACAATAGTGACTGAGTTTCTTGCGCCGCTTCTTCTCAACACTGGCCCAAATTGTCCCGAAGCGGTGGTAGGGTAAATTTATACGTTAAGACGTGTCGAAGTGCTCCTTGTCTATTTACAAAAATAAATTGATTTTATTTTATTGAATTAATAAAGAAAATGGCTTATAGAAAAAACTACCCAAAGCATTTAAATCCTATGCAAAGTCAGCCTAGTTACGAATTTTTGAAGAGTTTTATTAACGCCCGAAAATAATAACTAGAATTCCAAAAAGTCCAAACTCTCATAGTCATAACGTACTTTGATAAATTACCCAAAAGTCTTGTTTACGATGACTTTCAAAATCCACCTCTTTTTACCCCATTTACAGGAAAAAACCACACAAAACCGAAGGTCAATAGATAATAAATACCTATCTTGCCATAGAGACTTATAAAGGCGTGTCTATGGTACGTTCGTGTGGTCGTGAGATAGCAGAAACGGCGGACATAAAATTACCATAGATTACTCAACGGTTAAAACCTAAAATTGGAAGATCTCTTATCTGGATACAGCGTAACCCGTACAGGGGGCATATTAAAATGGTAAGCAAAGGGCATGATGACAACATTATTTTATGTATGGTTAAAAAAATGTAGATCTTTAAAAAATGGATACGTATTGTTGTGCCTAACTTGTGTAACAGTTCAAGATTGCTCAGAAACTAGTGCTTTAATGGACGGTTTCAATATCATATCCACCGTTGACAAAATGTTAGCTAATTGTCACTTTCATAGAAAAATCTGAAACCTCAGGTAATTCTTTACTTTGTGTATAAGCAACGGTTCGTGCAATGGCTGCTTATCAGAATCTAAGTTTAAATAGCTTCATTACTCTCACTTGAATTTCCACACTGAAACTAACCCTAAGCCTCAATAACAAAGTTCTCTTTTCTTGTAACTTTTTCAATTACTTTCAGATAAAACTTGTAAAGTTTTTATAATAACCGAACACGCAAAGGGAATTAGCGAAGCCACAGTAAAGGTGGTACGTGATCAAATTTGACACAAATACGCCTCAGATATTTTTTAGAAAACATAAGTCTTACCGAAAACTTGACAATGTTAAAAGCAGGTCTAAAATGTATCCCATCAATTTAAAATGTGTCTCCATTTTCAATGTAATGTAACTAGAGTAAAGGGAACTAAAAGGGGAAATTCGAAAATTGGAAATGACCGAATATTGTTTTACATTATAATTAAATAACATTATGAATGCTATAAACTTATTTTAAAAAACTTCTACTTAAGTACGTACTGCTGTTATTTAATAGTCAGGCCTATATTGTCAAAAACGCTTGTGACAAATTGTGAAAAAAGTCATTGTCCTTAAAGTGTGGTAGATATTTGCGCTATTAAATCATAACAATGCCTGAAACCTGTTCCCTCCGCAATTCCTTTAAAAAAAAAGTAAACTCATTCAACATGAAAAATCTATTTTAGTATCAAAAATTAAATAAATAAATATTTCTCAACAAGCACACCAATTCTCTAGTCCCAAAGTAAGCTACGAGGCTTGTGTTATGGGTACTAGATAACGGATATACATACTTAAATACTTTTTTTGTAAATAAATACATATTATAAATAGAAAACACCCTCTAAAATTAACCCTCTCTTGACTGTTCCTTTGAAATACCCCATATTTAGTAAAGTATTAAGTGAAGAACTTACCGAGTTTCATAATAACAGCATTTCATAACCTACTTGTGTTCACTAAGGAATTTCATAAGGTCGTATCAGAGTGCACCTACTCATGAGTACAGTCTACAGTAGTACATCACAGGCCACCCATTTGTATTGCAAAATCACCCCTATTACAAGTGAAGATGCTTGATGTGGTGTTCTCTGTACCTGGAGCGGCATTTTTGCTTTGATGTTCCATAAAGCGCGGCATGTGATTTTAATTACGAAACTTGGACTATTTTAAGGTGAGTGCCCCGAGTCACCTTTGGAATAAAAGTTTTGTGGACTTATTTCGCCCGTAGTTTGGCAAATGCTGGGCCGTACTTTTTTGTGTATATACCTACTAGCTGTGCCCTGCAGTTTCACCCGCATAGAACGCGTTTTCGTTTTCTACGTATCCCACAGGACCCGTGAAGTGCTACGGGATAAAAATTATCCTATGTGCTATTCCAGGTTATAATCTATCATTGTTCCAAATTTCATCCAAATCAGTCCAGCAGTTTTGGCGTGAAAAAGTAACAAACAACCATACAGACAAACTTTCGAGTTTATAATATTAGTAGGACCGGATGTGAATAATGTCAAATCGCCGTCTCATAGAGCGCGGTTATTTAAAGGATTCAAAAGATGTACTTATGTAAATTGTCATTACTCTGTAAATTCTGACGTGCATGTTTTCACACATCACATCGGGTTTCTTCGCCCCGCTAGGGGCGGTTCGGGTTCGAGCTGCTGCTCCTTCCCCGGGCCTCATCTCGCGGGCCCACTGGCCCACGGTGCTTGGTGCCGCGTGTGCGCGGCCGTCTTACGACGACAGGTCGTCTGCTGCTCATCACGCGCGGTGACTCATCACGAGCTCGGACAGCCCGTTGAGTATCGCCGCGCATGGATCCATACCCTGCCGGATCTGGGTCAGCAGGGTGTGCAGCAGCTGGAGCACTGCTTGCAGTGGGATAGCACCGTGTGGTACCTCTGCTGGTTGAGGCCTCGTGAACGATATCGGGGCCTGGGGCACCCGATTTGCCAGCCCGCTCGGGGGCTGTGGAGGCGATAGCGGACGGGGGGGCCGGAAGGCCGATGTCGGCCTCTGTAGAGGCCGAGAAGATAAGCGGGGAGGCTGGACTGCCTCCGCGGTGCTCCGGGGAGCGGGGAGGGACGCCACTGTCTGTGGGGGGTTGGCGTTGGCTGTAGTGGTGCTTGTCCCCCCGCAGGCAAAATCCTGGTGTGCTGGGGGGGGGGAAGGATGGTCCGGCGGCTTGCGTCGGGGTGGACGCAGCCGCAGGTGGGCCTGTGTTTGCCTCGGTACGGCGGCGGCGTCGGCGGCGTCTGCGCCTGGGTACGGCGGGGGCGATAGCGCCCCTCGCAGTGGCGGGATTGGCCGGGGTGGCCAGGGTGGTCCCTGCCTGGGTGGTCTGGGGCGCCGCGGCAGCCTGTGCCAGCGGTGCTGGGGCGCGCGTCTGGTCGACGGCGTGCGGACGGGGCAACTGGCGCGCAAGCGCATTCGGGAGCGGTGGGGGGACAGTGGCCCCCATTCGCCTCGCCGTGCGCAAGAACACCTTGCAGCGACGGTCGTTCGCTGCGTGGGCCTGTGCGCAGTTGGCGCAGGTGGGCGGATCTGTCCTCGGGCGAGGGCAGTCGGCGGCAGGGTGGTTGCCGGCGCAGCGGACACACTTGGTCGGTCGGTGACAGTTGACCGACGAGTGGCCGAACGCCTGGCACCGGTGGCACTGCGCGGGGCCCTTGCGGGGGCGCCATGCCTCTACGGTGACACCCGGCATGTTCAGCAGCTCGTTGGTGGCGTACAGCCGAGCGAGCTCCTGTCTGGGCAGGTGCTCCAGCTCGACATGGAAGAGGCATGCTGGGTTGCCCCGCTTGCCCCTTATCCCCCTGATGTGGGAGGCATTGAATCCGAGGTCCTCAAGGGCCTCTCGGATGGCGTCGGCATGTTTTCACAGTGTTTGAGCGTGTTTATTTAAAGGATTCAAGAGTTGCAGCTATCTTAATTATCGTTACTTTGTAATTCTTAATAAAGTGCATGTTTTCACTTTGCTTTTTCTTTTGATTACAAAAAATAAGTATAAAAATTAAAAAAAAAACCCCTGACATTAGCCAGAACACCAGCTGGTGAGCTTCAACGGCTGGACGAATTTTCACCAACTGCAGCTAAGAACCATCGTGATTAAAATCATTCGAATTTAAAAAAAACGCATTGAAATCGGTCCATCCGTTTGGGAACTACGATGCCACAGCATGACACAGGCACAAAACACAGCCATGAAAACACAAACACACATATGGATCAAAGTTCTCACTCCTCTTTTTCGTCGAGGGTTAAAAACACAGGTACAACAACTGCCTAACTTGTGTGAAATGCGTTTCATTCAGTAATCAAATCGTGAATACTTTAGCAATCTCTACGAAATTTCGACGACCACTTTGGTGTAATGGTCAAGAAGTTGGCTATTAACCAAGAGGTCTCGGGTTCGACCCCCGCACTGTCCAAACATTTATGTGCATGAACATGTCTGTTTGTACTGGTCTGGGTGTTATATGTATTTATTTAAGTTTATTTGTATTACCACTGTTGATTCTGATATCTGTAACACATGTGCTTTAGCTACTTACCACGTAGTCAGATCAATGTATGTGATGTTGTTGTATATTTATTATTATTTATTTAATCTTACACGCATTTGCATACTTTGTGCTCTCAATACTTATTTGGTGGAATCCCTAAACTGCCAGCTGCGCCTTTTAGCAGTCCAAGCATTAGTGTGACAAACGAGTCCAAATTATACGAACCATCAGATAACTAACACCCATTCGGGCACACTTGGCTACATTCCAAGAAGCATTGAAAAACAGATTGGGCTTTTGTGCCGGTGATTTTTGCTGTAAAAATGGCTTATTAACTGCTCAAGGCTCTCACAATTGATTGAAGGCTGGTAAAGGATAAGGTAAGTTGGGGCGGAAAGGTTCTCGAATGAAGACCGCGTGCCGAGTCAGGTTCCGTGGGCAGGCCCCACGGGCCCCAAAGGTGGACCGACGATATGGTGAAGGTTGCGGGAAGCCACTTGATGATGGTGACCCTTGAAACAGTGGGCGTTGGACGGTGGATCTGATGACGATGATTGAAGTTAATTATACTACTTTTGGAAAAAGCGCTGCGCAGGGCGTCCGACGGCAAGATAGAATAACGACCTTTAAAGATGGCAAAAGAAGCCTCTTGATGGTGGAGACCCTTGGAGCGGACCTTTGCTAACAGTGGACGTGGAACACGGTATCTGATGACGATTTCATACAACTTTTTGAATAAATTCCTTACTCAAGACATTGATGAGCTGTTCGTCTGGCAACAGATATAATAAAACCATTGTCTGGCAAAACTATCCTTCAAGATTAGATAGGATACCATTTGATAAAAAGCGCTGTGCAGGGCGTTCTACTGCAAGATAGAATGACGACCTTATACAGACGGTCGCATCAATCTGATTGCAGGCCACTAAAAATTGACCTGGAAACATAAAAACCTATGTTCCGCAGCGGACATCTTGTAGCTATTTATGATGATTATGAACTTAGCCATCATTGATTGGTGTTGATAACTTGTGTGTGTGTGTTAACAGGCTAATCAGGATTGGCTAGTGCGGAATAATATATTCTTATATACCACGAAAAATGTTCACCCCCATTTCCCCGATTGCATCTTTTTCCGTTTTTAATGAGTTACTCTGCATTAATTAAAACTCTTTTTAATTAACCTTGAAACGTTTTCTTTAGAATTTGAATGATACGATTCTGATAAAAGAAATCTAATCACGTATAAAGCACGTTGCAAATATCCTTTTCATCCCATCTATTCGAAAAAGACGATTTTGGTCGCCTTTAAGTGCGCCCAAAGGTGATGCTTCTAAGCGACATAGGTACTATTACTCTACTCTTGCCACAGACTGTCCAGCGGGCAGAAATGAGATTTTGGTCCTCTTTATTGAAATAAGTGCGACCAAAAATTCTTTTGCTCGCACTTATTGAATTTGGAACATCTTAGAGTTTCCCGCCGAACGCAAGAGACTGGCTGGTTAGACGGCACGTCCGTCGACCATCGCCCCGCCGCCGCCGCTGGCAACTGAGTAAAAAAAAACGCGCGAACTACGGCCCGCGTTTTCATAAATTTTCACATTCAAGTTCTTGGTTTTGATAAATTATATAAATATTATTATTCAATAATTAAATTTTATTAAAACTGAGCCGCTTTTTATTTTCTCATAGAGGGTGATGAAAAGTAGAGTGTATCATTTGGACGCAAATATATTTTTGGCTCGGGCGACGTACTTTGAATCCCTCGCTTCGTTCAGGGTTCTACTTTAGAATCCCTCGCTACGCTCGGGATTCTACTCTAGAATCCCTCACTTCGCTCTGGATTCAAAAAAGCGCCCTCGCCGTAAAAATATTATTTTGCTTCCTCATGATACAATCTACTATTACGTCCTTCATATGTAGTTCATAATATTCTTCTTGAATAGAATATAGTTTATAGATTCTTGAAGTCACGAAAATAATTACTGGAAGTACAAATTCCTCATATGAAGTAATATTACACATTTTCTCTCAAACTACATTTAGAAAAATCCCTACTTTGACGAATATCATGATAAAAATATTCTACAGAATATCTTTCATTGTACCTCACAAGATATTCGTATTGAAAATAAATTCATAACAAGGCTATTCTTGTCGATATAAGGCCTCTGGCACACCGACGCGATTTCGCATCGGTCTCTGCGAAAATACTGCGGAACAAAAATTCTGCAGTTCTGCCAATGATATTACAAAAATAATAGATATGTTACACGCTCACGAAACAAACGAAAAATCTGTGCCGATCGAGAGCGAGTGCACACATGCGCAATTTTTATTAACCATATTACTAGATGGTGTGAAATGGATGGCATAATAATTCAAACAGTAAGAATAAAAGAGATAGTTAGAAACTCTCTGTTCGGCACAAGTATAAACTAAACGTCACTTTTTGACTAATCATTGCACTTTGACAAAGACTAATAAAAACAGCGAAACAGAAGGTACAAACCTTCCGTGAATTATCTGTCTTCTATTTTGTTCTAAAAACAGATAATTTTACTATTTTATTTTTTCTGATATTTATATATTGTATTATTCATTCGGTATAGTGCGAAGGTTCGGTTTTAAAATAAAACATTATTACAAATAAAAAATTATTTATTCCAAAAAACACATTGGGGAAACCAAAAAAAAAAGGTACATTATAAATAATAATGCCTACCAAAAAAAATGCACTTATCAGTGTGAAATCAAAAAACAACTTAAACCCCTTCAAAGAGACAAAGTTTGTTTCTTTTTTGTCTCATTGAGAGTTTGCTTATTTCGGGGTTATTTTTATGAACAGAATGAAGACGTATTGATACATATTTGTCAATTATTGCTTTTATTAAGTTTATTCGGTGATTAAAAAGTGGTGACTACCATTTTGAATGTTCATAAATTGTATCGAAGATGGTGGTGTTCAAAAAAGATTTCAATATGCGATATTTCAACATTTTAACAACTTTATCATTAATAAAATAAGGGCCTTGTTCTTTTAAGTGCGACTTGATAATATTTTCTGTTTGTAAACACACTGCAGATACATTTTCAGATGCGTAGTACAATCCACCCATGTCCCGGATTGATACAAGTTTGTGAAACCATAACTTTTCGCTAGTGTATAATGCATCAACTCAGGTTTCACACTTAATTATGTTTGTTAATTTTCGTGAAATCCAGCCAGAGATATAACCTGTGATTTGTTTAGCTGCATTTGAGCTATTTTCATTGTTGAGCATTTCTGACAAATAGCCAACATTAGTTAAAAGCAATTTATACTGTACAATATACTATAATATGTATCCACTTTTCTTTTATTAACGTAAGTAATTTTTGACGACTTTTTAATTAACTACCAATACAATTGAAGAATAGAACATAAGTATGCCGTAGGTATCAAACCAATGCGATCGCATCTATATTCTCTATTTTGTTAATCTTTGACCAAGCACGTGTCGTGGACATTGTGTCCTTGTCGCACTTGTAAAAAAAACGCTTAACTTTCTCTTTCACCTTTGTAAGCGTGTTTCGAAAAGGATTTTACGTAAAAATATTTAAAATGTAATGATTTAAACATTAATCTTGTTTACTTACATATGATACGAGATCCCCTGGCTTTTATTTATTTTCTTATCATAGTTTGAACATCTTCAAAACACACACGATGGCATTTTGCTGGATTCACAATCACTGACAGAGACGTCACAATCGTTGCATCGCTTTATCCAGACTGGAGGCAAGACGTCCTAATTAGGACGTTTTCGCGTCTTCAAATTGCGCGCTACGGTAACATATCTATTATTTTTGTAATATCATTGAGTTCTGCAATTTTTTCGCAAAGAATTCTCGTATTGTTTGAGTGGATCTACTGAAAATTTGGAAGATACTTCAACAAGATTATATCCCAGTTCCTACTATCGAATCATGGTTGGAAATAGCAGATGCGAAAAGGATGTGTCTGTGTAGCGGCCATTTCACAGTTACCTGCGAAACCGTACCGACAAGGATGACATCTCGCTAATATTAGAGTGAGACAAAGCATATGCGAAACGCTGCCATTTGACAGATTTTTCGTGGTTTCTGAATAGCATTTGATTGCGTCAGTGTGCTAGAGGCCTTAAGGTCATGAAAACGGTACACTGTAACGACTGAAATCGCCTTAAAACCCGTAGACCGCGCAATGGGCCATTAGAGGTTAAATAGTGCTACATTGCTTGAATGTGGGTTATAAGCTTAAAAGCATTTTCCACGATTAGGAAAATGGGGTTGTTCTTACACAAGAATAGAAGCACCGTGAGTTTTCTGCACAATTGATACTATTTAGACTTTTTCCACTCAATTACTACTCACTTATACTATGTGAAATAAACGTAAACTTGATGAAATTTATATTAAAAAGCTAACCCGCGAGTCAAATTAGTAAAGCGCCATCTGTAAGCACAAACTAAACTAAGTGCTAAATTCGTTAGTAAGTTTCACCAACTGTAATTCATGTGTAATTGACACGTGGTGGATATTTTATTAATACTAGATCCATCCTATACGTTGTGCCTAATAATATGGTAAGAAATGTTCTTAGCTATTCAATTTACAAAGTAACCTTAAGTGCACAAACATTTGTGTGCATGAACATGTCTGTTTTTATTGGTCAGAGTGTTATATGTATGTATTTACTTAAGTTTTTTTGTAATACCGCTGTTGATTCTGATATCTGTAACACAAGTGCTTTAGCTACTTACTATGGGATCAAATTAGTGTATGTGATGTTGTTGTTTATTTAAAAAAAAACGATTATCTTTGTTGAATTTTATGTAGAAGTAGGATATTTTTATAACAGTACGTATATGTGACGTGCAGGGCGTTAGTTTTTTTTCTTAATCACCGCGGTCCTTTCAATTTAAAATCACAAACAGATTTTTTCAGATGTGTTTTCACAAACAGATGCAAGAAAGTCGTAAAAATATTCAAGAGAACTTTACACTACAGACTCTCTAAGATAATTATCTGAGCAGTACAGTACGACTAAACTGTTTTGCGGTTAAACAAGATAGTGTTTTGCACCCCGAACTCCTGACAGGCTTTACAACTTTGCTTTATTCACACCAAAACTTGCCCAAGGAATTTCGTTAGCAAGAAGCAACTTACTATCTTGCACTTTATTTTAAAGGTAGTGGTTTTAAGTTTGCGTGCCAGTATAAATGAAGCCGTCTCCACACGTTATCGCGAAAACTAACGCTATTGGCCATTTGAAAAAAGCACCAACGAAGCACCAATCAACGTTGAGGGCAACGCTTTCTTCTAGGTCTACTTATTGGTGGTGATAGGTTTTTGGGCCAACGTAAGCACCTTTATAATAGTCCTCCTGGCCGATTTCGACCACGGCGGCCAATCTCAACAGATATCAGCCAACTACGTAGGAGATATTATAGTGCACAAGTAGGAGCGCAATACACAGGTGCACTCACTGTTCCATCACTCTCAAAGTTTGGTGAGGCGGCAATCCGACAGGACAGTAGAGAGATCAGGCGCAGGACCAACGGCTTAACGTGCTTTCCGAGGCACGGGGGTGTGACACCGCCAACTTCCCGACTCTTCTTCTTGACAGAAAATCTCAGAAACAATTTAACTCGACCTGGGATTCCCAGGACCTCTCGGATGTAAGGCAGAAACTTTGCCACTACACCAACGAGGCAGTCGTAAGCACCTTAAAGAATGCTTAAAGAATGTATTTAAGGATAGTTTTATTGTACTACATACCTGACAAGATTTTGGTATGATTATACAGAGTGCAAGAGACACCTGCGACATCGTATTGGCATAGTGGTATCAGTGTGGTTTGGAGACACTCTGATATACATTTTTATTTACTTACCTCCAAGAAAAATCATTTTGAAAATTAAAGGATTTATTTACATTTATATATGTATATTAAGATGTACATGACCTTTAATGTACGTTAATGTACGTGACCTGTGCAGTACGAGTAGAACAAATCAGCTATTAAAATCATAATAAAAAATGCAAATTGTACTAACAAGACAGTCTTACAATGTTTCCGCCAAAATTTGAAAAACCTACATTATTATTTCATTAGGTGCCTTCAGAATCAATCTCTATTAACCAGCAATCGTTATGAACTAGCCAATTGCCTACCAACTCCAGACCGTATTTTAACGGGTCCCATACTTTTTGTTCGACTGAACGCCCATTTGTAACTATGATAAATGATTTGACCCACTCCCTGCGAGCGGCCAATCTGTCTGATGGATTTAAAGGACGATTTAATATTAAAGACTTTATTAAAAACCACTAGCGGACGCCGTCGACTTCGTCTGCGTTCAATTTCGAAATGATACAGTTTTAGACCAGTCTACTCGCCGAAATCTTTAAAACGGTACCACAATCATATTTTCAGGCCCTAGAATCGCGACTCAGGCTGGTGGGAATTGAATGCTCTTACACAAAAAAAATTGAGGTGAAACTGGGCAAATGAATTGACATATGAAATTGTGGAAATTTAGATGGACCGACTATCTCTTAAAGGTTACAATATAAAAGTAAAGACATACCTTTTTATGAGTAGTGGCCATCTTGCAATAGATAATGATGAATATGACACAGTGGACCGCGCTTAGATTTTATACAGATATTTCAATTGATATTTTATCTAACATATCGACCTAGTCCGGTGGATAAATTAACATAATTTTCTGCAAGATCTAATGATATGTGATGGTATACGAGTATCAGTTTAATGGACGCGTTACCATCGCATTGGTGTGACGACCACTTTGGTGTAATGGTCAAGAGGTCGCGGGTTCGATCCCGCACTGTACAAACATTTGTGTGCATGAGCATGTCTGTTCGTACTGGTCTGGGTGTTATATTTATTTATTTAAGTTTATTTGCAATACGACTGTTGATTCTGATGTCTGTAACACAAGTGCTTAAGCTACTTACCACGGAGTCAGATCAACGTATGTGATGTTGTTGTATTTTTTTTTTTTTGGTTCTACACAAGCACTAGTCTTCACAATAAGTTTAACAATTACACAATGTTTTGAAACAGCATTTGTTATACCTACTGCTGTGAAGAGAATAAATTACTCTATTATTTTTTTCAAACCATTCATTAATCGCTCTGTGTAAATCACCCTTCTACTTCAGAAATCTGTATTAGAGATAATTCTTATATATTGGGACGGTGCTTTTTGTCCCAGCTCACGTCTGAAGCAAGAACGCGTGAAATATGTGTCCCACTTTCTTTCTTGCTTTCTTGCGAGATAAAAGTTTGTCTTGGAACATTTTCCGCCAATTATTTTGAGCTGTTTGTTACTGTGATTTACACATTCAGATTTTGGATGAAAACATTTTGTTTTTCGTAAAGAAGATGTTATCATAATGTGGGATGCCTACCCATTCAAAACATTCTTGATTATTTAGGACCAATATGTTAAGATGACTGATTCAAAAGACAAATTGCATTTGTATAATATCAAATAATTTTGTTTTAAATTGAATTAACAGTTTGGCAGTTAAATCGCTTAGAAATATCTGCTCTTGTAAATAAAACGTTTAAGACGGACAATAGGTTAAAAAACCTTGTATTGCATCACTTGAATTAAATTATAGATGCATCACCATAAAATATAGAAAATATTCCCACAACTGATCGTCAAAGACAAAATACCGGGAAAATGAAATCATAACCGAACCGTATAAAGTGAGGGGTTTTATGATAAATAGCTTTCACCAAATCTGAATATCAATGCGCTCAATTTTTCGAAATTCTGACTTATTGTAAGATTTTAAGCTACATTTTACGATGCAGTTTGCACAGAACCATACGTTTAAACTGAACGTTTCTCTCCGAGGTATGAATGCGAAATCAGAGCTTGTCGTTTCAACTGTTTTAAATTCTATGTTGGAGCTATAAAGTTCAATTTGAGTGAGATTAAAAATTTGTGATATTTTTACTGTCAAATTTTTCAGTACATTTGACTATAAAGCCGTCACGAGTCATAATCTGTGGGTGAATGGATTTTGTTATTAATTCCTTCGGAAATCGGTACAATCATAACAGAAGAACTGATGTTTTGCTTCGAACACCTCAAGTTTGACTGGACCTCGCTTTTTTCCTAGCTATATTTATGAGTGAATTATACTAGAGGGACAAGATCGTTACATAGGGTAGTGACGAAACACATTAAGTACTTAGCCCTCCTGGCCGATTTCGACCATGGCGGCCAATCTCAACAGAGATCAGCCAACTACGCAGGAGATATTATAGTGCACAAGTGGGAGCCCAATACACAGGTGCTCACTGTTCCATCACTCTCAAAGTTCGGTGAGACGGCAATCCGACATGACCGGTGAGAGATCAGGCGCAAGACCAACGGCTTGGCTTAACGTGCTTTTCGAGGCAAGGGAGTGTAACACCGCCAACTTCCCGAATCCGAGCTGTTTATTAAGAAATTCATGACAGCAAATCTCAGAAACAATTTCCCTCGACCTTAGATTTGAATCCAGGACATCTCAGATGTAAGCCAAAAACTTTTCCACTACACCAACGAGGTAGGTACTAACGAAACTTCAAACAATGCAGCCATAGTTTCACCTGTCCCGTTTGTATGTAATTAAATCTTGCAAGCCAAATTCCCACCCACTTCCTGGTATCCGATTTGGCTGAAATATTTTATCTGTATACACGTTTAGTATTTAGTTTTCTATTAAATAGATTTTTTTAGTACTTGTTTCTGTTTTCACCACACAACACACGATGATAGTCTTAATCCCAAACCTAGATCTGAATAGTCGCCTGTCAAAGTGACAAAAAATATTTTCGACGTGTAATGCATTACGTAATCATGAACACTCACTTTCATATTAATTTGGCGACAGTTGTAATCGGGATTCGAGTCACGGCCATCGAGAGGCCATAATACAAAATCGATTAGGCCCGACTTTATTCGATTGCGGAACGATAAGCGCTTATCGATCCGTGCCTACGAGTATTTGCGGGTAGGAGCGATTGTTTTTGACGACTCGATAAAATGCTAATGCCTAGTCAAGGAATTTAGCGTAGGAATTCCGGGCTTAGACGACTGAAATACCTGACTGAAAATTACAAAAAAATAGGTGCTAAAAGATTAAATTGGATTGATTTAAAGTTCTTAGGAAGCTGTAAATGTAAAAAAAGTCACGAACAAAAATGAACTAAATTCAGTTCTTAATTGAAATCTTACTACATCTTAATTCGATTAGGTAAGTTAAAGTTTTATTCCTAACTAAGGGCCGCCCGCGACTTCGTCCGCGTGGAAACCCCTTATCTTCACAATCCCTAGCTCACAAAACTTACATTACGACATTTATCGGTAAGGTATGGGTTGATTTTTCCATTTTTACATGAGATTGAGATGCATTGTCGCGGAAAATAGTTACCTATGTCACTCTCCAGCCTCTTACCTACCTCAATACAAAAAAAACATGTCACATGTTACGTTGCTTCGTGACAGAATGACAAACGAACTGACTTTCAAATTTATAATATTAGTAGAGGTTAAGTATCTTCGATTTACCCGAGCACCAACTTTATCTGCCAATGCCAATACCAATGGTGCCTTATGGATTTTAATTAAAGAATACGAACGAACTTTAAGTGCTGTCATAGGCCAATAGAGACAGCCAGCTCAGTAAGAGCCAAGATACATTGCGGCAAATGGCGCCACAATTCGGTTCTTGTTGGGTGTCAACTGCTGCATATATGTGCTAACTCTTAATTCCAGCTTTAAAAAAAAAGAACCGCAAAATGGGTTGGTTAGTGCATAACTCGCTTCGACCTGCGATACCAGTCACGCCGCTGTACGTGGCCCGGCTTCATTTCTCTACGAAGGTTGAAGATATCGTAGAGTACATCCGCGTGAAGACCAAATACACCCTGAGGGTCGAACGGTTGGAGTCTCGTCATAATACGAATTTCAATTCGTATGTGGTAAAGGTTCCCACCGAACAGCTGTCGACCTTCACGAAGGGAGAATTTTGGCCGAAGGGTGTTGTGTATCGTCGATTTCGTGGACGGATACCCGACACCAAGATGCGTAACACTACGCCGAATAAATAGTGTATTGATTTGTTTTATTTTTATAAGTTATATGTATGTTTTATAAGAATATGTATGTTAGACTTTAAGGTATTTATGATATGGGCCATAATTTTGTTAAAATTCGTTGCCTGAAATAAAAGTTATTATTATTATTATAACTCAAATATGCCTAGACCAATTTGGCCAATTTTGTTAATGGTATTTCTTAAAGAACGGGGTTGGTTCTAATGAAGAAAATAATAAAAAAACTGACAGGACAACGTGTGTGGGGTACTTTTTTTTATAAAAATAAACCGCAAAATGTGTTGGTTCGCGCATAACTTCAGAATGCCTGGACCAAATTGGTAATTTTTTTTAAAAATCATATTCCTTAACGTACTGGGGTGGTTCTGGAAGAACAAATTAAAAAAAAACAACGGGCAGGACAACTTCTGCGGGGTCCGCTAGTTACTTATAAAAATCAAATCAAACGAAATTTTGGTACGAGCCCTTCGGTTCAGTGCGGATTGTTTGTCAGGTAAATAACGTGCTCACTTTACAAAGTATATCTGTCTATTTGCAAGCATTTTTGTGCTTCGGTCGGAAGGCATGTTAAGCTGGGGGTCCTGATTAATTTCGATAGATAATTAGATTCTTGACAAGACCTAGGCATAATTTGTTACGGCACTGTGATTACGTTTCGTACGTATAGCACCGAGCACGTTATGTAGGACTGTTATTTTTCATCCTAAGTCAGAATGTATGAGTCTTCAATTTTAGTTGGCTGATCTATCTGTGCTGTGTCTTCAATATTGTTTTTGTATTTCACTCGAAGGCGAACCGAGTCATTTTCTTTCCATTACAAGAATATTGCTTCCTTTCTTGAGGGTGACTCACGATTGATTGAGTTCGTAATAAACTTAATGACAACTGTATTTGTATTAGGCTCAGGACACACCTGTGGCATGCTTTCGCCGGGACTCGCTTCTGCAGCGTGTCAACCAATCGCCGCGCCGCAATCGCTGACAGTCGAAAGTCAGCTGTTTTCCTAGCATTAGTCGAATGATTTTAATTGCCTCTGAGGAATAACCACGAAACCCTAAAAGCAAGTTTAAAATATACTAATTGATTAGTTCGTTTACTCTGTAAGCAGTTTCTACCATACCTCATTCCTACTAAAACATTTTACTAACCTTTAAACAAGTATTTGTATAAAGCTTAACGTGCATACTTAGTCTTTCTGAGCTCTTTTCAAATTTCCCAGGAAATTACTAGAATAGTTGAGCTGCGTTCAAAGCGCAAAGTTCTGTTTAATATTACTCAGAGAAGTTTCCTCTTGATACGACTACCTTGAAGAAGAAATTGATGGAATTATCATTAAACATGCTAGGTTTTTAGGTACCTGACTATGGGATAGGTAGGTCTCTGTTAGCCGAGTTTTGTAAAAGTAGGTAATTTAAGTAAAGTGAGTCCTAAATCTAATTGCACCATTTTGCGTAAACCGCAATCCGATTGTTTTCATTTTTTGACAGAGTTGTCACTGCCGGTAGCCATCACAAACTGTTGATATTTCTATAGGTACTTTGCTGTCACGCTCCAAACGCGCACATGCTCGTCAAGTGCGTCCTCGAGAACGCAATCAGTTATTCTAGTGCCCCGCGCAAAGTGTGCGTCCACACTAAATGCGCGAGCGTGTTAATTTTGACTTTAGGCTTCCGCCTTAGTCATTAAAGTGTGGTCGCAAATGCGCGTTAAACATATGAATGTTTGACATTTCCGTGTCGCGACTGCACTAGGCTCGCTGTGTGGACGTACACTAACAATTCCATATTCCCTTGTCCACAGAGCTATGCAGCGCCGCCACCAAGATCCAGGCGTCGTTCCGCGGCCACCAGGCGCGCAAGCAGACCCAGGAGGAGAAGGACAAGGAGGCTAAGGAGCTCCAGGACTTACAGGATAAGGTACAAATTGTCATATTAGCCATTTGACGCCCACAGCTGAGCATTGGCCTTCCCCAAAGATGTCTACCGCGATTTGTCCTGCGCTTCCCGCATTCAGCGACCTTTACCAATTCGTATCTGTTCCTGTACTCTCCGTGGTCAGGCCCCCTTTAATAAATAGTCCTCCTGGCTGATTTCGACCACGGCGGCCGACAGAGATCAGCCAACTACGCAGGAGATATTATAGTGCACAAGTGTGAGCGCAATCTACAGGTGCACTAACTGTTCCATCACTCTCTAAGTTCGGTGAGACGGCAATCCGACATGACCGGAGAGAGATCAGGCGCAGGACCAACGGCTTAACATGCTTTCCGAGGCACGGGGGTGTAACACCGCCAACTTCCCAACTCCAAGCTATTTTTGAGAAATTCATGACAGAAAATCCCAGAAACAATTTTGGCTAGACCTGGGATTCGAACCCAGGACTTCTCGAATGAAAAGCAGAAACTTTGCCACTACACCAACGAGGCAGTCAGGCCCCCTATAAGATGGACCTTATAGGGGGCCTGACCACGGAGCGTCGTCCAGCACGCGGTCGCCATTCGAGAACAATTTCGCCCCAACGGCCATCAGTTCGTCGCGCTATGTGTCCCACCCACTGCCACTTCAGCTGAGCAATCTTTCGAGCAATTGCGGTCGTTTTAGTTCGCCTGCGTTTCTGCTTACTCAGCATATTTGATACTACATCTAAAGCTAGATTCACAGCCTGGCCGATCAGTCGGCTCGAAAAATTACACTATTGGCCTATATAAAAATGCACAATTCAAAAATAGGGACCAACGTTTGTTTCTAGATAGGTCTTTGGACCAACTTTTATGCAAGTGTGTGAATGTGTCGTAACAAAAATGCTACATTAACAAACCAGCTCAGCACTGTATTTAAACCCAGGAAGTTTTTTATTCGTAGGTCACAGACCTCTAGACCAAGAAGCTTTTCATTCAGCTTAAATACGAAACTATGTCCTTTTTTATTGCAGGAAGATATTGAAAAGATCGACCTGGCCGATCCCGACCTGAATAAGGCAGCCACCAAGATACAAGCCTCCTTCCGCGGCCACAAAGTCCGCAAGGACGTCCCCAACTAAGGTGACCATGCGTTAGGCAGGACACACCTGGATTCGTATGTATACGTGGTTAAAAGTTTTCTTAAAAAATCCTCTTGATAAAATGACTCCTGTGGCTTGTAAACTTAAGCATACCTATAAAGCGAAGAATAACAAATAACTTGACTACGTAAACTCGACTTTGTTAAGCCTAAGATAACCTTTTGCGATTTGTCAAGGAAATACTTGGAGCATGTTAATCAATGAAAGTCAAAACCAAGTATTAAGAAACCAAAGAAACATGGTCACCGTTGTGATTTTAAAACGATACCTACTTATCACTGCACTATAAAAAAAACTCATGCCTAAAAACACTTAAAACACAGGGATATCGCACATACGAATCCAGTGGACCTTGCATCGTTTACTAGTTATGTAAAATGAGTAATCGTGGATGGTATGTCAATTCTTTACTGATCATTTTACGTCAATTTTTATCCTTTACATACGATGATTACTATAAACCGAAGCATTGGATTGACGTGTCTCATGACTACCGATGAGTAGTAAAGATTGGAAATGAATTAAACTATTTATTAAAATATGATAGGTATCTGTCCCGTTTTTTCTATACTAAATTATGGTCACCCTACTTCGTGAAGCTAAGCATGATGATTATTATTATGAAAAATGTTTCTTCGTAATAATTCTTTATTATTATAACATTCCGATTTTCTTTCTTCTTTCATTGTTTGTTAAAAATGTAAGATTTTATTTTAGAATAAAAGTAGTGTTTAAGATTATAATTGTTGTAGCTTTAAACGCCACTATAAAAGCTTAATTTGTATATTAATATACTTAACTATGATAAGTTTTTGTTTTATAACGCGTAATATAATATGTATGTTAAAAATATATCTATACATAAATATAACTAAACATTGGGCATTCAAATTATTTGTTACTTCATAATGTTATTTTAAATATTATTTAAAATTTGTACTGCCACCTTTCTCGCTGGACTTTCCTGTACATTTCTGGTAAATTTAGGATTTATATTAAATAAAATATTTAATATTCGCCTATAAGGAATTGTGTTTTATTCTAAAACCATAATGAGCAAAGAGGACTAATATTTCATAAGTTAATGAGTTACACATAAACGAGGGTAGTTATAGTAAGGATGAGACACGTACGTAGGTATACGAGTAAACTGGTTTGGATAATGATCGCTATATCTATTATAATTTGTGGGGTATGCTGGAATTGGCGTGAAAGTCCGATTATGACAATTGAAGCTGTTGTCATTATTTTTCTTGATTTCAATCTCGGTATTCGTCCAACTTTTCCACATAGTGTTTTTCTTATCGTCAGAAGAATTCACATCTTCATTTTTTATGTCAATATCATCAACTGAACTATAATAATTGGGTTTATTGAACGCACTATAATCTCTGACATCATTTTGTTGAGATGACATAACATTTTGTGATCGTGGCATCATATTTTGTAGTTGTGGCACAACATTTTGTGGAGGTGACATTACACTTTGCAAATGTGGTGTACAATGTTGTGAAGGTGACATAATACTGTGAATATTATTATATTGATATGGTGACTTCATATACCTTCCGTAAGGGTTATACTGGTAAGTACTTGAATACACACTAACAGGTGGTGAATACGGTTGCTCAGAACCGTACATGCATGGATACGTGGAAGCTGTTATGCCTTGAACACCAGGAATCGAATATGATCCAGTATAGTACATGTTTTTGTAAGTATTATGAGATTTTTGATTAGTATCAAGTTTTTCTGGAGTACATGAATTTTCGTTCGCTGACTCTGGTTCAGGAGTTTGTTCGCCTTCTTCTGTTTGTAATAATGGAGGTTCACAATTTTGTTGCACTACTTCCGAATAGTTATGTTGTTTTATTTTTATGGTTTCGAATGGCTCTGAAAAATAATGACTGAACATTAGCTTTGGGAAACGATATTTGAATGGTTTGTTGAATCAAATGAAGTTAGCATTCAGAGGGAAGACTTCATTAATGTCGAATGTAATAAATGCAGTTGGATTTAAAAAAACAGAACGACATTCAAAACTCAAAAACCTTACCATTAGAATCTTCCGAGGACAATTCAGTATTATGTTTTGTAGCTTTCAATATAGGTTTTAACAGCAAATCTACAAGTTCTTTGTTATACCTGCTACTTTGCTTTCTACTATTTTCATCTGCTTGACCATCTTTCAGAGAAATATCATAAATCGAATTATCACTGCCTCTGTGGATCGGTAAAGTAACTTCAGTTATATTTTTAATAATAACAGGGTTGCCTTCACATTTTAATGTTTCAGTCATTACTGTCTTTATAATGCTTGGTAACTCTTTCATGACCCCTATTATGACGTCATCCTTATCTTTTTTGCTATTAGCACATGCGTCGTTTATTTTTGTTGAAAATGTATTCTTATCATTATTTGCTATTGGCAATTTAGTTGTATCTTGGTCTGGTTCTTCAAAGAATTCATCTTCAGAATCATGTTCCGTAAAAAACACTGTCTTGTTATCTTTTGTATTATTTGTGACTTTCACTTCAGCACAAGTAGTGTCATTTTTTACTGTTGTTGGTGCAATCTTCTTTTCTTCTTCTGCTTTCGGATGTGCAGGGATTTTGTTTTGTTGTGGACATTGACAAGCTAACGGTTGATTTGGGGCTTTATTAATCACTTTGATTCGATCACTAAGTCCTGATTTTGGTCGCAGGTTAGGCAAAGGTTTGTACAATACAACTGGTCGATGCTGTGGTACTCTTCGACCAATATTGTTCAGATCAAACCTTAGTTTAATGCTGTCATTGTTCGATTTGTTCTGTTTTTGTAATTGTCCTCTTTTTTGTCTTATTACGACATCACTTTCTGGGCATACGTCCTGAAATAATGAGGTAAATAAACTTTTACTGTACTGAATACTTCTAGATTCATTTTTGGGTAAGTATCACTTATTCACTTTTATCAGAGAAATCCGTAACAGATATCACAACACAATCACAAACTCACCGTTTTATTAACAGTTTCCAGACTATAACAAAAATATATTGAGTACAGTATTAACTTTATTATAATCACTGAATTCATTTCTATATTGAACTGTATCCAGTCTAACGTGTTAAATACCTAGTACTGAGCTCATAGGTGTTACACACGCACCTATCGGAGGCTTTGTTTATACATTCTCAGCAGATCAAAATCAATTTTCATGGTAACACTTGGTTGTATTAACAAAACATGCATTGTACAACGATTAAAGAGCAATTTGATGAAATTATAACTTACTTATTTAAAGATATCGATCGATGTTATTACATTACACTTATCGAATCAAGTACCATTATAAAACTATCGACGACATTGAAATTATAAAACTAACTTGAGATATATAAGAAAGTAAAATATTATGAGCAGTTAACCCACGTCATGATGTCATAATAATCTTTTGATTTACGTTTGGAATCACGTTAAGACTACAGTAGAATCTCGATTATGCGAATCAACTGAAACCAGTGGTAATTCGAATAATCGGAAATCCGGATAATCGATTTCGGAGTCAAATCAAACAATATTTGTTTACATGTTATATTATGTAATGATTTCGACATAATATGTACCTACTTCATTTAGACAAAACGATATAAAAACAATTATATATGTAGTTCAAATATAATGAATGACATTGTTATATATTGTTATGCCGGTCTAGTTGCGCGGTATAAAATTTAAAGGGAGCCGTGACGCGAGTCCGGATAATCGGGTGTTCGGATAATTGGGATTCTACTGTACATGTTTTAAAAGTACTATTAGGGATTACCTTATTTTTTATAAATTATTATTGTACAGTGTCCAGCATGTCATTCTACTATTCTATTTTTAATTTTAAATCGTTTATTTTTCGTAACGATTTGTAAACCTAGTCTACAGCTGTCATAACGAGCCTATAAATAGAAAGAACAGTAATCTTTAGTGACATCGGCTACTTGTACTGTTATTTCATATTAATCGAATTATATGAATCATGTTTCCGGCCAGAAGAGATGCCATAAAATAGTTGCTATAAGTAGTAGCCGTTCCTCGTCTCCATTTTGAATGCTTTTATGGAAATAATGCGCCTGCGCAGCATGCCTTTGGCCCTTGCTTTCCCGACCCACTTGAGCGAAATGCAGTTTTTGACCTTTTTGACCTCTTAATCAGGAACATCAAAGATACAATAGCTATTCTATTATAGCTAAATTTGGATTCGGCCGACCGATTCTCAGTGGATTAAACTGAATGTCGTGAAACTGTGAAGGAAAACATAAGTTGAATAAAAAAATTCTCTTCTTCTCTTCTTCTTCTCTTCTGCTTATATTCTTCTCCTCCTCTTCTTCTTTTTCTCTCCATCTTCTATTCTTGTCTAATAAATATTTTTTTCTTCTTTTTTTCCCCTCTTTATTTTTTCTTCTTATTTTCTCCTCTTCTTCCTTCTTCTTTTCTACTCCTCTTCTTCTTCCTTCTTTTCGTCTTCTTCTTTTCTTCTTCTTCTCTACTACTGCTTTCCTTCTCTTCTTTTTAACTTCTCCTCTCCTTCTTCTCCTCTTCTTCTTCATTCTTCTCTTCTTCTTTTCTTATTCTTCTCTTTTTATCCTCTTTTTTTCATCTTCTCTTCTTCTTTTCCTATTCTTTTATCTTCTTTTATTCTTATCTTCTTTTCTTTCCTTCTCTTCTTCTTCTTCTTCTGGTCTTCTTCTCTTCTTCTTCACCTCTTCTTCTTCTCTTCTTATCTTCTTCTTCGTCTCTTCTTCTTCTCTTCTTCTCTTCCTTCCTCATTTCATCTTCTTTTCTTCTTCTCTTCTTCTTCTCTTCTGCCTATATTCTTCTTCTCCTCTTCTTCTTTTCTCCTCATCTTCTATTCTTCTCCAATAAATATTTTTCGCCTTATATTTTATTTTGTATTTTCTCCTCTTCCGTCTTCTTTTCTACACCTCTTCTTCTTCCTTCTTCTCATCTTTTTTTCTTATTCTTTTCTTCGTCTTCTCTTCTTCTTCTTTTCTTCTCCTTCTCTTATACTTCTCCTTCTCTTTCTCTTCTGTTTTTCTTTTTTTCTTCTCTTTTTTTAACTTTTCCTCTTCTTATTTTACTCTTATTCTTCTCTTCTTCTTCTTTTCTTATTCTTATCTTCTTTGCTTTTTTTCTCTTCTTTTCTTCTTCTTCTTTTCTTCTTCTCCTCTTCTTCTTCATTATTCTCTTCTTCTTATCTTCTTATTCTCTTATTTTTTTTTCTTTTTTTCTTCTTCCTTTTCGTCTTCTCTACTTCTTCTTTTCTTCTCCTTCTCTTATACTTCTCTTCTTATTCTATTCTTTTCATCTTCTTTTCTTCTCTTCTTTTTAACTGCTCCTCTTCTTCTTTTACTCTTATTCTTCTCTTCTTCTTCTTGTATTATTCTTATCTTCTTTTCTTTTTTCTCTATTTTCTTCTTCTTCTTATCTTCTTCTTCATTCTTCTCTTCTTCTTTTCTTATTCTTCTCTTCTTATTCTCTTATTTTCATCTTCTCTTATTCTTCTTCTCTTATTCTTATTTTCTTTTCTTACCTTCTCTTCTTCTTCTCTTCCTCATCTCTGCTAGTTCTCTTCTTCTTTTCTTTCCTTCTCTTCTTCTTCTCTTCCTCTTCCCTGCTAGTTCTATACTTCTTCTCTTCTTCTCCTCTTCTTCTTCTCTTCTTCTCTTCTTCTTCTCTTATTCTCTTCTTCTCTTCTTCTCTTCTTCTTCTTATCTTTTTCTCTTCTTTTTTCTCTTCTTCTTTTCTCTTTTTTCTCTTTCTCTTCTTCTTCTCTTCTTCTCTTCTTCGTTTCTCTTCTTTTTCTCTTCTTCTTCTCTTCTTCTTATCGTCTTCTCGTCTTGTTCTTCTCTTCTTCTTATCGTCTTCTTCTCTTGTTCTTCTCTTCTTCTTCTTCTTCTCTTCTTCTCTTCGTCTTATCTTTTTCTTCTCTTCTTCTTTTCTTTTTCCCCTCTTCTTCTTCTCTTTCTCTTATTATTCTCTTCTTATCTTTTCTTCTCTTATTCTCTTCTTCTTTTCTCCTCTTTTTTTCTTCTCTTTTTCTTCTTCTTATCTTCTCCTCTCCTTCTTGCCATGTTCCTCTCCTCTTTTCTCTTCCACAGTCATTTAAATACAACAAATAAGCTATTATTCGGCTCACTCGCGCTAACTTATTATACTAGAGGTATATACCTACTCCCCTTCTTACTCATCTTATTTTATAAAAGGTCAAAAAGGATAAAAGTTAATATGTTCGATTTACGACGAAAAAAACTTCAAACGTTCTTCTGAACAATTGTCTAATGTCAGTTAAACCAAGTGAACCTGCAGGTGACGATATACAGATAACAGACATAGGGACTGACGCGGGAAGCGACTTTGCTTATACTTTTTAGTGATAATGTACTTTTTAAGAGATTATCACTATTTTTTAATTTATAAGCTTATTTTCAGTCATCTCCTGAAATAACTGCACTAAAAAATAACTCTTTAGTCAAAACCAAAATAAGTCAAATATTAGGTACTCGGCGTACTCGGTGGTTTTTTAATACTCGTACTCGGCCGAAAAACTCAGGTCTCGGTTTAAGTGACGAGTACTCGGTTATGTAAATTTAATAAACAGCAAGTCTGGAATAACTTTGCTAGTCGCCAACTGGAGGAATTGAAGTATGTACCTAAATGACTACACACTAAATTCAATGAACAAGCTCCTAATCTGGCGTTTGTCAATTCCTATTGGTTAATTATAGGACAGCCAGGCCGCTGCGGATCGACAAACTGTATGTAGTTCAAGGGATATATCATAAAATCAAATACATATTATTCTGATTAGTGAAGTCATGATTTATTCATTCAACATTTCAGAAAGTTAGTATTGCTGGCAGCGCGTTGCGATCATGTTTGATCTTGTTTTAAGCCTCAAATTAAACCGAGTAACTCGACCGAGTACTCGGTACTCGACAAGCTTTAAACCGAGTAATACTCGGTACTTGGTAAAACCACTACTCGGCCCATCTCTAGTTTATAGTCAACTTCTTGACCATTACACCAAAGTGGTCGTCTAGTATCTTTAAGTTGATTAAATTTCTCATGTTTCAACAATTTTTTTAGGGTTCGGTACCTCAAAAGAAAAAACGGAACCCTTATAAGATCACTTTGTTGTCCGTCCGTCTGTCAAGACCGTTTTTCTCAGGAACGCGTGGAGGTATCAAACTATATGATACTTAGGTCTACTGCCCCTGGAAGCTGTAGAAAAATCAACCTTCTAAGCCAACGCAATCAAAAGATACAGCCATTTAGGCCGCAAATTTCCGCAAATTTTCGAAACTCGCACGGGAATCAAAACCTACAGGGTACTTCCCGTAAACTTAGAATCTTGAAATTTAGTACGAAGTCACATCTTATAGTACAGATATAGGAAAAATTACGAAAACCGTAAATTTTCAGTTACATCATATAAAAAAAAATATTTTTGAAAAATATTTTTGACAATTTTGAAAATTTCAAAGTTACTACTCCTTATCTCATGAACGCGTTGAGATATTAAATTGAAATTTATATTAAATACTTAAGTCTATAATACCCGTGATGGGTGAACTTTTACTTATATACTACAGGTTTGTACGGAACCCTCGGTGCGCGAGTCCAACTCGCACGTGACCGGTTTTTTTTATTTTTGGGTAGGCTATTAATTTTCAGGAGTAAAACAAAAGAAACTACGATATTGACAGCAAGCATCTGCACACTTTAATAAATTACTTACATACAATAAAATATCCAAAAATCACAATTTTGCAAACTATAACCAATCTTAATCTAATAGAGCAAAAATATTTAGTCAATTTGAGTCAGTGGGATATCTAGCCTAAACATTACAAATCAGGACAAAAAATTGTAACACCAATAAAATTAGTTTTCCGTATTTCAAGCCAGATCGTTGGTGGATATTGAAGCAGTGTGGCTACACTTTTGTGCTGAGGTCCATTTATGATGTTAAAAGATGGCGTACAAATACCTGAAAAAAATTTGATGTTGAAAAAGTGTGAAAGGGACCGAATGTGGACCATACATACATATTTCACAGCAATCACACCAATTCTCTAGTCCCAAATTAAGCTACGAGGCGTGTGTTATTGGTACTAGACTTTTCTTTTTGTAAATAAATACATATTATATATAGAAAACACTCAAACCAGTACACACATATTCATGCACACATATATACTTGTACTGTGCGGGGATCGAACCCGCGACCCTTGGTTTTAGAAGTCCGACATGTAGACTACTGCACCAAGTGGTCGTCAAATATATTTAGATTTATATATTTAGATTATAATAATATAAATATAATATAATATACCTAAATATATTTCGATTTATGTCTGACTCTAAAAAAACACAAGCCGCAGCTCATTGTATTTTTGCTATGTCAATGGGTGGCAGCCGTATTCAAAAAGACGATATCTTCATTTGTGAGACGGTTCACAGTTTCTGATTTCAAAATTACTCCGGCAGAGCATCTGGATAGCCTCAAGCTTATGGCATTAAGCTCTGCATGTTTACATGCAAAGCAAAGGACTGGGCATTATTAGATGGCCCACCTATTTTTAGATTTCGCAAAAACAGTAGCGACAATGTTTAAGACGGCCAGTGTAATTTGACAGGCTATAGCCATTTACCTCAGCACAGTGCGTAGTTGCCGGTGTTTAGGCAAGCCTATCAGCAGCACGAAGAAGGCTGGCCACCATCTCCTGCTCGTTCACGCCAGCCGGCACCGGGGCGGCTAGCTCCGCGTAGTGGCTGGTGAAATCCGCTTGTCGGGAACCCATCACACCGGCCGCGGCCTGGTCTTCGGCCTAAAGCAATACAAGTTGAAATTTTAGCCTATAAACGACCTCACTTCATCTATGAAGTGGTAGACTCCACCACGCTTGCACCAGGATTTGTGGGGGGTCTTTATAAGTGAGAAGCCTTACTGTCAGATGATAATAAGCCTACCAAGTTCCTCTAACCAGGCTTAACGACTAATATGTCGATATTGACCTGAATTCTGTAGCACGAGTTTATGATGATAGAGTTTAAAAAAATGGTTGCCTGTAAAGTCGGTTTTACGGGCGCAGATTTTACGTGATAACGTCTTTAGGAACGAATTCTAACGCGCGGCGGACCGATCATGTTTGAGTGGGAGAGAGACGCAAGGTATTCGCCGGTCCGGTGGGCCTCTCTCTCGGTGACTCATCGTAACAAACGTGAGCGGGCGTTACACTTTTTCATGAGTGACTCCGAGCCACAACCTAATTTAAGACGTTGTCACGTCAAAAAAAATAGATAAATAAATATACAACAACATCACAGACATTAATTTGACTCCGTGGTAAGTAGCTTAAGTACTTGTGTTACAGATATTAGAATCAACAGTGGTATTACAAATAAAATTAAACAAATACATATTACACCCAGACCAGTACAAACAGACATATTCATACACACAAATGTTTGTACAGTGTGGGGATCGAACCCGCGACCTTTGGTATAGTCAACTTCTTGACCATTACACAAGAGGCAGATAAAGGTAAAGGTCTTAAAGTTAGACAGGCAATTCTGATTGCCAAGGAGTCAAAAAATTTAAGGCACACTTAAAGATTTTTGTAGTGTTAATTTAACATTTATCGATGAAATCTAACCCTAAACCACAGCTGTAAAATTGAATTTCAATTAGTTTAATAATAATAATAATAAATATTTCACAACCATCACACCAATTCTCTAGTCCCAAATTAAGCTACGAGGCTTGTGTTATGAGTACTAGACAACGGATAAACATACTTAAAATACTTTTTTTTGTAAATAAATACATATTATACATAGAAAACACCCAGACCAGTACAAACACACATGTTCATGCACACAATTGTTTGTACTGTGCGGGGATCGAACCCGCGACCCTTGGTTTTAGAAGTCCGACCTGTGGACCACTGCACCAAACGGTCGTCAATGTAAAGTACCTATAGCTTGCTATGCAAACGGTATTTTCTTAGTGGATCATGATGATAATATAATTTTCATAACCAGCATGGACAAGACGGTCTTTAGAAACTTCACCAACTAACTTGAAGATTTTGCCATTGTCATAAACTTTAGGGTTTAGGCAAAGTCGATTCTATGCAAAGCAAATTGTGCAAATCTATAGATAAAAGCTATTAGACTCTGGTCTTTTACAAATCCACTATATTTACTTCTATCTATTTTTCTTAAGGAAACATTCAGCTTCATAAAAGAACACAGCATTAGACGTAAATTACTAGCAATTTTAAGTTTCCATATTCGTTTTTTCTTATTTATTTTTTATAAGTATTTACACTGACATTTGGCCACAATCTCGCCTGATGATGGTAAGTGACGATGTGGCCAACTAACATGTACATAACGATAGCAAAATACTTAGACGGTACGAAACTATTCAAAAGAAAAAAAAACCAGTCTCCATTTAAAAATAAGTAATCATCCTTTCCTTTTTTCCAACCAAGTGGCATTAAACCAAAATTTAGTTAAGTAGAAGATTAATAAATGTTTTTTTTTCAAAGAATCCTTTATCAAATTACCGTGTAAGACCATTTCTTTCGCACCAGCTTGTGTCGCGGTGCTAGATAAAAGTACCTACCGTATTAAAGATCTGGGTATCTGATAAGTTTTAATTAAAATATTTTTTTTTAACTTACCATTACACTGCAGAGCAGTGTTGCCAACAAAAAGAACACCAAGATCCACTTCATTGCGTCTTTCACAATAATTCCTCTTCGATCTCCGCCACTATTTATTTGCGCCCGATTTCCTTGGCTGCCATTTTACATGCCCATCGAAAATAATATTCATAATAATCGATTCGTTTTGACATGTATGACTTCATTAAATTTATAAAATTGTAGGTGTTTATAATAAATAAACCAACGAGTAAACAAGTCATCTGGAATGGTTTTATCGATGAAGTATAAACGATTTTATACAGAGTTTATTTACGGTTATAATTAAATGACTCCATAGGTATGAATATAAAAGTACTACTTGAGTCAAATATGTTAGATATTTGATTCAAGTAGTACTCTCTTTTATACATTTAACTGAAATGGATAAGTGATTGATTAATGATCTTAAAGTCGTAGGTTCATGAAAATGTCCTTAGCTTTCCTACAATTATAGTAGGTACCTATATAGAAACTACTATTTAGAACTTTGTATGTTCGTCGGCAAGAAGCATAAATAGGTAGGTTGAAATATAAATTAGTCACAAACCGAGATAGACGTCTTTCTAAGGGAATCAGCGGGGCAATTCATGTGGTTAAAATCAGTGCTGGGAGCTGCTGTGAATCTTATCCTTTAATCACTTAAAAGTGGTCAATTACAATTTAAGTCGAGGTTCTCCTTTTAAGTGAAATGCTTGTATTAGGAGAAGCCCGCTCTTCTAAGGTACATTTAACGCTTGTAAGTGATCTTAGGTAAATTACATAGTGGTGGTTCAAAATGTGCATGCGTGTGCGTTTATGTGTGCGTTATGGGTGCGTGTGTGTGTTCGCGCGTGTATCATCGTATGTAAAACTAATAGTATGAGTTTTACGGCGAGATATTTCACTGCTGCCGGATCAGCCGATTTTAATCACATTAGTCACCCCAAAGGCCCAATGCTACGTCTTTTACTTACGTAAATAAAGGCACTAAGAACTTATTTACGTCGCGGCTATCAAATTTACCTGCCTAAAACTAAAATGTATCTTTATGGATGTATAATTCTGTATGTGTCCCGTGTGCATTGGTCTACGAAGGTCGAAGACGTCGTAGATCATATACGAAGGAAGTCCAAATTCACCCTGAGGGTCGAACGGTTGGAATCTCGCCACAAAGTGAATTTTAATTCATTTGTGGTGAGAGTCCCGACCCACCATCTAGCGACCTTCATGAAGGAGGACTTCTGACCGCAGGGAGTCGTGTATCGAAAATTCAGGGGACGCCTACCTGCCGACATCACCGCACGTGCCGTATCAATGCGCTGACGCGCGTGTGTGATCTAGATAATGTTTTAATTTGACATTTATGTTTTATAAGAAAATGTATGTTAGACTTTAAGGTATTTATGATATGGGCCATTATTATGTTGTAATTCGTTGCATGCAATAAACTTTATTATTATTATTATAAAATAAAACTCTTTGGTAAAGGTACATACTCAATTAAATTTATTTATTAAAACTATGAACTGAAGTGTACTTTAACGTACTGTGAATAAATGAATCAGGATTAATAAGAATCCAACACGTAAAGGACGATTTCCACGACGGCAGCGACTGCCAGCACTGCACAAGCTGTCATACGGCTGTACCTGTAAGCAGCACTTAATTGTATACATAAGCTATTAATTTATTCATCGGTGAAGTTATCTAATTGGTATAAGCTTTACGCTTATAGCACACTACTGCGTACAACCACACAAACATCTACCTAAGGTACAATGACGCAGAGGAAACGCAAAAAGTATGACATGAGAATTTAAGAATCTCCAAAGATAGTCAAATATTTTTTACCTATCAATTAGTGTATGTGTTAGTTCATTAAACTTTAATCTTTCATTACCTACTTACACCTATGTGGTTTCGTCACAATAAATCAAGGAGGGTGAATCACACGATACAAGCGAACTAAACTATGGGGTGAGTACGAAAATTATCGTAACGCATTCGTGTCGTCCAAACGTCAGAAACTGACAGTTTCTCCATACAAATTGACAAGTTAACGATAGGTAAACGCTACGAATACGTTACGATAGTTGTTCGTGCTCACCCACCCCACTACATCATAGCTTTTTAGCAAATTGACGCAGAGTGGTCCGATTTAATATTATTAAGCTATTTCTATACATACTGAAAATGATTAATTTTATTTTCACATATGAAGCCAATTTTATTTATTCGTAAGTCCAAACGAGACCACTTTTGTGGTCGTTTAAATCGCCATTTTTTTTCGTAAAAATAACTGTCAAAATCAAGTTTTCGAACGGATAAAAGTGATAAGTTGGTTGATAAATAGGTACTTAATTCTGTTTCTCGTTGTGTGATAGATGTACAACACTGGCAAAGGCCTTTGGTTGTAATTGTAATTACTCTCATGATTTCGTCCGTCTTTCCACCTCAAGACATACACCCCATACCGGCCTGGAACTAACAAGGTATGTGTTGTATAAGGCAACCTGGGGCCCAATTGCAATGTCTTTTGACGCTTAACAGCAGCATTTATTAGTACTTAGTTCTGCAATCGAAAAGCAATATTGCGACATCAGCTTACAGCTTCAAGATGAGATGATTTGATCGTCTCACTTTTTTTACTCGAGCCGTCTTTAAACTAACGGGGAAAGTAAGGAGCTCGAAGATACTGTAAGTGCTTGTCCAAAAAGGAACGCATGCGTGAGGGGGCGAATTCGCTGCTAAGACCGCACGCCTTAGAATAATTACACCCGCATGCGCGTTTCGTGTGAACACTTGTCACTTCATATGTTTGAAATTGTGCGCGCGCCGGTGCCTGTATGTCCTATGTGTAACACGCGGTTATCGCTTCTTACGAGGTGTGCTTCAAGCTACAACATGTTTTTATTTTATTTTACATTTTTGGAAGACTTGCAGCTAGAAATAATAGTTTAAATGCAAAGAAGGCCATTTACATGTTTCCACTGGTATAATTGGAGTACATAAAGAGGTAAAGCGCTGGTAAACCAAGACATTGAAACTTAAATATATAAAGCTTACTCACTTAGGCAAGTTTTCGTTATTAAAAAAATCGTTACATACGTTACATATACGTTTCTTAACCTGACTAACACTAGTATAGAACAAATCAAAGCCAAATTAATTCCAATACCTCTGCAGCTGTGAAGCGAAGCTCGGGCTGGGCGCTGGAGCGGCCACCTCCGTGTCACGGCGGATCCGCGCCCCCGCGGCGGGCAGCACCGCTCGCCACGGCTCATCCTATACGCAACCAACGGCGCGTGATACCAACAGGATAATTATTTGTAGTAATTTTGGACAAAAGTAAGTTGTAAGATGTATTAAATTTATGATTTGGATGCTTTAACAACAGCTTTTACATTTCGCGAGGGACCTGCTCGTTGTATGCAAATAGTGTTGATCTATTTCGACCCAATATCTAATACCATTATTATTAGGTATTTCTACACAACCTTTTTCTATTCCGGACGGATACCACTTTTTAAATAAATCAAATAAATGTACGATTTATTGAAAACGAATAAGTCAATAAGTTTAAAAAGTAAATCGTTCGGAATAACAAATGACAAAGGTTGTAAAGAAATACCAGTGGTATTAGATTTTGGAATTAGATCGGAGTAAATGATGGTGTTAACTAACAGGATGCTATAATAAAACTTGACACTAAATATTGCAATAGCAAGTGGGTTGATTTTTCAGACGGCCAGTGTAATTCGACTAAGATTCAATTCTTCCAAATAACTTTAAGGACATTAAGTATTTTTTTTTACAGGTGATACTTTTATGTTTGCAACTAAAATTATACCTTAATAGCAACGAATTCAGGATTAAGCTCTTGTGGCATCAACGAGGATTGCATGTCTGCTTCATTCTGTAACTAAGTAATGATTCAAACTTTATTTCCACTTATTCCTTCCTTCCCTTTTTACAGGTGGTAAACCCCCGATGCAAAACGAGAAATTAAAATTTGACGTCAGTCTGTGTTGTAATTAAATGGAGTTAAATAAATGAACCGATTTGAATGTGTTTCTTTGAAACATTGTGTTCTTTTTAATATCTTTCTTCTTATATTTTTTTACAAATCTTTTAAGTATTTTGACTTCCTTGTTGGTGTAGTGGCATAGTTTCTGCCTTACATCCAGGGTTCGAATCCCAGGTCGAGCCACAATTGTTTCTGAGATTTTCCGTCATGAATTTCTGAAAAACAGAAGTTGGCGGTGTTATACCCCCTCGGTGCCTCGGAAAGCACCTTAAGCCGTTCGTCCTGCTCCTGGTCTCTCTCCGGTAATGTCGGATTGCCGTCTCACCGAACTTTGAGAGTGAAGGAACAGTGATTGCACCTGTGCATTGCGATCACACTTGTGCACTATAATATCTCCTGCGTAACTACGCAGGAGGCTGATCTCTGTTGAGATTGGCCGTCGTGGTCCAAAATCGGCCAGGAGGACTATTTAAATATATAAGAATATTATACAAATATGAAATACCTCGAAAATTTTTGTAATAACTTTTTTTTAAATAATCTTACATTGCTAGTGTGTCCAGACACTGAACCGAATAAAAATCCCAAAACACATAATTTCCACATTCTGCTCTTTCAATACAAAGACATTTATTGCTGCCAATATTAATACTTGCCAAATATTAATGCATAGTGCAAACCATTGTTATCGCTATTTTACAACAGGAAATAAAATAAGAATAAAAGTTAAATCGGTTGTGTTTTTGTTTTAGCATGTATTGAATCAGAATGAAGGTTTATATTTTATTATTTTTCAGTTGTTTTATTGTACTTTCACATGGACATGCAATAGTAAGTATTTTTATCATCTAATAAATGATATCTTTGGTGTGCGCAGTACGTAGGTGAATCCTTTTTTTGGTGACAGAGCAATCTGACAGGACATTGATTAGACGAAGGACCAATGACTAACGAATATATCAGGCGAGTCAAATCACTTAGTAAAATGTTTAGAAATGACCGCTACATGTAAGTTTTTCAAAATAATGCATTATAAGAACACAACATGACTTCAGCGGCTTAATGTGTATTAAAATATCTCTTGACCAATCTTTGTGCATAGGTACTGTAATACGTAACATGAGGTTCATGAGGTGAGCACGAACAAATATCGTAATGTATTCGTGGCGTTCACCTATCGTTAACTTGTCTATTTAGGAAACTGTCCGTTTCTAACGTTTGGACGACAAGACTACCTTACGATGATGTTCTTACTCACCTCAATGGTCATTATTGTGTCTTTGCTCGTATCAAGACTTAACTTTTGTTCTACCTTTCAGCCATCAGAACACAAGTTGCGCAGTAAAAGGGAGGTGTCAGGCGCGCTGCACATCGTAACCAATCACGCGCAGCCAATACATGAGGATGTGAAGCCGGAGGGCGGGGTGGGGGAGGCCAAGGTTTGAATTTCACAATTTTTTGGATATACTCTTTCCCCTTTGCCGCAACAGATTTCAAGTTTGGAAGCTAAAGGGAAGCGATCATGATTTGTCTAACTATATTATTCTGGATCTAAATCTTATAGGCCGCGGTTCATGTGCGGTTCTGGGCTAACAGCTCCATCTAGCCTATGGAGTCGTATCAGCGCCCGCCGGCGTGCACCGTTATGCATGGGCTTGTGATGGTGAACGGTAGAAGTCGCAACACCCCTCTGTCAACTGCTTGACGGCACTCTTGGCAGACAAGGATTTAGAAGAAGCATACATGGCGAGCTTATACTCTGGACGTGGGTCGTCGGTGACGTTCTAAAGATCGTCCCCGACGGTATTTTCCCGTCCACGTTCCAGCCCAGTCCGTGCCGCGATCTCGCCCCGTCCGTGCACCTTGACATTCCGACAGTCAGCCTTAGGGCGTTTGTCCACCACCGCCGAATCATACAATTTGGCGCAGTCTCGGTCTGAAGTTATGCGCGTACATTTATTCATTTTTTAAATAAGTAATTCATTATAACGTTAAGTGCTTCGCTACGTATAAAGTTCAATTATAATAAAAAACGTAACAAAAAATATTGTGATAAATGAAGAACTGCTCTACCGATTTCGTCCAAATTTTACATAAACTATCTACTTTCTTATTATTCCGAACAAAGCCTAAGCATTTGGTTTGGATACGTTAGTCCGTTCTTGAGTTATAAAATTACAATGAAAAGTTGCATTAATTTTATGATGATAGAGATCGGACTAAGCTTTGAAAAACCGGTCAAGTGCGAGTTGGACTCGCGCAACGAGGGTTCCGTACAAACCTGTAGATAAGGAGTAGTAACTTTGAAATTTTCAAAATTGTCAAAAATATTTTTTATATATGATAAATCTGAAAATTCACGGTTTTCGTAATTTTTCCTATATCTGTACTATAAGACGTGACTTCGTACTAAATTTCAAGATTCTAAGTTTACGGGAAGTACCTTGTATGTTTTGATTCCCGTGCGAGTTTCGAAAATTTGCGGCCTAACTGGCTGTATCTTTTGATTGCGTTGGCTTAGAAGGTTGATTTTTCTACAGCTTCCAGGGACAGTAGACCTAAGTATCATATAGAAATTGCAGTTTGATACCTCCACGTGTTCCTGAGAAAAACGGTCTTGACAGACGGACGGACGGACGGACAACAAAGTGATCTTATAAAGGTTCCTTTTTTTTCTTTTGAGGTACGGAACCCCTAAAAAAATTATTTTTTTAAAAATTCTGTGCCTCTAATCTTAGTAGATGACCGTCTTTGTGAATCAATATGCAATATGCCAGTAAATACGAGCATATAGGTAGTAGATACGAACGTGCACAAAAACGCTTGCCCACAGGTGGTTAAAAAACGCCCAATCAGTTAAATGCAACAAAGCTCTCCGTTCGCTTCCAGCGCACGTGTATCGAAACGAGATTAAAAGCTTCAGAAAGCTTTTGCCGAGGAGTGGATCACGGTATCACAATATGTGATCCATAAGCTCACTGGGGTGTTGTAGGTACTATTGCGACGCTGACTGAAATAAATAGAAGTAGTAGTTGAGGTTTTTTAAAGTTAGCAGTGCAGTTTCTTTAATACGCTAAGGAATATTTTAAAGATTCTGTTTGTCCTGACATTTTGGAAACTACCTCATTTTAAATATATAGATAGATGTATATATGTAATAGCATTATTATTATTTTGAAAATCAGATTTTTCGTACCCTAATTTTTAAGCCTGACCTAACTTAATAACTATACTTACTCAATCAGCGTAGGTACATTTTGTTTTGCAAACGAATAACCGATAAATTATATTTAATTCAAATTGAAATCCCATTATTTCACAACTTGCACAGAAAAAACAATTTTGGCAAAAAACGATTATGAAAGCAAAACAAGGGATAGCTGAAATACCAGATTGGTAAAGAAAATTTACAATTTATAAATATCTCAGATGATGATTGAAAGTAATTACCCTTCGCGGGAATCGAACCCATATTAAATTGTCATTGCAGCCGTGTCCCAAGAAAATCGCACCGTCAACCATAGAAATGGGAACTGTGTTTCAGGTAATGATAACTTTATCCCGAAATTGTGACCGAAAATCATGAAATTATGTCAGTCATTCATAAAAGATATTGGGAAATGAAATAAAAACAGGTTTTTAATGCGCCGTTTTAATGCAAAGAGCATGGACAATAAAAATAGTATTGATTTCCAATTTCAAGTCCTTTTTCATAGTCATAAATCCTAAACATTTTAACGCTTACGGGTAAGATCGAGCGTTTAATATGCCGAATACTATCACGCATAGATGCAGGTAAATTTATATGCATATTTTAAATCCATCAGGTTACCCCACCTCAAGATGCGGTCTTCGAAGGCAAGTCTCTTCGGAAGTCTTCGCCGCTCATCGGCCGCTACGAGCTGATCCGAAGCGTCAACCGTGTTGTCACCTTGGCAGTACTCATCTTCACCGCCGTCATAGAGTTCTACCCGATGATACGGTACCTGTTCAACCTGATCGCTTTTGTGCTTATGTGATGACTGTTGAGTAAATATACTGGTTTGTGTTTAGTGTTTTATTCATTTTGGCTCAGGCCACACCTGTCAAGTTTTTAACTCCTGTTAAAAAGGGGGATGTCATGATTTTGACCCCATTTCTGTTTGTGTCAAAAAACAAATATCAGTGCATTCTAAAGATAATTTAATCACGATGGTTAAATCTGTTCAGCCGTTTCAGCTTACCACCCAGTTTTCCATGCTCACGTCGGGGGTTTTCAAAGTTTTAAATTTGTAGGTATATTATTGCGTCTTCAGACGCGTCTGTACCTAACTATGTAGTTTCGAATGACGCAGTAGCAACAAACGTTGTGGCGAAAAAGTTCAGTGTGGTACTACACTGCAGCGAATAGTCATTGAAGCGAAACCTACACGGACGAATGACTTTGGGCCGAAATATATTTGTATGCTAGTTCGAAACTCAAAAGAGTAAAAAAAAACAGAGTTTAAGTTATCAACAAAACTAAAAGGATATATTTTACGTACCATGTTGTTGTATTATTGTTAGAAATATTGATCATCAAATTACTTTAAGTTCGTCTATAAGTGAATACCTCAGCTACATCATTGAAGAAATAGTATGAAAATAAATACAATTCTAGACTATCTTCTATGTACATTTTGTTTAGTGTAACTTTAAATGTAGACAGAAATTGCTGTCGGTTTTCATTGTATAAGCTACTGATATAAGTATGTAAGTATAGGTAGAAATATAAATCTGCTAATCTAAATGGGATATTGTTACAGGAAATAAATAAAGCGTAAAACTTACTACTAACTTTGAAGTAATAATTTTAGACATAAATAGCTAAAAATAATATTTTGGTAAAAACTAATGCTAATTTGTACAAAGTACCCAAAAAGTATAATTTATGAGTTATATTGATAAAAATGAGACTTGAACTTCGGGTTTTATTTTCACTCTTTTGAGTTGCAAACTAAAATTTCACCCAAAAGTTTAACGCTGCGGTGTCACTCCTCCGTGTGCATTTCGTTTCAATGACTTTTTACTCAAGCGTACCACATCATCATCAGCCTATAAACGTCCCACTGCTGGGCACAGGTCTCACCTCAACTATGAGGTGGTGCGAGCCATACTCCACCACGCAGGCTCAGTGCGGATTGGTGGAGGGGTGTGTGTAAGGTAACAACCTTACTGTCAGATGTTATTAAGCCGCCCGAGGGCCTCCGGACCAGGCTTAACGACTAATATCTATCGATATTAACCAGGACCAACAGCTTAACGTGCCTTCCGAAGCACGGAGATGCTTGTAAATAGACGTCACTTTTATGGTCAGGTGGTCACCCATCCCAAACATGACCGCGCCGTAGGTTCTTAATTTTTGGTATCATTACCAAAGCGCTGCAACCACTGCGCCACAAGCACCTTACCACACTCAACTTTTATCGCAACGTTTGTCGCTACAGCGTTATTCGAAACTGCGTACTGGACCCGACATACACTTATCGATAGCTAAACCGTGTTCTATTCCACATCGAAAACTGAACCCAAAATAAAACCAACTTTACTTCAACTTATATTTAAACCAACTTCATTAAAATCAGTCCACCCACTTCCTCCTAGACGGGAACAGCTTCTCATAGATGAGGTTCACGTCGGACGAGTGAGGAGCTGGTTGGGTTTCCTCGTGCCTTCTTCCTAATGGTATGTAGTCGTAAGGTACCTGATTGCACAAATGAATTATTTATGTTTTGAATTGAAAGTACAAAAACCTTCCTATCTAGGTGGTGTATAGATACTTTTTAAGATAATTTGGCGAAACTGATTTCGAGTTAGGAAGCTAAAGGGAAGCGCTTCCTACCGGCCAGATGTTATGGTCGGGAACCAGGGTCCGATAAACATCATCTTGATTTGTCTATCTATATTATTCTAGATCGAAATCTTATATACCGCTGTTCATGTGCGGTACTAGGCTAACAGCGCCATCTAGCCTATGGAGCTTGCTGTTGTGCTTGCCGTTAGGCATGCACTTGTGATGGCGAATGGTAGAGTTCGCCATAATATGTATTCGATTTTACATCCTACAGTTATGTACAGTTGTCAACAGCCACTTGTCCTGCATTGTCTATGACAGTTGTTCTCAGCAGCAACCCAGTATTACCAAACGCAAATTAGCCCAAAACAAAGCTACCTTGCATTATCAATCGACAGACCAAGCGATCTACGTTTGAAAAATATACTCGTGTACTGAAATGATTTTGTCAAAGTCTCTTGACAACTTTCTAATGAAAGCAAACGAAGGAATCGCTAGAATTGTCGATTGAAAATACCATGTAGGTAACTTTGTCTAGACGCTCTGGTAATAATCCCATTTGAAAATTCTCTTCTCGCAAACCTAAGTCCCAACCCATTATTAAAAAAGTAATTTTCTTTAACCCTACGCAAAAACGGCTGTTATAAGTTTTACCTGTCCATCTGTCTGTCTGTGACACCGTGTTACCGAATCAATAAACCGATTTGGATGCGATTGTTTTCTTGAGTTCCGTAAACTCAAGAAAAACTTAAAAACAACCACATCTCACCTGAGGAATCGCCAGGACCGCCGTAACTATAACGGCCAAAAACATGAACAGAGTTGCTTTCAGTGACGCCATGTTTGATTGTTGACTGGTCACGTTATCGCTCCATACCTCAGATTCAATTAAATTCTAGCACGCGGATTCTATAATCAATTGTTTCATGGTTAACGCTTTTTGTGTTTTTATTGTCTCGGAGATTGATAGAGACAATTTGGATTTTGCACTGCCGCAGTTGACTTTTTAATACGCTTTTATTAGCTCGGGCTGTATGTATGTATGCATGTACGTAACAGAATCTTTGAGCTCGATTTTCACCAACTTCCAGAAATCGTATTAATTTGAAACTTTGCACACGTATCAAGTACCGATGACTATGCAATAATTTGTTAAGATTTTTCCATCATCCTTAGCAACTAAAAAAATAAAAATAAAAAATAGTTTAAAAAAGTAAAAAATCAAGCTTTTGATGCTAACTAAAAAAGAAAAAATAATTTCTGAGTACCTACCAAAATTTGTATTACAGTAGAGTGAAAAGCGTGGGGTGCTTGGTATAGTATGTATTAAATCATTCTATTTTTGGCAACTATAAAAAGAGAACTATGAATCCAAATTCTGTGTACTCAGAAATTATTTTCTCTTTTTTAGTTAGCACCAAAAGCGTGTTTTTTTAAAACTATTTTTTATTCTACATATTTTCTTAAACGCCCGCGTTGTACTGCGGTATACCGTTCGCTGCGACTCGCGACTGACAGTGTGTCAACCAATCACTGTGGCCTAATCGCTGACAGTCGCGAGTTGCGGCGACAGTTTTTCGCAGGTGTGCCTTGGGCTTATGAAATCTTGAATGATCTCACTTACCTACAGCTCGGATTGCAAACATGCATGTGGAGTTATTTTACCAACTTATTGTTCCCTAAAGACACCAAGCATTCATATTTACGAAACTTAAATGGAAAATTAAGTAATCTTTATCATCATAGCGTGTTGTGTGTCTATCCGTCTGTTAATTAGGTATAGGTGGTACTTAAACTATAGGTATACTGGTATTTTAGTCAAAAAATATACTATAGGTGATACAAAATTACCTATAACTTATGAAAATATATATTTCTCATGTTTTACACAATACGTACCTTGTATACTTACTAAGACGTCAATCAGTTTTGTAAAACAATAAAATAAATCGTAAACCTCATGGGTATTTGACAGTTTTTTAATAAAACTAAAATTGTGTTGTAATTCTAATCGATTTGTTACGCTCGGATGAAAAAGTAAAATGCTTAACTGAAAAATGAAAACACTCCACTGGTCATGGCTTGTTTATAACATTTACTTGATTTACAATGTTTTATCTGCTGTAAGTACCTACCCACTTTGCCACTTTTATACCTAAATATCTACCTAGGTATGGGCGCAAAAAATACCAAATAAATACATAGTGACCGTTTTGGAGGTCCTTAGTCAGATATCAGACAGTCACACAAATCCCAAAACATAACTTAAAATATACATACAAACATAAGTTAAAATATACAACCACCCTTAACAAGGCCACACTAAACAGGAAACGCTAAGATTGTATTGCTGTTTCGTTAGGTACCCAGAACGTTTTTCATTTTGAATACGGATGTTTAAACTAAAAAAAAAAATAAGTAAAATAATTCTACAACTGTTCACACTTCCAGCCGCAGCAACCGGAGATAAACGACCAATATGAAAACGCGACCGCTATCGAGGACATCAAAGCACCGACCACTCCTGAAACTGTACAAGAAACTGAAAACGAAATAGTACCTCCCAATGGCACTGAAATAAGACGTACCGAAGTGATCTTGGTGCAAGAGAGCATGACAGAGAGAGTGTGCAACATCATAACACGACCGTTCTTAAACTTCATTCACACACCCAAAGTGAACTCTGTTCTAAGAAACATTGGGACGTGTGTTGTAAATGGAGCGATGGAACTCATAACATACTACTTCCCAGCTCCTCTAATACCACTAATAGCGTCAGCAGCAGGCATGATCATACCTTTCGAACCAGTTGTCATGCTACGAGAGAAGATGCCTGTCACCAGCTACCGTAGAGCTTTTAGAACAGCTTTGAACGGTTTTTTGAGCACCTTTGACAGGTATAGGCTAGATGATGATGATGAAGACCCGTATATGACTAGAAGGTTTAATAGGCGGCTGATGAATGACTCTGGTGAGAAGGTAGTCGTGCCACCGAAGGTTGAAGAGTAAGAATTAAATTTAATTGTTAATGGAAAATTGCTTGAGTTCTTTTATTTGATTCTGTTTTTATAAATACATTTACAGGGATATGACATTATAGCGGAAGGCGACAGGTTAGTATGAAACACTTTTCGAATGAGAATATTTGGTAGTTTCTAGTAGTGTTGGGGCTAAACTAGAGACAGCCCCCGTCGTAGCTTTGCACGATAAGTGAAAAGTAAAAAAAAAACTTTCAAGGCATATTGTAATAATTGGTTACAAAATGATTTTGTTTAAAAGAATCAGAATCACCTTACTTTTTAATCGGGCAGGGATCTTTGACCAGACTTATTTGAAGTTGGATTGACCTCAAAGAAACATACTTTAAAGCAGTCTTAGTCCAGCTTAGTCGCCATGGTAATGACTCCCATAAAAGGACAAAAGAACGTTGTTTTTGCTATAGTTTTTGTACCAGTCTTTGATTTTTCAGTTGGTTTTGCTGTTGCACCTGCTCTTAAGGAATCGTCTGTCAGAATTACATCTTCATGTCTTCTTTTCCACTGCCCCTTGTTATTTTTTCGTTTATTTCTCTTATTTGCATCAACTTTATTTGATGATTTCGTTCTTTTTATTTCATTTACTTTATCGCTTGCGTTATCTTTGATATGGTTATCAGTTTTATTTAAAGATTTTCTAAGATTATTCTCAATATCTTCAAAACCACTCCAATAGTGCCTGAATCCGTTGTCATCTATAAACACTCGTTTTGTAGGAAAATCGTTCGATGTATCTCTTCTTAACATAAAGTCGTGGAAGTGGTCACGGACTATGTGTAGTGTTGGTCTTAGGACGTTATATTTTTCATTGTTAAATGTTATTTCACCAGCCTTGTGTAGATCAATGTGGTTCGATAGTTGAGCTGACGTCAACAGTATCTAAAAAGTTAAAATAAAACAAACTTACGCCATTACGTATTATCGACTAATGTATGTAATCATTTCGTTTAAATAAGTCGTAAGTACCTTTTGATATTTACCTTACAAAATAAAAAATAAAGAATCATTGTGATCTTTTCTAAGACACAAGGCAACTAAGTCGTAAGCAATTAATATTGGTCCTTAAAATTTTCAATCAATAAAACAATCTGCAAAGTTAATCGACCACATAGTTAGGTTTAACGATAAGTTGAAATAATACAACAAGGTTAATTTGACTTAAATATATTCGCAACATATTACTAAAGCGTCATACGAGACAAACTCCATACATCATGTTCATCAGCAAAATAATATTTAACTAATCCAGGCCACATTGCACTTCAATATTGTTTTCTAAAAATCATAAATGGCATTTATTCCAACTTAAACATATATTTTTTACACAGACCATACTTTGCAGCGATATACTGAGGTTAGAAAAATCATGAATCTCAAAATACCAAGACAGATCGCTACAAAACATAGACTTGCAATTACTAAAAATATCTTGTTCAATTTTTAGCAGTCCAACAATATACAAATCCACCGAAACAAAAAACCAAAAAAATTATTAAGCATGATGAATGTAACAAAATTAACAAATAACCAAAACCTGCACGAGCTTACACACTTTTCGCCGTTTTCCCGAAAAGTAGTCTAATGGAACATTTTACAGAATCAAGACTATTATATTTACCTTTGATTTAAATTTAGATAACTGTCATTTTCTTACTATATACAGGGCGGTAACGACAATACGACAGTTGACTTTCTCTCTGTTACACTCACGTCTTAACTACTGAACAGATTTGGATGAAATTTGGTACACATACATGGTCGTCAGCATTCTGTATGTGTATCAAATTTCACCCAAATCTGTTCAGTAGTTTAGGCGTGAGAGCGTAACAGACATAAATTCGATTGTCTGTGTTCGCCACCCTGTATGAGCTACCAGATGTTACAGCATTAAACTGACAGCTATCCACTTTACTATCAATGTATGGCGTTAAAAGAGAATAAGAGACCGATCGATTTCATTGGTCTATTAAAAGATTTTATGTCACACGCATGCTACCAACTATCAGCTGTAGTAACGAAGTTATTCCTTTTATTCTTAGGTCACAAATCCTCGAATCGCCCCGAAGGTAAAGCTTGGGTTAATTTTGGTTACGCATCAACAACTAACGTTCGTAAAAGTGCATTGGGTTTAAAAACGTCGTTTTCGTGGTAACCAACAATATTGTCTCTTCGTGATATGAATACAGATTTCAGCAATTTCTCTGGTATTACTTTCAAGCGTATATTTACTTCACCGATTCAGTTTAGGTTTTTAGGCGACGAAAAAATATTATAGCGTCTGTAATATGTAAGCTAATTTATAGAATTTATGATTGTGCTTCAATTTTTTGGAATTAAATCAAAAATATTAGGTCCTTACCTATGAAATTGGCGTTTTGTATGGGAGGAACAAAAAGTCGAAATTTTTTTATATAGCATATTTATTTAATCAAAGTATGAGCCATTGTAATCTATGCACTTTTGCCATCTCATAGGTAGTTCATTGATCCCTTTACTAAAAAAACCATTCGAACGGGAATCAATAAAATCTTTGAAGGCGACTTGGACTGCCCCATCTGAGTTGAACTTTTTCCCTTGCAAGAAGTTATCCAAATTTCGAAAAAAATGGTAATCTGTTGGAGCAAGGTCCGGGGAGTACGGTGGATGCCTTAGAGATTCCAATTGAAGTTATTCTAATTTGCTAGCCGTCTGTTGTGCAGTGTGTGGTCTAGCGTTGTCGTGAAGCAGCAGTGGCGTAGAGCGATTGACCAGCCTTGGTTGTTTAGCAACTAGCTTTTCCATCATGGTTTGCAATTGCTGACAATAGATATCTGCCGTAATCGTCTGGCCAGATTTGAGAAAACTGTAATGAACGACACCGGCGCTAGTCCACCAAACGCTTACAAGTAACTTTTTATTGGTCAATTTTCGCTTGGAGCAGGCTTTGGCTGGCTTGCCAGGGTCCAGCCATTGCGATGAGCGCTTCCGATTATCGTAGAGAATCCACTTTTCATCACAGGTAATGATTCGATTTAAAATCCCTTCGTTATTGTGCCGGTCAAGTAATGTAACGCAGCAGTTGACGCGCGTTTGCCGGTTTGCTTCACTCAATTCGTGAGGAACCCACCTTTCAAGTTTTTTAATCTTCCCAATTTGCTTCAAGTGGATTAAAACAGTTTTATCACTAACGCCAAAGCCTGCAGCTAACTCGGACGTGGTTTGCGATGGATCCGCTTCCACAATAGCCTTCAATTCTTCATTATCAACTTGGGTCTCCGGCCGTCCACGGGGCTTGTTTTGCAGGTCGAAATTTCCAGAACGAAAACGTTGGAACCAAAAACGCACTGTTTTCTTTTGCGACACAACCGCCATACACATTATTAACCCTTCGAGCCGTTTCCGCAGCACTGGTGCCACGGTGGAACTCGTACTCGTAAATAACGCGATATTTCAAATTTTCCATTTTGTAAATTGAGCGATGCAAACAGAAAAAAGATAAGTAAAAAAACAAATGAATGACGGTTTACGAAACACAACTACATGTGGAAATAGCTGTATAAATTTGAATTTCGAATTCCTAACCAAATAGGAAAAATTTGTGATCAAAGTGGCCAGTACGACAAAACGCCAATTTCATATGTAAGGACCTAATATTATCACCTTTTTATTAGTGCTATGTAGATTTTTGAAGACTAAAATTATACAATCCAGTAGGTATCATACCTACCTACTACTTTTTCAGAAATTATTTTTTTTTTTTTATTATCGCCCTGGTTTATTTGAGTGTGATGCTGTTTTAGGAACTTTAAGGTGACAACATATTAAGTTAATAAAACTAAGAATTAACTTCAATAGTATAGTTAAAATATTTCAATAAATAAAAATTATGCGAACTTTATTATTTAAATCTTAATAAAATACTCGTGACAGAATAAAATCAAAAATTGTGAATTATCAAATGTTTATGAATCTAGTTGGTTACAAGGATTCCTAAGGCTAGTGTACACGTAATGATGCAAAATCGATTATTCAATAAGTATTTTTCGGTAATTCCGAATATTTCATATTTATAATTAGGCAATATTTAAGACTAATAATTATAATTTTTACAAATAGGATTTTTCGCATCGCTACGTGCACATTTCGCTTGAATACAACGATCAAATCATAAAAATATATAAATTTTTTTATGACTGACCATATTATTTTGACTAGTTTATATTATGGTGGATATGTATTTTTTATAAATCTTAGGTAGGTATCTAAAACTTCAGTGGGTAAAATCTATTATTCTATTTTATTACAATAATGTATTATTTAATTACAGTTACAATAAAATGTACGGTTCTGCAATCTGCCTATACAAATGAATGGCGAAATGAATTTAAAGACTAGATATTTTATAACCTAAAATTCAGTCAAGTGGTGCACTAAGCATGATTAAAATTACGCAATACGAACTCAGATGTTTAATTTGAATCAATAATGTGGCGATATGATAGTTTTGTATGGGAGATGTTGCTTTTAGCGATAAAGCAGCGCTAAATGCTAGTATTGAGTGCAATATAAATATGTTTATTTTAAGTGGATAATATCCACTTATTTATAATGGTCGCCTATCAAGAAACTCGTAAAAAATATTACAACCGTCACAATATTGATTCGAAATAAAAATCTAGAAAAAACGTGGACAAATCGAAAAGATAAAAGATACATTTTCCAAAAAGACGATATAATAACAAATAGGTTTTATTAGAAAAATATGATACACAAAGATCGTAATTCAAAACGTTTTGTATTCCCTTAAGCTCAAAATAATAGAACGATATAAAACTACAATCTAATTATATTTAGAAAAGGAAGATCATTTTTATAACACGTTCGATTCCAAAAAAATAGAAATTGTTCATATTATTTACAATAACAACGTTTTAAAAAGTCGATTAGTTAATGCTAATTATTAAATATTGCAAGAGTTCATAAGTCGAAGTGTCGAATTTTATATTTTTACATACACATAAATATGAAAAAATATACTCTATGTAAATTGCTATTTAAGTAGTATCTTGAGATAGCAATTGTCATACGAAAATATAAGTAATATTTATATTACAATTATAATATTTACAATGCGTTATTAATTACTTATTGGCGATGAGTAAGATGAATACTGATAAAAAATAAGAAACTTGGAATTACATTCGTAGTGATATAATGGCAACGAAATAAATATTAGAACAGGCTTGATTCTGAAACGTTGCCTCTTCCCTGTCTTATGCGAAGAAAAAGAAAGAGACAGCACGAACAGTAACTGTCAATCCGTTTAAAGTTTTCAGAATCAGCTCAAATGTTGTGGCTTATAGCTATCGTATCAAAGTTTATTTAACATTAAACCTATAATACTATCACACTTTCATGACTGAAGCTACGTTGCAAACTGTCTATGGAAATCAGCGACCCTATGGTGAATTCGAGATTACTGCTAAAAGAACACAAGGGGTTTGACTGGGTTATTTACAAATCTATAAAATGAAGTCCACTTTTTTACGTTGATTTCATGCATCTCTTTCCGACAAGGTAAGTCAGAATGAGTGTAGCGACTGTCAATGTCAGTCAACCATATTTATTTAAAAGACAATGAAGGCCATTTTTGAAAAACGACCTGAACATTTTTTATTCACACTCTATTTACAAATCATTGTTTGCCTTAAAAAAATATTTTATCATTTTTAGGCATACTGAAAAGTTGATGATTACATATGATTTGGTGGTGTTATTTCTGACCAAAGTAAATATCACAAAGTTGTATCAAAAGGTGTTTAATTTCATTGTATAAGAAGTGATTATTTATTCCATTTGAAGTTTCACTTGGCTAACTCAGAGTTGAAAAATAATTATCTATCAGAGTCAAAGAAACTGGCTCATGCTAACCCAGGACGGTGGGTGTATGCCTAAGGGTGTTTCCATAGTCATGTGTTTTCATAGTCAAGTGTTGCCATAGTCATACTATTTTTATGTCTTTGGGAGATAATTTATGTTTGTTTGTGATTCAAAAATGTGTTAGTTAAATAGCTCGTTTGAGAAACCGAAATAACAAAGGCACATTATGCATATTATTTTGGTGTAGGAACATTCACTATTGCTTTAAGATCAAAAGTGGCGGGTAGATTTGTACATCGCATCAGGTGATTTGGTAAACTGTGTTTTTAGCGTAGAATATAAAATCGAAACTAGCGTGCACTAGGCATTATACGGGGTGTCCAATTATTCACTGTTATGTGTAAACAAAATATTTGACTGTCGAATGTATGTGTAGTAATGTTTATTTCTACAAATGAGTTTAAATTCGTTTCAGGTATTTTTTTTTTCATTGACTCGTTTAGTTCAAAAATTTGCAAACAAAGCACGAGTTAGCATTTGTATGGTTTAGATAGAGCGTGGGTTTCATTTATTCGACATATGTTTTTGCATAGGCATTTAGCGTTTATTGATCTCCTTAAATCACCCCGTATATACAGCATGTCTGGTTTAACAAGTAAAAAATAAACAACGTATTAAATTACAATTAGTGAAAAACACAGTTACCTACATTACATAAATACTACAATGGTTTATAAAAAGTACAAAAAACATGAAATTAAAACATTGACGACCACTTTGGGGTAATGGTCAGGAAGTTGACTATTAACCGAGATGTCGCGGGTTCGATCCCCGCACTGTACAAACATTTGTGTGGATGAACATGTCATATTTACTTGTTTTACCAGACATCTTGTATAGTATAGCTCAGAAGTGTGACGATAGGAAAGTAGGTGAAGACAGACAGATCTTACAGTTATTAGACAAAACGTTAATGTCTATGCACATGCCAAAATCAGCCTTATCATTTGAATCATAAGGTACGAATTCTCTTGGCATTTTTTAATGATTTTATTTCTATTGGGATTAATTTAAAATATATAAAAGCTGAAATTTAATAGTTCTATCTGATAGAAATAAAATCATTACATGACTAACCACTATAATAGCGAGGGGAATAAGAACATGCGCCCATAGGTAACCTATCATTTGAGTGATCAAGTTTTGCGCTTGACAGGATATGTTTACTAGGTCATTTTAAGTATTTTTAGTCCGAGCAGAAAGGATTTCTTTTCTTCTGGTGGGGGGTAGGGGGCTACAAAGATGGCCGCTGCCGACAATTTAAAAAAAAAATCTCCTCGTATACTTACAGCTATTATAGCGATATTGGTGTCATTTTCGTATAAACCGAAGCCGTAGAATTCATTTCTGATATTTATTTTTAGCACTTTCATACATTTTTTTTAAGAAATAGTAAAAAAAGTGAGAAATTGTATTCAGTATTTTTTGTTTAAGAGCCTGTCAGTGGTACGTTTAATTATAAAAAAGAAAATAAAAAATATGAGAAGAAAGAAAATTTTATGCTGATTCTAAAAATATATACTTTAATAGACTTATCTAGTATTTAAATGTAAAAAAAAATATATTTATGCAGCAGCGGTGATGTGCAGTATTTAAGTTTATCGATCATATCTGCAGAAATAATCGAAATCTCAATTTATTTTTAATGTAACAACTGTATTTATTTACAATATCAAAAGATAAAATATAAACCTGTGTTTGTTAGCTTACTTGTTCACTTATTTTATAACAATTAGTGATATCATAATGAAAGTTACAAAAATCGCTTTCCATATGAAGATTCTCCTCGAATCCTCCATTCCCATTTCATTTTATCTTTTGACATTTGATTAAATGACTATGGGACTATTCTAAAAGCAGCACTTCTGAAACAAAAAAAATAATTATCTAAATCGCTTCAGTCGTTTTCAGTAATCAAGGAACAAATATATTAAAAATGAACGACAGACAGGCACCAAGAAAGATCTTGGTGTCACAATTTAAACCCTTTGACCGCCACAGCTTTAGCAGCAACTTAAAAAACTTTTGACGGCTATAGCCGACTATGGCTGTCAAAAGGTTAGGTAAAACAGTTATGATTAAAGTAAATTTATAGTATCTAATTATTAATATATGAAGACGAAATACATAGTTACAACATAAATCACGCCTTTATCCGTGATGGGGAAGGTAGAGCGGTTACGCTACGTCTGACAAGTTTCAAGGGTTATCTGACGAAAATGAAAATAATAGAAAAATTTGAAAAATAAAAATAACACTGATTAGACAGACCTTAGCAGAGCCTAGTGTTAACATAATCCGGCACAGAAACATAGTTCTGTGCATTTTAAATTTCTTTTTATGCAGTTGCATCTATTTTTGCATGATGTTTTGCATCTGCACCGGGTAAGTTCTAGGCAAACTGTTGCTACATCTGGTAAAACAGACCAGCGAGGTTTCCAGACGTTTCCTTCACGAATCCAACCCCAAGATGACGGACAGGGAAGATTTTGATCGGGAATTAACGTTTGGCCCCAAATATGCACACCTTGGTACATTGCTCTTAATGTGTGCTGATGCAGAGCGCCTTCTGTTGGGGGTATATTTTCCAGCTGTCTGTCTTTCTTTGTGAAAAGATATTTTCGACACTCATTAACGGTGGTACAGGGGCTTGAGCTGTGAAATAAAATTTGCGGACATTGTTTATATTATGTAGGTGTGGATAAGAAATTGATGTTATATAAGAATGAATATAAATTCACTAAAGGTCTCTATAGCGTAGAGGTTGAGCGTTCTTAATTTTACTATTCATACTTACCGATCGTACATTGTGATGATAAATACATTATGAATCTGAATTTCAACCCATCGACGTCCCAAATTTAATTACTGATATTTTTTTAGGATTTGATAGGGCTGAAGTATTGCCTGTGTTTCATGCCTTTACTGGATGTGACACTGTGTCGGCTTTTCATGGGAGAGGCAAAAAGAGCGCGTTTGACGCCTGGTTTGCCTACCCGGAAGCAACACTTGGGTTCAAAGCATTGGTACAACAAAACTTGGCAGAAGCAGATAGTTTCATTCAGAAATTTATCATCACAATGTACGATCGGTAAGTATGAATAGTAAAATTAAGAACGCTCAACCTCTACGCTATAGAGACCTTTAGTGAATTTATATTCATTCTTATATAACATCAATTTCTTATCCACACCTACATAATATAAACAATGTCCGCAAATTTTATTTCACAGCTCAAGCCCCTGTACCACCGTTAATGAGTGTCGAAAATATCTTTTCACAAAGAAAGACAGACAGCTGGAAAATATACCCCCAACAGAAGGCGCTCTGCATCAGCACACATTAAGAGCAATGTACCAAGGTGTGCATATTTGGGGCCAAACGTTAATTCCCGATCAAAATCTTCCCTGTCCGTCATCTTGGGGTTGGATTCGTGAAGGAAACGTCTGGAAACCTCGCTGGTCTGTTTTACCAGATGTAGCAACAGTTTGCCTAGAACTTACCCGGTGCAGATGCAAAACATCATGCAAAAATAGATGCAACTGCATAAAAAGAAATTTAAAATGCACAGAACTATGTTTCTGTGCCGGATTATGTTAACACTAGGCTCTGCTAAGGTCTGTCTAATCAGTGTTATTTTTATTTTTCAAATTTTTCTATTATTTTCATTTTCGTCAGATAACCCTTGAAACTTGTCAGACGTAGCGTAACCGCTCTACCTTCCCCATCACGGATAAAGGCGTGATTTATGTTGTAACTATGTATTTCGTCTTCATATATTAATAATTAGATACTATAAATTTACTTTAATCATAACTGTTTTACCTAACCTTTTGACAGCCATAGTCGGCTATAGCCGTCAAAAGTTTTTTAAGTTGCTGCTAAAGCTGTGGCGGTCAAAGGGTTTAAATTGTGACACCAAGATCTTTCTTGGTGCCTGTCTGTCGTTCATTTTTAATATATTTGTTCCTTGATTACTGAAAACGACTGAAGCGATTTAGATAATTATTTTTTTTGTTTCAGAAGTGCTGCTTTTAGAATAGTCCCATAGTCATTTAATCAAATGTCAAAAGATAAAATGAAATGGGAATGGAGGATTCGAGGAGAATCTTCATATGGAAAGCGATTTTTGTAACTTTCATTATGATATCACTAATTGTTATAAAATAAGTGAACAAGTAAGCTAACAAACACAGGTTTATATTTTATCTTTTGATATTGTAAATAAATACAGTTGTTACATTAAAAATAAATTGAGATTTCGATTATTTCTGCAGATATGATCGATAAACTTAAATACTGCACATCACCGCTGCTGCATAAATATATTTTTTTTTACATTTAAATACTAGATAAGTCTATTAAAGTATATATTTTTAGAATCAGCATAAAATTTTCTTTCTTCTCATATTTTTTATTTTCTTTTTTATAATTAAACGTACCACTGACAGGCTCTTAAACAAAAAATACTGAATACAATTTCTCACTTTTTTTACTATTTCTTAAAAAAAATGTATGAAAGTGCTAAAAATAAATATCAGAAATGAATTCTACGGCTTCGGTTTATACGAAAATGACACCAATATCGCTATAATAGCTGTAAGTATACGAGGAGATTTTTTTTTTAAATTGTCGGCAGCGGCCATCTTTGTAGCCCCCTACCCCCCACCAGAAGAAAAGAAATCCTTTTTGCTCGGACTAAAAATACTTAAAATGACCTAGTGAACATATCCTGTCAAGCGCAGAACTTGATCACTAAAATGATAGGTCATGTTTGTTATTCCCCTCAGTATAATTTTGAATGGTTAACAGGAGCCCTGTTAACCATTCAAAATTGTTAAAGTCAGCCGACTGTGAACATTTTAACGATACGAGAAAATAAGATGACACCCTGTATTGAGTTATCATTTTTTGAAATAATTTTGTCTATGCCTGATAGATATTGTTCTTTACTAACTTATTTGTTCACAGTCAGCTCATAAGTGAGAAAAAGATAGAAAACAAAACGAAAGAAATCGGCTTGGTTCTCATAAATATTGATATTTTACGCTACAAAGATTATTGATATACAAATCTCTATAGAAGTGCTCCTCTAAGTATGTTAAATGCTATTTATAAATAAAGAAAATCTTTTATTGTTACCGACATTTAAACAAAGAATAAAGCAAAATGTTTCCGAGCGGGTAAGAATGTAATTTCCTGTCGCGTCTCACAAAAATATAAGCCGTAGTGTGAAATTTGTCGCCGTGCTGTTATTTATTTCTATAAGGATTTCCTCAAAATAGATGCATTAGGCGCAGGGCACACCTGCAGCAAACTGTCGCCGCCACTCGCGACTGTTAGCGATTGAGGCGCAGCAATTGATTGACACGCTTTCATTAATGAGTCGAACGCTGTCAGAAGCGAGTCGCGGCGGCATAAAGTCGCAGGTGAGCCCTGATCCTTAGATACATAAAACAAACTCTTACATTTTGTTCACTCCACTATCCCACACTTTACTAGAACAAAAACATTTCCAGAAATGAGTCGCACGCTGTCAGAAGCGAGTCTTGGCGACAAAAAGTCGCAGGCGTATCCTAAGCCTTAGATCGATCAAGCCAACTCTTACGTTTTGTTTACTCTTCTACCCCACACTTTACTGGTCCAAAAAAGTTTTCATTGCACACCAAATCATAACCCCAAGCTTCACTTAAAGTCACTCACTTCAACACTTCGGTAGTTTCGACCCGAATTCGTGTAGTATATCACAGGCCATCTCTAGGTCATTTCTGGTGATACCCAGAGCCCGAACCACTATGTCCTTGGGGTAACCTTCACCGACTAACCGGGCTATGTAGTCCAAATTAATGTTTTCGTATGACACGTTGTCCCCATATTTTCGGCCGTGCTTGTCATGCGTAAGGGGGTTGAATTTCTTTGCTGAAAATAAATATATAAGTGGTCAAATCATACAATCATACAAGTGACGTCTATTTACAAGCATCTCCGTGCTTCGGAAGGCACGTTAAGCTGTTGGTTCCGGTTAATATCGATAGATATTAGTCGTTAAGCCTGGTCGGAGGCCCTCGGGCGGCTTAATAACATCTGACGGTAAGGTTGGTCACTTGCCTTACACACACCCCTCCACCAATCCGCACTGAGCCTGCGTGGTGGAGTAGGGTTCATACCACCTATTAGTTGAGGAGAGGCCTGTGCCCAGCAGTGGGACGTATATAGGCTGATGATGATGATGATGAAGTGGTCAAATAAAATGTATTAATCTGAGATAAATACTGCCATTAGAAACTGCATACAGTTTTTAGAAATTGCGAAACCTTGTCACTTTAAATGTATATCCGCGACTATTTTATGTAATAGGCTTGTTTCCACTATGAAAGAAATATTCAAAAACTGATATTCTCTAAAATAATTCATAATTTCAGATGCCTTTACACTAATATTTTTCTGCAGTTCGTATTACTTGATTTTTAATTGGAATTCAAATGATAATTAGTCACTCAGTCGGCATTGCACGCGATGACGTCAAAGTGTGTTATTCCCATACAAGCTCTATGAAGAAAAGCGTTTTGACAGTTGATAAAAAGTACGTCAACGATTGGTGGTGTCAACTACCGTATTGTATCGATGTGTAAATAATTTTTAGTCAACGGTCTTTTATTGCAGGACAGCTTTTAAGCTTTTCTCGCCTCTACTCTAATTGTTTAATCTTACTTATAAAGTTTGTGTAAGCTTGGTATGAAAGGCTCAATCTTTTTTCTTGTTTGCTCTGGTAAATATTTTAATGATGTTATAAAAAACACGTTATAACTACTTCAAGCTTAATTCGAGCTTATTAATAGGAAAGTAATCATCATCTCAATGACAGCAGAATTTACTTAAATGTTCTTTTTTAATATAAAAATGACCTCATTTTGACCATAATCAAAAGAAAAAAAAATGAATCGAACCAGTAAATTTTGCCGGCAATAAATTCTATCAAATAATGAATTGGGTTAGAAAGTCAACACCGTCTATACAGCTTTTTTTTAAATTTGAATAATAATGTTAAGGATACTTACGCCCAACTGCCAATTCGTTCTTCTCCACGCTGACATTTTCATACGGTGGATCCTTAGTATCTTCAGAAGGGAACTTCGGCATCGTGGTCGACTTGGTGGGCTGGTCCACGCTCCCACTAGTGGTAGACGGTAGCGATCTCTGACGCGGCGGTGCGCGATTCTCGACCCTATCCCTATCGAAACTGGATCTATCCGGCTTATCCGGCGGTCTTTCGGGAGGTTGTCGTAACTCTACGTTATGCCTCTCACTCTGATTAGTTCGTTCTCTTTCTAACGGCCGCTCCAAATTGGCTCGGTTCTCAGGTAGAAGAATGTGTCTTTCCGGCGGTCTTTCTATTCTCTCTGGCGGTATTCTATCTTGTCTACACTCTAAGTTGGGCAGTAATCTATCTGTTCTACTCTCTAGGCTGGGTAAGTGTCTTTCGTGTCGATTTTCCGGGGTCTGTCTGTCTGTGTGGTTGTTGTCTTGTAGTCGGTTGTCTGTGGGTCGTTCGGTGGGTGTGGGTCGGTCGTCGGAAGGGAATCGCTCGGGCGGGGGCGCGGGGAGTGGGCGGCTACCCGACTGCGGGGTGCAGGCGCGCCGAGGCTTCTCGAAGGCGCGGGGATCAGGTGGTACCTGGAAATAATAACAATAATAACGTTGATTTCAGGCAACGAAGTACAATATAATTATGGCCCTAGTCTAACATACATATTCTTATAAAACATAAATGATAAATTAAAAAAAATCTAGATCACACAAACACAATCATAAATGTATCAAACGCTGAAAATAGTTGAAAGATCTGGACGAAAGGTGCCAAAGATACAATAGACATCTATCTACACAAGGATTGAAATGGTCCCGACAGATAGTTACATAATTTGTTTTACATCTCACGATGTATTGAGAGCATTTTGAAGAGTCGAAGATCGGTATAATATTATAGCCAGATTTTGACCAACACGGCAAAGGGCTTCCGTCTGAATGATACATCATTCATCTTGGACCACTAATCAATTAAGGAAATGTTAAATTCAATTGATCTATCACGTCATCTACTTATAAAAGTTTAGTGTGGAGACATTCAGTGTGAGTCCTCATTAAGTGTACATATTATATGCGAAACTATGCTTGATTTTATAGATAAAAAACGCTTAAAGGGTGGTCTATCCCCTTATGTTTTTTTTATCGCCAATCAAACTTTTATCCGGTTAAAGTTACTGTAACACATATTGCGTCATATGCGTAGCTTATTGAATTGTCGATGCCATAAATTTAAATAGCTTGAGAATAAGTGGAAATGAAATAAGATGAAACTAAAAATTTTCAGCATAATGTTTATTTTCCGATTAGAATAAGGTGATATTTAACTATCCAATATGGAATTTCAATTAGCTTAAAAGTTCCTAATGACATTAATTTTTCTCAATAAATAAATGAATAAATACAGGAAAATCAATTTGTTTGGTCCTGGTATGCAGATGTTGCCATGTAAACGCCAGTAGCGTCCTCATTTTTCGTCAATACTTTGTGGTCATTTAAAACCTTTATAATAATAATAGTCCTTCTGGCCGATTTCGACCACGAAAGCCAATCTCAACAGAAATTAGCCAACTACGCAGGAGATATTATAGAGCACAAGTGTAAGCGCAATACACAGGTGCACTCACTATTCCATCACTATCAAAGTCGGTGGGACGGCAATTCGACATGACCGGAGAGAGATCAGGACAACCTTTATACAAAGTAGAACTTACCTCGTGTCTTGTATCAATGACTCCCGTAATGGTTTCTGTGGAGCCGGTGATGAAGGACGTCAAACGATGTCTCGAATCAGGCTCCCGCTCTAGGGAAGACCGTCTTCTTGGTTCCGCTGTGGAAGACATGTCCAGGTCATTGAAGGTCACGCGAAGGGATATTGGAGAGAATAGGCTAGATGACACCACCAATCGTTGAATCGTTGACTTAATTATCTGTCAATACGGTCTGCCTCCATAGATTTTGTATGGTTATATAAAATCGTGATGTCACGGTTGTGAATCAGCAATCGGAGTCAATTATTGACCTTGACCAATTTATGACCAATTAACATTTTGTGTGTTTAAAAATTTGTTTCTACAGCTTTTTGGAAATAAGCGGTTGTATTAACTTCATAGGGGCTATGTTTTTAAAACGCCATGGTCTTGAAAATATTTAGCATAGGTGTCATCGTGCCTATAATGATTAATGTTTGACGCCTATTAGGGATCAAGAAGGATTTATGGTCAGGGACCGTATAACAATCTATCTTTCCGCTTATTGGCAGCGTTGTTAGCATAAAAAATAAGATTTGGAGCGCTTTCACATTTAGGCGACTTGAGCAGCGAGGCAATTCGTATAAAAAGACAACCAACACTTAAAGGAATTCACTGCTGTCGCGTTGCGCTCGCGCTGCTGACGCCCTAATGTAAAAGCACTTTAACAGCGCTATCGCAGAGCTTCTGTCATTAAAATGGATGCAGCGAACTGGGTAAAGGGGCAGAGGCCCTTCTCCCCAAGAAGAGAAGAAGAGGAAGAGAAGAAGAAGAGAATATAAAAAGAAGATGAGAAGAAGTGAAGAAGAAGAGAAGTTAAGAAGTGAAGAAGACGGTAAGAAGAAGATAAGAAGAAAAATAGAAGAGGAAGAGAAGAAGAGAAGAGAAGAAGAAAAGACGGGAAGAATAAGATAAGAAGAAGAGAAGAAGAATAAGAGAAAATAAAGAGAAGAAGAGAAGGAGAAAAGAAGAAGACGATAAGAAGAAGAGAACAAGAAGAGAAGGAGAAGAGAAGGAAAGGGAACAAGAAGAGAACTCGAAGAGAAGAAGAGAAGAAGAAAAGAAGAAGATACGAAGTAGACTACGTATCTTTTCTTCTTCTCTTGAAGAAGAAGAGAAGAAGAAGAAGAGAAGGAGAAGAGAACAAGAAGAAGAAGAAGAGAAGAAGAAGACGAAAAAGAAGAAAACAGGAAGAGAAGAAGAAGTGAAAAAGAGAAGACGAAGAAGAGAAGAAGAGGTTAAGAAGAAGAGAAGAAGAAAAATAAGAGAAGAAGAAATGAAGAAAAATGTAGAAGAGAAGAAGGGAAGAAGAACGTAAGAAGGAGAGAAGAAGAAGGGAAAAAGAAAACGAAAGAAGGAGAGAAGAAGAACAGAAGGAGGAAAGAAGAATAAGTGAAAGAAGAGAAAAAGAAGGGAAGAAACGAACAAGAAGAGAAGATAAGAAGTAAAGTGGAAGATAAGCATAAAAGAAGAAGAGAAGAGAATAAGAAGAGAAGCGAAGAAAAGAACATAATGCGAAAGGAAGAAGATGAGAAGAAAAAGAGAAAAAGGAGAGAAGATGGAAGAAGAAGTGAAGCAGAAGGTAAGAAGAAAATAAGAAGAAAAAGAGAAGAAGAGAAGAAGGGAAGAAGAGAAGAGAAGAAGAGGAGACGAAGAAGAGAAGAAGAAGAGAAGAAGAAGAGCAGACGAAGAAGGGAAGAAGAAGAGGAGAAGAAGAAAAGAAGAGGAGAAGAAGAAGAGTTTTTTGTACAAATATCATAAGCCGACTAATTCAATGCTAATGACAACACAACCTAAAGGAGACATCGGTTTCATATTTATTGGGTATTATTTAAATAAGCGTTATTCACTGCCTTACAGAAGTACGGCATATTTTTATTAAAATCATAACGACAGAAACCGCTTTCGCAAGTGGATTTTAGAAAAAAACAGAAATAATTCGTATTTTTATTTATTCAATTTATGTTTTCCTTTACAGTTTCACGACATTCAGATTAACCTACTGAGCATCGTTCTGCCGAATTTGTAATAAAATAATAGAATATCTATTGTGTCTGTGATGTTCCTGATTAACAGGTCAACAAAAGAAAACTGCGTTTCGCTCAAGTGGGACGGAACAAGTACGGAAAAGAGCATACAGGGCCGGATGCTGCGTAGGCGCACTATTCCCATAAAAGCATTCAAAATGGAGACGAGCAACGGCTACTACTTATAGCAACTATTTTATGGCATCTCTTCTGGCCGGATACATGATTCACATATCAATCAATATGAAATAACTGTACCAGTAGCCGATGTCACTTAAGATTACTGTGTTTTCAATCTTAATTATTTAAAAGGCTCGTTATGATGACAGCTGTAGACTAGGTTTACAAATCGGTACGAAAAATAAACGATTTAAAAGTAATTTAAATTACTCGATTTACAATTGAAGCAGTTTTAGGCAGAGATGTTTTGTCAATTAATTTTATTTTTCGTCTGACAGCAGAAGGATAAAAGGAACAGAGTTACCACAACAAAATATGCCTATCTACGACCAAAAGTTAACATAATTATTAGTGATGGGCCGAGTAGTGGTTTTACCGAGTACCGAGTATTACTCGGTTTAACGCTTACCGAGTACACAGTACTCGGCCGAGTTACTCAATTTAATTTGAGGTCCTAAAACAAGATTAAACATGACCGCAACGTGCTGCCAGCAATACCTACTCAGCTCATTGTAACTTTGAATTAATAAATCATGACTTCACTAATCAACATAACTGATTCATCATTCATCATTTGATTTTATGATTTATCCCTTGAACTACTCGTACATACAGTTTGTCGATCCGAAGCGGCCTGGCTGTCCTATAATTAACCAATAGGAATTGACAAACGCCAGATTAGGAGCTTGTTCATTGACTTAAGTATGTAGTCATTTAGGTACATACTTTAATTCCTCCAGTTGGCCACTAGCAAACTTATTCCAGACATGCTATTTATTAAATTTACATAACCGAGTACTCGTCACTTGAACCGAGTTATTTGGTCGAGTACGAGTATTAAAAAAAACCACCGAGTACGCCGAGTACCGAGTACTAACCGAGTACTCGGCACATCTCTAATATTGTTAATCTATATATATATATATATATATATATATATATATATATATATATATATATATATAAAAATGAAACCCAAAACGGGTTTCATTTTTTTACCTTGGTCACGGCATCACGCGTGAATGGCTGGACCGATTTCACTAATTCTTTTTTTGTTCTTACGGTTCTTACGGAAAAAAATATTAAGAAAATCTCTCAGTAATATTGAAAAATATGGATTTAATTTTGAATATTTAAAAAAACGCGCGTAACTAATGTCAATGTCATTCGATGACATTGTTCACTCATTGCAACGCTAAGGCGGTACGAAGTTTGCCGGGTCAGCTAGTTGTATTTATAATTGTCAATTTGACTCTGACGTGACATTACCTTTCTCATTGAACCCATTGCCTTCTTTCTGCATGACCTTGAGGTTGACTGGCAGAAAATGCTATAAGCATTAAGTCCACCCTTTGTACATTTACATTGTAAAGTTTTAAATAAATAAATACCTTGTACAGTATGCGCGCTAATATCTTGCACGCTGGATGCCGCCAGTATGGACGGCTCGGCAGGCGACAGACTTTTCCTAGGCGGTAGCGGGGGCGCGCGTAGTTCCCCGTACGCGTTCTCAAGTGTCACGGGTGCGGGGGTGGCGGGTGCGGGTGCGGGCGCGCGGCGCGGGGCCAGCGGGGAGTGGCGCGGGGAGGTGCCAGGGGAACGCGCGGAGGGGCGCAGCGCGTCGATGGTGGATGTGGCCGCGTTGAACTCGGCCCAGTCCTGGTGAACGAACATAACAGTCAGTACCGCCAGAGGTTCTGCAAATAGACCCATAGGTGGCACTCTTACACGTCCCATAAACCTTACCACAGCTTTGGGACAATTTGCAGACTGATACCGAGTTTTATTTTAATTTAATTTATTTTATAAAACAACAGCAACAATATCTTGTATTAATTTGTTAAGTTCTAGTTTATAAGTAGGCCAATTCTAGGCAAATTAAATAACAAATAGTGTAAAGCTGAGACTAATGTTTAACAAAATCATAAAATTTGAATCATTTCATTCAATGATATCAAGATCATCAAAATAAAATTTTGAACACGAAACAAGCACCCACAGCAGGTCGAGAAGACTTCTTTTGACAATAGGTATCGGTGATAATTTTACCGCGCATTATTTACCCGTCATCCTATCCTATCACGCATTTCTGCTGCAAGGGCAAGGGCACAACAAACATCCGCGATAGGTAGGTAAGTAGGTGTTGTATAGTGTAATAGGTAGGTGAAATTGCGCAAGAAGCTCGGCCACCATTATCATTGACTCTTTAAAAAAATGTTTTTCGTATAATGTAGATGAATTGTGCTGCTGTGAGATATAATCGTTAATTGGGTTACACAACTTTAGACATTTTTTTCCGAAAGTCGGTTGAGAAAAGTGTGGAGAGTAACACAATTTGATAAGACTCAAGTTTAGTCATTAGTTTTAGATTAGATACCACTTGATCATTAATGCAACGTGTCTACGGGCAATATGAAATGGCATGAATATGCAGGTTCGAACTGCATGTAGGATTGATAACATATGTAGTATAACTTTGTCTAGTGGCCCTTATCGCACGTGTAAGGTGTTGCGGCTGATGGCGCAACATGATAACAATCATATAAGTAATGTACATGCTAATTATACAAATAACGATGTCACTCTTTGAAGATTGACCATGCGAACAAATGCGCTGGCTAGACCCACAAAAAACTAAACTATAGAGGTTTAGCCTATGAGTATTTAAATAAGTGAGATAGGTACATACCTTTTCTGAAAAGAAAAACAGGCAAAAACACTTTCATCATGCGAAGTGAACTAAGGTGGGGTTCCAAGGAACGGAATATTTTAATTTTGATTAAATATACTTGCTATTTTAATGAAGGTAGTAAGCTTCATAGGTTGGATCCAAAAAAATAATTTTCACAATTTAAAAGTAAAAACTTGACGGGAGTTAAATTAATAAGTCAAAGACAATAAAATCGAGCTGTAATTTGTGAAATTACAAATCTTTTTGCTACCTACACTACTTGACATATAATATCAAAATTAAATGTCAATTGATAAAAGAATTGAAAAAGAGAACCACAAACAAAAAAAAACACAAAAGCACATATCACCAAGCGTATAATTGTCAACATTCAAAAACTTACAAATAAATAATGAACTCAAAAGACAGCAATAAAAAATAATAATGCAAATAATTAAATAATTTCTAAGCGTAAACAATACTTGTAAAACTTAATACAACTTAGATTTATTTTTGTAAATTCAATAATACTATTGCATTACGTTTTTCCGATCAATTTCAAATAGTTTTATACAAAAGGTACTATTTAATGAGACAGATTCTAAAAAAAACATTTATATATAAGAAAATAACTTGTAATGATTCGATTTTCCGTTTATTGTATATTAAACCTAGCTTCATTAAGGTTGTAATTCCTAACATTAGATGTTTATGAGTACTTATTAGATAATCAAAACTATTATACAAACTACACAAAAAATAATCTTCAGTCAATATCCATCAAATATTATACAAATAAATCTAAACGACTGAATTTTATGTATTTTTAATCATATCCGAGTCTTTATACTGAACAAAAAGATACTAGGTAATTATAATTTATTTTAAACTTATTTTTTTACGAAAAAACTAAAATAAATAATATTTACAAAATTTAATAACAAAAATTATTTCATTTTCCTTTGTTTTAAGACAGACTAAGAAGGATTTTAAACAGTATTTTTGATATTTTTCACGTTTTGCGCGTATGTATACATTTTTTTTGTATACGATTAGAAAGCATTATGTGTTGTAATGGTAAAAAAATCATTCTTATTAAAAAATCACTATTAACTTTCCAATACTATGTTATTTGTCTTTTATCATTTAAAGTTCTTAGGTAATTCATTGGAAATATACGAAGATCCATTATTAACCAAACCATAATGCAAAATTATTTATCAGTCAAGCACAAAACATTTTTTTGTGTATTTAAAAAGACTGATTCAATATTTTAGAAATTTTATTATGTTTTATTCCTGAAATTTGGAACAAAACAAGAAGTTACAGTTATCATTGATTTTAATTAATTAAATAATATGCCCATGTAAAATCAAAAGTAGTAAACAAAAAACGACTGTATAAAGCATGTCCAAACTTAAATAAATGAAGCACTAATGATCACGGTTAAAAGCAATTAAATATTTAAAGCCCTACAACAAAAGAACCCTGCAGTGTTGAATGCTTGTTTAAATACTATTCGACCAAGTTACGGTCAAGTAATTTACTGTTTACACATATAACAAGGAAACTACTTACTGTTTAAGAATATGCTATTTGTAGGTTAACCTTTGTTCTGCGACAATGCATGTCAATTAGTCAAGCATACTGAATCCTGTTTTTATACGATAAAAAAATGAATCGCCAAAATGTAAATACGCACATTACTACAGAGACACCTATTTTGCTGGCTCTTTTTTTGTGTTCCTTGTGTTGAAAGAGAAAAATTTTAAAAAAAAGGTCCACTAATTAACAAATAAACTTAAAACATATGACTCTACAAGGTTTAGTCATTCGTTATATCATGTCATTTAAATACAAGCGTTCAACAATGCTGTGTTCTTTTGTAGTAACTTTTTAATTTCTTTTCACCGCATCCACACACAAAAAATGGGAATGTAACAACACAACGTGACCTTGTCAAAGCGTAACTCTCATATTTTACGTAGAGGGGAATGCAATCGACGTGACTTTGCAGCGTCAAACGCTATAGCAATGATCTCGTGCGAACTAAGCATGCGGTGACTTTCTCTGGTGCCTCTGCAAAACAAACAACACACATCGTTTAGGATGGACCGCATGCAAAGGTCACGTGGTACTCATTTGCTTTTTTTTGTGAAACAGATATCCAAATCATACTTTTCTTGTTATTACGTCATCAAACAGGTTGCGGAATACCGCCACTATTTTTTGTCATTCAAATATAGAATATTGAAACGTGCACATCTTTCAATTTTCACTGCCCGTTTTCTTCAAAAACTATTGTTACAGTGATTGTATTCTCGAAAAATTTCATTTGTATGCTTTGTGTAGAAATGTGTTATTAAATTCCTTGTCGTAGGATACAACAGAATGTATATATTTTTTATTAGTTAAATAAAAATCTGTTTTTATTGATTTGAGCATAAAATTGAATATTTACTACATAACAACTTCATGAATAATTCTTAACTGTAAAAATTATGATTTTACGTTATTTCGACCCCATCTTTGTGGTATGAACACTGAAAGCAAAAGAGTATCAAGAGACCGTAACGATACAATGACATGATAGAGCTCAAAACTTAAAATGATACAAGCATTTCGAAAACACCCAAAAATAAAACAAGCATGCCAAAACCCGGGCACAAAATGCAAACACCATGCGTGAACTATAATAAAATAAATATTTTTGTATCTACCCGCAATTTTTTTAAAGTGTTTCTAGCACAGTAAAATTGCAAGTAACTTGCTTGGATCATTTTCATCCATTTATACAGGGTGTACCAGGAAACCTGTACCAGCGAAGGTTTGGGATTAGGGGACACTAATACCAAACGTTTGACCCTTATGTATGTTCCGCGATATTTAACAGTTCTCGAAATATGATTGTTTTTTGTTTATTTAAATTTCAGGGGTATTAAGCAATAAACAATTTCTGTATAATGTTTCTTTTATTATTTTTAATTAATATTAAGGCTGGTGTCTTTGCTCACCGGTACGAATGAAAAAACACCCAAGTTCTATCTACTAGCAGGACTAAAATTTATCACTTGATTTCAAGATCAAGAAATTTTTTTTGCAAAATAAAAGAAAATTATGTCAAACGTTAGGTATAAGTGTCCCCTAACTCCGGATTTTCGCTGGTACAGGTTTCCTGGGACACCCTGTATATCTATATATAAGACGCCAACACAGCAGACTTAAGGTTGGTATCGTACTGTTATAACCAATAGGTTCATCCATAAGGGCTGATCTACCCGCAATAGAGCTGTGTCCGCACTTTTGGCACCAGCTCCCTGAACCGCGGAGCTTGAGGTTCAGTTCGCGTCTGCTGACGAGTGCGTACACACGCTGCTAACGAGTTCCCACTCTCTCCTCAGTTGTGACAAAATACCAATAAACATTTAATTAATTAATTTTGTTTTTTTTTAAACTGTGCGCGGAAGCGTCTTCTAACAGTACGCATCGGTCGTATCAAATGAAACGGATTAATTTTCCACGGCGTCCAATATCCGGATCGATCGGATTGCCATTGCGAGTATCAGCAATCGGATTGCCGATGCCATATTATACTCAAGTAATGTCATTAGTTTATTCTGCATGTTCATCTTTTTTTCCAAACTTGCAAATAAGTCTGCCTTTCTGTAAATTTATCGTCAAAGTGGGACGCCCGCGCCACAGGTTTTCCTATAGGGGTGTTTGTAAATTGTGCAAATGATTTGTTAATAAAGATATTTGATTTGAGTTATTCGGATTTTTGTAGATCGGATTCCGTATGACGTCATCGGTACGCATTGCATGTAGGCATTGCACGGTGGACGCTGTTGTTTCGAGTTTTATACGCTAGTTTTTATAGTTTACTAGCTGACCCGGCAATCGTTGTTTTGCCATATAAATGTTAAGGGTGGACTACCCTTATCACTAAGTGGTATGAAAAATAGATGTTGGCCGATTCTCAGACCTACTCAGTATGCTCACAAAATTTCATGAGAACCAGTCAAGCCGTTTCGGAGGAGTACGGGAACGAACATTGTGACACGAGAATTTTATATATAGAGATCTAATTCGTACGCGATACGTATAATAAAGGAAAGACGTGGTGAGGTCGCGGAACTATCACTAAGCAACGGTTAGCAGCGGTAAAGTCGCGCCATCTAAAAAGATCACTGCAGGAGAGGAGTATTTATTTATTTAAGCTTTATTGCACAACAAAACTTTGTACAAAAGGTGGACTTAACGCCGTAGGTCATTCTCTACCAGTCATACCTTTGGGCTAAGCAGAAATGAGTATGCGCGGGCGCAGTCGCTATCTCGCTCGCCTCCCACGCAGTACCACTATTTAGACCCATATATCGTTTGGTGCTCGACTCACCGTTATTTATATATGGCTTTTGTTCCAGATATGACAGTTTAACAACTAGTCTCCCTCTTTCTCTCTTTGTCTACTGCTCAGATGTACCACATCTGAACTTGATACCCCTAAGATAAAGCTTAGCACATTGACGGACAATCTGCCGGACACAATAGAGGTTTTATTGTTATATAATGTTATATGGTGTGCAGTGTCTGTGGATGTGTTAAGATGCCTTAGGATTTAGCCTGATATGTTGCCGTCCGTACAAAGGTTTTAAAACTAAAAATTGACTTGAAACAAATAAAAATACGAGTGAAATTACCTCAGCATCGTCTATATCGTCGGTCAGCCCGTTAAATGTTGTATTTCTGGACGACCAGCCGTTGGAGTTGTTCGATATCGTCACGTCTACACCTGGAAATTGAAAAATAATGTTTGGTTTTGGCTTTCAGTTTGCAGTTGGCAGTGGTTTCTCCTTCAGAAACATATTATTTACAGATTACCTACGACGAACGAATTTACTGACGCTAAAAAGTCAAACTACTCGTATATTCGTAAGCTTAATTTTATTAATTACATTATAGTAAGCAAAACGAAATAACCATTGTCGTATCGGCGAGTTTCTTGGTAAACGCCCTGATATGTCAAAATTGCTTAGCAGACCTTTTGATACGTCAAATTTTCTAGTAGACCGCACGTCACTACAGGTGGGTTGTCATTATAGCATTTATTTCTTCATAGTCGCCGCTAAAATCGAAAACTATACCGCAGTATTCTTAAATACATGCGATCCCCTCGGCTTCTTACAATAGATTATATGACACCACCAATCGTTGTCATACTTTTTATTATCTGTCAAAACGGTCTGTCTCCATAGATTTTGTATGGGAATACATGAACGTGACGTCACGGTCATGTATCAGAAATCGGAGTCAATTGACCGAATATTTATTGAGTTGTGTGTGTTTGATAATTGGTTTCTACAGCTTTTTGAAAAAATATATGTTGTATTAACTTCATAGGGGCTATGGATTTTTTAACACCATGGTCTTGTCAATATTTGACATAGGTGTCATCATGCCAATTAAATACCCCCTTCTACGACTTAACCATGGACCACTGACACTGACAAACGTCTAATTAAAAGTGACAGCTGTCAAAACTAGAATTCGTCGCCAATCGGCGTATCCTATCCCGACATTAGTTCAATCTGTGATGTTATAAGCTCTTGATTCTGAAGTTTTTCTAATAGTATTGTGGCGACCTCTACAGTTCGCCATCACAAACGCATGCCAAACGGCGACAAGCACGACAGCGAGCGCTGATACGGCTTCATATGCTAGATGGCGCTGTTAGCCTAGTACCGCACATGAACCGCGATATTTAAGATTTCGAAGAATAATATAGATAGACAAATCAAGATGATGTCTATCGGACCTTGGTCCCCGACCATAACACCCGGTCGGTAGGAAGCGCTTCCCTTTACCTTCCTAACTCCAAATCAGTTGCGCCAAAGTATTTAGGACAATTTTTCCCGACTGCCAATGAAGGGTTATTGTACTCACTTGAACCATTGCAGCCTGAGGAACCTGATGAGCCAGAAGAATTGGATGATACTGCCTTTACTGTGGTCTTTGTGTTTCTGAAAGGGAACAAACAAGTTTGTTACTTGTTTCCTATTTATACATTTGTGTTCTATTTATAACCGACCTAAAATTACAGAAAAATCTAATTATATGGAATAACAATAATAATATACAACACCATTACATACATTGATCTGACTCTGTAGCTTAAGCACCTGTGTTACATATATCAGAATCAACAGCGGTATTACAAATAAACTTAAATAAATACATTTAACACCCAGACCACTACAAAAAGACATGTTCATGCACACAAATGTTTGTACAGTGCGGGGATCGAACCCGCAACCTCTTGGTTAATAGTCAACTTCTTAACCATTACATCAAAGTGGTCGTCAATAAATGTTGTGCAATAGTTATGTATTGATCATAGAATAATTAGCAATAATGGACCGAATATTTATTGAATTTTGTGTGTTTAAAAATTGGTTTCTACAGCTTTTTGGAAATATTAACTTCATAGGGGCTATGTTTTTTTTTAAACGCCATGGTCTTGAAAATATTTAAGATAGGTGTCATCATGCCCATTCGTAGCTGGAAGTGAATATTGTCAACCGTCAATAAATTTAATTACTGCCTGTTCACGCAACGCCATCTGTGAACGCTTCATCAAACTACAAAGTCATCTCTTCGTCGCCGTGAACCATTGAAAATCGACAAAGAATGCGTTCTTTCGTCAACCCACTACGAGATGGCGCCACGGACGTTGCGGAGAGGGGGAACGGCGGCTGGAGCGCCGGGACACACACTTCTTCTATATATTCGAAAAAACATCGGCAACGATTACACGTATCCAAATTTTGTACTTTATACTTAAATTCAAATAAATCCTTTGTTATTTCATCATTATAATATAGAAAATTCATTGAAGATTCCTGAGAAAACCAACCATAAGAGAAAGAGGAATAGGCTGGAGACTAGACGGATCTGGTCAGGCTAAAATCCCGAACACTGTCAAATAAAAACTACTTACTTAGCGTCTAGCGCGACTGCGTGGTGGTGCGCGTGCGGCGGGCGCGGCGGCACGAACGCGTCCACTACGACCTGCTCTGTGCCCTTTATCTCGGCGCGGCAGAACGGGCAGCCCTGGCCTTCCGAGTCCTGGAATAATAAATAATAAATAATTCGGGATCAGCCCTCTTTGCGAACCGGTCCTCTACGCACGGGGTGAGACGCGTGGCAGGAGGGCTACGACGGCACCGGTGAACACGGACCCCGCCGGACACTTGCGCTCGACACACGGAATACGACGAACATTACCAAAGCTCCGGCCGCGACCCGCATACGATTTCCTTGCACTAATTGTTTGTCCGGGATCATTTATGTAAACGGCAATAAACCAGCCCATTGATATACAGTCCGCTTTTCATTACGTCCCATAGGACCCTCACAATGGGCAACTGCAAAACGCAAGGGGTGGAGTACTTTTGAAGTATCGCTTGCCCTTACGCTTTGCGCTTGAGAGTTTTGGGCGACGCGTCGAACCTGTCAGACACGAATCGGTGCGAACCTAAAGTGGCGCCAGGAAAATGTATTACGTTTTCGAGTGTTCCATATTGTAAATGAAGAAAACATTGTTGTAACGGTCAACTACTAATGTCAAGTGTTAGTGATTCCGGCTCAAAGGCAACAAGCTGTAAAGGTCAGCTACTAATGTCAAGTCAAATGTCAAGTGTGTTGTTGTATGTTGTAAATAAATTAAACACCCAAGCTAACCGTATGGCTTCTATTCGAGCACTAACTTATTGTTACAATGCATACTGCAACATACATGTAATCGTGCATAATGATCAAAATACTAAATTAACATAAACCATGTACGTAAATCGTACCTCATCAGCCTATATACGTCCCACTGCTGGGCACATGCCTCACCTCAACTATGAGGTGGTCCGAGCCATACTCCACCACGCGGGCTCAGTGCGGATTGGTGGAGGGGTAGTTTGTAAGATAAGTGACCAACCTTACTGTCAAATGTTATCAAGCCGCCCGAGGGCCTCTGACAAGGCTTATCGACTAATATCTATCGATATTAACCGGGACCAACCGCTTAACGTGCCTTCCGAAGCACGGAGATGCTTGTAAATAGACGTCACTTAAATGGTCAGAATGGTCACCCATCCCAAACATGACCGCGCCTTAGGTTGCTTAACTTTTGGTATCACTACCAAAGCGCTGCAATCACTGCGCCACAAGCACGTAAATCGTACAATTGTACTTAATGTTTTAATGAGACTCTTTTGACGGATTATTTAGCGATTTATTTATATTTAGTTTTAACCTGACGTTTCGGACCCATTTCAGCGTCCGTGGTCACAGGCAGAGAAAGTGTCTCATTTCAATGTCTACTGTTCGCGTAAACCAAAAAAACAAATAATGTAATTAATTATTTAGAACCATAAGTGAATTGATTAGCTTTGGTAATAGTGATTTAAAACCTTCTTTCAATAAACTTGTAATTTAATGATCATAATGCTATTTGTTGATTTCGCCCACAATGTGTATTGCTAGATTCGGTCGCCGCGCTCAAATCCCGCAATAAAACTAACCTCATACACTTTTGGCATAGTCGCTTGCTAGTGTGTAGCCATGTAAGTTTAAATATTGCAAGCCTACAGATAACAGCACACTGCAGTAAATTAGTCTCTATGACGATTTAAGGCAAGCGTTCACAGATCAGTATCGTACGCATCGCACGCAACGGATATTTTTTTTACTGATGATCGGATTGCCGACGCGAGTATCGATACGCATTGTCGGTGAGCGATCAGTACGGTGCGGATCAGTAGACGCAGTTGTATACGTTTTCACACAAAAGACAAAGTAAAATCCGTTACGTGCGATGCATCCGATGCGTGCGATACCGAACTGTGACCGCTTGCCTTTAAGTAAAAAAAATAACCAAGACTCACAATCTGCCAAGCGGTGAGGCACGGCGTACACAGTAAGTGGCCGCAGGGCTCTATCCTTATGTCTTTGTCGTTCTCCGCGCAGATTTTACATAGTTGAAACGTGCTACCTGGAATTTGAGAATTAATTCATTTATATAATATGAATAATAAATATAATATAAGTAATAATAAATATAATATTAATAATAATGAATATAATATTGTTAACAGTAAATATAATAATAATAAATATTATATAATTATATTTGATAAAAAGATTAAACAATATTTAACAACTTAGATTATGGACCCACAAAGTTTTCAACTTACCTCCAACCAAAAAAAGTTGACTTAGTCATAAAAATATGGGACCGATATATGTATATGATAACTAAACTAATCTTATTACAAATGTAAGTGTGTGCGTAGTGTGAGTGTGTGGTGTGCGTGTGTAGAATTAAAGTGTTTGTGTGTACATATAAGAGTGTCCAAGAGCTTGTGTGTGTATTGATTTTAGAAATAAATGTTCTTCTCATTTTAAATAAGAAATAAATAAGTAAGTATATTGAGCTTCTGGACCTGTGTTTGCACATCTAAAGAAACTATTGCCACACTTTTTGGGAGTATATTTGGAGTTTTGACCGGTCGATGTCGGGGTAATTGAATTTTGAGCGCACAGTACACTCAACCGATACACAAAAGGTTGCAGGTTCAAACCCGAGGCAGTCAAAATTATGTGTAACAACTGCTGTAGTAGCTTTTAAAATATGACAAACTCAACGGTGGCATAGCGAAACGTTGAATACGGCTCACCATGGCTAGATGGCGCTACTAGTCACGTGACTCGCAGTATGGAATCATCGCATTGTGTAATTATTGAACTTAACCAACATCAGACCACCCTTACCCATTTCACAGTACAGCTCATACTGCTCCTGCGTGACCGTTATGTGGTCCTCGGCGGGTGATATGATGGCGCTGCTGAGGTCCGGGTTCACATCCCGACCATCTGGGTATAGGTAGCTGGAACATTGAAATAAAAACGTGTTAGATAAATAAAAGATTATTGTAATTTGAATAGGAATCAGTTTAGAAAGGAGAAATTCTGAAAGTCGGTTTAAAGTACGTAGAAATTATGATTGTTGGTGAAGAAAAGTACTCCATTATTAATAATGCAGCGAAGAAGTGTCCATCAGGTAGATGGGCGGAAAACCTAATAACAGGTCGCGAGATCATATCATGATTATGCAGGCTAGTGGTACTGATTTGGATATATTTGGAGCGGACCTGGTGTACCTATGAGTGGCCTTAGCTAATTATCATGATGCCTCGTAACATACATCGTGTAACCGGAAAAACTATTTTGGTCAGGATTTCAACCTGGGACTGCTTGGGAAAATGCCTGCCTGATCTAGTCCTTATTTCATGCATATTCATCAATTTCATTCCGTTTATATAGCTTAGCCATATCACTAAATTTTGATAGTGAGAGAACAGAGTAAATACCTGTTGCGACGTTGATTTCAACTTAAAAGCATAGCTGCTAGTTAATTCGTTCTTGAAATTATTGCTAGTAAGTTAAAAGCATCAACTGAATTGAGTACAATTTAGTAAGTCTTAGATCGACCATATCTCTATAGATCCAACAACTTTTTAGGGCAATGATATGCAGTGAAACTTGAGTCATACCTCGATTGCATAATTGCACCTCAGATATTCAAATGCATGTCACCATCTGCATATAAGATTTACATTGCATCTTAAACTGATTCATATCATTCAGTCTTCCCATATATGGAGGAATTGCGAAGTTACACCTTGAGTCATATAATTCTCACTGTGAGTGTGGAGCGAAAAAACATCGACTTAGAACATGAATCTTTATTGCGACGATTCGCATTTAAAATTACGAGTAGATAAAATTCCAATTTAAGTCATTTATTCCTTCCCCTCTTAATGTAGGGATACAATAGCTTTGACAACCAAATAACCGACGTTGAAATTTCGTTCAGACATATGTCTCTTAAGGTTACTTTTTACCACGATGGTCTGGATGTGGAACGTAATGTAGGGCAAAACCTTATCATAATGCTGTATTAAAAAGACTGGTAGTTGATCTATATATTCAATAAAGCCTTGCACCATTCAATTTCAATAAAGTGACGTCACACCGTTTATTAGCTTGAAGAACAATGAAAACTTTCTGCCTTTGTTTGCTACTACCAATAGTATTTGGGAAGACAAAAGATATTATACTCCAAAATGTCTTTGTAGTATGCACTGTTGCGAAATCGTAAGGGAATATGCAGTCACCATTGCGATTGTATGAATGCACAATGAGACGTAGTGAATAAGGAGTATGACTACGACGGTAAGTATCACAGTAATAACAACTGTTTTTTTTAATTATTTTCAATTTGACCCAGTGCTAGGTATAAAGATAACTTTATTGAGGAAATAGATTAGATTCTGAATCTTGGACGAAGACCACTGGACACGCAATGATAGGCAAGTAAGCATAGTACCCCCCTCTAACACGTAGTCCGATTTTTTATCAGACTCGACTGACTTGGCCGTGTGATGTTTGTCAGTGTGGTGACTTCAACGAGTAATTTCACCCCAAAAATGGGTAAGTAAAGGTCCGGAAAGACGAAAAATATTTTGTTTCACATGTAAGTAAAATTGTATCCTATTATTGTAGTTATTTTTTCATTTATCGAATAAAAATTATTTTTCTTAAAAGTGATAAAAGTGATATTACCGTTTTTAGAAGGTTATATATTGTGTAAGGAATGCTTGTAAAGTTCGGCATTTTTAATTCAGTTGGCTTATAATGTCAAAACCTTGGCATGAAAATATCGATAAAAGCGAATAATTTATATTAATGTTAATAATAGGTAATAGTTAAATATAAATATTAATAGTTTTCCAGTTCACCCAACAAGAAAACGCATTTGGTTAGATGTAGCCGTCCGAGAAGGTCGGATACCCAGAACATGCTCTAAAGTTTTCAGCGGATGGATGGATGTCTTGGAGTCTATACATACGGGATGTGCAGTCAAAGGTGACAGTACGGCTGATAAAATGATTATGATGAAAAGTACTTACAATCCCTCTCTATATCCATCTAGGAGTGCTTGCACCAGGCTCTTGTTCTGTGGTATGGTTTGCAGTATCTCTCCGTCAACCGTCACGTAGCCTATGGCCCATTGGCCTAGCCGCGTACATGATAACCTGAGTAGCAGGAGAAAGAGTTTTAACAGAGTATCAATAAAACCTTGTCTGCCGACTATATCATCGGATAGAAGCTTATTCATGTAAGTGTCTAAATTTTTTATTTATACTTGTTGTTGTTGTTTGTTTATATATTTGTTGTTGTTGTTGTTTGTTCTTCCATTGCTCCAAAAGAGTGGTAGTGCAGGGCCTAATTATATTGGAACATGTTCCGTGATCCACTAGAAGTAAGATATTATTTATGATAAAATAAATAGTAAAATCAATCATTTTCTAATAGAATCTACCACATTATGAGTCACGTCATATGAAGAGACCGCTGGAGGGGAGGAGTTTGCGCATGGGAGCAGTCGCTATTCGCCACGTTTGTGTAGGCGCGGACATGAGGCGCGCTTGAATAGCCACTATCAACCTCCTACCCATACCTATATAATTAGATCCATATATCGTGTAGTGCGCAGGTGACCGTCAGGGTTTTTTATATGGCTCGACTTATAAGATAAATACTAGTCCTGCTGGTCAGTATTCTTCTAATGAAATCAACTATATCATATCTCATCTTACCTAAACACGTAGCTCCCAGCCTTGTTGATGTACTTCTGTAGGCGCGCCTTGACCTCGTCGTACGTAAGGAAGGCCACGTATCCTGGATGCGTCACAGCGAGCAGCTGCCAGTTTCTGAGCAGCGTGCTCCAGGGTTGAAATAGCCTGGAATATTTAGGGCAACTCATGTTAGACGAGAAATTGTAAAATACGGGTTAGAATTTCCAGGAAACGTTTAACAAGGTATTCCTGTTTCTAAAATGCAGGTATCCACGAAGACACTCCGAGAGATGACCTGAAAATTTTTAAGAGTGTCATGCGTCCACAAATACACAGGGATTTAACGATTACACTAAAATTTTAAAAGGTATGTTCCGTGGGGTGAGCATAAACTATCGTTACGTATTCATAGCGTTTACTATTTGTCCACTTGTCAGTTTGTATGAGGGCAAGAGTCAGTTTATACCAATGTGACGAAACGAATACGTTCGTGCTCACCCCTCACTGGTTTCTCGCCATCACTATTTGTGAAGTCAAGAACAGGATTTGTATACTCGAGCAGCAACCACATAATGTTGTCATCAATAGAAGTTGAGCTCATATGCCAATTACCCTAAAATGCACTTAAATAGAAAATTGCTGAAGTTCACAAAGAGTTTCATTACCACACCATCAAAATCACATACCTCGTAAACACATCAAACTCAAAGTTCGATATGAAGTCGTTGCACGTCAGGTCTATGGTAGTCTTCAGCGCCATCGTCTCCAGGCCCGAGGATATTGGGTGCACGTTGTTCAGCTCCTCCCGGAAGATCTTCCATGGCACAAGGGTGCTGTGGACAAAGATAGAAATAGTCTGAAATTTCGTGACATCTTTTGCGTAGGGCGCCATAACGGCAAGATGGAATGACGTCCTTAAAAAGACAACCGAAAGACCTAGAAATCTGAGAGGACTTATGATGATTATTCATGAAAATTTCGTGAAAACTTAAGGTTTGCGAAGCGCATAATGAGACCCTCAGTTGCCCTGCTAATAGCAGCACAAGGGAACTCGCAGAGATTTGAGTGGGTATAGTTGAGGATGGTAACGGGTAGTCGCCACTTTTTAAAGAGTTCCACATAACATAATATTGTCCCCAAGGTACTAAGTAGATATGCGTATCGCATTTCCTCCGTGTTTAAAAGGTGATGCAGACATAATGTGGGCAAACTTGGAAGATTTTGTGGGCGTAGGGTTGCAATGCGATTCGAGTGGAAGAATAAGAGCACTTGAACCAGCTGGCGTGCAGCTCCAATCCGATGTCAGATAAGTAACAGTGAACATTAGGTATATCGTACACCAGTAAGCCCTATGGCCCTAATGACAAGGAGTTCGTAATCTTATCATCCTGGGGATCAATCAATATTCAATTTGGGTCTGTCTTTCTGAAACTTTAATAAAGCCAGTTTGGGCAGTTTGTTTGCGTCTTTTTAAGTTAAATTAAGGGTATGTTCACGAAGGTGCAATATTTTCCCTTCAATGTCACATGGTTTTAATAAATAATTAACATTCCTAAAACTCTTTCGTAAAGGGGTGTAATATTTGAAACACTGTTAAAATTACTTGGACCCGACGTTTTGAATTAATTCAAACGTTTCTACGTCGCCATATTATGTGTCTATATACTCATAAAACAGGGTATTTTTTTTACATTTTATCTGATGCTGCTTCAATCCGATATGATACTACCAAGAACTTGCAACAACTTGGATACCATCGCAATAGCTATAATCATCATAAAATTACTATGCAAGTTACCCCAATTATGGTCCAGAACACTTAATACCATAATTATTAAAATTAATTGGTCCCATGGGAGTGGAGAGTGTCGTCATTAGACATTAATAGATATGAAGCATAGATTGAATATAACAGTTAGGGCTCACTCACTCACACACACTGGATTGGATACACACATCTTTGACAATTCGTCAAAAATGACGTAACGTTCAGGAACCCTATCGATGATTTAATGAATCGTTAATAAAAGACGGATCCTTTTTGTGTGAATACGCCCTTAATAATAATAACCCATTCTTTTTCACTATCATATCTTGTAACAGTTCTACACTAACCGAGGTTTATCCTTGGGTGCACTTTCATAGTACAAACAGGGATAATCGCCGGTTAGTGTCACATTTTCCTTAGTTCGATTTAAGTGTCTAATGGGCCTCTGCGTGTTGACTTCGGAACCAAGTACGTCTTCCAATAGACCGTGCTTGGAAAATATATTATGTACATGATAATAAATCGGACACCAGATCCATAGTATGTTAGTAGGTACCCAGAAAAGCAAAAATAAACTACGGATGGCTATATGATGTAAGAATTTCGGGGAAACTACTCGTAGTTCTTAACAATGGACTGGAGTTTCTCCGAAGTTTAGCAAGTGTGTTATATGTTTGCCTTACTTCTGATTAGTTTTATTAATATCTTGACATGTCAAATTGATAGTTAGCATTGGATTCAATCAATCCCACTGATTAATAGAATTACGGACGGTTAGGATGTTTCTACCTTTTCTATTACTACAACTTGAGCGAGACGAATTTCTCGATCTAGATACTATACGATATAACTACCTATCTACAACTTTTATTCCTTCCATTATACTTAAATAAGGAAGTATCAAAGATATGAGTGCAATGATTCATAAACTGCAAATGTAACTTCGTAATCCTATACATTTATATAGGATTACTAATTTATTCACGACGTAAATGTATCTAGAAAATGGGACAGAAATTATGAAATTAAGTTTCCTTGATACGAAACACTAATTATATTTCAAATTTGAAGGTTCTATGTCTGCTAGAAGTGCCTTAGACTTTTGGTGATCGGTCAGTCATTGAGTGAAAAAATAAAGAAAGTTTGATGAGTTACAATTCTTAAACTACTTGTTAAAATTGAATGAAACTTTAAATATACCGTGTTTATACAATGATTGTTTAGCAACTAAACAATCAAGCTTGTTGTTTTATCCTTAACGAAGTTATAGAGGGGTTAAAAAGGGACTGAATTGCTTCGATAAAAGGATGGTACATGGCCATGCCGTATTTTTGCTCGGCTTAGCGTGCCCACAGATTACAATTTATTTTTTACAAAACTACATTTTTCATTAAAAACCACTCTTATCTCAAGCGAATAAAATGCCACAGTTTTTCCTTCATGTCGTGTCTGTCCATCTGTTATCCCTAATTAAACACTGTGTCCTAAGTACCTATTTCGCAATTACCGGAATGAATATGCCGATATCGAGGGGGACTGGTGCCCGTGACAGCAGGCAGACAAACAAATTACCCAGACCGGCCATTTATTGTGATGGAGCATCGTATATTTACCCAATAGAGCAGGGATGGCGAACCAATAGCACTTTATACAATATTTTGGGCACGTCCAAGATCACAAATTTCATTGTGGATTAAGAAACACCGTGTTGAATAAGTGCTCGTATTTCATGTGATTCCTATTATGCTTCGATTTGAAGTGCTCGTGTAAGCGGGTTTAGAGAGGCTGATGGTAGTCTAAACTATTTTATGGCACGACTATAACTTTAACAACAATAGCATAGATATTCCGGTAGAGCGCCGAGTGGATTCAACTAAATTAAATTTATCAAAAAGTAATAACACCCCTCTTTTTGCGTGAGTTAAATAGAAAGGAGGATGGGGGCTAAATAGGAAAACTGACAAACACGGTGCTTTATCTTAAACTTTAGCTCGCAATAAAACAGTACAGTATTTATACGTGTGTGTGCTGTACATATGAACGAGTTCACACATCGAGCAATCAGAGCGCATTAGTTATTACAACAAGCGTGTTTTCGGAGTTTTTTTTAAAACATGTGAGATTTCGTCTCTATTAAGTGTATGCTCTATGTAAAGGGGCATCGGACAGAATGATGGTAGTAAGGTAAACTTTTTGGTCGAAATAGGCTTATGAGAAAGATGATTGAACGAACTATTATTCACAATGCTTGAGCTATTGAATCCGCGAACGGAACATTAATTATGTAATTTTTTTCTAAAAACTTCCGCTAAGGCTGCTATGAAAGCCAGAACCAGAATTCGTAGATCATTTGACTTGAAATATTTTTTTTAAAAGGAGAATGCCACTGCAATACGATGCACTCGTGAGCGTGACTAGTAACCACAAAATAATCCAGAGACATTTCGTTCGAATTTAATTCCACAAATTAACAAGCTAAAGGTTTGCCGCAAGAACTAGGTTTTTCAATATTAACGTGCAGTTTTCGCACTGAAATCGCATTCGGAATACTGAATGAAACTGGGTTAATATAGAGGATGGAACGGTGGCCAATCCCATTTAACTGTCCATATTTAAATTCCCATTTGTACGTATAGATAAGTTACATACGTGTTGAATGCGGTGTAGCAGAAAGGACAATTTTGCATTTTGTGTACAGTGTCTGTAGCTGCCTTATTGCTCTATGGCTTTTACTTCATACCTAACTAAATAAGTATGATCTACTTCAATATTTCTATTGCGTTTGTAGATGACATGCTTGGGTGAGCTCAAGAGGTTTCTGTTCTGTTAGCGTATTACGTGTATTATTAAAAAAAACTTATATGAAAAAAGAGGCCATATGTCAGACAAAAGCCGACATTTTGTTGATTGAAACCAAAAAGACATACCATATTGTTCAACCAATAACAACGAAAACTGACGAATCTCATGTCTCGTTGGGCTAGGTCTTGGGTCAAGAGCAAACCTATCCCAAATAAAAAAAAACCGGTCAAGTGCGAGTTGGACTCGTGCACCGAGGGTTCCGTACAAACCTGTAGATAAGGAGTAGTGTAGATAACTTTGAAATTTTCAAAATTGTCAAAAATATTTTTCAAAAAAATTTTTTTTTATATGATGAAACTGAAAATTTACGGTTTTCGTAATTTTTCCTATATCTGTACTATAAGACGTGACTTCGTACTAAATTTCAAGATTCTAAGTTTACGGGAAGTACCCTGTAGGTTTTGATTCCCGTGCGAGTTTCGAAATTTTGCGGATATTTGCGACCTAAATAGCTGTATCTTTTGATTGCGTTGGCTTAGAAGGTTGATTTCTCTACAGCTTCCAGGGACAGTAGACCTAAGTATCATATAGAAATTTCAGTTTGATACCTCCACGCGTTCCTGAGAAAAACTGTCTTGACAGACGGACGGACGGACGGACGGACGGACGGACGGACGGACAACAAAGTGATCTTATAAGGGTTCCGTTTTTTTCTTTTGAGGTACGGAACCCTAATAAAAAATAAGATTATCTCTCAAAAATACTTACCGAAGTTGTTAAAACTAACGACATAATTAGCGAAGAGGAAACATTTTGATACTATAGATACGGGATTTCGAGTTTATTTGGACCTAATAAGCAACATGATATCGGTAGTAATGAAAATAATGAAGGAAATCAATTACTTGGACTGATCACACAAGATTGGGACACATTCAGTTTTGAAAGAAGGAAATAAAATTTATTATTATTTTTGTACTTGTACATCTGTATGTAAGAGATGGCAAATTTCAATAGCATACGCTCTTCTGCATTTATCGCATCAAATTCGTAAGGCAAGCATGCCAACTATGTTGGAGTAACTGAACTGTTTACACGAACCGACGACAAACTATTGGTTTTACGTCAAACTGTACCGAAAGATACGTAAGAGTTTGAAATCAAAGTGAGGCTAAAGTTGTTTTCAGTTCTAGACGCTGATGTCTGGTAAAGCTAACTTTAAGAAATAGGTGTCTTGAATTCTTGTTTTAGTCAAAAAGTTTACGCCTTAGGCCTTGTAGGTAGACATTGTTACAGATCTGGAGGCAAGATGCGTACAAGTAACTTTATTTCAAGGACTTTTTTACAAGCTTTTACATAGTTAGTTTCGCCTATCCCGATGTATTGCTCCCTTGTAATCAAATCTCACACGTCGAAGTTGAGCCGAAATTTAGTTACATACCAAATTTGGACGATAATCAATAATTTGAATAAATAAGCTTGTTTAAAAATAGAAAACATTTTGATTGTTTACAGCTTATTTTAGTCGACTCAGTACATGCGAACACTGTCTCTGCCGAAAAACAGAGAGCGAAGTAGCATAAGATCGCTTCAAAGCAAAAAAATATCTTTATATCGATATCTGCATCAATAGTAGGGCGCAGTCGCATCTATTATAAGTTGCTAAATGAATGCTCTTACCATTCCTTTTACACCAGCCTGGCCTAGGGCCTAAAAATATGATTGAGGTACCGTTTTAAAGATCTCGGCGAGTTGACTGGACCAAACTCTTAACATTTGTTGTAATATGAACAGTTCAAATGTTCTCGAATTTTAAAGTAGTAGTTAATTTGTTTGAACTTGTTTAAACACATTTGCGCCGCGACTCCGTCCGCAGTCGCGGGCGAGCCGCTAGTCGACTTTAATACGTTGACAACTTGAACTATTTTTACTGTTAAAGTTACTACGAGTTTAGCGGAACAAACGCCGCAAAACCACTTAAATTCCGTATATTGTTTGTCAAGCAAAACAGCGGGGAAACAGTTTTAATTAGATTCTCTTCGCGCGAAAAGCCATTAAGCATTGAACGAGATTTAACCCTTCTAATTCAATAATCCTATGTCTCTGCGCACAGCATTCAGTAATCAACCCTGTCACACCCCAGCTATATGAGACGCTACCTGTACTGCTAATGCGTTTTTAAATATCGCTAGCTGGCGAACGACAAAAGCAAAGATACTTTTTAACCCCTGACGAAAGAAAAGGGTGGTATAAGTTTGACTCCTATTCTGTTTGTGTTTTTCCTGTGTGCATCGTTGCTTCCGAACGGATGGAGCGACATCAGTGCGGTTTTTTTATTCGAAAGAAAGTTAAATCGCAGTGTTTCTTAGCTATAACTAGTCTAAATCCGTCCAGCCGTTAAAGCTCGCCAGCTGTTTTCAAATCAAATCAAATCAAACATTTATTTGCTAGAATACTCAAAAATATGCAAGTTACAAACTTGCAGATGCAGATCTTAAAAAATAGGTTGATGCTGTATTCAGCCTGCATGCAGGCGTGCAAATATTAACAGTAATTTTAACAATTCTATAAATAAATAGGTCCGTTTAAATTGAATAATCAAATAATGTCAAAATTACAATAATAATGTCATAAAATTAAATTGTCTATGTCATTTTAAAATCAGGTAAAAGCAATATTGTATAAAAAAAAATAATAATAATAACAATTCATAACACATTATTTGACAATTTTAAAATAATCTTTAATACTATAAAAATTCTCCTGTAACAACCAGTCAACCAACTTTTTCTTAAATACATTTCCTTCAAGTTTTTTGAGCTCCTCGGGTAAGTTGTTATATACTACAATACACATATTATAAACACTTTCCCTATCTTATATTTCTTGGCTCATTCGGGGGTTTTTTAACAGGAGAGTTATGATATTTTTTATGGGTACTGCTTTACTAAGCTGCAGACGAAAGTGAATTGAATAGCCTCATCACTATTTAGTTACAGTGACAAAAGGTCAGAACCGTGATACACAAACATAAGAAAGCTCCAAGCCGAAATACGATTAGAATGATTTAATGTTTGTTGATCTATAAGTTTGACCAGTTGCCCTTAATATTTTGATGGTCTTGGCTGATTGAAGAAGAGATAGAGAAATGGGATAGCCTCGCTATCAAGCCATTGGACAAAGCTGCTGACGAAAATGCAATGATACATTCGATTTTTTTGATGTTTTCTTGGTTGCCATTTTGAAATTCAAAATTGTCTTTCTTCTCTGGAGTTTTTTTTATTAACAGATAAACGTCAAGGTAAACATTATGGCATCTTTATAAATGTGAAAGAAAGAATCTTTCACATTTATAGCATTAGTGTGATCCAAACAAATATGTTTGGATAATTAGATGTTTATTCGTCAATTACGCTGAACGGATTTTGCTGAAATTTTGTATAATTACGGATTTAGATGAACAAACGGGGTATGAGCTGACTTAGGTGATAGGATACTTTTTATACCAATTAAATGCTCGCTTGGGATAAACACGTCTGCGCGGACCAAGTCGCGGGACGGCCGCTGGCCTTGCACCTGGCCGATTTTAATTTTGAATTTGGATTGCCTGTTGCGCCGCTCTGCACGTTAACGTTTCTATGCTTTAGTGTATAACCAGGGATGTACTCGTAATCCCACCGACCATTACCGGTTCCGACCGGTCCTATTATACTTAGCTTATACGATCGCTCTAAAAATAAAGGGAGGATGTGGTTTATATTAAAACATGTCAACTCGGCAGCGTAAGTGTTAATCCTCGGTAATGAGATAAAAAAAAATAGAATGGCAAGATTGTAATTTTGAAACATTGTTTTAAGAAATCTAGTATGAACCAAGGGCTTCTCATCTACATTCCTGATGCGCACTGCAATAGAGTGGTAGTAACCTATCCCAAATAATAACAAAAAAAGATTGAGTCAAAAATTTCAACATAAGTCACTAACCTAAAACTTTTTTTCTCTCTTTTCAATCCACTGAAAGCGTTGGACTTTATAATTTAAGCGGCCTTAATGAGAACTTTTCCAACGACATTAGAAATGGATATTTCCACGAAAGTAATATCAAAATACTGGCGTTTTGTATTACGAAACCAATTGAGATTTTAATAAAGCTGAAAAGGATTTGAGTAACTTTACGCTTTATAGTCATAAGTCGTGAATTTATATTTAAATCAATCTGCCTTTCAATAAGCATCAAAATGACCATCAAAGAAAGGCATAAGGAAAGGATCATTCCTAATGGTATTGCTGTAATAAAGTGTTTTATAGAAGCACACAGCGTTTGACTGGATATTAAACAAGTGTATTGTACTTTCTAAAATACGTATGTGTACGTTATCAGATTTGGCATGCTGTGTTTCTCTGTAAATCTGTAGAAAAATTATCATAAAGCCGTATAAGTTGTAACATAAGGAAGCATTAATGTATCAACAGTTGACGAACCTTATATATAAATAAAATGAGATTTTAAGTTAAAGGTATTGATAACATTTTGATTAGTCTATATGATACGAAATTTTCTTGATACTTGACACTTTAATAATGAAATAGCATGGCTTTCGATTGATTTTCAGAATGATTTGACTTTTTTCAGTAGTGGACGTCTTGCATGCAGCTAATCATAATGATGAAGGGGAAACGCTGGTGGGATTTTACTTTTAAAATAATTATTTATAATAGGTCTGTCTATGAATCGACATCAATGTAGGTACACACGACATCACGTCATCAGGTTGGACACTGCATCTTAATCATTCGTAACAAGGGTGTTTAAGCAACAAAACTGGGTAACCTGATGTACTTTTGTCGGTACCCTAAATAACCAATCACAAATGGACACGTAATTTCAATCTGGCATTAGTAAGGCTACCCGAATCCGTGTCACAGTGCGTAAAAGGAAATGTGTTTAAGAATTCATACAATTGCCTGGTACCATATTAGCTTGATCAATAGCTAGCCTGTACAAGAAAAACCAGCCAATCCTTCCCCTGATTAAATCCTGCGGAGTATTGTCAAGGGAATAAAGAAATAAGGTCCTATTTATTGTGGCATAAACAAGAAAAGGTCTTAAGAGACAGATAAATGAAGATATACAAGAGCTAAACCAAAATGAAGATTAAGTACATCTTCTAATTAAATAAGCTTTTTCTCTTAGAAACTTAAATAACTAAGCATTTTAGAGGCGAAAATTTCAACTTTAGAACTGAAATTCGGAATGTGCTGAGATTCTATCCCACTTTAGCAATACTTCTGATGCAGAGTTTGAACATTGCAGGATATAAGAACAGATAAGGTACCTGAGAAAGACTCTTTGGTTATCTAAAAATAAAATGCTAACAAGAAAAGTATGGAACTCACTACCTGCGTCAGTGTTTCCCTACAATTACAACCTAGAAATCTTCAAAGCTAGAGTGAACAGGTATCTTCCAGGTGAGCTCGCTCCATCGACTCAGTCTTTGCCTCGTTCGGGCTTAGTCTTGTGTCAAGAGCAACCCTGTCCCAAATAAAAAAATTAAAAAAAAAGTATTTAACCCCTTGAGCATCAATAAAATATATTTTGTGTTTAGTATATGTACATAAGTTCTTGTTACTTTCATATTACAGTAATACTTAACAACACTTTGTTTTGTAGATTGTTATAAATATTATTGTAAATTTTTGGACGACCGCTTGGTGCAGTAGTCTACATGTCAGACTTCTAAAACCAAAGGTCGTGGGTTCGATGCCCGCACAGTACAAACATATGTGTGCATGTACATGTGTGTTTGTATTGTACTGGTCTGGGTGTTTTCTATGTATAAAATGTATTTATTTAGAAAAAAAATGTATTTAAGTATGTTTATCCGTTGTCTAGTACCCATAACAAAAATGCTCGTAGCTTAATTTGGGACTAGAGAATTGGTGTGATTGTTGTGAAAAAATTATTTATTTATTTTTAATATAAAGTAGATCCAAAACCAGCACCGTTTCCGTACGCATTAAGAGGTAAAGTTTGCGGATTTGTTAGTTTACGTTTGTAGGAGATAATGTTTGAAAGCGATTTTATAAATTATTATTTATACATATAAATAAAGGAACATTATCCGCGAGGGTTTAAATTACTTTTTTTTAATAGTACACAGGGTAAGATACTGTTATTTTTATTACGACGACAGCTTTGGTCTAGTGGTTTGAAGTACGGACTACAATACCAGCTGTTGCGGGTTCGAGTCCTGGTAAGAGCAAATGTTTGCGTGATGAATACGAGCATTTGTACCTCAGTTACGGGTTATACGGTTTATAAATGCATTGAAGTATTTCTATCCGTCATCCTAGTCACCCTAGCACAAGTTTACTTTTCCAAATTGGTGTGTTCGTTGAAACCATTTATGAAATTTATTAAATACTAGTGCCCCCCGCGACTTCGTCCGCGTGGAATCCCTTTGTATTCACAATCGCGGTCGAACATGATAAAAAGTATCCTATGTCCGTTTCCTGGTTCTAAGCAAAATTGGTGGAGAGGTACCAATTTTTAGCCAATTCAGTTCATCCGTTATTGAGGTATAAAAAATGTAACCACTTTCTTTCATATATATAGATTTTTAAGTAGACCGTTTTACCTGCTCTATGCCACAGCCGACTATTAGCCGCCTCTTGTGCAATCCGAACAATGGCGTGTGAAATTGATTGGGAATTCGGAATGTGCAGTTTGAGTCATGGCTACTTTTTGCGTGGTGCAAAACGCGAATTGGCTATTGAATATCCAGCTGCCGTTTGTCTGTGTAAATTTCGTCATTCTACATGTTCACGTAATCATGGGAGATTAATTTTCTACATAATATGATCTGTTTTTTGTTTCATCAGATGGATCATCCAACGAAGGCCTCCTTCAGACACTTGCCAGCAGAGTGCATCCAGTCTGATCCAGAAGCTATCTTCACACGGTTGTACGTACAACCTATCCAACAACAAACTTTGTAATTTTAATCTCATTGTTTCTAATCTCATTGTTTCCAATCTCATTGTTTCCTATCTAGAACTTGACCACACCCAAACGAAATTAGCTAGTTCGATTTCTGAAAACTCAGAACTTTTAACTGGGTGGAATCCACATGTACAATTGACAGTTCAAAAAAGAGTTATCACTTTGCAATACAGAAATTTCAAGAGCAGACTAACAAACTGTAAAGTGCACGAACATTTCGCATACCGATAACGAACGAATGAACTAAATTCACATGTAAATTCTGGCGTTAGAACAACGATCCTCTAATCAGTAAGAATTATCCGTATCTCCAAATCTACTAATCTCGCTTTCTCGATCAGTTGCACTGGCATGACAGGGATAGCTGGACTCTTAAATACTAGTGAAACTTTAAAGGTAGAACCCCACTTCTGGATTACAATCATGTTGCGAGTTTGTTGGCGATAGTGGCAAGTTCATTAGACAACCGCTGAATTTCAGAGTAACGTCAAAGCTCGGCTTCTGATACAAGCGCTTTCGAAATTGTTGCCAGTTTCATAATTAGTTCCACTGCTGAAACTATCTTGAACTTTATCGATAAACATTATAATTATAATTTAAAATTTAAACTAACTGAATATCGACTAAATACACGAACACATTAAAATGTACCGTCACACTCTAAACACGAAATGTATCCTGATTTCTCGAAAGCTTTGATGAATTAGGCTTCTAATCAGACTGAATTGCTGTTTACATGCATCGATAATTTATTTAAATAACCGATTGATATTTCTTGGACATTTGACATGATTTAAGATATTGGCAGACCAGAAAAAAGAAAGGCAGTAATTTACTTATGCTAATTTAGTTAATAAGGGTTAATAAGGGACAACTCCGGAAGCGTGGAGTAGGGGCGTGGTGGCATTGTTTTTCAAGAAAGGAGACAAAAGTCTCCTGAAAAACTATAGACCAATCACGCTCCTTAGTCACGTCTACAAGCTGTTTTCGAGGGTCATCACAAACCGTCTTTCCGCAAGATTTGACGCTTTCCAGCCACCGGAACAGGCTGGGTTTCGTAAAGGTTATAGTACCATGGACCACATTCACACGGTGCGACAGGTTATACAGAAGACCGAAGAGTATAACTAGCCCCTGTGCCTTGCCTTTGTGGACTATGAGAAAGCCTTCGACTCGGTCGAAACCTGGGCTGTTCTGGAATCCTTGCAGCGATGCCAAGTCGATTGGCGGTACGTGAAGGTGCTAAGAAGCCTGTACAGTATGGCATCAATGTCCGTCCAAGTACAAAACCACCGAACAAAACCCATCCAGCTGCTTCGAGGTGTTAGACAGGGAGATGTCATATCTCCAAAACTGTTCACCAACGCACTGGAGGATGTGTTCAAGACGCTGGATTGGAACGGACTGGGCATCAATGTGAATGGCGAATATCTTACGCACCTTCGCTTTGCCGATGACATAGTTATTATGGCAGAATCGCTGCAGGATTTGCAAAAAATGCTGCTCAGTCTCAATGCTGCCTCGAGACGTGTGGGGCTTGGGATGAATTTGGACAAGACAAAGGTAATGTTCAACGATCATGTCATCCCAGAACCAATTTCCGTCGAGGGCACTACGCTCGAGGTTGTCCAAGAGTACGTCTACCTTGGGCAAGTACTGCAGCTTGGTAGAGACAACTTTGAGCGGGAAATTGCTAGAAGAGTGCAGCTTGGCTGGGCAGCATTTGGGAAATTGCGTCATATCTTCACGTCGACCCTGCCGCAATGCCTAAAAAGCCGAGTGTTTAACCAATGCGTCCTACCAGTCTTAACCTACGGAGCCGAAACGTGGAACATGACAGTCAAGCTGGCTCACCGACTACACGTCACTCAGCGCGCTATGGAAAGGTCTATGTTGGGGATCTCATTAAGGGATAAGATCCGGAACGAGGTCATACGACATAAGACTAAGGTAACTGATGTCGTCCAAAAATGCAGCAAGCTGAAGTGGCAGTGGGCTGGCCATGTCTGTCGCAGAACCGACGAGAGGTGGAGCAGGAAGGTTCTTGAATGGAGACCACGCTTAGGTAAACGTAGTGTGGGACGCCCCCCGGCTAGATGGACAGACGACCTGAAAAAGGCAGCTGGTAGTGACTGGATGCAAAGGGCAGGAGATCGTGCGCTGAGGCGCTCCTTGGGGGAGGCCTATGTCCAGCAGTGGACTGTAACAGGCTGATATGATGATGATGATATGATGAATTTAGTTAAGATTAGCTATTATGACTCAATATCTGTTATTACAGGTACCTAAGAGAATAGGCTAGATGTCGCTACCAATCGTTGATATACTCTTCATCATCTGTCAAAACGATCTGCCTCCATAGATTTTGTATGAGAATGCTCTAACGTGTCGTCACGTTAGATTATCAGAAATCGGAGTCAATTGACTGAATGTATCTTAAATTTTGTGTAATTAAAAAAATCTTCGGCTTTGGACATAAATTGGTTTAAATAACTCCTTTATAGTATACTCCATCGTCTTGAGAATATTTAGGATTGGTGTCATCATGCCTATTTATGGATTTAATAAGTTAAATTCTTCGGAGACCGCATTATAAAAATAGAGTATTTGAGAATACACAAACCTCAGTGGGTTTAATTGGAGCACGTCCATCGGTGAGATTGACTGACCTTGTTAAGATCGCAGATTTTGCAGAATCGAACTGGATGCAGGCCACTTGTAACCACTCGACCTAAAAGTTAATAGGTGCCTATGTCTAGCAGTTGACGCCGTGCGATGCTGAAGAGGTGAAGGTGGATATTATATGAATCTAGCTGACCCGGCAAACGTTGTTTTGCCATATAAATGTCAAGGTGGACTACCCTTATAACTAAAGGGTCATGAAGAATAGATATTGGCCGATTCTTAGACCTACTCAATATTCTCACAAAATTTCATGCAAATCGGTCAAGCCGTTTCGGAGGAGTACGGTCACGAACATTGTGACACGAGAATCGTATATATATGGAGATTAACTTACAAACGGCTTTTGAAAACAGCACAATATAAATCAGGTCAAATTCATAATTTTTGACATATTTTTGGACTCTGCCTGACTCATTGTCATAAAAATACTGGAAATATGTAATATTTTATTCACGTTATAATTTTTAATATGCTCACCTAAATGTAGGTCCCTTTTCAGCTCCTACCCTACCTAAAGGCACTTGGAACAATTTACGTTTCTCCTCTTCATAATCCAATGATCCCAAATCCAATAATGTTACGCGCCGACATTTCTCCTTTGCGCGACGTTGAAGAAAATATATATTTTGAGAGGGCGTTACACACGATGCGGAAACGATATTGCAAGAAATGAAAATAGATGTCGAAATCGGAGTACCTAGGTAAGGCAAAACATGTAAATATGCCTAATGCCAATATTAGTAAATGCAAATGCTGATTGATCGGGCATATGAGTTTTAGGAGAGTAAGATATCGTATCATACAGTACTTACTGTTTTACCAAGAGATGTCTTTAGTAATTCGAGAAACACCATACTGATTTCCAATTTCGATGTTCCATCGACAAGTAATTTTTTCAATGCTTTCAGCAGCATTTAATTGGCTTTATGCATTCTTTGCAGGTATTTTTTTAAAAACCGCACATAGTTAAGAATCCGAACTTAAATCGACCATCACCGAGCTGATAATAGAATGAAAAATATTCTATAATAGATTTAGTATATTAGATAATATAAAAACTGGGTTCGCTTAAAAAAACCTGAATTAATTTTTAAAAACAATTGTTAATTACATTTTGCAACATCAAGATAATAAAAAAATGTCCTGACTGAAAGTAAATTTATGGCTATAAAACAGCGCTTATGATGTTTTTTTTTTCTATTATCTAATTGAGTGAAAGTAACTAACATTGACATACTTGTTTATACATGACTACACAGTAGTTTGCCTAGGTAAATATAGACAACCCATCGACTGCACGTTCTAAAGGTTCTGTACTTTCAGTCAGGACAAAATTTTCCTATTATTTTGATGTTGCAAAATTTAAAATCTAATTTAAAACGTAGTCTGTCCAGGATTTTTTCAGCAAACCCATTTTTAATAAATTATCTTATATACTAAATGTACTATTAAATATGTTTCATTCTATTATAAGCTCGGTAAAGGTCGATTTAAGTTCGTATCTTCTACTAATATTATCTATCTGTTTATTCAAACGATCAATGCGACGACTCTGAGTACTCTGACGTAGCTCTAAATCCAAATAGAGTCAGTATTTCACGCAAATAAGGAACCTCGAAATGATTTTTAAATTCTTTAAAATCATATAAAACGCAGGCCATACAAGTTTCAACTTGCTTCCAAATAAATTATGTGTTTTTTTTAAATGTTATAAAAAAGACGAAGATGACATCTTGAGCCCAAGTAAGGCAACAAAGAGACTTTTGGGAGCCAGCGCAGACAAGCTATAGTATGTCATACTATTGAATATTGACGTTCTACTGACCTAAAGTTGATAAAACCCTCATTGAGCTAGTGGATCAAAGTTTGCATCTGTTCTAGTCAATCCTCTGCGTCTACGTATCACCCAATGTGCGGTCGGGAGTGAATGAAAACGTTAATGGCGTCCATTGAGCGAAGTAGATTGGACTAATCCATTTCGTTTACGACGCGATAAACTGCGAACGAACGTACTATATCGGCGCGAAACACGCTTCGGTGGTCGTGTGTAAACAAATGGTTATACTGAGACCGAAGCTATGTCTAATTGAGTGTTGAAAATGAAAGTTATGATCACTGGTCTGAGAACTAAGATTATGATGAAACAATTAAATTTACTTTTTCGAAAGCCTATAATCAAATACTTATGCTACGTAAATGAATACATACGAGTATAAGCAGAATATGCCGCGAGTTTACTCATTGAAATATAAAATGTAGCATTTGCACTCTGCGCGATTCGTTTCGTTTCCCTTAATTGAAAAACCTCATTAGAATAGAATGAGGTCGACACATTGAAGTATCGATTGATACAGTAGCGAATCACCTCAGCAACTCAACTACGATTTTTATATGAGTATTTCCTGTATATTTCCAAATGCCCCTCTTATTCCTACCGCATGAGATATCGGCTTAATGTCTATCATACGTAGTCAGTACTTCTCCTTGGGGTCATAAATCAATCAATCAGTGGAAACACAATATAATTATACAACGCTAATTATTTGTCACGCCTATATGTGGATTATGTAGTAGGATGTGTAACTATTTATATTCTCTTCTCTCTCATCAGCCTATATACGCTCACTGCTGGGCACAGGCCTCACCTCAACTATGAGGTGGCGCGAGCCATACTCCACCACGCGGGCTCAGTGCGGATTGGTGGAGGGGTGTGTGTAAGGTGAGTGACCAACCTTACTGTCAGATGTTATTAAGCCGCCCGAGGGCCTCTGACCAGGCTTAACGACTAATATCTATCGATACTAACCGGGACCAACAGCTTAACGTGCCTTCCGAAGCACGGAGATGCTTGTAGTAAGACGTCACTTAAATGATCAGAATGGGCACCCATCCCAAACATGACCGCGCTATAGGTTGCTTAACATTGTGCATCACTACCAAAGCGCTGCAACCACTGCGCCACAAGCACCTCTATATTATATTACACAAGTTTATATTTAAGTCATCAAATGTTTGTTTGTAATCCCTAAAATAAATAAATAATCTATTGTGGTTGAAAACGGCCGGAAAGGTTAACAGCATCCTTCGCATTCAGAGAAGTGAAAAGTGATTTTCAAACACAGATTTTACCATTACTACTGAAGCATTTGATTTAAAGTTCCTAGAGAACATAATTGAGCATTAAAATCACACGTTATGAAGAAGACGATTGCTAACATTAGGAGGTCAACGACTGGTAAACAATATATCGAAATAAGTGGAAACCGCAACAGCTGATCAAAAATATAAAATCAGTTATGTTATTCGTGGAAAGCAATTTTTTATGTTGACACGCCAAGACAAAGTGGAAAACCACATTGGTGCGCATTTAGGTAGGGAAAACAGATAACAGATGTTGTGAAAACCATTTGAGATCAGAACAGTAGAAGGGCAATTTCCTTTGGGTTATTGCATAATGTACTTTAAGCGACAGTCACTTGTGGTCATTGGTTAATTAATCTTACAAAAAAGTCTAAAATAAAGATATCCAAATGCTGAAAAAGTCAAGAGATGATGAGAGAATCAAGCAAAACACTGCATTTTTTTAAGTTGGTAACTCAACAAACCAACTACCATCAGTAGTAAAGTTTCAAGCATAATGCAGCTACTTAGTTCGTCACTGTGTGTTGTGCTTAGAACTAAGTTAGATATCTCACTAACACCGCTAATACAAGCAGTATATACGGTAAGCCACTTAAGCCGATCCAAAGATGCGTCATTCATTACTCTCAAGATATGTAAGGTGTAATATATATTCACCACAAGCTATATTGCCCTTTTCACTGTCTTAGGGATTGAATTTCGTAAAATCCTTTAAGTTCCTTTTGCACGATGAAGTCCTTCAAAGAAGTTTAAGGTCTTTACGATCAGTGGTTAAGGCTGTGTGTTGATCCATTAGTCAATTCTTCAGGACAAATCATTTTATATGATGTATAGATTTACATGCATATAACGTAAAGTGCACTTGCATTTGCATTAAATCTAGTAGACTGACAGAATGCTGCATTCACCAGAAATTTCTTTACTAAATAACAAACGAAACAAAATTCTTCAAAGGAATGTAACAAGAATTTTATTTGCAAAGGGTAATAAATGTTTGTCAACAATTTTTCATACTTAAGTACAGGGACTGACTTGTAAGAATACTCGATGATGAGTATATCAAATCACGGATTATCACAACTGGCCACGAGTCGTCTATATATAATAATTATATCTATCTAAATTGGGTCCTCGCAAGCTCAACGATTTTGTCGATTCATTGCAATAGAGTCGATATTTAACCAAGATTTGAAATCTTAAATAGTTCGAACACAATTTCCAACCAAACTTGGGTTTGATACACAGACAGTATACATTTCCCCTGCTTTGTGTCTCAAATCAATCTATAAACTTGGACGAAGTCCCTGAACACTGAACACACCAATGACAGGCAAGTAAGCATACTCGTAGTACCCCACTTGCACGTAGGCTGCTGTCTGATCTTTAATCAGACTCGACTGACTTGGCCGTGTTGTGTTTGTCAGTGTGGTGATAACAACGAGTAATTTCAACACCAAAAATAGGTAAATGTAGGTATTGTTTCTTAATTAAAATTTGTTCGGGAAGACGAAAATATTTTGTTTGTTTTGAATAAAAATGATTTCCTTAAAAATGATAATATTAAAATAAAATAATATTATGTGAAGGAATTAAAGTTCTGAACTTTTTATTCAGTTGGCTTAGTCATTCGTTCATTTGTCAATTTGTAGAGCATGAAAATATCGTCAAAAGCGTGTTCTGCTAACAATTCTTAGCCCCCCCTAAACCAAGTACTATTCATAAAAAACCTTTCATGTGCAGACTTTCGCCTAACTTTAGCGTTATAATATAAAAATGTAACTTATCATAAAAATATTTTAGTGAATTTTCCACTAAGTTATTTAATAGCAACTGTATTCAACTACCAAACCATGCCACTAACGTTCTTTCATTCGTTTACTCAATCATCACATCACTTGTCGATAACAAAAATCAACATATACAATCACCAAACGCCCAAATTTGACGTTTCAATATCCCCCCGTCTCGCAAAATTTCATTTCCAGTGGTAAATAGTGGTTCCAAGTCTATAATACCCAACAATAGACATTACGAGTGTGCGGAGCCGATAAGAAGTTGCGGATGTGTGTGAAACAATGACAATTTCCAATCGATGAGACGGGAATATTCCCACGGTTACGGTACGAGTCATGAAGTAACAGCAGACGACATGTCGTCGCGACACTTCTGGTTTCTATGTAATACCCTCCAAAGCTCGCGACATGGATTTGCGACGTGCTTATACAAACACATAGAAATAAATAATAGTTTAAAAAACTAAAAAACACGGTTTTATTGCTAACTAAAAAAAAAATTGAGTACAAAGAATCTATATTACAGTAGAGTAAAAAGCGTGGGTTTAAAAATTTGTTGCGTTGTTGCATTGTACATTTTCATCGCAAAAACAGCTGAGCTGAGTTTAAGAATTAGTTAGGCACTTTATATTTGCTCAACCAAGGGTAAGGCTACCAATAAATATAAAAATATCTACTTGTCTCTATATTGCATCAAAGAAGCGGACATAAATGCAGCAACACCGTTATTTAAGCCCCAGAGTACAATAAGGTACTTTGACTTGGTTATATACAGGGTGTCGCTTTGAGTATGGATCAAACGTAAACCGTGGATAGGCGACCTCAAGGGCTATCCATTAGACCCCTATGTATATTCCGCGAAAATGCGTAGTTTTCGAGTAAAAATTTTTTTTTGTTTTTAATTTTTATTTACGAAAAAATTACAAAAAAAAATTGTTCTGCCTAAACTTTTAGGATTAGAGCCGTGATTTTTTTTACAAGTAAGACAAAATATTGTGTTTCTTAGAATAAAATGTCAGACTCAAATTAAAACTAATAGTTTTTTTTTAAAAAATTGAAAAGTGACTCATTTTATCAAAATGAATTTCTTTCATGTAACTTTGAAAGGGCTTAACTTTAAAAACCTGCATAACAAAAAAACTTAATTCTTATCTCAAAAACTTGGCTAATTTATTAAAAACAAATTTGCAAAACTTTATTTGATTGCGACAAGGACTTTACCTTAAAATAATAATTTAAAAGTTAAAGAGGTCCATTTTATTGAAAAAGTATCTTACACTGGTTTGATAAGAAAATGTTGTCAAAGCATAAATAATGATAGTGTGTTGAATATTATGTACGTTTCTAATAGTTATTACGATGTAATGTAATAGTTTTCTATTAGTTCTGTTTAATACAAATACCTAAATTGTTCTTAAAGATGAGATTTCATGTTGAAAACAATTTTGTCGCTGCAAAGCAATTGGATTCAGGTAGACAAAAACCGGTTGCCCTTGAAATACTACTCGAGTGCGGTCGGTCGGTTGGTAGTTCATTCATTCAAAGTTGATAAACAATTTTTAGTCGTGCTTTGACTGCGCTATCGGTTGCTATCCTGATTACCGAGTGTTTCTACGAGTACACAACGCATTTATGGAAGGACGCAGGCCAGGCAAATCCCAGAACGAGGGAATACTCAGACAAGATCCAGATTTAGAAGAAAAAGTATTAGAAGAAATCGCAAGGGATCCCTCAGCAAGTACGCGATCTATCGGTCGGCGTTTAGGTGTCCCTCATCAAACAGTCCACAGAATATTGCAATCACAAGGCTACCACCCATACCATCTTAAAAAAGTACAGGATTTACTGCCAACGGATTACGAGCGACGAGTGGCTTGGCCACCCCGATCACCCGACCTCAATCCTGTTGATTTTTTTGTATGGGGTTATTATAAAGAATTAGTTTATCATAAAGAATACGACAATATCTCAGAGTTAAATGAAAAGCTCAGAGAAGCACAAAATACTATTCGACAAAAAGAAGGAGCTTTTCAAAGATTACGGAGAATTTTTCTAAAAAGATGTCGTTTGTGCATTGCTAAAGGAGGACATCACTTTGAGCACTTGCTTTAAGAGGAAAGTTATTTTACTTTGTCATTTGTATTAGAAATGTAGAATTTTTGAAAGTTTTCATATTTGTCCCAGATTTTGTAATTTGTGTGTATCTCTTTGTTGATTGTTAGCTTCTAGCCAGTATTTGGACTATTAAAGTATTGATTTAAAATTAATGTGAACTTTTTTTACAAAATACTCAGTATTTAAATTTACTGACAATTTTCTAATCAAACCAGTGTACTTTGTTCTTTAAATCGACGTCTTCAACTTTAAAATTATTTTTTACGTAAAGTCCTTGTCGCAATCAAATGAAGTTTTGCAAAATTGTTGCTAATAAAGTAGCCAAGTTTTTGAGATAAGAATTAAGTTTTTTTGTTATGCAGGTTTTTAAAGTTAAGCCCTTTCAAAGTTACATGAAAGAAATTCATTTTGATAAAATGAGTCACTTTTCAATTTTTTAAAAAAAAACTGTTAGTTTTAATTTGAGTCTGACATTTTATTCTAAGAAACACAATATTTGGTCTTACTTGTAAAAAAAATCACGGCTCTAATCCTAAAAGTTTAGGCAGAACAATTTTTTTTTGTAATTTTTTCGTAAATAAAAATAAAAAACAAAAAAAAATTTTTACTCGAAAACTACGCATTTTCGCGGAACATACATAGGGGTCTAATGGATAGCCCTTGAGGTCGCCTATCCACGGTTTACGTTTGATCCATACTCAAAGCGACACCCTGTATAAAGTACTTGAAATAACAAGATTACGATTACAAGCATGTATTGCTACAAACATAAAATATAATGTCATGTGTTGCAGCTACTCTTTACTAAACTGTAATAGGTAAAAGTATTTCTGAAGGCGGTCCTGAAAGCATTTTGCGATAGGAGCTTTCTAGAAAATGCAATAAGCTAGCACAGGCGGCCCGCAGAATAAGGCAACCGACCTACTTAGCTTTAGTAGTCTTAAAATTGTCGGAACATTTTTAATGGTGCCTTCTTATTGGTCAAGACCATTGAATTCTGGTTGCAAATTCATGAAATTGCAACGAAATGCATGCTTTGAATAGAATTGGATCTGGGTATTTTCCAAAGCTTCATAGATAAATATTATATTTTCACCTTTAGTTAATTATGTAGCTCCAAAAGTATATAAGTTACTATTGAATAACAATATTGAATAAGTAACTTTATGTCAATAAGGGAATTTGGGAGTAGCCGATAAGACAGAAAATTTAACAAAAAAACTATTCGAAAAAGAGGTAAAGTTCGAGTACTGCTCAGAGAAGGTACAAGTTACGAGCTTCATTAAATTACATTTAACACTAAACAAAACCCCTGGAACTTCAGCCTCAAATAAAAAAAGATTTACCTCATCAAGTACCAAAAATAGTACCTTAATACTCGTAGTAGAATAAGACCGGTGACCTACTTTTCAGTGCATGCAGCCTTTGAATTTGTGTAGACCTGTGGATGTAGTCCATAAGTTACGTCCGTATTTTCAGGTCTACCCAGTGCGTTCGCTCGCACTTACAAGCTCGTAGGAGTGACAGGGATAGCTACATCCGAAACTACAGACAACGGCTATGAGAGTAGGGCTGCAGTGCATTTTAAACTTCGCCCGAGGCTGGGGCACGCATTTAATACAAACTAAAACTATTATTGGGAAAGTCGAACTCGCTCGTTGGCGGATGGTAATCATATTTAATGCTAGAATAAGAAGAAATATAAATCACTCTTACAGACCTAGCGAAAAGGGTACCATCATATCACTGAAAAGTAAAATGTAAGTGAAGTGCTAAAAATTAACTACATAGTCATAAGATAGTACCTTATGCAGTTTCTCCACCGTCATAGGAGCGCTGAACTATGAAAAAAATCTCTTTTAACATTTTTGTGCATTTAAATTGTGTTTAAGTAATTAAAGAAAACAGAGATTTAAATGAGTTTAAAATATAGAAAGATTGTTTAAATAACTAATAAGATCATAAGAAACAAGACACAAATTAGAATAATATTTCAATAATATGAAATATGTACTTCAATTTCGTTAATATTTTTAAGCTAAGGTGAAGGAACCGTAAACTAACAAACACATTTGCAATGCAGCAAAACAAACATGGGAAGTATGATAAGTACATATTGCACCAAAAATTCAAACAATTTGTCTCATGTTTGTCATACGGTCGTACGCATAAACTCCTTGAAAGAAAAATGCCCGCCTGCTATTTACAACCACAACGATGGATGGGTCAAACGAATTCCAGATTGGGTAAGAAATTCCATGGGATAATTCCTACCTCAGATACGATCTTGGATTCCGAAATCTTAATAAAAGTGGTGTTTGATTTTGAACTTAAGGTATGAGGTTGTAGTAGAATTTAGTTTTGCGACATTTTTTTATACAGCTGTCACAAACCGTTCACAATAAGTTACAGTAGTCCGTGAGACAAGCGACTTCATTTGTTAAATGTATGGACTGGCATTTGCCTTCATTGAGTCATTAACCATAGAGATCCTTGGGGGAGGCCTATGCTTAGCAGTGGAGGTCGAAAGGCTGATATGATGAAGTCATTAACGTCTAGGGGTCTGAATACTTTAGGACCAAAATAGGACCTTTAATAGTCTGCACTGTCAATTTTGACACGGTACGAAAGTGATCAGCCAAATCATAACACATTGTGCGCCATGGTGGTCACTGGTGACCCCCAAACAATATTATTTCTATTGTGTCTAGTCACTCGGCAGTTAAAGGCTTAAGCTTCCCAACACGTAGGTATCACCCCAACACCTAGAGTTTAAAACCTTGACTGTGGATTTTTAATCCGGTGGGGTGAGAACTGAGTTACGTCTGCAACTGGGTCAGATGAAGTAATCTATAGCACCCACTTTTATTAGCTGGGACACTGGAGAGCTAGGGCGGTACTACTCTGTTATCGATTTCCGATAAAAATAACAAGCAAACAAATAATTCTTTCGAACAAGTTTTTATACTCAAAGTCATTGTCATCAAAACCTATATACAAAATTTGTATCAGACATTGAAAAATGGGTGAAATTCAGCTAGCAAGATTTCAATAGAAACAAACACCGGGACAAATGAAACTAATTGAAAGAAAAGTGAAAATCTGTCACACCACTCGTAATTTGATATTTCAATACATTGTTTGTTTACTATAGAGAGCAATGATCACTCAACACCCTAACAAAACATACTTACATCACGCAATAGCACGCAATTGGGTATCCATTGTGTACGATAAAATAATGTGGAACTTACTAGAAAGCAAATAAAATGTCAATAGAGTGTCAACTAGTTCAATAAATATACTAACGACTTTGACTTTTGTTCGTTGACGACCACTTTGGTGTAATGGTCAAGAAGTTGACTATTAACCAAGAGGTCGCGGGTTCGACCCCCGCACTGTACAAACATTTGTGTGCATGAACATGTCTGTTTGTACTGGTCTGGGTGTTTTATGTATTTATTTAAGTTTACCAAGTTGTGATACCACTGTTGATTCTGATATCTGTAACACAAGTCCATATAAGCTACTTACCACGGAGTCAGATCAATGTATATCATGTTGTTGTATATTTATGTATTAGTTGTATATTACTAACTATCCATTTATGTAGTTTTCCCCGAGGAACTCAAGAATTCGCGGCGGAGATCATTGGGGGAAGACTGGACTCAGCATTGGGCGTCGATTTGATGATTATGATGATGTACTAGGGCGGTTTGATAAGTCCATGACTTTGAAAAGAAAAACATATATTTTGTGTACAAAAACATTTTATTTTTCTACATACTCTCCTTTCAACTCTACACTCTTTTTCCAGCGATGCTCCAATCTCTTCAACCCATCCAAAAAATACTTTTTGTCAAAGCCTGCAAAATAGGCCTCGGTTGCAGCTATCACCTCTTCATTGGATGAAAATCTTTGCCCAGCAAGCCATTTCTTCATGTTTGGGAAGAGAAAGAAGTCACAGGGGGCTAAATCTGGTGAATATGGAGGGTTCGGCAATAATTCGTATCCTAATTCGACAAGTTTTGAAGTCGCGACTGCAGACGAGTGGGCCGGAGCATTATCCTGATGAAATAGAACTTTTTTCTTTGCTAGATGCGGTCGTTTCTTCATCAACTCTTCATTAAATCTTTCCAGGAATGCAGCATAGTAAGCACCGGTTATTGTCTTGCCTTTCTCCAAGAAATCGATGAAAATAACCCCTTGACTGTCCCAAAATACTGTTGCCATCACTTTACCAGCCGAACATACCGTTTTTGCCTTCTTTGGTGCACGTTCGCCGGTAGAAGTCCACTGCTTTGACTGTTGTTTAGTCTCTGGCGTATAATGGTGGACCCACGTTTCATCCACGGTTACGTACCGACGCAAAAATTCACTTGGATTGCTATTATACATAGCCAGAAATGCCTCAGAAGTAGTCACGCGTTTTTGCTTTTGGTCGACTGTCAGTAAGCGCGGCACCCATCTTGCAGAAAGTTTTTTCATTCCCAAAATATCGTGCAAAATATGAAAAACTCGTTCAGTTGAGATGTGCACAGCCTCAGCTAACTCGCGTATCTTTACTCGACGGTCAGCCAAAACAATATCGTGGATTTTGTTAACAATGTCCTCAGTGGTTACCTCAATCGGCCTTCCTGGGCGCTCGGCATCATTGGTTGTAATACGTCCACAACGAAACTCAGTAAACCATTTATGTACCATTCCATGAGACGGCGCTGAATCCCCGTAATATTTTTTCAACTTGTCTTCGGTCTGCTTAATGGTTTTCCCGCGTAAAAAATAGTGTTTAATCAAGACTCGAAACTCGGATTTCTCCATTTTCGAAGAACACCTTCACAGCCGCCAAACTTCTTTTGTTATTAAATATTGTTTTCGCGCCATATTTGAAAATAGAATTATTTTAGGTTCGCAAAAATATTACTTTTAAGAAAATATCATTAAAAATAAAAAAAGTTTCTATTCAGCCTGAAAGTCATGGAGTTATCAAAACGCCCTCGTAGACTGTAGTTGTCATAGACAGTTAGGAACCCTATTACAAATTTTGATAGCTTAACAGTTGTTTTGCTGGAAACTTGGATTTCAAAGGATAAATCGAAAACTGAATTTTAGCTTTTGTGCCTCCGCTCTAGGGGATATACTTACAATACTTTATTATAAGTATGGCAAATACTTATAATAAAGTATTGTACGGTATTTCAGACAATTGTACTCTGTACTTTATACAGTACACGAAAATACTTTATTTCGCCATGATTTGGTTTCTTTGTGATTTTGAAGTTGAAGTTTAGTCGTAAGTATTGATATAATTAATATTCTTTGAAAGTATAATTATTTGTTGTATGTTTGTAAAAATAGTAATAAAGAAAAAATAAATGTACTTTATGTTAATACTGTGTAGGTACTTTTTTTCGTACCTATAATAACCGATGTACTTTATTTGCAAAAAAAAAGGTGGCAACCCAACTACGAACTGGTACTTCTTAACTGTCAAATTTTTTGTAATATGGCTCTTACTCATTATTCTAATGATGTTATAGCCGACAATTTTCGCAACTAAAATATCGACATTTAAACAGAGTACGAACTCTAGGCATGCCCTAGTAAAGGCATTACTGGTGTTCGAGTGTCTATAAAACACGTCAGTTCAATTAATTAGATAATGCGTTACAAGCTAATCCGGATTTATTGGATTAAAGAGAACTAATGATACTGAAATAACAGTACTGTTGAAAGAGAGACGCTACTAAGCTGAATAACCGAGTAATGCTTGACGGTAAAGATAAATAGAAATTACTTTTACAATACATTTCTCACGAAACAAAATACAGGGCTGGGGATGTTTTTAAAACTTGTATATTATTAAATATTTGTATATTTTTCTGATATCCAAAATCTGTACCGACGAGTGTTATGCATGTCATAAACGTCGTTTCTGCCTAGCCAGTAAAGCACGATTGAAAATCCGACGCAACTTACAGCAATATGAAACAAATCCACCAGATATAATATTCACCCATTTTCCACGCACGGAAATCCCAAATCAAAGGGATATATCTGTCAACAGAATATCCCGAATGCTAATACAAGAGGAAAAAAACATTGGAGCTACCGCCGACAAAAGGAACCGGCATTGTGTTTCAGAAAATTGATATGTATCATTCTGGTTCACGTTGAGTGACAATATGAATGCATGTGGAACACTCTGGATGCGCACTGCACAAATGCTGATGGGGAGATAGGTGTTTTGCGATGCCTAGTTTCCTAAAAGATTCAAGTCGCATTTGTTTTGTAATTGAATATAGAGCTAACAACAGAGTAATAAAGAACGCCAACAGACGTCTAATATATGTACCTACTATAATGTACAATGATAGGTTTCGGTATAAAGATGAAATCGGGGAATGAAAATTAGCACTAGGTTGTCAGGCAATCATTTTCCTTTGTTCTCATTGGTTGGCATATTCGCGTAAAATTTTTCCTTGTCTAATAAATTGTTTTAAAACTGATTACCATACGTGAATGCGTGATGATCATCTTAATAATAATAAAATGCATTTAAATTGTGTCGTGATTTCACTAGGTATTTTTAAACTCCATCAATTGTATAATGAAGCAGAATTTAATTTAGGGTAAATCAGTCTTCGCCTTACCACCTATGTTAATTTAATCCCGCAGTTTGGTCATGACAAAAACTGACCCTTAATCATGTACATGCCTCAAACTGTGTCATGTACTTCGATAGAGACGTGACAAGTTCACCAACCAAATCTACTAACAGATAACGGAGCAATAATTTGTTTCTAAGCACTTCGATAGCTAAGAAAGCACATCTCTCTAATCCCTAACGAATGGTACGGTAACACAAAACGAGCTCGGAGACGCAGCATTATATCATAGTATATTTATTGTTGGCCGTTATCTAGCGAAATATTAAACAAGGATGAGAACGACAGACATTTATAATTTATGACTGAAAAGATTTAATAAAAATACAGAAAGAGCACTGCTTTAACTCTTTGACGGACGCGTAACGGTAGCCAGACACAATAGATGTTATATTGTTATAACTGCTATAGCAGTCTACCGTCCTTTCAAAGTGTTAAATCTCACTCTACTAAAACACGCAATTTAAATTACCCTGTAGTCAGCACAGGACCTTCCTGTGTTTATTATAGTTCCTGTTCGATCGAATCCGCTTTTACTGCGCGGTGTTCTAATAAGGGTATTGTCAGTGCGATGTTAAAAGTAGGTCTTTCGAGGATGTGTTCCTAAAATGTAAGCTATTTGTTTGACTTAACCTTTAATAAACTTTTTTTGAGGTGTGATTTTATCTTGTATTGATTATTAATCGCAGTACAATGTTGAAAGTATATCATTTTAAGGATGTGTTTCTAAAATTAGCTAAAAAGCTATTTGTTTGACTTAACTTTAAAAAATAATAATTAAGGTGTGATATTATCTTTGTATTGATTTAACTAAAAACTACCATAAACAATGTCTTAATTAAGGTATGGTCTTGCAATGCGATGTTGTAGAGTAATTAGTGGCGTAAGTAGATCTTTTGAGAAGCTAGCGATGCAGCGATTTAAAAACGCCAACCAGGCAACTTTAGTGGTCATTTTGAACAGTTGAACAAAAACATGTCTTTAAGTGCTTGCGTTGGAGGCATGCAAGGATGATTTAATACGATATCTTATTGACCTAACTTAATAAATACAGTGAATGTTACCCCCTTCTCTCTTTTGGTTTGTCATACATATCAATTTAGCGTAGCACGGATTCTTTGACAAACCAAGTAGATGAATCTGTTCAGTGTCAGAATACTTTTCGTATTGAATGACACTTGTTTATTTTCAGCGTTTACACGTGGCGAGAGCTTGAAAGAGGTGAGGAAAAGGACATATCTATTTACTTATAAAACTATTCTTTAGCCTTTGAAGAGGGCTTCGTCCACTTCATATTGGGTTTTCCTCGTAAAAAATATCATAAAGTGTAGGTAAGCAAAAACTTTTTTATATTTTATTTTATTTTACTTTATTGGAGAACACAACAGATTACATCAAGTCTTAATCAAGCAGTACATAGTTATAACTTTTAGGCTTCGCCGCAGCCGGAAAAAACATTTTACATACTTCAAAGTAAGCGGTAAAAAGAGGCTTTTTTCTTCCTTAATTAATAGATAACATAAGTCAACAAAAAAAAAAAATTTCTTTGAGTCTGTTATTTAGTGAATATTTTCTAATTGTATACATCGAAAAAAAAGCAGAAACTTCATTTATAATAAATAAAGTTTGCTTTTGTACCTTTACACAATGTAAAACAAATATTATAGTGCTTTAGCAGTACAGCTCCTCAGTACCCACGAAAAACAAGCGTGGCTCAGCCTTAAAGCAGTGATTCATGGCTTTCTTGGCAACAGAAAGGCAGAGAATTACACGGAGCTTATTACTGATATGCTTCACAACTTCAAAGTTATGGGTTGCAAAATGTCTTTGAAAGTCCACATGCTACATGCTCATTTGGACTAGTTTAAAGACAACTTAAGTGCATATTCAGAAGAGCAATGGGAACGTTTCCACCAAGATGTAATGAACTTTGAAAAGCGTTATCAAGGACAATATAATGAAAACATGATGGGTGACTACATTTGGGGGATCATACGAGAAAGTTCCATCTTACACAGAAGAAATACCAAATCTGTTCATTTTTAAAGTTTTTTTTGTATTATTTTTTGTATTTGTGTTTTGATTTATGCCGTCTTGTATAATAAAAGTCAATAAAAATATGTGAATTCAAAACTGTTTTCCTTTTACATATAATTGAAATTAAAAAATAGAGCTTTTTCATAAAATTTAAAATTTCGTTTTAGTAACTACAAAAGCAAACTTTATTAGATAAAAATATTTTTTCTTTAATTAGTTAGGCATAAGTAATCAAAATCAGAGGTACAGAACTCAGACTCAAAATTCGTGTTGACCCGTGTAATAATAAAGTACAGATATGCATTGTAAAAATGTAAGATAAGGTTTTAGGAATTAATTTTTTTTAATTTATTTTTTGCCTCAGGAGCTTGACCGCTGTCCGTCAGATATGAAGCAAGCACAAGCGCTTAAATTTTCTTTCCAAGACTTATTATAAATAAAAAGTGAAGATTACAAATGTCGACCTAATTAATAGGCCTAGTCATACTTTGGTACCTGTTTACCTACATCGATAAGTAACCTAATATTCGAAGCCCTACGCCGCACCCCGCATCCCCATCGCACGCGAGTCAGCTAGCACGAGAGATAGAGACGGGTGCGTGTAATACTAAGGCAATTGGGTAACAAGAGTAGGGGCTTCTGAATATGTGGGACACAATATATGTAAAGTAAAGAGAATTAGGCCTAAGACACACTGAGTGACAGTGATGAGACGAGCACACACACGCGGTGAAGGTAGAACAAAGTATGTAATTTTCCGCCTATTTTAATGCCACATATCGTTTACCAACAGGGCTGACCGCATAAGATACTTCACTAAAATACAAAACGGTTCTTAAAAAGCAGGCAAGTTCTAGATAAAGAAAAAGAATAATTGAATAGCAAGTTTTTGACCGCTCTTGGTTCTACTCTTAGTATGGGCAAAATGACAAAATTAGGCAATTCAATTATGAATAAAAAGTATTAATGTTGTGTTGTGTCGCAGTGGTTTCAGCGCTTTGGTAGTGATACCAAAAGTCAAGCAACCTAAGGCGCGGTTGAGTTCGGAATGGGTGACATTGGTGCATTCTGACCATTTAAGTGACGTCTATTTACAAGCATCTCCGTGCTTCGGAAGGCACGTTAAGCTGTTGGTCCCGGTTAATATCGACAGATATTAGTCGTTAAGCCTGGTCAGAGGCCCTCGGGCGGCTTAAAAACATCTGACAGTAAGGTTGGTCACTTAAAACACACCCCTCCACCGCACCGCACTGAGCCCGCGTGGTGGAGTATGGCTCGGACCACCTCATAATTGAGGTGAGGCCTGTGCCCAGCAGTGGGACGTGTATAGGCTGATGAGATGAAGTAATACGAGTAATAATAAACCTTTTTCAGCAGTGGGCTTCATGTGACATGTTGTGATGATGATATGATAGGGTTTTATATATCAAGTTCGTTAACTTTCGGTATGACAGCCCTACGCCTCGTGAGCTTTGCGTAGGCAATGCCCATAGTGTGTGACGTTGTGCGTATTATTTCGCCACTACCTACGGTGTCATGTGAAATGCTACTCTTGGAAGTGTCACTCATAATATCTGGCCGGTGAGTCACTCTATGTGGGGCTTGGTCAGGGTCATTGTGAAGAAAGTGCGTGGGTACGTGCAATTAACTAAGTATATACATGTACTAACAATAGATGGGACACGTATATATTAAACATGTGTGTTCAGCAAGGAAATAAATTGTTGGAATTATTTATGTTAAACAAATAACATTTGGCAAATAGACCAGTTAAAGGAAGCCGCATCATACATCTTTAGGTACTTGTTAGGGAGCCTTTCTTTTATCGTCAAGGAAATGCTGTTACGCATACCCGCCAGTCGCGGGGGCAGCTGGGGGTTATGTGGGACTCCCTGACTCAAGGTGCCGGTGCCATGTGAGTCGGGGATGTGGACGTGTTTTAGTACCTTTTCGTTGTTTTCACCAACAATAGTTATTACGATTCATAAGATACAGGCTGGTGACAGACAGACAACATAGTCTTACCCTTAATGAGGTCTACCTTTTAACTCTTTATAAAGTTAAGACTCTAAATCCGGTCCGTACTATCGTGTACAAGAAACGACGAAGACAGCTTCGTGGCAGAGTGACAGCGGAGTCTTAGTAATGGGGTGTTATGAGTTTGACCCTTAAGTCTGTTTGTGTATGTGTTTCTGTTTTTGGCATCGTAGCCCTGAACCGTTTTGAAAGCGGTGGTTTAGCTGGTCAAAATCCGTCCAGCCGCTGAAGTTCACCTAAAGCTGTTTTTCTGGTTCATTCAAGGGTTTTTTTTTTTTAAACTTGAAAGTAGGTTTTCTTTTTACCATATGCGTACATTACTCTTATATTCTGTGCATGAAACTGCATATCCAATCCGACCTCAGTAGATGGTATGAAAGGGCACGTGACGTCAACTCGACCAATTTGTGTCGAGCTAGGTGTTTTCGAAATGCAACGTGACTTTATTCGTGGAAACAATTACATTTAGTAGAAAGTATGCCGTCAGTTCCTTGTGCTCGCCAAGCTAAGATTAATACAACAGACCACCGTGTACCAATTTACTTTTGTTTAACTTTTGTGGCGGTATCGGTTTCTAATTACATATACTCTTGCTAGAGTAAACTTTGATTTAATTCAACAATATAAAAGTCCAGGAGAGTATGACATAAAATAGTCGTACACCTAAATAGGTAACTTATATGCAGGTTGTTATTGTGATCATAGAATATAATAGAAATAGGCATCATAGAATATAATAGCGCCGAAAATTCTCAGCATTTATGATCATGAGCGCGAAGAACTGATGGATGGTAGTTTGGACAGAACATTCTAGAACGCGGAACATTTTAAATAAGCGCAGCGTAGGGTGTCAATAGGTAAGATGGGTGGAAATCCTTTTAAAGATCGCAGGGCCCAATTGTATGTAGGCTGCTGACAACCGTTGGAATATATTTTTTCTCTTTATTTAAGGAGCTTTGTCAATACTGACCATGTCGCTCCGTCAGCACCGTTGGAATATAGAAAGAAATTGAAGGCTTGCGGCTGATTATGCAGCACAGCTCCAAAGCCGGCGATAGCAATCCAACGGCATGCGTGACACTGATGGCACGCAACACAATATTTTGGGCTCGTCACCGATCACGAATGTCATTACGAACAAGAGAAAACCGTGTTGAAAGTATTTTATGACAATCGAACGCGAGTGATCTCGATCCTTAGCTTCGTATGATTGTGCTTTGGCCCATCTACAACTTCATGCAGCATTTATGAGAAAATTCAACACAAACATGGCTGTTCTGTTTGTGCTTTGTCGTCGGATCGGTCTACAGAAACAATTTTGTTATTCAGCAAGAGGACCCTTTGAGTGGCATAATGAAAGTAACGAGGGCAAAACGACATTTCATTCTTCGTGAAATTTGGGTCGTTTTTATTTCATCCCATGGACGGGTTTAGTCGCCGTCACATCACACTGTAAATTATTGTTGTCGATCTGCTTGATGGTTCATTAGAATTGGCATTTTGTTTTTATTTGTCATATTTAATTAATTTTCCGTGCGAAACGCATGAGTCAGGCGTGGACTTTTTTAGTTTACATTAAAATCATCAATCAAATCTCAAATCGATGCGATTCCTTGCGCGGGGGTCTGTGACCTAAAGTGTGTTAGTCATGTTTTATTTTCTCATCTAAACTAAAGATCAGATTTAAGAATCTGTAAGCATTTTGTCTATTTAATAGCGTTTGCTTTTTGCACTCGAGCGAATACGTCCATGACGCGTGTAACTTCGAATCCCTATGTAAACTATACGTAGATGATCTTGTTTTCCAATGCGAAACACGTTTAGTCAGTCACATCAGAAGGCCTACTACGAATAACTAAATCCGTCAAAACAAGAGACATACAGACTACAGCACAGCATGTAAAACGAATTTATAATACAAAATCGGCCTCATTATTTGCACAAAAGATGTTTGATGAAGTGTTTAAACTGAACGAGCTGTAAGTGCATGCAATGAATGGAGTATTATTGGTTTGACGGATTTCGTTTTTCGTAGTAGACCCACAGTTGTTCAATCGTGCTAGTGACACGTGTCATGTTGTATACCTTTTGTGACGTCATAGAAGCAGGTTATAATTGAAAACAGAGAGTCTAGACCTGTAGCTAGCAAATACGGTTACTAAAATTAAGTTTGGCCATAGGCAACGAGAAATGCAATTCGATTCACATTGCAAATTGACAAAATTGAAATCATATTATGTGTTGTGTAATTACCTAATTAAAAAACTCTTCAAGTTAAATACAACTGCAGCTAAATTTTGCCTGGGCTCTGAACTCTGGGCCAGAGGAAAAACATTGCCGAATTCTGTTCTGGATCATACTTTAAACACATTATAAATTTTATAATGTGTTTAAAGTATGATCCACTGAATTCGACAATGTTTTCCCTTTGGCCCAGTCACAATTTAAAAGGACATCATCGTTATAACATAATAAGCCTCCTTACAAGAAAAACATTAAACTTTTTAATTGGGTTAAAATGTTTTCAAAGAAAGGGCGAAATTTAGGTATTTAAGTTACTCAAAGCATTTTGATAAGAAAAATTAAAGGTAACATCACAGTAATATTATAAATTTGAAAGTTTCTTTGTTTGGATATTTGGATGTTTGTCCGTCAATCACGATGAAACTACTAAACGGATTTTGATGAAATTTTGTATACAGACAGGGTAATAGCTGACTTAGGTGATAGGATACTTTGTATCCCGATTGAATGCTCCCTTCGGATAAACACGTTTGCGCGGAGGAAGTCACCGGCGGGCCGCTAGTTTTTCATAATGTTAGAGAAGGAATAATATTTTCATTTTTATTTGTTTACACTTGTCAGACTTTCATTAGATTTAGTTCAGCATACATAACAAGATTGATAGGTTCAGTTAACCATACATAACATGATAATAATGGTGTAGCATCCATTATCTACATCATATTAATTAAATTCTAATGGTAATTAGTGTGTTACCATGACAACGGTTGGTAGCGTGCCTCCGATGGCATCCAAGGAATTAGTGGCTTCAGTTAATTGAGCATTAATTTAAAATCAGGTCAAAGCGTCATTACCGATTATTTAATCAATTTTTTTTTTATGTGACAGTCAAGTTTTGCGAAATGAAAAGTTGAAAAATTCAGGGAATTTTCTTGACGCAGCGCACTGATAAAAGCGTAAATATAGATCAGATTTACGTAAGTAAATAATTTATTTCAGTCAATATTCACCCGCACCCCATGAAGCCCGTTCAAAAAGGAGTTCTAGGAACTTTCATAACCAAGACGAAGGCAGCTAAAGCCACGAGCTACAAACGTCTTAATACAAAACATTGTTCTATTTAAACTAAGATGGATCAATGGATTAAAGTGAACCTCATTACAAAATGAAGTTTATTTCTTAGTCCAGAATTATTTATTGTACTAAAATTAAACCCGTGCGACCTATAGTTTAACTGTGGACTAACTTTTGACAGCTGATTTTGAGATTATTGCGCAGGGTTTATTTAGCGAGGTTATTTAGCATTAACATGACCTGCCGGTCGTGATTAAATCTGCAGGGTGTATCTAAACTTGATACTTGTATTTTTATAACATTACGCGAGTACGACCCAATTTATAATTTTATATCTTCACAATTAGGTTGTCATCAATCAATCATACATACATAATAAACGCGTCGCCGTGGCTACCGCGCCATGACTATAAAAGTGACTCTTTCATCAATCGCAATCTCTATCATCAATATGGAGTTCTCCATTAAACGCAAGTCGTTCTCTATTGGGTTGTTATTGGTTGTTTCTTTTCGTTAATACCAATTATTGTGACACTTAAAATGAAAAATAAAAATAATAGTTCGAGAAACGGAACGTAATGGCTGTATTATCTGTGTTAAAACGAGGAAGATCCTTGCCCCGAGTGTACACGGTGTGGTTTTAAGGATAAGACTAACTGGTTTGTAATAAGAACACATTTTAGGCCTGGATGTAACCTTTACACAGTTACAATCCTAGATTGGTTAGTTTTGGTTTCAACCCATATTAAGGCATGTTTTTGTAATATTTTTTTTATTTTTCTTAAACAATTTTGGAGGTTCTTTTTCGGGATAGGTTTGCTCTTGACCGAAGTCTAATCCCAACGAGGCAAAGCTGAGTCTACGATGGAGCGAGCTCGCCTGGTAGATGCCTGTTCACTCTAGCTAGGTTGTAATTGCAGGGAAACACTGACGCAACTAGTGAGTGTCACTGCGCATCAGAAATGTAGATGAGAAGCGCTTGGTTCGTATCAGTGGAACATTCAAATGGTACGGATGGTATTCCGCGGTACGTCTGGTGGTCCGATGGTAAAACGGGGCCGGCGGAATAAGCTGGTGTAGTTCATACCCACACTCGCCGAAGTAAAGCCCGTAGAAGATCGACTAGCAGGTGACTCTGCGGCGATGAGCCGAGCTTTGGAGCTGCATGCTTACAAGTTTTTCGTCACTTATGAGCTTTTTGGCTCTGCGTTCAATCGAGTTAAGAATCAAGTTGGTATTTGGCGGAACCATCCTAGAGATGGCTGCAATACTCCATGCAGGATCGGACTTGCGTTTAAGTATCGCTTGACTATGTTTAGGATTCCAAGTTTTTTTTTTGCTGCAATTGCAATTGATCTCGATAGTGGAACCGAAGTTGAGATTTGCCGACAACTCCACGCCAAGAAGCTCAAGACGGTCTGTATTAGCAATGGACTAGTTCCAAAAGACAGGGGTTAGACTAAAGGGGCTATTCTTGGCCGTAAACAGACAAGCATGTTTTTGAGGCGTTATAGCGTTGTAGATTGTCATCTCTCTGATCAACCGTTCACTCAAGAAGACTGATTCCAGCTGCAGAGATCAGCAGGGATGCCGAATGCAGGATGCTTGTTTGACAGACTTGCGTGCCAGACCCTATTAAAGGCCTTCGAGATGTAAAGCGAGACTGATAACGCTTCACCGTGTTTCTTCATGGCTTCGTCCCAGCAGTGCGTGACATACACAAGGAGGTACGATATTGATGGAATAATTTTATATTTATCAAAGTTAACCGCTTTTCTGATAGGATTTTGTCTGTATTATATGTAATTAAAACTGTATTTCCCAGGACATAGATTTGACTATAAGACTATCAGACTTAAAATATTAAATTGTTGCCTAAATAATTAGGCCAGTGACAATAGATTAATTTAATACAATAAATTATATCCTTTCAACATTGTTACATGGTATCATACAAAGGAAGACATATAAGTTTCAACCCATTTAGACCCACGAGACCGATAACGGAACCGTTTCAAAAGAATATATATTTTGTCTTTTAACGGAGCTAGAACTACTTAAGAAGTGGCTCTTACTAACGAAAACAAAGCATAAACGTTGACTCTGTATTTTGAACGTACCTGAAAACAAAAAAAAAAACAATTTAATCACACCAACAGGCCAAAAAATGATAAACAATAAAACATACTACCACGTAGATTTCCCTTAAGACGCATACTTCCATTTCTTTTAAGGCTTAAAAGACGTTATATATAAAAGTTACATAACGTTCTACGTAAGCTTAGAAGTAATAATCCCATGGGCGTAAAGGAATGAAACCACAAACAATACTGAACCGTATTGTCGAAAGGCTAAGGAAAAAATAAACATTTCTAACAACACCTGGATAAATGGCATCTTATATAAGGCTCGGTTTTGTTCTTATAAAGAGCCGATGGAAATTTAATAAACGTTAAGTAAACTGCGCAATTTATTGTCGTAATAAAAATACAAAACTTGGTAAAACGAGCAAGGAAATCTTGGAAGATAATAAAAACACTAAGCAGGTAATAACTAGATGTAAATAAATAAAAAGATCAAGTTGCTTTATTTTTAGCATTAACAATGCAAATTTCTTGACAATTTGAAATTAAAACACACCTTAAGAAAAACCGGACTGCTACAGGCGGGATTCGACCCCGCTGCTCACGCAAGCCGGGCATTTGCTCTACCAATTTCACTACCGTGACACTTACTCATCGGTCCAAATTTCTATAAGTGCTCCTTAGGCTACAGCCAGCCATGATTCATTCATTAATGTTGTCCTGCCACAGTTATTACCTCAACATGCTGTCATGTGTACTTGTGTCATAAAACGAAAAAAAAACATCGTTTTCACGGATTCAGTTTTTCGTAGTAATGCCTCGCGTAGGTAAATTAGACTGCTCTTAAAGTCTTGACTAAAAGTGTTTTACGGATCACGTCTTCGAATTGCAAATCGTGGATGGAAGTAGGAGGAAAACAAAAAAAAAAGCTACTTGAAATACAGACTTTTCCAGTTGCAATCAGTAATGGATTCAGAACGGTGAACTCTACAGTTATATTGGATTTTACGTGAACTGAATATCACTAAAAACTTTCCGATAAATCGTTTATCATAAATCCGAAAGTCTGTTTCATTTCACCTTTTAAAGTCAAAGCGCAACAGTATTGGTAGTTTTTAGAATAGTTGGGAGTGAATTGAACCTTGCACAAAAATCTTTCTTGAATAAACAAAAATAACTCTTGCTGAGTCATATCTCTGCGGGAGACAAGTAAAAATATGTTTTAAATTAGAATCACCTACTGAATAGGTTTTCAAGCATTGGAAAGCCTATGTCATTGTTTTTTCTTTACCTTACAATTATCATTCTGACCATTTAAGTGACGTCTAGATACAAGCATCTCCGTGCTTCGGAAGGCACGTTAAGCTGTTGGTCCCGGGTAATATGGATAGATATTAGTCGTTAAGCCTAGTCAGAGACCCTCGGGCGCTTAATAACATCTGACAATAAGGTTGGTCACTTACCTTACAAACACCCCTTCACCAATCCGCATTGAGCCCGCGGGAGTATGGCTCGTACCACCTCATAGTTGAGGTGAGGCCTGTGCCTAGCAGTGGGACGTATATAGGCTGATGATGACGGAGCCCCAAATACCTCTATCAATTCATCGTCAAACTAACATATCGTTGCAAAATCTTCAAGCAACAAATCTTCCAAGTGGAATTGCAAATTTGCTAATCCAGCATCGAGAATGCAGAGACATTTGTTTGGTCAAGTAATCCGCCGGTTAGAGTCCAATTAACTAACAAACGTATAGCACACACATCTACTCGTACAAGACTACCTTACTCCCATTATAAGCTGAACTATGAATGTATCAGCAGTTTGTACTAACAAGAGGTTCGGTAACGATGGATAACATGAACATAGCTTCTCTAAGCACATTGCGTCATCGTCGTGTTGTGTCAAAGGTGTCTTGGTGTTATTTACCTGTGACAGTGACATACGATTCACGGCAGATAATTTGCAGATAATGCTTCTTACATGGTAACAGATTTCAGATGATTAGTTTTAAATCATTCATCGATATATTACATAATATACATATACGGGAAACATTTACTTTTTTTTAAAATCACATTGGGATTTAAAAAAAAATATTGAGTGAGACAGCGAAAAATTAAAAAGAAATATACAAGAAAAGCACAGCGAGGACCGCGACGAATCGTCAAAAAGCAAAGCTTAACAGGCTGTTAAGCTAATAAGATCAAATCAACAGCCAGGGTTTTACTCTCAACACCTCCATCCGTATTCTCAACTACTGTCTTCCTACTTACACATAAGCCAATCTCCTATTGGCAGTTTTCGGATAGCGAGAAAACAGATTAACTATCGTAAATAACTTACCTTAATCTCAACGTAGAATAGGAAGTTATCAATTTCGTTTAAACAAAGAAATGCTTATATTTGATAGTCTATCACTACTGTTCACACTTCTGGCAAGGGCTTAATCTAGTAAATTTTTGAGTGACAAGATCTATTTGACAGAACTTATCGCTTGGCGGTCAGACTTTAGTCCCACTTGCATGATCCATAAATTTAAAAAATAATTCTTTTTTACCATCAAAAAGTTTATAGTTTAGCGAATAAAACATTTGCATCCAGAGTAGAACCTGCAAATCGCCGTTACGCGTCGGCACCGTTCCACCAGATCAATTAATGACAGATACCGTTATTACATCGTCGCAAGCGCATCTATGGGGGCTATAAATCTTCAGGTTGTATGCTAGGGATGGGCTTGTCTTCTTTTGAGGCTTGAGCGTGTCAATGGCGAATGAGGCGTGTTTGTGAATAGTGTGCGGTTTAGAAATTATTGACTTGACTTTGCGTTCATTAAACTGTTCATCGTTTTATTAAAAGCATTCACAAGTATTTTATTCAGTCCTTGACTTTGACTTTAGTTTACGTACAAAAAAATTGGATACAATATGCGGACTTCATTAATCATGAATACAACTACCTAAGTCCATACTATCATGGACTAACACTTTTTAACGGATATTTTTTATCCTACTGAAAGCCTATTTCTTTCAACATTAAACTGAAAAACGGCAAGAAAAATACACAAGACGGTCATGATATCTTATCGCATTAGAATCACCAATACAATCTGATGCCATAAGGAAGATTGGCAGGAAAACTCGCTTTAGCATCAGGCATATAAACATATTTATTAACGGATTTTATCAGACGCATCCGGTCTTGAAAATGCATCAATCTCCTTTCTATGGAGATAATAAATAGCTTAGCTCGGTGACATTTTAATGCGCAACATACTTTGTAAGATTATCTTAAACTGAACAGGGCATGTAAAGGATTTCCTTGCAAATGGCAATCATAGATCATAGAATTGAAGACTTATATTACCAACTGATGAGGAAGAAATCGCCTAATAAGTGTGTCAATTTTCCTATTAATAAACTGGGTAGACTCGACCTTTAGGCGATCAGACGAAACCCTTGTTAATAAATTAACTACTGTTAGAGAATTAGAACTTCAAGAAGTTTGGATAGAAAAGTTTTATGTACTGTTAAAAGGGTCAGAACTTGCAATCTAACTAGTCTTATTTCTAGCTGCGGTAAATGAAAAATTATCGGATCTTCCAAAGAATGCCAGAGGTTTATTTTCTAATATCCGAAGTTGTGCTGTCACAGTGTAAACATTACAAAACAAATCAAAGTGTGTAATTCTAAGCACCATCATCAAGAATAAGTCACGGCAATTAAAACGGTGTAGCGACATACAACAGTACAGTGCGCGACGTAAAAAAAGCAATTACACATTTTACCACGCATTTAACTGTACAAGCTATAAAAGAACACATATGAGACATGTCGTAAAGTTGTACACGATCCAAATGAGTTCAGGTACGAAGATATGAGCTATAAAAGTTACGTAAACAAGAAAATATTTAGCTAGTACTTGTAAAAGTCAGCATACTAAGGTATTTGATACCTATCATATCCTCTTAAAATGTTGAAGAATATTGTCGGATGTCGTTAACTTTTCATAACCCCTCACTAGCACCACCATGGGTCAGCATGACCACGAGATTCAATAAAGGGACATGAAAGTCATAATTTTTGGACGCTAATAAAGATAAAAAATCATACTAGTATAATTGCGCAAACTACTATGATTGCGCAACAGCTCATCCTGGGTTGCGAAAGTGCAATTTTTTAAGAGTAGATTTTAAATTGAAGGACGTTTTAGCCCAATCACTTTAAGCATAAGCAAGATATAAGCAACCATGAATATATAAAACCAACAGATAAGTTAATAAGTCACAAACATATCCCTTGAACTGAATACACCACGAGAACTGCATAGTTAATCGACGATGACTCATTCCACTTTCCTAATTACAAAACCCGATGGCGCTGACGAACAATGCAATGCATTTAACCCGCATTCAATTCACGATACAGGTTAAATTTTAATCCGAAGACTATATTGACTGTGCAAAATTTTATGGACTAAAGTTTTTCAGTGAAGAAAGTGTCGTTTAAGAACTGAAAGCGTCCATATTTTTTTATTATTTTCAATTAGACTTGTTGTTTGACTTGTTTTGTAGTTTGTAGTATTCCTCTATCATAGTTTAAATTACTTCAAGGAACAAGAAAAGGACAGGTACTACATTCTATAAGTACCTACCTACTCTTTTATTTTTATCGACAATAACAACAAAAATTCTGGCATGACTTTGATCAGCGTTTTTAAAGATTTATTGGACTCTCATCACTTCCAATTCAAGTGGCCCTTTTAAAATTTTGTATTGTTTGCCTTTGAAATAATACTTTGAAGTTCCCTTTTGATCCTGGCGTCCAACTGTGTTCAAAGATCCAGTAAGTGACTACGAGTCTGTTTTTTTCGATTTTATGTTTCAAATATGCTACAGGAGTGTCTACGTCATGACACAAATCTTTCTTACCCGTTATCCTGAGCGTGAGCGACAGACACAACAAGTTTTACGCGACAATGACAATATCTACTGTATGTACTATCGCGGTCCGCGCCGAATGAACACGTTTAAGGCGAAAATAATTTGAACATCGCGCGTAATCCCGCTTGCGAATTGCTCCGCATGTGTCAAAGTGCATTCAATCAATTCAAAAAAGGGGTTATAAGCGTACTAGAGCCACTCTCTCAGTGTGAGAAAGAATAATTTGTAGTTTTCTGTTTATTTTTAAATTTAAAGTGAAAGTTTGTAAACAGTTGTATCCGCGTCAAGCCTTGTAACTCATATATAAATAATTAATAAATATATACATAAATATAAAATTTATGTTAAATTAGTTCAATGTGATTTTTAGACCATTGTTAGCAAGTTACACATACACATTATAAAACTTGTGTATTATGTCAACCCGTGTCAACTTAGATCTTTATTTGTTCTTTTTATATAATGTAAATTCGTTATTGGCTGTAAGTTTAGCATGTAAGATAAGCTTAATTTTTGTAATAAGAGCTGTGAATTTTATAACAATAAAAAAAAAAAAAAAAATTTCGAAGAAAGTGTTCACGCGGCGCTGACCGCCACCGTACGTCTATGATATTGTCCTACGTGACGAAGCGCGGACAACATTGACACAAACAAGTATTAGCCGCATCGCGTCTTGTCGCACTTGTCGCCTACGTAGGACAACGCCATAGAAAACTAAAAAACTCAAATATCTTCGTTTTCTTCCTTATGTAAAATAGTATTCGGTTCCCAAATACAAGTAAGTCGTACATTTTTGTAAAGGCCTTTGCACAGTTGTAGCAAATTGCTCGTAAAAAAATAATTACCATGTGCGCTACTTGCTGCCGTTTTAATAGCGATTAAGTATTACGACTTTGCAGACACCTGTATACCGACCGGTCTATCGCCGTCGATTCAGTGACAATGTGAACTTACTTGTTCGTACTGTCTGAACAGGATTTTGTGACTCGAGCCATTCCGTTCGCTCGTACGGACAAGCTATCACGTTTGACAGGGATGGATATATTTGAGTACAGACAACGGATTACAGAGAAGAGCCTCAAATCAAACTGCAGCAGCTTGCAATACTAGTTGGGCTGCAAGTCTAACTGTGCCATCGGGAGTATATGCCGTTATTACTCTACTATATTAACGTTTTTTGAGTCCCGTACGATTCTGATTTATCACATGTATTGTCAAATATAAAAGCGTATTAAAAAAGAGTAGGTTCCTGTGTTTCTCTTTTTTGATTCGTGAAATAATTTTAGTTATTGTTGATTTTTCTTGCATCATGCGACATTAGTTACACTCGGATATACTCGTATTACAATTGTAAATAATTCCTCTAAATATTTCAGTTTAATATGGATCACATTAAGCTGTGATAATAATAAGAGATCTAACGAGTTTCGTGCTCTTACTCATTTCAATGAGCAAATTTTTAATAAACAGATACCCGTCTGTGGATATAACGTTGGAAACTATAAAAATTGGAATATTAGGCTACACTTTTGGAGAACAAGATCTCAACTATTTCATTCAATGTTAAAAAATATATATCATCATTATCAAGAAAACTTAATACTTTAATTGTGAATGTAAAGTGTTTTGTCGGCTTATTCATTTGATGTGCAATACAAAGGCATGATTGCAAGTTGAGATGCATAAAATGTAGATAGCTGATTAACTAGTTAATGTTATGTGTATTTGATAATATTATTCAACAGACCCTTGCGTGTAAGCTAATCGTAGGTACCTACTAAGAGTACAGTCAGCGTCGAAAATATAATGGCACTTTTGTATTTATAATAATAATAATAAATAATTTTATTTCAGATTTGCATCCATAAGTGTTAGTAACAAGGTGTTCCTATCCTAATGTTAGTAAAACAATAAATCAATACAATTTACAAAAATAAAACATAATATATATCATTTAGTGGGTCTCAATTCTGTGCAACAGGCATTCATACATAGCTAGTAGCTGGGGTATGAAGCTGCAGCCATCGGCGCATCAGTGGGGAGTCCCAGCGCGCTCACGATGCCGTTCGACCTGCCCCGCACACGAGTCCACAGCGAGGCGCAGTGCTTGCGGATGAATGAATAAAAACTATCCATGTGTGCCGCAGCAAACATGGATGAAGCGCTGCAGTGTCGGGGTAGGCCGAACAACATCTTGAACGCGTTGTTATATCGTACGCAGAGGGCGCTGTATGTCCTCTGCGTAAAGCACACCCACAGACTACACGTGTAGACTCAATCACTCAAACCAAATCAACTCAAATCAATCACTCGAATCGACTCAAAGACTCAATTTCACTTGTCCGTTACACCGTGCAAATCTGCGGAACAGTATATTACAGCGAACACACAACGCCCTGCGCTCTCTTTCCATTTCCATGGAGTTTGACATGTTGTCAGGTACCCACTGGCCCAGATATTTAAAGCGGTCAACTCTATTTAGTTCTACACCTCCTAGAGTAACAAAGGGTACACTTCTTTGATTATCGGCTGCACCTGCTTGGAACACCATGAATTCACTTTTACGTGCGTTATATCTGAGCCCATGAGCCACCGCATATTTTTCGCATATGCCCAATAGTTTAATTAATGCTCCGATCGAAGGGCTCAGTAGCACCATATTATCAGCATAACTAATGTTTTTAAAACATTGTGCCATGTCAAATTAACAAATCTGTCAGTTTTCAAGGATAATATCAAAATGACATGTTTTTAAATTTCCAAAAGTGCCACAACATTTTCAACGCTGACTGTACCATCATGTATGTACGTTACGTAACATAAAAGTACCTCGCGTGTGTTCATAAGTTTTGAGACAAACTTTGTGCTCAAAAAAAGAAATTAAAAATTACTGGCTGATATTTATTTCTTTTTCTAATTTTGAATTTCGAATGTTAACTTTTAATTCCTTTGATTTTCAAATTCATTTCTTTCAATTTTCTCGTGATGGAGAGAACAAAAGATTTGCGTGCGACCGTGATTTCGCTATTTAAGGCGGGAAAAAACCAATGGAGATTTTCCGTGAGGTGAAAACTTTTGGTGTGAGCCGTAACTTCGTGTATTACACTATTAAACGATACAAGGAGACAAGTTCTTTTCAAGATCGCCAAAGGAATGGTCGGCCGCGCTCTGTGAGGACGCCTGCGAACATCAAAATCATCCTCGGATGATTCGCTCTCGAGCGACTTCGCCGAAATCCATGTCGAACTCAGAAAAAACTAGCTCTGCATACTAATGTTTCGCGCGTTTCAGTCAACAGAATACTGAAGGTGAAGGCGTAGCCGTAGGAAAGTTCATTTTTTAAACGATCGCCTTCGTAAATTGCGACGCGAACGTTGTCCAATACTGCTTATGAGACACGATGCGAGGAAAATACTCTTCACCGATGAGAAAATCTTTACTGTCGAAGAAAAGTTCAACCGACAAAACAATAAAGTGTATGCAAAAAGTAGCAAGGACGTCTCAGCTTCAGCACGGAATGTCTCGCGTACTCATCATCCGGCTAGGAGTGACACCTTCATACGAAACTCCCCACCATACGGTGGGGAGTTTCGTATGAAGGTGTCACTCCGCTCCATTTCTGTCAACAAGGCGTCAAGGTGAAGGCCAAGCACTATCAAACTGACATCTTAGAGCCTGTTGTGAAACCCCTATCCCTTACTTTGTTTCACAACAAGGATTGGGTTTTCCAACAGGACTCAGCGCCATCCCATAAAGCAAAAACTACCCAAGCGTGGTTGAGGGAAAATGTGCGAACGAATGGCCCTCTTCCAGCCCCGACCTCAACCCGCTGGTTTATGCTTTATGGGCTGAGCTAGAGCTCAGGGTCTGCCGAAAGTCCCACCCAAACTTGGAGTCACTGAAACGAGCTCTTGTCCGAGAAGCAAAGCGAATCCCGCTGGAAAAGATTCGTGCCGTCATTGATGACTGGCCAAATCGTCTAAGGGCCTGTATTAAAAACAAGGGTGGTCATTTTGAATAATAATTATTATTTTTTGTTTATTATTATCTACTAATTGTTTACTGAAAATTTTAAAAATATATGTTAATTATAAAAAAAGTTATGCAACTTTTATTTCGTCTCAACACACACGAGGTAATAGCAAATATTCATTCATTCCAATAGCCTGTTTTAATCGAGGTTTTATTTACTAAGCGATCAATATTTGTGTAATGGATTTGTTTCATAAATATAGAACACGTGGTCCCAGCGATTGGTTTCCAAACAATAGTTAAAACTTGTCCCTGAAAACTGAAATTTAAGCTTTTTATTTTTTTCTAAGAATGATCAGAAACTTAACGTTAGTATATAAAACGAAATAATACCAAACAAATTAACGAATCTGCCATTGAGAACATTTAAAAGCTCACTACGTCAATGTCTACTAGAAAAGATATTTTAATCGAGGTTTTATTTACTAAGCGATCAATATTTGTGTAATGGATTTGTTTCATTAAATATAGAACACGTGGTCCCAGCGATTGGTTTCCAAACAATAGTTAAAACTTGTCCCTGAAAACTGAAATTTAAGCTTTTTATTTTTTTTCTAAGAATGATCAGAAACTTAACGTTAGTATATAAAACGAAATAATACCAAACAAATTAACGAATCTGCCATTGAGAACATTTAAAAGCTCACTACGTCAATGGCTACTAGAAAAGATATTTTACACTGTGGAGGAATTCCGGAGACATAAATAATAAAATTAATGGTAGATGCATGGATTATAATTTGATTTATAATGACGAATTGTGTAAATTATATAATACTAGTTTTAAGACACACACACATTACCCTGTAGTGTTACGGCTAAATAGGCATAAGTGACTCCAAATTCTATGACGAACTCTGTATAAACCCTATTTATTGCAAATAAATATAAAAATGATGATGATTATTATTAGGAGATAGTATACTGACAATATATTATTACCGAACGTCTCGACTGTGATAGTTTGGAGAGCTACTGTACTAGCTAGACTCAAGAAACACCCACTGAAAATCCATTCATAAAACTAGAATGAACCATTATACGAGTTAATGCCTTGTTTATGGGAGTACTTAATTGATTTATTCTCATCTAAATATAAAACCGATGGCTGTTTACTAACATAACAAGGTCACTAGCAATAAATTAATTATGGTTTCCTTAAATTTGTGGTAGCTCAGACAAAATTGTTTAAATTAAGTGTCTCTCAGGCTTAGAAGATAAGTTTATATTTGCGTAGGTGTACTTTATACACCTACACTAAACACCTACACGACGTCAAGATGACGTAATGACATAAAACAATGCACCAACGTACAAGCGAAAGCACATAAATTTGAACACAGTTGCATCTTAAGCACTACAATATAATATGAAATATGCTCGATTTTGCAACAAATCTGGGCAACCTGTGAGCACAAACATTTTCATTACGTATTCGTGTCGTCCAAACGTCGGAAACTGTCAGTTTCCCCATACGAATTGACAAGATAACGATAGGTGAACGCTACGAATACGTTACGATAGTTGTTTTTACTCACCCCATTGATGTGCTGTCGACTATACAATAACGTGTCAATGATGGCTTACTGATTATTCACTCACATCGGATCGTCAGTCTTAAACTTGACGTACTGGCCACCAAATACCAAAACACTGAGCTTTATTCTAACTATAAGAAGGCAACATGTAATATCAATTAGGTAAGTATCATATGAATGAGTTCAGTGAAATAGGCATCTCATAATCGGTATGCAGAGAAGAGACGAAACGTCGAAAATATCAGTGCCTGTGCTACTATTTGCTACGATTGCTATTAAATTTAAACCATCGATGCATATCGCGTGTTCCAGCCCAATTTCCTGATAGCCTCACTTTTAATGCGAAACAAGAGTTCGCAATTATACCTTCAAAAGAATCCAAGGGATCGCGTGTGTCAGATATAAAACCTAGCGGAGAGGTGGCGAGGATTCCATTCAGAGAAATGTCGATTATAGTGATGTGGGCAATTTTGGAATACATTATTTGATAGTACGGTTTCAATTTCTACTCGAACCAACTCGCCTCGAATATGGGGTTTGCATTGAAATGACACTTAACTTGTGTCAATAGAAGTGACATTACCAGTGTGCACATAAAGTGATACGTCGGAAAACAGGCATCAACCCAAGCTTTCAGATTGAGCGATTAGCTGTATTTAATGTAATCCAATAGATATCATATTTTAAGAAAAGGTGAACTGCTAACAAAATAATTGTATGAAATATATATTTTTGGTTAAACATGACAGCTTCTTGAATTTAGAGAAAACTCTTCAAAGACAGAAGTCAAGGTATAATTTTTCGTTAAAAAAATTAGGTGCTCATCCCAACACTAAACGTATGTTTGGTATTAATGGAGGGGAACTTTGGAAGCTGTTGGGTATCGGAGATAAAACGAAAATGAAATAGAATAGTATTTAAGGGCTGTAGGTATTATACTTATCGATATTAATAGCGTTCGAGCAGAATTAGAAGTGATTATTCTCTTGTTTTGTCAGAAGATGATTGGAAGTTTGTTCTTTCGTTGCCCTGGGAAACAGCGAAATGTAGCAACGAGGTAAGATTGGATAATAATTCAAATCTCGGAGCTATTATTCTTTTCGCACGATTTGGTTCGAGACGGCTGCGATGGTGGTCTTTTGTTAGAACGTAATTGAAAGTCAAGTAATTACTACGAACAAACATTGAGTTAATATAAAGCATTTTTGAAATAAAAAAATTCGCATACTTTGAAATTCAATTAAACTGTTACCTATTGAAAAGTTTGATGGCATATCTTAGAGAATTCTCGGGTTAGTTAGAATACCAGGTCGATACCAAAATCTTTGTAGTCTTCTTGCTGGCTTTTATTATTTTATTATTATGCACATAATGCACATTATTATTCCAACACTATAAATGCATACTCCTACGGAAATCTTCTTTCTTGAAGAAGTGACGTGGATTAATGTTGTGACTATGTGTGCATGTCACTTCCTTGACCGTTTAGAGCAAACGGGATTATTATAGCGTCGAAAGTACGGTTAGAGTATCCCTACTCTACGACAACATGGATGGAGACATTAACGCTATGGTCATTGGGCATTCACGTTAGATTCGATGACAGATTCACGATTGCAAGACATCAATCACCATATTTGCCAGCACTTAGCAAGAAGGAAGACATATTATATCGACGACTCTTAGATACTAGGTTGGATGGATATAATCAATGAAACTATAGTTCAAGCCCGTCCGTGCGCGTCTGCAGAGAGTCGCATAAAATTACGTCGGACTATATGAAATATTTTATACGTAAAATATCCCTAACTTTAAAATTGTTAAGTACCAAGTTGTTTTTCAAACCCCACAATACCAAGAGTTATTAACAGAGTCACACAAGCGGTACTTAAGAATTTGCTGTTTGTTTAATATAAATCAGAAACTTAATTCAAAAGTTTAATTTTCTTTGGCCACCGAGGCAACAAAGCTTATTGTCAATTTGTATAAATGCGAACTTTTCTATTAACTTCGGTTCGGAAATCGAAAATTACAGGGCACTCTCCCCAATTTAGAATTTAAATAGAAAACGGGATTAAATTGTAAGACTGGTCTAAATTCTCATTTTATCTTAACTGAAGTTAATGAGCTTTACGTTAACGGTAAGTCATTAGATGCGGCCTAGTTTTGCACAAAAGTGAAAAAAAAACGGTTTTAAAACATTCAACTAAGCTACTTCATCATTAGCCTTGATTGTATTTGCATTAAGTGTATTTACATTTTACGCTATTCATAAAATGAGTACTTTGTAAAACTGGGGTCTAGTTAATTACAAGTGGTTCTAAAACTAAGTTGAAACGTAATTTTTTTTGGTGGAAGTAGTGTTTTATGGACAGGTGAAATTCTAAGTTGCATACAATTTGCAATTCTTATTTACTTTTCAAGAACCAAGATATCGTGGTATGTGAAAGTCAAAGCTAATACGAGAGAAACACTTGAGACTTAAGGTAAAGGAGACATAGTCCTCGTAAGACAGGCATAAAAATGTACCCTTTACCCAAAAGCAAATAAATATTCATTTCATTTCATTTGATTGAAGATTTTGGTGTGCCTCTACCTTCCACCTTATCGTATGATTAGAGCGAAGTGGTGCTGCGTTTTGTATAGGAATTAATAAAAAATATGACCAAAAACTGGTAGAATATTTTAGACAATCTATCACCACTAACCCATTTATAGTTAGTAAAGGCTAACAAACGGATAAACTAAAATTACCTCACAAAACCGACTCTGCGAAATGCCTGAGGCTTCAAAAGATTATAGCGTTTATACCAAAGAAACATGACTATCAGATAACGAGGGTAATAAAGACCACTTTTAAAGACAAAGGGGAACACTTTTAGGAAATAATTAATAATATCCCAAATACCAAACAAAGTAAAGTACCAACCAACCGGGCAAAGAGAGTTTCTTTGAAACATTTTTAGACTTTGATCTTATACTGGAAATTATGTTGGAAAAATATTAAAACACAAAGTAATAGGTTATTAAATATTCTCAAAAGAAAGATGTTAGCTAACATGTTCAGCTTTGTTAGTCAATCTCGAAAGTGATTTCAAAACCAAGCTTTATTTACGTATGTGCCAATGTATTTTCGGTTTCGTTGATTAAGTCATTAGAAAAATGGCCAATGGAATTGTAAATATGTTAAAAAACATAATTAAACAAAAAAACAAATGTTTTTTTAAAAAAAAAAATAAGTAAATCGTACTCGTATGTCTGGTTGAGTGAGTCAATACAGTGTGGCTTCGACACTCGTTTAATTGAGCGACTTTCTGTAAGTATAGCTAACAGATTGAAATTTTTATTTTATTCCCATTACTACACGTCTATACTACCAGTATTTTCATTAATCATAGCAGCTGTAACATATTCTATTCATTTAATTACTTGTACACCTAGGTATCTACGGAAGATTCGATTCGAATTCTGGTCTGGTGGCAAGTGAACTTCTAACAGATGTATCGACCGCTTTACCTCTCAGTATACAGGTACCATCCAACCACCGAATTATGAATGAGAAAGCAAAGTTTGTTGGACCTATGAAACCGTTTCTACTGGATTCTCAAAATTTATGCGGGATCCTTATAAAGGTCACTGTACCGCAGACGACCGCAAGAGTAAGCAAAAGTTTGCGGGACTTTACATACTTATATACAAGGTACAAATACATAAATACAATTCACCAGGTAAAACATCCGAATACTGGAATAATAAAATGGGCTTAGTAGGTATTAGGTAAGCTTATCCGTGACAAACATACCAAAATATTATGGGTATCGATAAGAACTGTTTTTCCACAACACTAAACATATTTTGTACTTAGATACATCAGCATATTATGGGTTCACACCAATTTCAGAACAACGAAGTACGTTAAAAAGTATTATAGATATAGAAATAGGAAGCTAAGTAGTGTAATGTTGCTCTCTTCTTGTTAACTTTGAACGATATAATTGCCGTATCATACTTCAGTAATTTGCTTACACTGTGAAAATGTTCACGAAGGCAACCTAATCCCGTAAAATTGGGACACCTAAGATTAGAATTTGATTATTTTCTCCAAGCCATGCAAGCGTAGGATTAAGGTTAGGTTGTGCGAGGTAATCCGCGGAGAGAAATTCGTAGAAGACACTTTGTAAGACTCATTTCCTTTTCTTACCGTCAACCACAACATACAATATTCCCGCATGATGAAAGAAAATTACTTAAATAAGGTAAATTTTTAAATTAGTCTAATTTTATTTTTACAGCAGCAAATATTTATTAAATAACCTTTTTTTTTATTTTATTCACAAAAATTTTGCATCTTAGGTACCGATAAGTCTCCCCCCTCTTGATCAAAGTTTCGTTGTGCGATAAGGCTAAAATATATTTTACTCAACCATGAATTTTGTACATCTTCTAATAAGGATCTGTACAAATCCTATGATAAACAGACAGATAAACGATGGCAAACCCTTTTGGATGGATCATTTAATTCAATTTTACTGTTTGAACAAATTACCGAGCTAATTTCCCTCTTCCATCAACAATCCTATGCAAATAGCTTGTTAAGAACTTGTCTGTTCATATACGTGCAGGCTAGGATAAACCAGCTCATTAATTACATAGTAATTGGTACCGTAAAAGGCACTCACTCACATTGGGTTAGGAGGCAGAAACATCCTTTACAGACATTAAACAACTATGATGGCTATCATGTGAATCTGAGATATAACTTTTCGTAGTTTTATACTTGGAATAGGTTTGCCCTTGAACGAGTACTAAAATCGTCGATTCAGAGCTTGGAGGATAAGATGGATGTTTTATAATAACTCTAAAAAAGTTATCAAAAACGAATACTTCCAGTCAAACTTATCGTCTACAGTGCAACTTTATGGAAAATCTTTTAAATTCTAAGGTTTCCAGTCCGTGCTCTTTTTCAGGAACAACAGTTACACATTGTTTATTGGAGTGAAGTTACATTTAAAGGACCAAATCATCAAAAACTTGGCTGACTCAACTGATGTGCGCCCCACCAGCCCAATTGCGTACATGCACAATCAGAGTTATCCATGCGCTTGCGTCTTTTACGTACAGACAACTGACAGCACGTCAGGTTACCCATTTTTGTTGCAAAATAGTCCTTATAACTAGTACATAAGATGCTGCAGTGTTAAATTTGATGTGCTGTCGTGTGTACATCACTCCACGCATGGCGTGCCGCTTATGAAACCGAAACTAAACATCCATGCCTTACGCTGGTTTGTTAGCATTGGTTTGATTGTATGTTGTCATGCGATTGTTTTCAAATTTACTACGGTACAAGAATGTAATTTAATCGGGCAAACCCGAAGATAGAAGAAGAAAATAATAGAAGACTGGCAAAGAGATGGTTAATGTCAAAACATAGACATCACGGTCTGATCGCACCACCGAAACTCCTGAACATATGAGCGACAAAATTGAAGATTAAAAACCCAACTTAGTTGTCAAAAAGGATAAGGCTAGTTTGAATTGATCGCTGCATCTAATAAAATCTAGATGCAGCGATCAATTCAAACTAGCGAACGCCCGCGATTTCGTCCGCAACGTTATCAAGTTCGAACAAATTTATGAATTTTGCCGACATCTACTCGCCGGTACCGTTTCCAAACGATTATGCAACCATTATTTTAGACCTAAGCATCGTGACGCAAGCTGTGACAATAAGGTTAATCTTACAGCAATAATATACAGATAAAGATGGAAAAATTAAGGAGACTAATTAGGACAGTTTTGAAGTTATTGCTTTTGCTAGAAGACGTTTACTTGAACAAGTGAGAACAACAAAATGCCAATCTTTACCTATAACTAAATGTCCAGAAGCTTTCCTGATATCCATTGCATTAAAATAAATCGGTCAGAATCATCATTCATTACTGTTTGTAGGTTGATATTGAAGGTTTTTGATTAATTTGTATGCGTATCATTTCTCTCGTAAAACACGAATTGGGCACAATTTTTTTTTATATTACTCGCTATACTTTTTTGATAAGCACTCAGAAAACTCACCATAAACAAAAAATGAATATCACCTAACGATCACTTTAAGGATTTTGTATAGGGGTCATCACTTTTTATTTTAAAATTACCATAATACTGGTGACATTTCAATACATTATTAAGTATTTAAAATATCATCCATTCTTAGATCGGTACGAATTTATGTCCCTAATAATAAAGTTTTGTAACAGAAACCATGAATGAATAATGAATTAAATCATATGGTTGCCTATACAATACTACATCATTCATTATTCCAGTATTGAGAAATACAATGGGAGAATTAAAACAACGTATCGTCTAAATGTGTTCATTACCGATGTAAATTGAGGCGCTATAATTTTAGAGCCTTCAAAACGCTATTCACGCCAAGGCGCACTAAGTATCCCTCTCTAGCAAATAGATCTTGTTACAAGAGCGAGCAAGACAGATTATACTTTGGGATGTATTATTGTGCAAAAGTCTGATATTGATATCGTGCTTGCACAAGTACTTATTGTTCGAAACTCAGCTGATGCAACTAGCCTCTATAGAATGCAGTAAGAGGATTGCATTGCAGTTAAGTTCCTAGAAAACCGCAGGTCGATTTCAGACGCCATCTCACAATTTAACGTACCTGTAACAAATGAAGAACTGTTTTAAATATATACAATATATACAACAACACCACATAAATTGATCTGACGCTGAGGTAAGTAGCTAAAGCACTTGTGTTACAGACATCAGAAACAACAGTGGTATTACAAATAAATTTAAATAAATACATAAAACACCCAGACCAGTACAAACAGACATGTTCATGCACACAAATGTTTGTACAGTGCGGGGATCGAACCCGAGACCTGTTGGTTAGTAGTCAACTTCTTGACCATTACACCAAATTGGTTGTCAAAGCGTTGATTTTAATAGCCATTAGGAAACACAAATTAAATTCAGTGTAATATCTATTCAGTATAAATCATAAAATATAAAAACTAAAACTGACTGACTCATTGATTGACATATTATGCGTCCACAGCTCAAACAGGATGAAAATTTTGAAGCTAGGACTATTGGCTAAGGGGTTAAAAAGGTGTGAAGTAAGCTTAGGCACTACTATAGGCACACGGGTTAGATTCCCATGGACGAGGGTTCAATTCCTGCCGCAGACATTTAATATTTTCTACAGCAAAAATATTGTTGTATTGTCCTCGCCACCATGTATAACAAAAGGGTGTAAGGGAAGTAGGCTTAACATGATTCGGGTATTCAGTTTCAGTCAAGTGGAAACGGGTAAGGGCAGTGAAAGAAGGATCAAAAAGAAATATTTCAGCTCCACGTCTTTTCATTTCAAGTTTACTATATTGTTGCATATCTAAGACATCTATGTAACAATTGATCCTTTTCAGTTGTAAACGTCTTTGTTTTCGCTTCGGCAGTTGAACTATCGGTTTACTATTCTGTTAGAGCAGATCTTTGTAAGTCTAAGTAAGTCTTTGTAACTTATTTAAAGTTCTAGAGATCCTAACCCCATTATATCTGATTGAGGAAAAGTTATTCGTAAACGGCCATATTTTGTTACTAACAAATATATTTTTTACCCGTGCGACAAAAAAGCGCATTTTAAACGTTCATTCTAGGAAAGACACGAAGTGTTGTTTTCATGTCTTAATTAGTGCGCCAATAACAATTTAATGGGAACAAAAGAACAGATATTACCAACACGCGATACATTTCTCATGGGTACACACAATGGTACGAGGATTAAAAACAGCTTTATCTTGATCAAGGAAGATCTGTACTAAGCAGTTTTACGAAAAATGTATTTTAAGCATCCTCATCATTTCTAAGATTATGCGGATTTGTATCCCACTGAATTACACTGCTAAGAAAGAAATCTACAAATATCAACAATAATTAATTAATTATAACTATTTCTGTGTTTAAGATTAAAGATGATGGAAAGATGGAATCCTGTTATCCCTCATCATTACACTCTCAGAAAACTTCTCGACTTTTTTCGATGCAAGGCGACAGCATCCAACTCCTTCCAGCCTTTATGAATAGTAAGAGATAATCTTGAGTATCGTTTCTTTTAAAATAAACATGAATTCCTGATCATTGGTAAATTCATGACAGTTGCTGAACAATGCGGGTAATTAATCCAATTCATTGGAGATAACAGGATTCTAAGCCCTGCTTTTCAACATTCGCAGTCGCGCAGTTGGCGCTAACAGTCAGATAAAATTCTGCATAATTTAGAATATCAAAACTAAAGTCATCTTAAATTCGCGCGATTCATATTCAATAGTCCGATAACTATTATATTCGTTCGTTAAAGTCCGATGACTATTAAAAAATCGGCCCTTAGATGTCAAAAATATTTAAACATCTAGCTAGACTAAGTCAACTATCAAGAGGATAACGCACTGCATTTCTAAGTAAGATTACCAGTCTTAACATGCACCTGTATTCCTGCGGATTATTTTTAGATTAACCGTATGAAAAACCGGCCAACCAATGTTGCTATGCTATGGACAAATGTAAATGCAATGATTGAAGTGTAATGACTCTGCAGCACCGCAGAACCCGTCCGGACCGATCCTTGATGGATAAGCGTTGTTTTATAAAGGTTGTATTTATTCATATGTTACGATAATGGCTGCACCTGCCCACCATTTATAAGAAAGAGTTATTTCTGGTGTTGATTTATGAGATTGCTGGCGGATGTTTTGAAGACAAACAATGTGGTCACAACGCAATGAGTATGTATTTTACAGACAGATTATAAAAGCAGAATTCTTTGATATGGCTATAAAAACTCAGAGGAACGGTTCAAGCTAGCCTTACTAAACATACAACCTTGAGTCTTGAGATCCTGACTTCGCAGCCAGGATTTGAAATACAATTCTGTGGTAACAAAGTTCAACAAACGTAGTGACTTACGGTACTTACCACACCAATGACACTAACAAAACAGCACAAGAGACAAGTACACGCGCTGGATGTTATGTAAGTGAAGCTCTCAAAATTTGTGAATGAAAATTATTTTGTTTAAATCCGCTAAGCCAGCCGGCACGCCAGAGCAAGCCCTAATAATGTCATCCATTTTGCGTCCACAAGACCTTATTGTCAAACCAGAAAGTCGTCAACCTAACTGCTGATGTCGCATACTTCAACCACAATGCCCACAACATTTAAGTGCTCACACGCAAGGAACACTTAGGATGTGGGCCCATCGGATCGTTTCCCGCCAAAAGAGCAAGAAAACCGACCGGTAATGATCGCCGTCATCTGTTTAGCGCCCGCGCATCCGTCACATCCGCTTCGGCCATCTTGGAATTATGGCGGGCTATTTGTCAAGTTGCATCAAGGATGTAACTGTGACGTCCTCTTTTTACAATAATGTGAATTTACTGCAGTGAAAAGTGACGTAGCGCTGTCGTATTACGATTTTTTTACTAAAAAGTTACATTTATGACAAGAAAATATTGATTACGTTCTTATTTACAGCTATAAAAAAGAAAACTGACAGATCACAATGCTTGTCAAGAATAACGGACACGGAATGCGGATGATATCTGTCGTTCACCAACGAAGCTAGCTTATACCGTAATATACAAGGTAAGATCAACGATCATTAAATATACTGAAAGAAACAGTAAAAGGAGCTTTTAATAAGTGAAACAACAGCCTTATGAGGCTATGTTTTGAAAGAACAATTGATGTGATCCAAAAACCATTACTGAAGAAGCAATAAAAACTGTAAAATACCTAACAACTACCCTATAGAAGTTGCAAACCTCCGATAAGATTAACACTAAGGAAAGAAAACTGACAGATCACAATGCTTGTCAAGAATAACGGACACGGAATGCGGATGATATCTGTCGTTCACCAACGAAGCTAGCTTATACCGTAATATACAAGGTAAGATCAACGATCATTAAATATACTGAAAGAAACAGTAAAAGGAGCTTTTAATAAGTGAAACAACAGCCTTATGAGGCTATGTTTTGAAAGAACAATTGATGTGATCCAAAAACCATTACTGAAGAAGCAATAAAAACTGTAAAATACCTAACAACTACCCTATAGAAGTTGCAAACCTCCGATAAGATTAACACTAAGGTGTTCATAATACAACCTTTAGTCCCAATCATGTTGCTTTACTACATTGAAGCGAACCCCATTAACTTCAAGTCACGAACGGCTGTCCACAAGAAAGCTTAATAATACGAGAATTTATGTCATTACCTATTGACAGTCCGGGAATTTCTTCTAACCGCTGATAGCGATTCCACAAAGCGTTTGCCAACACAGGCGGAAAATTATCGCTTTCCTGTTGAGCACAACTGTCATCTATTTATTTTTTGCGGTTCGATTCACGGCATTGTGACCGAGCGAAAATGTTGCTGTTCCACAAGACGGACTTCGCAAAGGATTACTGTAAATACTTTCCAAACGGGAATGGGCCTCGATAGGAAACAGAACAGGCGGATTAGAAATACTGGTTCAATTTATTCTTCTTACTTTGAGTTATAATAATTCGACAATACACAGTGACATATCATCAACCAAACATCATCTATCTGACTTTTAATATCAGTCATCGATTCAGACCTCTGATGAAGGCTTTCGAATTCACTGATGGATTACATTATGAAAACCAAAACTAGAAATGGTGTCAGTATTTGTGTTATTTAGTTTAATGAAAAACAAAACAAAACAGGTATCGTGATCATTTGAATTCACCAAAATCCGCGTTCAAAATCTCAATGATACTTACGATTACGAGTATGTAAGTTTAAAGGGGTAAATACAGTATTGCCCGAGATAATACAGAATTACGTGTATGAATTCGTTATCATGCTAATACCAACGATATTAAATACCCTAGATACACTGACAGCGCTCGAAAAATGTCTCGCAAAACGAGTGCTTAAACACGCCTTAAGCACTCGTTGGCTTGTAGTCGCGCGCGGACCGTGCTAGCGTCAGTATGCCGAAGTGCTCCGTGAAAAAGTGCAAAAACAATACTTTAACCACTCGAAAAAGGATGGAGTTTCGTATTTCCGGTAAGGTATTAATCCATCTTTGATAAGAGAATGCATTAGTGGTGCAAAGTTATCTTTAAACGTGCTAAAATTGTAATTTTCTAAAAAAATCTGAAGAAATCAAACGCGCGACTGGCTTTATAGTTATCCCTTTCCCACACAGAGTAATATTTGGAACATAGTAATGGAGTCGCGTTGTACTAAAGATTATTATGGTAATTTTGGAGGAAAAGGAATGTAAATATTGTTCACAATATTCGACAAGAAATTTTATTACTAGTGGATATCGTTATAAAATATTATCTGTATCATTTCAGATTTCCGAAAAATGAAATAAAAAGAGAAAAGTGGCGAAACTATTGTCTAATCAAGACAATTTATTTTCAGATCGATCAAACAACATCACCCGGAAATGCTGTACTGTCAACACCAAACATAGAAAGTTCAATGAGTTCGCTATCGAGCACATCCAGTACCAGCATACTTAAAGCACAGTCAATAGATTCACAGCTAGTCCACGCGGGCTAAGCCGCTGGCGGAAAGCTAGTTAATAATAGAACTAGTTAGTCATAAACAAGTAAAGGTTTTTGGAAATTACTGTTTAATAATCGATTTTATAAGGCCGAGGTATGAAAATATATGGAAGTAAAATCAAATTCTCAACAACAAAATCTAAAAAAAATCCGATGTCACGCGATGTTACACGAAAATGTCACAGGGCGACCGGCGATGCCACACGATGTGACCCGAAGACGCATCGGTCATTTTCTGACACATTCAACCGAGTATTGTAAAGGTATATTGTAGTATGTATGTATTATGGAGACTATTGTTTATATTTCTATGGTTTTGTTATGTATTTCAACAGATTCATTGTATAATTAATAAAAATTAATGTATCATACATGCCTTTAGTATCATAAAAAATACATTCATTTATCCTTATTCCCTAATCTATTACATTTTATAACCGTTCTTAAGGAGTAAACTCCAGTCGTGCGTCGGAGCTGACACACACACTTTTAATTATTTTACTCAAATACATTTTATTTACACCGACGACGACTCTTCTTACTCTGTTCTAGATTAAAAAATTATATGATTTCCAAACAGCGCAAGCAGAACTAAACCTTATATCTATTGTTTTACAGGCTACATTCGTCTTTACAGCAATAAAGCAATAAAATTTTATGAGCTTGTTGCCTGCGTACATTCAAAAATGTCATCTGGGATGAGTACATTCAAAGTGAGATCGTATTTTAGTGATTTAAGGTCAACTTTTGGATATTAAAATTAAAGTTGATATTATTTTTGTTCTACAAGTCCCTCCCGCCGTTGCAACTACTTTCGGGACAGTTTTTGAAGGCGGTTTTCTATGCAATGTTGCTTCTAGGGTATTTAAATTCATTGGCTAATACTCACAACGTGCAAATTTCAACAATATGAAGTTATTAAAATATGACAAACGCTTCCCAGTGCCATCCAACATTCTGAGCATGTGGGTGGGCCAAATGCACAATATAGTGAGAGCCAATAATGGCATTATTAAATAAAATATTGAAAGACATAACGTTGGACGTTGCCACGGTAATATTCAGTATTCTATCTTCATATAAACGGACGACGCGCGAGCTATACCTACGCGCCCGGATCGTGGCATGCGCTTGGCATGCTACAGTCGCGAGAGCCCGCAGTGACGAACGGACGGTGTGCTGGTTTTTAATCAGTAACCGCCCGAATTTTTACTCGAAATAAGTGCAAGTAGCTATTTAACATGACAAGTAGAATATATTATGCTGTTTTTGGATTGCGGATTTTTTGTACACTCAAATATAATAATTAAGCATTTCGTTCATACAAGTATAATATTAGTAATACAATAAATGCGCAAATATTTTTCGGTCGCAAATTTATTAGACCGATTTGTTATAAAGTCACATGCATAATAATCATGGTTTTTAATTAAATCTATCAATCAATAAAACAACTTGCATTTTTATTGAACACTTTCTATTCAATTCACAAAGTATTTTATGTAATCCTATAAATATTTTATATTATTACTTAGTATCTGTGCTTATTAATAAAAAGTAAATAAAATACAATCTCAAAACTAGATAGAAACTCAAAGTAGGCAGATGCAATTAAAAAGCTGTTGTAGGTAGGCGACAGCGACAGCCCTATCTCATGCTTACGTACCGCGCGGCGGTAGGTACTTATTTCAACGACACGGCCGAGTTGGAATACTGTATGGATAATATTACCGTGACGTTGCTGTGGACCACTGGCGTACAAAGTCTAAGTAGACAATGCATGTAAATGCTTTATTTTTAATGATGAATTTTTGTATTATTAAGTGAATATTTCAATGTACTAGACATTAAAATAACCACGTTCGCGTAAATAAAACACAACAATAAGTGATTGCTGGACACAACAGGGTGCTGGCTTGCTCTGAATTGAAAAATCTTCAAACAAAATTGTAATTATTCATTACGTATTCTTTGCAAAATAGATTGCTTTTAATAATATATTTGCTTTAAGCAATATTCCGGAATAGTGGTAGAACATCTTTTTTTTTATTAATACGAGTATCATCCATCATCATTGAAGTTAATACGAGTATGTTGCACTGCGGTGTCGACTGTCGACGCAACCGGCGGTGCAACGAAACGCAACTCAACAGAAGCCATAGTCTCTAACGTTTCGTTCGCATTTTCGGGACTAGCCAGCGCGTTCTCTCGCACGATCAAGCTTGTAAGAGTGACAGGGACGGCTGCAACCGAACTTCGGACAACGGCTCGGTTAAAGAGTGGGGCTGACCACATGTGCCAGCTGGGAATAAATATTTATTTGCATTTAATGAACACTGTAGCGGAAAACTTATTTTTTTTTATTACATTTTTTGTGTAGATAGGTCAACAACCACCTCAAATGATTTAAGTAAGGAAATATTATTAGTTACTAATACAAAGTTTTGAATTTCTATGAAAAGCGTTATGTTTTTTTTTGTTTGAAGCTGAATCAATATAGTAATGTAATTCAATTATTTATTAATGTAACGAAAGGGTCAATGAAATGCTCACAATGACCATAATGCCTTTAAAAGGTACTGGGTAAGTACCCTAATGATTTATTCATTGTGTATTCAACATCGACAAAAGGGTCAAAGTGACGTAGCACAAGTGTTAAGTAAACCTACATTACATTTAAGTATACCTGCGAATTCAATAATATTTTCGTGATCTAGAATACTTAGATTTACTTATATAAAAAAGAACCTGAAAATGCAAAAAAAACTTACTATCAAAAATTTTAAAAAAAATCAAAAAAGATTAGATAGACACGAGAAGATAGACACTATAAAAATAGCCAATAATTTTAGAAGGTTTATAGGAAAAATACGATGAGATTGAAGTTCTCGAGTTCGTAATAAAAAATTCTAATGTTAGTGACCATACTGTAAAAATCTAAATTTTAAAGAATTTTCGACTTTAAAATTGCGTTAAAAGCTCAGGAATTATTTAAACTTATAATATAGGTTTAGGTTTAACAACATCTTGTGAAATAAAATAAATTGTGCTTTCATACAAGTCTTAGGAGAAAACGATAGAAGCTGCCGTTAGTTACGCTTTGTTCTAAATAACTTCATTGTCAATAGAAATTCGCTAACAACGAATTTTACTTTCATGGTCACTTTGAATACTGACTTCATAATTTTGCTGCGGACGTAACGCAACACTTTATTTGAACTTATGGCAGAGAAATCCCTTCATTGTAGTTTATTTTCTGTCAAACTGCACTAAAAGAGTGAAAGGGGGGGGGGGGGAGATGAATACGCCATAAAAGGAAAAATAAAAGGATCGTGGCCACTTTTAATAAAATATGCCTATCTATGACCAAAAGTAAACATATATCGTATTATCGTTATATTAATAATTATAAGTACTTTTGCCTTATTTAGTATAGGTACCTACGTCGATTGATTAAAAATGCCAAAAAAAAAAATTATTTATTGTGTAATATTTTCTTTATTTTGAAAAACAAACATTAAGACATATAGATTTAGCTTCACTAGACTTACAATGAAATAAAACTTTGCATTCTTGTGTTAAAGCCATCTTTTTTACTATGCTTCATGAACTGTACAAATGAAAAACAATATATTTGTTGAATCCGTGCTTATTTGTTGAATTTAAAGGTGAAAGGAAGCGAAATAGTTAATTTTGAGTATGATGTAACTTCGTTGATTAATTACAAAGAAATTAAATCAAATTTCGTTATTCTTTTCGATGACTATATTTCCGGATCCTACATCAGAACTTCCGAGGTTGCAGCTTTAACAGAAGTAACCTAACTCGAACTTTGAAAAAGTACGTTAAAAACTCCCATACAGCGGCGAATATCTCCGTTTTAAAGAAATCTATTTTCGGCCGAAATATTCCTATTAACAAAATACTAATTTAGGAAGCTGGAAAGTTTAACCTTGCCAAAGTAAAAAACCTTTAAGAGTATATTTTTATACCTACTAGCCGTAAACGTTGAGCGTTGTAATTTTAACGATCTATAAAAAGATCGATGTCGCAATTAAGAGGATTCTAGGTCAAAAACAGACTAGAGATTCAGGTCGCTCTGGCTAGGATAACGTCTTCAGCGGACTTAGCACAGAGTCGCCCTCTATGCATTTATCTTGAGCCAAATAGTTCAGTTTATAACCGAGCCCGTTTAATGACCTACTAAACTAAAATAGGCACATCCGATCCGATGCGCCGGCCGACAAGGTTATGCGCGTACAAAATGACGAATGTACCACCATTCATGCAGACTATCGGGCCAGAGGAATCCTATTCATGATACGTGGACTGCGTTACGTAATCATTATATTTCGCCGGCTTTATATTTATTCAGGAGTTATTCAGACGTTCGTAATTTGATCTGGCTTTTGTTTGTGTAGGTAAGTTCGTCCAAGATAGATCTAAAATATCTTCAGATTAATTGGAGTGTGAGCCACGCGGAGATGCAACCGGAGTAAAAGACCGAAATACTGAAAAACACGGTTTAGTCCGATAGATAGACATTTACACCATTGCGACGTGCGATGTCTCTCGTGGATCGCTTTGAACTAAACGATAGAATTATTAGGTGACACGTTGTATTATATTCGGTATATTACTAGACACACAGTGGCCAGGACTTGATGGGCACCAAAAGGTATATGTATAATAATAGTCCTCCTGGCCGATTTGGACAACGGCGGCCAATCTCAACAGAGATCAGCCAACTACGCAGGAGATATTATAGTGCACAAGTGTGAGCGCAATACACAGGTGCACTTACTGTTCCATCACTCTCAAAGTTCGGTGAGACAATCCAACATGACCGGAGAGAGATCAGGCGCAGGACCAACGGCTTGACGTGCTTTCTGAGGCCCGGTGGTGTAACACCGCCAAAAAAAGGTACATATCGGAATAATAAAAACTAAAAACTAGCAAATATAAATTGGGACAATTGCAATAATTGTGAACATATTGATGAATGTTGAGCGCGTCGCTAAAAAATCTTTGAAGTGTGAATAGCATCTCACCAAAGCAGCATGCTTTTCTAGTTTGACCTGTCATTTGTCACGCAGTGAGACGACGGCATTCGTGTAATGGTTGTCGCACCTTTTTATCGACTATTTTCAACGTCAATGTTAACTGTAAAAAGTGACTCAACTTTTTTATTGTAATATACAAAACCATAGGTACAAATCAAGCCATTCGTACATAACAGATAAAAGACACAATCCACTCCATTAATCCTAGAAAGCGGATCTTAAGCACGTTTCATTCAATCCATCTAACGGCTTGGACGACAAACATTTTCACCGCGTTGCAATGTCCTAGTGCCCCTTTTCAACTAATTACAGCTAGTTATTTGCAACATACATCTATCTACTTATCTTGATCAATCAGCAATTACAGGTATCTATTCCAGTAGTTAATTTGTATGCCATACGTACGTACGTACGTAACACTTACTCGTAGTTGACGTCTAAAATTTCGATATTTTCAAATATTTTAGTTTTAGAAAAATATCAGAACTAAATACGATAGCAATTCGTGATTAATTTTCCAACTTTTTTGCGTCAAAGGATGACGCCAAAAAGCGTCAATATCTTTTGTTATCAACATAACAAAGGAAACTAGATAATAATAGAACGATAAATAACCTATCTAACTGTCTTTCATTAAGACTTACTTTCTACCATCATTCGATATCGATTTATTTTTATGATGGCATGTATGAATGATCCCTTAAGCGATTATCTCAACAACAGCTTCCTTTAACTTAGTTCCTCGAGGATTGCCAGTACACACGTGTTTCTAATAAGCTCTCCAGTAATTAAAGTTGCAATACAGTTTACGGTCAAGGAAAATCTTAAAGGTGTGCAAATAACAAGGCAGGCGGCAGATATAATTAACATTTTATTATTGATACGAAATATGCACGTATTTTTAAAAGTCAATTAATTCGGTGATGTCCGGAAATGTTTGCCACGTTGATAAAAAAAATATTATTTGTAATATCTCTGATTGAAAATCTAATAGCAAAGAGGCAGGAGCAACGTCCAATAGGTATTCGAATAAGTCCAATGCTCTCAAGGCCTTTTGTCGGACAAGAATATTGTTTCGTAGCTTATCATCAAAAATCAATACAATCAGTCAATGGAATGATTACATTGAGAAAGGAAGTGACTACATGTTTTCGATAGCCACAATCTAAATCCAAGCCCACTTATCGTTCAATGATAAGAATTTTATGAATGGCATTGTAAATTAGGTACAAGATATCGATTGATTTCGTCACAACATGAGCACGATTCTCACGTATAACAGATATAACATTTAGTGTGCCTATAACTCAAGGAAGAACAATCAAACTTGGAGTCCCAGCGACTCCAACCAAAATAACCCAAGCTCGGCTCAAGTCGAGACTCTCGAGTGTAAAATGAGTCGAGCTCGGCTAGACTTATGACTCCGAGATAAGTTTGTTCTCAAGTCTTAAAAAGAGCTCTAGTACGCGGGTCGCAAAAGACTCACAGTAAATAAGACTAGAACGCGACTCTCCGCATTAATAACGAGTAAAGCGTTTAGAGAAATTAACTTCATGCGCCAGGAATTCATACATGAGACTCGAAACTCTTGTTGTAAAGAGAGGAGTTAGTAGGCAATTCAATGGGCGAGCTTAAAAATTGGTAGTATTAGGACTCAAAACAGCAACACTAGCTCGATACCTCGATCCAATCCTACGCCAATTTCGTTTATTGAATAGTTATAGCGCTAACCTTGAACATTAACCGGAACATTTCTTGTTTACAAAACAAAAGTTGACGAGTTCGACGGTAACAAAAACAACGTTTTCGCTAGATTGGTTGTTCGTGTTCCCGTTCAAATAACAGAGGCCGGAGGTTTTAGACGTAAACAACGGTATTTCATTGATTAAAAACCGTAAGGGTCAAATCTCAGTTGGGGACGATTTACAAACGTTAGTACATCAGACTCGAGATTATTGTTCCAATATGACCTCTTTTGCCACTGTAAAAGATACCGCATATTATGCTTAGCTTGGTTCAGCTATCGTCATGTTGGTTTTCCTGCGACGGATTTCTTACATTTCGTAAAAAAGTTTGCTCAAATATTTTGTGATTTGGAGTAAGTATTGGAAGTTAAAATTTTAACCCCGAATAAAACCCAATTACATGACAGGAAGTAGATAGGTAATGAGTGGTAGACTGATTGCGATTAACATATTACATTTCAGAACAAGAGAACAAGAGATACATTGAATTTAGTGCTTATCATTGCTTGCTACCTGAATCTAAAATAACTTTATTTTCACTAAGTTTATCTGGTGTCAAGTGTCTTTAAATTGTATAATATTTACACACCCACAAACTATGCGTTGAAACTGCAAAGTAGATATTAATATATCCATATAAGTTCTATAGACGACGAATCGCCAATACATTAGATAATAAACTCTCCAACAGCAGTAGACGAAAATTTTACAACGCAAATAACAATGATAAAGGTTTTAACTTCGGATTCAAAAAGCCAACGTGTTTTGGAAGCAGTAACGAGTAAAACTCAAGTTAAAAAATAGCGTTTTAAACAAGACGGCAAAAGGAAAGGAGTAAGTCAAACCAATCGAAACACGGTGTCACGATCTTTTATTCAAAGGACCTTAAGCCACTACGTTGCCCTGTTTCAGATTGGAATAGCATTTTGGATAACATGATTTCAGTCATAAAGTCATTTATTTATCTGTAAGTAGTAGGCCACCCACAGGGGGCACTTTTCATAAACCCTACCACAGCTTCGGGACAATTTGTGGGCTGGCGCCGAGAAGAAGCTGCGCAAGAAACTCGGTCACCATTGTCATTGCCTCTTTAAAAAAAAATGCTCATTGGGTAAAGTACATGAATTGTGCTGCTACGAGCCAGTCCATACGTTTATCATTTAAATAATCGTTAATCGTGTAGTATCTTTAGAAATTAAGATATTTTTATAACTACTTTGAATTCGTTAACACTTTGACGGACGGTAGCCAGACACAATATAAATTTTATTGTTATAACTCACAGATATACGATAAGACTAGATACCACATATTCACTAAATAGTATGGGAACCGAGCGTGCCATTTTTTAAATACCTACTATGACGTCACACTAGCAATTTAGTGATGTACATAGAGCCAACAGAATCGCATAAATCGTTTTGATCGATCGAGTCAGTCAGTAAACCTTAAAGATGGGCAATTGTTACTGAATCCAACAATCGAATGGTTTGATACTACTAATTAATTAAATTTACTGTCGGTAATTTATGTCGTAAAATAAACTTTCTTATATGCTTTTTGTCAAATTCGAATGATTTGCGAGGTTATTCGAATATTTCGAATGACTTTTACAATCGAATAATTCTAATAATGTCATTCACACACAATCGCGCATCTTTAGTAAACCTACACACTTCGACGAGAGTGTGTAGTAGTTCGACGAGAGTATTTTGCTTTAATTTGCGGATCAGCCGGACAACTGAAAAAATATTCACACCTTAATATACGTACACACATACATAACGTCACGCCTATTTCCAATAGATTAATAAATTATCTGTCATTTTCCTTTCTCATTTTCCTGTCAATTAAATGGAATATCGATTAATCGTAAAATCGGCAAAATATACATCACTATTTGCTTCATTTGACAGGAAAATGATAAAAATGCCGCTACCATGAACATTGCTAGATTCTAAACGTTTCTATCGTTTGCATTTCATTGCTTGCTAGCTAAATACTGAGTAGTGATCTTACCTAGTAACAACGTTAATGTAACACGTATAAAACAAAGATATTTAAATATGGAATTATCGAAGTAAGGTATCAAAAGTAATACATGCTATCGTTTTAAATGATTTTAAATTAAATTACAGACTCTTGTGCAATAAAAATACTTACTGATGAAATGAAATACCTCCATTAACACGACTCGCCAGTTTTGAACAGCTTTTGCAATTAATTAACGAATAATTTGGCATTTCGAACACTTGGGCACACGACTTGTCGCAAGCGCGGTTGAAACGTGACGGAGAAGTAAATGCGCGCGATGAGTGATCGGCGCATATCAGGGACACGCATGGATGGTTGATATGAGGTATCTAGTCATATCGTATATCTGTGTTATAACTGCTATAGCAGTCCACCGTCCGTCAAAGAGTTAAACGATAAATCTATTACGTTTGTTGGTCATTTGTTTGTTTTTAAATGATACAGTTCCCCATGTAAGAGAGACCAACCTTTTGAAGCATAAATTTTGGAACGGCAAGCTTATATTATAAAAATCACAGCAGGCAAACAGGTATCGGATATTCTAAGCTACGATGGAGGATTAAATGTTGATTTCAGGACTTGGGAGGTACAGACGACAGCACACCATGCCACCTTTTTATGTTGCAAAATTGCTTCTGTCACTAGTGCATAAGATGCCGCACTGTTTATTCTGACGCTCTGTCGACCGTACGTAGGACATTTGTTAAATAACGTTGGATTTCTTCATTAACTTGGTTCAAAATTACTTGGTAAAACTTCAATCAAGCGATATTTGACCTTATATTAGGGGAATCAACATATCAAGTGCAGATATAGAGAGTTACGTGAGATAAAAACATAAACATCCGCTGATATTTGTAATCTGGTCACGCCCATTCGCGGTATCAATGAAAACTGCGTACCATTCATGTATCAAGCGCGCGTTCAAATAGACGAATGTGCACCAAGGGCGTACATAGAGACTTGTCACTTCCTCTTGTAGACGTAGACAGACAATGTTTGTGCTATATTTGACATTCGTATTTAAATATGGATCAAAACTTCATGCAATTTAATTGAAGACTAGTATGGCTGGTGATGAATGATCGCATTTGTTGGCACATACAACATGCGGGTATATACCTAATATTTGAAATGTAAAACTAAAAGTATACTAGTCAACACGAAAAGGTAAATAGAGACTTATAACATTAAATGTACACAAAAATGAGCAATACTACAGTAAAACCGAACTATACCGAAAAAGTAATTAAATAACAGTTAAATACAAACGAGAGACAGCCGTGAAGAAAGCTTAATCACATTGACCTACCTACTCGTTCGATGATTCGAATAAAAGTTGAGAAATAATATGAAGATGTAAAGTTGGAAACATCCATTCAATGTTGGTGTTCAGTGAACCATGATTTATTTAGAATTACAAAAAGTGCTCACTTAATAACGAAAGTGAAAGAATAAATAACAAAATCTTATTAATAACCGTGGATGCGAAAAAAGAAGAATTGTCGAGATCCGATAAAATTAAGCCCTTGGCTGTTGTCCAAGAGCGAGCATGTGAAAGTACCTACCAGTTGGAACAAAAATAATCCATTCAAGAGTAAGGTGGAAAAAATAAGAATCAATGGATGCCAAACCTAAGTAGCAAGCGATATTCGACCTTCAATGTTCACGTTAAACGCTGAGAATCATATCAGTGCCGGTAATTCAGATACGGCTGGCATCATAACCCAAATTGGAGCTTGCATCTTTGCTAGTAGAGCTGATATTGAAATAGAATCGTTTGTTGAACAGAGCGAAAATGTAGCGTGTCGTTACAGTTTTTACGAGAGGTCAAGTTCGCAAAGACGATCTCAATTGGTTTATTACCGAGCGGCAATGAGATGGTACTTTTAACTACAGTGAGCAATGCTCGTGGATTTATTAATACAAATGTATATTTTGACCGCTGTGACCTGCTTGCGTCTCATTGATATCATGATTATTGGGTAGAGATGTCTGAGCAGTTACTTTAATCTAGTTGCGACCACAAAAGCCCATGACTGGTTCAGTCTCCATCTACCATCGGAAATAAAATGGTATTTTAATTGTTACTACATCTTGATAAGTAGATTGTTTTTTAGTATTGCGACATTGAGCAAAACCATGGGATTTTCCTGGTTCTCTATGATTCAGAAAGATATTTAGCCCTATAATTAGAAAAATTTTCGTTATTCCTTTTTTCGTCTACATGGTACAGTCATGGCGCAGATATATACCGATACGAACAATCTCATTTCGTATCATAGAAATTAGAAGCAGAATTTAGAGAGATTTCGTTTAGTCTATGATTATATCGCACATCACCTTTTTATCGCAAAACCAATTTAGATATATCAGAGTATCCTTTGAAATCTTCGATGGAAATTCGAGTCACAAAAACGGAATAGCGTGGCAGAGTTAAAAGACAATACGGTAATATTCTTTTTTATGCTAAATGAAATATGGCCGCGGGGGAAAACGGGATGTGTTTCATTTCATCACGGCATCCGTGTCCTGTTCCGGAGGGGAAAGCACTTAGAGGTGTGAATTTATGGGACTTTTTGGGCTTAACCGTTATTCTTTCGATAAAGTACGACACAGACTTGCTTATATGAAAAATTATTAATTGTTTTATAGCCAGAATTTTAGCTTACAGCTCATTTTTCAAAACATGCATAGTTGTTTGAGTTCATAAAGTGACGTGACGGATGGTAAGATTTTAAGCTTCCTTTACATTATGGGTAAAAAGCGAACTATAAACTCATCCAAAACATAGAAAGATTCAACCATTTTGTACTGGAAAGACAAGTTGACATTATGTTCTTCACTGATAGAAGAAGCTGTATCAAGTTGGATTTTGTACATTTTTCTTTTTAAGTATTAGATTAGACGTTACTTTCATATCAACCTTACTAATCAGAAAATTATTAGGCTCTTCAATAGCTTAATACCTATGTAACCTATAACTTAATCCCACTCTAAGCCCGTTTCGAGACTAGTTAATACAGCCTTTGTTGCATCCGCGAACCTGCAACAAAGTTAGTTCCGTTCCACTGGATGTTAAACGTTGTGTAAATGTCAGCTGGAGCAAAGCCATGACATTTGGGCCGATCACGAATCCACATTGGATTTGTAAACCGGTCTAATGGGAACCGAAAGGCGATCGTTTTGGATGTTGAGAAATGTAGGAGAGCGTTTTGCGGTTACACTTTTGTATATAATATAGCAGGCAAATTTGACGGTAATTTTAATTTTGATTCCACACGTGTTTTTTTTTGTCGTGATTCGTTTTGATTTAAAAGCATTTGCTAAATCGCTTTGCAACCTTTAAACTGCTACTTTTAAGAATTAAATAGCACTGGGTTTCTTCTGTATAAGGTGCCAAAATAAATTTTATCGGTGATATCAGGATAAAATTTATTTATATTTTCATTGTAAGCGCCCTTTGTTTTCATTGAAAAATTGTTTGTTGTTTTTCAATCTCTTCTGTGAATTTATGTTGTTTCGATCGTGTTTCGTGGCTGTGATTGAAACTTTATTAACTGTCAGTCGGTCGGTACTAAAATCGAATCCCACTCGTGTTAAGTTCCTATCGAAATCACAAAGGCGACATTACGTTGATGATCTAATTTTACGACACAATTTGTCGCGCCACGCCTTATAACATTATGGTATGTATATGATTATGACCCAATTTCCCCGTGTTGTCGCTTGTTGGCTTCGCAAGTTACCGCAAGCAATGTCAATGTGAAACTGTGATAAGACGGCCCTGTCAGTGTTGGAAACCTCATGAAACTTGAGACAAGCGACCGCCGTCTCTCGTCTCGTCTTCCATTATTAATTCCTGCAATTTTTTGTCCCATTTGTCAATACACAGTTTTAAATTTTGACGGAATAATGTAATTGTAAATAGGACATTTATGAATGGAATGTTTAGAGGATTTTTAGGATTACGTATTATATATTGATTGATTGTTTCTGAGACGTTAAAAACGTTTTGTGCTGAAAAGATGCAGCAGGTTACAAGGACTTAAAGATGTCCCTCTTTACTAAAAAAAGTAGGCATTGATTATCCTTTGCTTAACTATGCCGCCCAATTCAAAGTGAATGACAGCTCTAATGACATAGCTAAAGGAGGCATTCGTTTCAAATTGGTTGAATATGATTTAAATAAGGGAAAAATACTGCCTACTTCTTTTCTAGTAGGGGAGTCGTGTCCCGCGGCCAAAATGAAAATTATACAGCTAATCAAAACTTACTACGAACCCGCGTGTTCTCTCAATTTTATCAGATCCCCTAATCCCTTAACTTTATCCAGGTTTATAGCACCTATTTGTTCAGTACATTTTTGGGCGCGAGATAGCAGCATTTACATTCCGTTACACTGGATCTACTAAACCATTTGTAAAGTGTAAGTTAAATGTAAGATAGGATATTGTTTCGCTACTGTTACATATGAGCATATAACTAGGAAGACACAAGCATCTTAAAGGGGCAATGACTGTAAGAGAAAGATTTTGGATATTAGTCTTATTTTGAAAATAGCTTTCGCATCAAATTATTATTTTCAGTCATGATCTAGTTATATTTGTTTTTACCAGTGTAAGGGTACGATTTAAAATGGCAATTATACAATTTATTCATCGTCTAAATTATTTGCTACGTCTGCAACATTTCTTCATTCATTCGTTTTCCTTGTTCAAACAAATGAGTTTTCTGTTTGTTGTTAATTTTGCGGATATAACTTATGTCGTGTTATAGTTAATGCTACAAGCATTCGCCTGCGCCTTTTTGTATACCACCCGAAAACTTGGTGAAAACATTTAACAACGTTCCACCGCGAAATAATTACTTTTGTATAATACTCGTATAAGGCTTTAACTGTACCAAAGGCAAATCCGAGATACGTCTCATTTCGGATTTGCGGAGATATTTTTAATTAACCTTCAATTGGTGACGTGACGTCAAATTGACGTCGCACAGGAAAAAACGTTACATATTATTCAAACGGCTTTTTCCCCGCCCCCGCACCCTTTAGTAGCTGCTTCTTTCTTTGTTTGGCGTCCGCCGTGACTGAAATCGGACGTCGCACGCGCTTAAATAGTGAGATAGAGGGTATCAAACGTCAATTTGACGTCACGTCACCATTAGTGTCAGTGTTTTATGTCATGACTTAGTTTTAGACATGCGCAAAATCGTTCACTGAACTGAAAGGAGTGATATAGTTCAGTGGGAGTTGAAGATATGTATCACTCATCTAGTTCAATTAGTTCATTTAGTTCAGTAAATCTATAGAGGATTTTATAACGTTCTATTGAACTAAATAATGAAGTAGTGTTAAAATTGCGTTGCATAATTATGTATTATGAACCATTGTTGACTATTCTAATGAATTTATTAATTTAATATTAGAAGCTGTCAGTAAAGAATTAAAATTAAAAAACGTTTTATTTAAAAAAAAACGTAAAATTTACATAGAAAACTGATTTTCCTTCATACTTATACGTAGGCCTGGGACTATCAGCCTAGAATTAAGCCACATTTATTAATTACACTAGGTTGGCGTTTTTAAAAACAAAACTACTGTAGGGGAGACCGGGGATGGTTGACTATAGGGGCAGGTAGACTAACCGCCAAAAACTCGTCAAGGACATGAGTATTGCATCATCCCAGCGCTGCCGCGCATCACTCTCCGTCCCCCGCTCAGTCGTCCGGAGCGCCGCGTCGCAGACGCACGCCGGTTTCGAGCAGCGACACGTGATTTGTTTTCGTATCACGTAAGTAATATTTTCACATTACTTAATTTTTCGTTCGATACCTACAAAATTTATGTTAATGGTTTGCCTATTAGTCGGAGTGTTTCATAAGGGTATATTAATCATATTTCATATATTATTTCCTAAGTTGGTGACAGAGTTTAGGTTAGCCATGCCATTGAAAATAAAAATGGCGTCGGGGGTTGGTAGACTAATTTCTTCCGGGGCTGGTCGAATAGTTAGTCAACCAACCCCAATAAAATTTGGCGTTTAAAATAGCTTGGAAATGAACCTTTTATTTAATTTTTAATAATTGTTTTGTTACAGTACAATGAGAACCTATAAAAGAAAGACTGAACAAGCTAATACACCAAAAGATGTTGTGGAAAGAGCTTGTCATCTTATAATTTTTGAGAACAAAAGTATTAATTCAATTTCAAAACAATATGACATTCCCTATAAGACATTACATCGTTATGCGACGAAACTAAAAGATAAATTTGAACGTAATCCGAACTTGACGAGAGCAGAGCTAACCTTGGACTCAGTGGGATACATCAAAAATAGGCAAGTTTTCACTAACATAGAAGAAGAAGCTTTAGCAAATTATTTGAAGAAAGCCGCTGATATTTATTATGGATTGACACCATATGAGACTCGAAAATTAGCATATCAGTTTGCCATAAAAAGTAACAAAGCTATGCCTGATTCTTGGAGAACAAAAATGTTAGCTGGTGAAGATTGGTTAGGCTCGTTCCTCAAACGTCACCCTTCTTTATCGATCAGAACACCTCAAGCAACAAGCCTTTCAAGAGCGACATCATTTAACAAACACAACGTCAGTAGCTTTTTCGCTAATTTAACTACTGTATACCATCGATTAAATCTAAGCCCTGGTGATATCTGGAACGTCGATGAGACAGGTATGACAACCGTGCAAGTACCTAACAGAATAATAGCTCGACGTGGTATTAAAAGTCTAGGTAAGATGACATCTGCTGAAAGGGGTACACTGGTGACAGTAGCAGTAGCTGTTTCAGCTCTTGGAAATATGGTTCCACCATTTTTTGTGTTTCCCCGCGTACATTACAAGTCCCATTTCGTAAGAGGTGGCCCGATCGGATGTGAAGGTGATGCTAATCCGTCCGGCTGGATGAAGGAAGAGAACTTTATAAAGTACGCCAAACATTTCGTGAAACATGTTAAACCTAGTAACGAAAAACCTGTACTTTTGTTGTTAGATAACCATGACTCGCATTTATCAATTGAAGTGCTGGATTACTTCAAAACTAATGGAGTGACCGTTTTATCATTTCCTCCACATTGCAGCCACAAGCTACAACCTTTAGACAGATCTGTGTACGGACCATTGAAAAAGTATTTCAACCGAGCATGTGACAATTGGCTGGCTAGTAACCCTGGAAAAACTATTACAATTTATGATATACCGGAGCTGCTTAAAACGTCACTACCATTGGCTGCTACAATTGAAAATATTCAATCAGGATTCAGAGTTTCCGGGATTTCACCATTGAATGAAAACATTTTTCCTGACTCTGAGTTTAGTGGTTCTTATGTGACAGATAGGCCAATGCCTACTTCCCATGATAGTGGTAATCCTTCATTAAGTGATGTAAGCACTGTTGGTGATCCATCGACTTCCGATACAGCTAACAGGTTGCCTATTGTCGAAGAGATTCCAATTCCTGATCAACATACACTAACCGAAACTCACTCGCCGGCAGCGCAACGTTCATCTGTAAATATAGATCAGATCACTACTACAATGCCCTCTCCTACAAGATCTTTGAGCACTGATTGTGAGTCACCTTCCCTTTTACACGAGACATTAAATTCAGTATATGACTCGGAGCTGAGGGAAAACCTCAAAACACCAGTAAACGTAAATCCTACAGAAGCAAATGTGCCCCTATCGTTACACAATCTAAACCTAGCCTCAAGTTCAACAGCAACACTTGAAGAAATAAGACCCTTTCCAAAAGCAGCGCCACTTTTACAAAATAGAAGAAACATTCGGAAACGTAAAAGTACGATTTATACAGACACTCCTGAAAAATTAAATCTTATGGATATGAAAAACCAAAGAGAAGATTTTAAGAAGAAGAAAACAGAAACAAAAAACAGACTAGGAAAAGGAAAGGGCAAAGGAAAAGGAAAGGGCAAAGGAAAAGGAAAGCGTAAAGAAAAAGGAGAGGGTACAGTAAAAGGAACGGATAAAGTAAATGAAATTGCTGATGATACCGTCGATGAAAATGACGGTAATGTGGATTCAGATGACGAGAGCACGATATGTTTAGAGTGCACTGAATCCTACGCTGATAGTGTTCCTGGCGAACAGTGGATTCAGTGCATAACTTGTAAGTTATGGGCTCATTCTAAATGTGTTAGAGGTAATCTATTGTTTTTTGAATGCAAGCATTGTACTTCTGATGTTGAAGACTGATAATTTGTCTGATTTTTTTAAGAATATGAAGATTAATATGAGACTGATTAAGAGTTTAGTTTTAACTTAGTTTGATGATAAAGCAATTACATATATAATTAAGTTTAAATACTAATAATTGATATTTAAGCAATACTGTTGTTTCAATTAAGCAATAAAAATGTGCATTTAATTTCTAGTGTAAGAAAAGTTAATTTTAAAACTGTTTATTAATAAAACGAATAAATGTCTAAATAAAAAATAAGAGTTGATAGTTTTGTTAAAGATTTATAAGATATATCTGTACCTGATTTAATTTGTTTTTGAATAAAAGCTTTAATCATATTATAAAAAAGGTTTTATTATTTGACTCTGCCCATAATTTGTCTCTATTGATACTTAAGTCTACTTACCCCGGGCATATAGTCAAACTACCCCGGACCCGGGGTAAATTGACTAAGAGTTGCTGTTTTGTAAAATGTATTAAATCATGATCCTTATTTTGTATTATGAACTAGCTGATATATTTTTTTATAAGTCTAATAGTTCTTTTATCCATTGGTGCCGTTTTATTGTCTGTATGTATGAAATCACCAAAAATATGTATCATTTAGTAAAAAATTTGTCAACCATCCCCGGTCTCCCCTACTAAAAAAATATCCGTACGTTTTACTCTCATATCACTGAGTTACTGAAGGAACTAGATTGAACTAAATGAACTGCTTTGAACGAAAGTGAGTGAGTGATATATGTGGACTAGATAGGTGAAGTACTTCAATTGAGTCATTCATTCAGGAACTACCCATGTCTACTTAGTTTCATTTTGTGGTTAAAAATGAATCCAAATGACGAGGATTTCGAACGTGTTGTATCGGGATTATTAGAAGAAAATGTGAGTGACATCAGAGCGGATTTTTTGCTTAAAAGATCAAGACCTGTAGGAGAAACTCTTTATGGCTTTACGAAGGAAATGACTATGATCTCGTATGTACCGAAGCGCAACAAACCAGTCGTTCTTTTATCATCCATGCATCATGACAAGTGTAATGATGAAGAAGGTGAAAAACCAGAAATTATTTTGTTTTACAATTCCACTAAAAATGGTGTTGATGGTCTGGATAAAATATGCAGTAACTATTCTTGCATTCGGAGAACCAAGCGATGGCCACAAGTCCTTTTCTATCGTTTGATCGATATATGTGCAGATAATTCGTATGTACTGTATAACTCTAAAAACTCAGAAAATGCAAGAAATATTGACAGATACACTTTTCTAAGCGAGATAGCTGACGAACTTTGTAAACCTCACATTTTGCGCCGTTATAACAATCCCAAAATTTCTCGCGACGTTCGTGCTTCTATCAAGAGAATCTTGAAAATAGAAGATACAGACCCTGGTCCCCAAACATCTGAAAAGCTGGAGAAACGAGGAACGTGTACTATATGTCCAGCTAAGAAGAAGAAAAGAACATCATACCTCTGCAAAAAGTGCAAGAAACCCGCTTGTCTTGATTGCCTAGAAAAAATTTGTGTTGCTTGTTACCATAATTAATCTTGATTTTTTTCTATGGGACAAAATACTGAAAATTATTGATTCTTATTTTTTACTTACCTAATTGTTTTTTAAGAAGAAAGTACTTTTTGTTTAATTGTTTTCTTTTTTAAATTCTATTATGATTGATCTCATGTCTACAAAAACAGACCAAAAATGACTGCCATGTTTCTAAGCGTTATTTAATTAAAATTTTCTATAATTATTGCGACCAGTGTGTTTTATTTACGAAAACAAACTCATATTCTTTTAAATTATGTAATTTATTGCATTGCTTATGCTGTAAGTCTCCTGAATTTTGGCTTTTAGTATAACGTCAAAATGACGTCACCTCACCAATACTGTGACCCATATTCACGTCACCAGTTGAAGGTTAAACAACCGAGAATAATTTCGTAACTCGAACTGAAAAACGTCGCTTTAGTGGACGCTGTGCCTTAGGCCACCAAAGCAGTGGGTGATGTGCAAAGAAGTCTAAATGTAAGACACTTTCCTTTGGAGTTTTATTGATTGGCATTCCGATTGCTCATACTTGCGTCGGCAATCCAATCGATAGAGCGGACGCAGTAAAAAAAAATCCCTTGCGTGCGATGCGATGCGCACGATACCTGTGGACGCTAGCCTTAAAGCGAAGACATGAAAAGATAGATGAGTGTGAATGGGTTAGTAATAAATAATAAATAGCTTCAACGAACACACCAATGATCTATCCCAAACTAAGCGTTAGCTTGTGCTATGGTGACTAGGATAACGGATAGAAATACTTAAATACATTAATTTATAAACACCCATAACTCAGGTATTAATGCTCGTGCTCATCACACAAACATTTGCCCCTAGCAGGATTCGAACCCGCGAAATCCGGTTATGCAGTCTGGACCTCAGACCACTAGACCAAAGCTGTCGTTGTTAATAACGAAATTCAATTAGTTACTTAAAAAATATCACCTCTCCGTTCGTCTAGTCTCCGGCCGTTATCGTGGAGTCCGGGGCTAAAGCTGGTATTTAATTAATAGTCCTCCTAGCCGATTTCGACCACGGAGGCCAATCTCAACAGAGATCAGCCAACTGAGGAGATATTATAGTGCACAAGTGTGAGCGCAATACACAGGTGCACTCACTGTTCCATCACTCTCAAAGTTCGGTGAGACGGCAATCCGACATGACCAGAGAGAGAGATCAGGCGCAGGACCAACGGCTTAACGTGCTTTCCGAGGCACGGGTATTTATGAGTTTATAGGAACGGGTAAGCGTCCTGGGACGGATGAAGCAATCATTGATGAAATTTTAAGCTCCGCGTTGTTTTCGAGCCCGTTGGGAGAGAAAAGTAATTTATTTTTAATGCCCAATATTGACTGTTTCTAGTGAAATTTTAGATTGGATTGAAAGTAGCACAAAAGTATACATAGGTCAATATACATTAGTGTTCGAAATTAATCTATTTCATGTAAGCGCCAAAAGTATGTCACAGTGTGCGTGGATCAATTTGACTTTTTTACACAGACGTACTTTCAACAATAACCCGATAAACTTAATAGGTACTCGTAATTCGAAAACTCAGAACATAAAGCCAAGTAGAAAGCTGTTAACTTTAAATGTAACGGGCATATTCTTGCAAAATGTAATATTATATTTTAAACACACCAATTTCAGTTCAAACTGGCTAGTAAAACGCATAGCGCTATAACTTTAAGGCTTCATTTCCGTTCTTGGGAAGCGTAGTTATCGGCGGAACGATTTGAAAATTTATGCTTTTACTTGAAGAGAACAGCTCAGGTAGAAAAGACAGTCCTGGGATTTTTGAAAGGTGTTTCTGTTGTGTAGTGTTAAAAGTGGAAACAGGAAAAAAACAACAAGCTTAAAAACACTACTCAATCGAGAAAAACAAGCATTGCTTTTGCCTGTTAGGGCGTTAAAAGTAAAATGTAAATCAATTTGGGCAGAGGGGGGATCTCGTAAAAAGTCACGATGCGTTCGTTACAGGGGCAGGAGGGGGTCTTTCTTACAACACGTTACGCAACATTGTTTTTTATGTAAATAAAAAATTGTGTATTAAAACTCCTTAATTGACAAACCTTTTCGTTAATGTTTTACGGGTAACGCCTCGATTGTATGGCCTGGTCGCCATTTTTTATTTGTGCTCGCAATTTTATTGACAAAAATCAAAATATTTTCAAATATTACGTTATGTAATACTTGAACGTTCCCTTAGACCCTAACATCATTAATTCATTATGATGAGTCGCAAGACGTGTACAGCTGAACAAAGCCTACCACATAGCCTCCTTTTAGAACGAGCGATTATCAACAGCCTGCATTCATTTCGCGATTATCTTTAAAAATTCACGGAAAAACGACTACTCTCTAAGCCATCGTCCTACCCGTAGTTTCGGATGTAGTAATGTAGTAATGCATCCCTGTCATTCATACAAGCTCCACCGTACAAGCAAAGGAACTGTCAAGACCCGAAAGTACGAACAAACCTTTAGGCACTATGGCCTCTTTTTCGAACAATATTGTATGTAGTTTATAGCTTTCAAATTATCAGACCCTCGGATTAAGATTACAATTTAGAGAACTACATCACACATGTCATGTTTTTGTTGGCCGTTTTCTGTTGCCATTGTATCATAGCAGTTCGGTTGCAACGCAGTTGAATTTATAATTTGCTCTAAATATTGGTTGCATTTATATTATACATAGGTAATGGCTTAGCTAGTATTTGTAGGTACTACAATTATGTATAAATGTGTCAGATGCTTTTAAAACCCTATTCATAAGATATATAAGATGTGATTTAGCATTCTACGAAGACCTCGGAGGGTCATGCCAAATTAAACTGTCTGTCTAACACTTTTGTTTTTACTCGTAACGATTTAATACCTAGTAGTTCCTAAAAAGAGCTCCAGGATTCTGGACACTAGTGCCTTTTATCTTAAATATGTCACATCCGTATAGAACATTTCAAATTCCACATCCGCAGGTAAAAAATCCTGATGGTAAAAGTTCGAATAATTCGTCAGCAAGTATAGCAACCCACCAATTCCCCAAGCTCTCTTGCATTACTGAAAATTTGTTTACAGTACTATACAGTTCGCGAGTGAAGCGATGACGTCACAGCATGAATGGGTCGTCAGCTCGGCCGGATGTTTTGAACACCATCCGCTCCGGCTCCCGACGGAATTCGACTGGAGTCCGCTTTTACGCGGCTTCTATTATTGTCGGCGTAACGATGCTCCAACTTGTCAGGGTTCTGCTGATGGCATGGCGGTTCAAAGTAACCAAAAGGATTAAGAAAGAGGTGACAACCGTTTGGGGGATCGAGCGAGAAAGGAGCGGGGAAAGTTCGAGGGAGTTGTTAAATTTTTCCTAGAAGTTTTTAGTCAAAAATGATGTAAAGAAGTCTCACTCAATTGTCACCGATTGGCAGCAGTAAAAACTTTATTGATGCACATAAAGGCTGCAAGTCTCGAATTAGGAAGAGACTGGAAACCTTCAGATCTGAACTATCAAATCTGTTTCGAGTCCAACAATATTTGACGGTCCCTAATACGATGTTTGAAGGGAATTAATCTGACATTTTTAGTCAGCAAATGTCCGAAAAGCGTGTGAAGATCACAGGATTGTACTGACTAACCGATGGATCTGGAAGTTTATTGAGAAAGCCTGTATTCAGCAATAGATGACTTGTGGCGTCTTTGTTTTATTATGATGATGATGTTTTTTCAAAGAATTAAGTGTAACGACGACCGTCTGGAATAGTTGAAACATTAGACGCATAAAATAAACAGGTTAATTTAGCCTACCATTAATATGCTTGCTATACTTTATTATGTCTCGTAGCTATTAGATCAAGAAATTTATATTGCATTTAAAAAGATTCGCATGTCATTTGCATAAATAAATATTGCAACACTTGACGATTGCTTTTGAAAATGTGTCGTTGACATTTTAATGAGTCTGCGTGTTTCAGCCTTGGGATTTTTAAGATTCAAGTTGTCAATCGTTTATTTATGGCATAACTTTCAAATATTTTCGGTCCGTTTATCTTCAAAGATGCATCTGAAAGTTGGACGACTAGCTGAACCGGTTTGGTGTCTGCAATAAAATCGTCTAGTAGAGTGCATATTTTCGTCAACAAGGTAATCAACTTTTTCGTCTGGTGGTAAAATATTTAAATTTATAAAGGCGATAAATTAGTAAGGTCTGACCAGGAACTGATCCCATGAACAAAACTAATGGGTCGAAATAGCTAGCGTGTTAAGTGTTGCCAATCTTCGAATAAACGAAGGCAAAAGAGACAAAGCACAATTATTGACCAAGATCCTGAAACGTGTTGATGTTACTACTGACTGCAGAATGGACGAAAAGACACTAATTCAGGTTAGGTCAGTCATAGCATGTCGTCTATATTTAGTCCAGACTGATTATATAACGAGTCAAGGTTTTCCTTGTGACTGCACGATCATCAGAGGATTCTAGGTACCTACTCTGAAAGCACATATATCTGGTAGAGTAATATCTTAATGTTTGACGACCGCTTGGTACAGTCGTCCACAGGTCGGACTTCTAAAACCAAGGGTCGCGGGTTCGATCCCCGCACAGCACAAGCATAAGTGTGCATGAACATGTGTGTTTATACTGGTCTGGGTGTTTTCTATTTATAATATGTATTTATTCACAAAAAAAAGTATTTAAGTATGTTTATTCGTTATCTAGTACCCATAACACACACCTTGGATTCCGATGTAATTTTATACAAAAACACAATTCTTTTAGGAGTAGGTCGCTTTCTAAATTACGAAGCCTTATATGCTTCATAAATGGCAGATGCATGCACCTTTAAAAAATACTTCAAGTGTGCCAATCGAGCAGCTGTCTTTTAGGCGTTTGGCATAATACATACTTCCGTTATGGCGGTAACTTAGCGCCAGTTTGCTCAGGAACTATGGTGAATGCCAGGTAATGTTATATTTTGTTGCTAATAATGTTGTTAATTTCATACTAGCAGCTGCCTCCCACACACTAAGCCTTGTCCGTAGTTACCTATGTAGCCGTCTCTGTCACTCTTACCAGCTTGACCGTACGAGCGAATGCGTTGACTAGACCCGAAAAGACGAACAAATCGTTGAGGAGTACGGTCTCCTTATGCGGTATACCCACAGTATGCCAAATCGCAAAAGGATTTGTTTAATGCGAAAACGGGTTTAATGCGAGTGAAACCGCAGGGCACAGCTTACAGCTACTCAAGGTGATAGGCGGCATCAAATGAATTTGCAATAAAGACGATTTTCTAAGAAACAAAGGTAGCCTGATGTTTGTCGTCTATACAACACTTGGAATTGGTTTTTCCAAATCGCTCTTTTGATTCAGATCCCGATTCGTCCGTGGGTGCGTACAGGAAATACTGTCGACTCACTTAGCTGGTTCCGAATAAATACTTAATAGGTTTTTAACCCATTTCCGTTTTGGGATTGCTCGATTTAGCTTTCCGATGTCAACGTTTATCGGAGAGTTATGGATTTGTTACGGGTCTGTACGTTGGTACGGTTGATTCTGACAAATTCTGTTTGCAGGTAAAGGTAGAGGATGGAGGTTTGGCATTTTAATTAATAATTCTAGTTAATAAAAAGCCGCGGTAATTGCTTTTGAAAAAAATATCTTAAAACCATTTTTTTAAGAGCAAGAACCAACTAACTCGTCCAAGAAGTAGACGAAAGTAGATGTAGAAATTCATAAACTTACGTCTAACCCTTAGTCTTTTTTATTTATTTAGCCTATACCATCCCACGGCTGGGCAAAGGCCTCCCCCAAATCTCTCCACCTGTCCCTGTCCAACGTTTCCCAGTCCCTTATTGTATTGACCAAGACGTCACACCATCGTTTCTTGGGTCTGCCTCTTCGGCGATAGCCGTCTGTAGGCACCCATTTGGTGACGACTCGGGCCCACCTCTCTGGATGCATCCTGCAGATGTGACCCGCCCACTCCCACTTTAATTTCGCGGTTTTGCTGCCCTTAGTCTTATCTCATAATATTTCCGATCACAAAAAAACGTTAACGTCATCAGTAATGACCAATTTCGGTGACCAAAATTTGAGGTAAACCTTAACAACTGTACTATCAGCTAAATTAAGAGTTATCGGTATCAGAATATCTAATCCATTAAACCTTGCCCAGATATAATATCAGCTTCGTTCATTGATAAAGATAAGTTCTAGAGATAATCTTTCATTCATGAAAAACATGAATGGAAGTAAAAATATTAATGTTTAATACCTACTTCTTGGAAATCGATATCTCAAAGAGGAAAAAAAAAGCAATGTGAATTTGTCGTATTACGAAAAGGAAAAAGGTGTTTGTAAAACTCGATCTAGAATCGATCCCTGAAGTCAGAGCTCGTAAAAAAAGGTGTGAACACCACTTGATGTGGTCTTGTATAGACTTGAAAACAATGGGACCCTTTTAACTTGATATCTGCTATCGGAGCTATAACGGTCAATTAAGAGCAATACCTATCTAGTGTATAATTAGCACTTAAGTTACAATATGTGACACTCATAAAAAGGAGTAACTTTAAATCTTGAACCAAGGTGTATGGTGACTAAACCAGTTAAAGAAACATTGAACTGGCTTGAAAAGTTAATGTCAAGTAAAAAGGCACACCAAAGAACATAAAGACAAATACTTAACCTAATTTTATAAATCTAATATTTAATAAATTAAATTTGAATGATTTAGCAAAATATAGTTAAATTAAGATAAAAGCTATACACAATCGAAAATAGGTACTCCAGAGGTATTTATCATCAACAAAATTTTCTGACTCATAATAATAGCTCAACTTAGACTAAAAACCATTATAAATTTGCAATCAATGAACTTTAATCATTTGTTTGCAATTTTTTCTACGCAAATCACTAACCATAGTAAGAAAACAATAGCATTGTTCTATGATACTTGATTGTTTAACAAAAACCATAATAATGGACATTAAGCTTCACATGTAAATTAGATTCAATCATCTCCCAATAAAGTATGAATTGTTCACTGCATACAGCAACAAAACTTGCTAAAATTCAAAAAAAATTAAATACTAGGTAGAATATTCTGTAATTTTTCTGTGGGGCTTGTTTGTTGCAATAGCATGAAACCATGACTGCAAAGACATTTTTTACTGTGTCACGTGGCAGTGAAAGGCTTACTTCAAAATATTTACTGATGTCCTCCCAAACTTCCTTTGTGTACACTTTAAAAATTTAATTATTTTTAGCGCCTTCTCACTAATTTAAAAACCACTATAGCTTCAAGCCTCTACCTATACTATGTTCCCATTTTTTGGTTCCCTTAAGGTCTGCAGCGCCCACAGGGGGACATTATCAGTTGTTTTGGGAAAGAGTGGTCTAAACTGTCTCGCCATTAATGGGCTAATGCATTTTCGCAATTGCACTAACACCTACTTGAATCATTCCCATGGGAATAGCTGCCACTCAATAAGGAAATGCAGTGACAATCACCAGACAATTGCAAAAACTAAACTTAAAGTGTGCACACAAGATCTGAACTCGAGTAACATTTTTCCTACAACTGTACAATAGTATAGGAAGTCACAAAAGAATTAATGTCACATTGTATGACTTTTGTCATTAGTGGGGAAATGTACTGTGCTAATGGATGTAATGACTACAGTAATAGTTGACAAGAAAAGCTTATTCGGGTACAGTCAGCAGCATGTTTCACATACATATACAACAAACATAAATTGTTTATTTATACAGTATTAATATTAATCCATACAGATGAATAATAATATTAGATGAATTATTAATCATTAATTCAATTGAATAATATTAATTCATACAGATGAATTAATACTAACACAAGTCAAATACAATCCAAAAGCTCAGCTGACTAATAAAACAAATGATACAGAATACATCATTGGTAAAAAATTAAGATTGCCTTAAAGTCGGGATGAAATTGGTCTATTGCAGCAGCCTTTCAAGGAAATCTTGCATGTCTTTTACCCTTGAAGTCATAAACTTAGAGTCTAGTTAATTATAAAAGAGTAGAACAAGAACTGACCTGTTACCGAAGTTTGCTCTCCAAAATTCAGCTGCATCACTCTTGGTGATACGGAACTGATCCCCGGCAAATGTGCCATTTGGGAACATGGCCTTCAACTCGCTCAGCATGTGGCTAAACACCAAGCTCAGCTTCGTCAAATTACGCCTATAGTGCGAATTCTCGTCAAACATCTTTTCTTTGCCCTCCTTGAACAACTTTATCGCCTGTTTACATTTCCTTATTAAATTTATAATAAATATGTTAAAATGTTCGTTACTATTCAACGCCTGCATGTTATCTTCGTATTTAGAGTATATTACACGCAACCTCTGATATGTATCCGGCAAAATATCTAGTATAAAAGGCGGACTATTTTTTAGATTCATCTTGTGATGCTGACAAAGTTTCACCACTTTGTCCATCAACTTCCAAGTCTTGTCCAATGTTCTTTTATCGGTTGCAAGCTTCGTCGGGCACACAGCATCCGAGAAAGCCCCGTGCAACTTCGAAAATATCGAAGATATATTTTTCTGTTGTGATTTGTGCCTTGGAGCCGCCATATTGGAGTCGGGTGACATACAAAAAACAACAATTTTATAACAGGACACTGAACTTATAACACATTCATCACTTAATAATTAGGTAGTGTAACGTGTGCTTTCTCATTATCACATAAGCGCACCACATTAAGAAAACATTTAACGCCGCACAGCGATCGGACACGAACACATCAACGACGCGTATGACAATTTGACAAATGAATGACAGACGGACAACACCACAGACTGACACAACGAAACGGAATTTGTGAATGGAAGTTACAAATGGAGGAGTATTCAGTGTTGCAATAATTGTTAAAACAGTACCCTAAAACTATGCAATAAATTGAGTATGCAGTATTTAAATTTTAACCCTAGTCTTAAGTATGTCCCTCCATTTGCGTTCATCAAGATTGCGTACGACTGCACTAACTGAAATAACTTATATTCAATTTATATTTGTTTTAAAAATCTGTATAAACTCTCATTGAGGCTCTCTAAAAATCTGGTACAAATGTGATAAGCTTAGCGTTCAATTAGTTTAAACATAAAAAGGAGTAAATAAAAATGCGGTTGTCATTAATTTTCCTTGTTTAATGGGTAACAAGACAATGGTGGCAATACTTATGAGTTGCGTTTCGATTTTGCAAATGTTCCGAGTTTTTTGTTATCGTTAAAATAAGCATTGCATTGCAAAAATGTTAAGCATAAAACAAAAAAGTATTCTTGCTTATCACTTCAAATAGTTCAGATTTGATTTTGTTATGTAATCTAAGAGTAATACCATGTTTCATAGATGATAACTAAACGCTATTATTTAGCAGTGCTGCCATCTTTATAAATTTAGCAATACTGTTTGAGACTAACGGCAATACAAACATCAGTTCAAGAATTGTTTAGTAGGTGGCGCTAAGCACACTTTTAGATATAACGTAATAGTTCAGATTAACGTCGCTAGATGGCGTGAAACCAAACTTTCTGAGATACTATTTTATTTGCATTTTCATGTCGGTATTCAAGAAGCAAATCACAGTATGTAAATGAATTAAATTAAAAAATATTGCTCTGTGAGTATTTATTTTTCTTCATCTTCCTCTGTCGCTTCAGTGGTGGTGGTAGTGCGTTTTTTCTGCTTCCGCCTTCGGTTGTGCCTTTTTCCTTTTTTAGTTGTAGTGGGTCTGAAATTTAAGAAACCATGTTATTATGAAAATCAAAAATCTTTATTGCACATTAATAAACTAAAAAATAAAAACACCAATTCTTTCAGAGATATACAAATTAATGTTATTTTTATGACTGACCCTAGATTCAAATTGTTAAATAATAAATGTTAAATAAGCTTAACCGTGGTATTATATAGAATTCAGAAGACGTCGGTGTCTATTCAAAGATATGGAATAGTAATCTGGGGAAACTCGATATTGATGCTTTGTTAAAAATGCAATGCAATTATCAGAGACATGTGCAACGCATACATACCCTTTGACTCATGTAATGAAGCCACTAATAATACATTAACGAAGTTGCGTTGTTTGTGAAAAAAAAACATCCTCATTTCTTTATATAAAGAAATGAGGATGTTTTTAGCTTAATTAAGAAATGACGATGTTTTTTAGTTTAAATTTAAAGACAATAAGTAATTTATACGAAATCCTGAAATTAAACTTCCAACTGTGGAAACGGAATTGTTCAAAAAGAATTGTTTCCCTATGGCCATAAGAATTTATAATAAATTATCAATATTGATAACAGATCTATTTTTAATGGGTGTTATTTAACTGTCAATAAAAAATTAGGGATGTTTACATTTAAAAAATCCAAATTTTCATCAAAAATACTGATTGTACAGCAAAATTTGCAAAGTAAACTAATGTGATCTTGGCATCAATTTAAGTACATGACGCAACTCTATTTATTTAAATCTAAAGCTTTTTTATGAATGCATATCAAATAATAACTAGTACACAACAAACAATACACAACATAAAATTTAGGTTTTTTGCATTAAAGAAATCCCTTTTTCAATCAAAAATACTCTTTGTACATCATAATTGGCCATAAATAAGTCTGCGCGGTCGGAAAGATAATTATTGAGCTGCTTTTTCGATGAAACTTTGATATTATCCATTTCACTTAAACGTTTGAAAATAGCTACAAAGCAAAATATAAATAAAAATAAATTTAAGGATTTATTTGTTGAGCTAGTTTAGAAATACAAAATAGAAATGATGCAAAAATAGTTATTTTGTTACCAGTGTAAGTATTCCTTATGTACAGCCGGGTTAATTTGATGTACAATCAGTATTTTTGCTGTAAAAATAATATTTTTGTAACACAAACAGTTTTTTAGGTGCACATTTGAGTAAATTATATTAAAGGCTGTTGATGTATGTTTTCCAATTATTTATATTTGTAATTTTGATAAACAATTAGTATAGTTGCTGTACAATAATTTAATTGATTTAAAAAAAGATTAATTGTTCGACATAAATTTATATATTATAAGTTATTTGATGTACACTTAAAAATATCCCTTTTTTAATCAATTCAACAAAAAATATATATCAATGTATTGTAGATAAATGTTTTTATTCAATTAATGAATTCTTTAATTTGTAATTTCTTTGACATTATTTTATACTACTTAAATTATTATTATATTATTATTAGCTGACCCGGCAAACGTTGTTTTGCTATAAAAAATATTTTTCTTATCACTAAGGGGTATGAAGAATAGATGTTGGCCGATTTGGCATGGCACAAAATTTCATGAGAATCGGTCAAGCCATTTCGAAGGAGTACGGTATTAAGTAAGATTGACCTCGGAAAATATTAATAGAAATGGTAATTCACTGAAATTGTAATTGTAACCACCTCTGTTTATATTTGCATGTCTGACAAAACAAAACATGCTGAGCTTGAACCTGTTCGTGATATCATTATTGTAACCATGTTTTGTGCGAATAAAAATATTTCATTTCATAAAAAAGTTGTTCGTAGCGCTTCAGGACAATCTTTGGGCAATGGTGTGACCATGCAACTCTTATGGAACATTTTCGTTCACGGAAAAGAACATAGTCAGTCGATCAAAGTACTTTGTAGAGATACCTACTATCATCTTTGGGGCTTAGGTAAGGAATATTTTTCCACACTTGAAATGCCATTTACTTCCTAGAGAAGGCTTGAAGGATTTAGCCTACAACAATATCAAACATATTTTATTTTTTTAATTGTAAATACTATAGATCTAACTAAGGTTATTATTTTATAGTTAGATATTTAGTAATATAATTAAAAAGATAGGTTAGCAGGAAGTTGGGTGAATCCAGGTATTTCTTATCTATAACTGTTTATAATGTACAACATAAGTTATTTTGGAAATGAAAACACGAATAAGAGAACATAAATAAATCCATTAGAAGTAAAGAGCGATAATGTTAACAGAATTAACTAGCAAGCGTGGGCTACGTTAGTCGGTTTGCTATTTCTATCAGGTAATTTATCAAAAACTAAGAGTTAAATAGAACAATGTTTTAGTCACACACACCTTTAATAAAGTAAATAATTACGTGTCAAAGTCCGCGCAAGGGTTCTTTTCGTACGCGTTAAACTTGATTATAGCGCCCTTCACACCAATGAGCACATTATCCGCCGAATCCATAGCAAACGAATTGACACCTGTCACGTTGAAAGATCCCAAGTGTCTCGCACTCGCACTCTCTGCCTCGACTACGTACAGATTGCTGTTTTCGTCCATCGCGAAAACCTCATCTGATCTGCTGACGAAGACACCTGTCATCCTATCACTCGGAAGACCTTTGATTTTGATAGGAATGCTCAAACCATTCTTAAGGACGTACGACGTTTTCGTTGCTACAAAAAATATGTTATTCCTAGTGTCCACAGTCAAGCCATGCCCGTTTGGTATCGCACTAAACATTTCCTGCTTCTGACCTTCGTTAGTGATCTTATGCACCCGATTCTGTGGCCACGTAGCAATATACATAGAATTGCCATCGCTATTCACGGCTATATACATGACGTCTTCGCCCAAGGCTGTATACAGTTCTATGGAACCGTCTTCCTTGTATTTGTATACGCCGTTATCAGTGGCAAGATATACTATATCGTTGAGGTTATCGACACACGTCGACTGACCTAACCCGGCAACTTTAATCGTTTCGAATTCACCGCTGGGGTGTAAGACTTGGAGACTCATCTTCATTTCTTCGCTTATAAGTGTGAAGAATACGTTGCCAGTTTTCCAATGGATGCTCATGTCGGCTGGTATGCCGCTGACGTTCTTCCGTTCGTCCATAGAGTAGAAGAAGTTGTTGAAGTTGAGCAAATTGGCGCAGAACTTTTGATGGTTTTTCTGCATGAGCAGACCTTGCCGTGTCATCACTGGTGTGGCTTCTGTCATTAGGAGCGCTGACATCAACAGAAGTAGTATGTTCTCCATCTGAAAGATGTATTACATGACATGATAAGGCATTTTGTAGCTATATTACGTGGATTCAAATATGATTAACAAAACTTTCTTAGGCCCATTACTTTTTCGGCACTCGTCCAAAAACAAACAAATGTAATAGAGTTTTTTTTTTAAACTGAAATCAAGTAGGATGTCAAATTAAAGAAAGGTAAATTAGGATTTTTAAACTATCAAATGCATAGATAGAACCGACAATAATAAATAGATGGACTTTTAGCTGAGATGATTTAGGTACTCTCTGAGATTTTGGTTTAAATATGTTTTTACTCACTTTTAAATAAATCTCCTTCCACAAACTTATCAACACACAATGCACTACTTTCCACAATCTCACAAGCACTGACATTAAACTCTCTGGACACATCAATATAAACATTTATCTTGTTTGTATTAAAATAAACTGTTTACGCTGAATAGTTTCCGAGAAACGTAAACAATAATATTGTTGATTGATAATAAAGTTGGAATTTATATCGATGAGAAAGCTAAATTTTTCGCGATGACTTAACCGATTGTTATAAATATTTCTGTTAGTCTTATTTAGATCAGTTGGTGTGTAAACGTAGATACTATTCAGTGCATTTAAGTTATTAATTACGTAACTTTGTAGAATATTAGTCTATTTGATTTTGACGAATGAGTTTGTATAGCATAAGTTTCGTACTTATGTGATTTCAGAGACCCGGGCCTCATTCGTCACCAGAAAATAAAACAGTGTCTGAAATTTAGACGGTCATGTGAAAGTCAGAGCCGCGCTCATCAGCCTTATCTATGCATATATCTAATATATAAAATTCTCGTGTCACAGTTTTCGTTGCCATACTCCTCCGAAACGGCTTGACCGATTCTCATGAAATTTTGTGAGCATATTGAGTAGGTCTGAGAATCGGCCAACATCTATTTTTCATACCTCTCTTTATATAGCAAAACAACGTTTGCCGGGTCAGCTAGTATTATATATACATTTCAAATAGGTAGGATATTACTTATTTTGTCCAAATTTTAAGATAGTGTATACTTATGTTTGCACAGAGATGCTGTGTGGGTTTCTATGTGAAATAACTTTTAAATAGATTTCTCCATAAACTGCTTACATTTTCGACCCGTGATCGTCATTTTATTTTTCTTGTTTGTTTTTGTGTAAAGTCACGATGCGCGATTAGAAAAGTATTCCAGTTTTGCACCGATTCGAGGCATAGCATACCCATTGCTGAGCAGTAAAGTTTTCACCCCACTAACGTAGCTGTAATTAAACTTAATTACACCCCGTATACCACCCATTACGGTATTAACAACCACCACTCTGGAGCTAGAGCACAATTTATACAAACGATAATGTTTCGAGCTAAAAAGCGAATGGAATTAAGATACAAGCCATTTCTCTTTTAGCTGGGCTGCGTCGCACAAATTGGCTAGGGGCGGGAAAATTGCCGGTTTGTTGGTTCCGTGTCTTAGAAAACTACGCTTGGCTTCAAAAATATATTTTTTAGTACACATAGGCTGGAATAAAACAAGAAACCGCACGCAAATTGGTTCATCCATTTAGGAGCTACGGTGCCACACACAGACAAGTAGGTCAATCTTATGATAATTACCTTTATCCTTTTACTTTGGGGTTAAAATCATGGTTTTGTTAAACATTCTTCGGGAAACCCATATCTATAGTAATTTTGAGTTTTTGGTACCTACATGAAATGTCTACATACTTTTAAAGACTAGAAGAAAATTTTCGGCTAAATAGGTTTAATCCTGTCTGTTTGAAGCATCCATCTGCTAATACATAACAAAACTAATCAAAATTATTTTTTCAAAAACGATTTAAGTACATACAAGAACTATGAGGTGTAAAACATTAAGAATATTTTAATTGATGATAACAATGTTATTTGGTATCGCTCCTCTATTACCACAGAAGTGAGTCTAAGAGTGGGTTCCTTAAAATCCACTCTGAACCCTAAAACAAGAACAGGCATTAACGAGATATCTTACGATAGGACGACGTAAAACGGGCTATTTACCCAGTACTAGCGTTATACTCATAATAACTTGCTTCTAACAAAACGTTTGTGTATAAAAAACCTCACATTTTACTACCACTTACGTACATATTTGGGAATATAATTAAACTCTGGCGAATTTTATTATGCAATTATGTTAATGCTGAACATTGTTAAGCTGAGTTTGTTTAGGATCCTTAAGGAAGTTTTGGGAGACAACATTTTACACTTAAAACAAGAACATGTTGTCTGGAAGAGATCGCTTCCTGTCAATGAGAATTTCCTTTACCAAAAGGTCATCTGGTAAGGATGGCTTGTAGGGGTAAGACAGCCTAAATTGTATATCTTTCTGTGTACCTCGTGTTTTGGTGAAATATGCTAATGTATTATGCTTGTTTTCTTATGTCCATATTAGCACCAGTGTAGAACATGATCATTGTGATGAATTACTGTGGACCGATTTTTTTACATCTTTGTCCGTAAAAGTTAAATCTTCACAATAGTAGCTATAGGTACCTATTTCATCAGCACTCGTTACCACTCTAATAACTTTCAGGACAATTTCCAGTAACTAGTTGATTGATTAAAAATAAAAGTATGATAAAAACTGAAAATTTATTAGTTTTACATTCACGTCATCAAAATTATACCATTTTCAAATGATTAATGAACGTTGATTTTTCAAATGATTAATGAACGTTGATTTTACACAATATGAACATTAACGTGGTTAAACGTTGTTCTAAATATTGTTAAATGTTATAAAACAGCATATAGCAGGACGTGTATCAACGTTAACGTTATAAGACGTTCTTGCTATCTGTAGAGCCTTCCACATTGGTATGTCGTGGAAGAACGGCTATTAACGTAGGACGTTTATGGACGTTGTTGCTCAGCTATAAGGTAACAAAATTTAAACATGTACTGGTACGTGTATACACGTCGACGTCAAGGGACGTTAGCGTGAAATTTTGTATATAATTTATTTTGAGATATGGCGGTACGTTAATGAACGTCCTCAAATTTTGTATGAAGTTTACATGTGCCCAAAACCCAATACACTGACCAAGTCGAATGCGTGCACGAACGTGTTAAGTTATTAATTACGTAACTTTGTAGAATATTAGTCTATTTGATTTTGACGAATGAGTTTGTATAGCATAAGTTTCGTACTTATGTGATTTCAGAGACCCGGGCCTCATTCGTCACCAGAAAATAAAACAGTGTCTGAAATTTAGACGGTCATGTGAAAGTCAGAGCCGCGCTCATCAGCCTTATCTATGCATATATCTAATATATAAAATTCTCGTGTCACAGTTTTCGTTGCCATACTCCTCCGAAACGGCTTGACCGATTCTCATGAAATTTTGTGAGCATATTGAGTAGGTCTGAGAATCGGCCAACATCTATTTTTCATACCTCTCTTTATATAGCAAAACAACGTTTGCCGGGTCAGCTAGTATTATATATACATTTCAAATAGGTAGGATATTACTTATTTTGTCCAAATTTTAAGATAGTGTATACTTATGTTTGCACAGAGATGCTGTGTGGGTTTCTATGTGAAATAACTTTTAAATAGATTTCTCCATAAACTGCTTACATTTTCGACCCGTGATCGTCATTTTATTTTTCTTGTTTGTTTTTGTGTAAAGTCACGATGCGCGATTAGAAAAGTATTCCAGTTTTGCACCGATTCGAGGCATAGCATACCCATTGCTGAGCAGTAAAGTTTTCACCCCACTAACGTAGCTGTACCTAATTAAACTTAATTACACCCCGTATACCACCCATTACGGTATTAACAACCACCACTCTGGAGCTAGAGCACAATTTATACAAACGATAATGTTTCGAGCTAAAAAGCGAATGGAATTAAGATACAAGCCATTTCTCTTTTAGCTGGGCTGCGTCGCACAAATTGGCTAGGGGCGGGAAAATTGCCGGTTTGTTGGTTCCGTGTCTTAGAAAACTACGCTTGGCTTCAAAAATATATTTTTTAGTACACATAGGCTGGAATAAAACAAGAAACCGCACGCAAATTGGTTCATCCATTTAGGAGCTACGGTGCCACACACAGACAAGTAGGTCAATCTTATGATAATTACCTTTATCCTTTAACTTTGGGGTTAAAATCATGGTTTTGTTAAACATTCTTCGGGAAACCCATATCTATAGTAATTTTGAGTTTTTGGTACCTACATGAAATGTCTACATACTTTTAAAGACTAGAAGAAAATTTTCGGCTAAATAGGTTTAATCCTGTCTGTTTGAAGCATCCATCTGCTAATACATAACAAAACTAATCAAAATTATTTTTTCAAAAACGATTTAAGTACATACAAGAACTATGAGGTGTAAAACATTAAGAATATTTTAATTGATGATAACAATGTTATTTGGTATCGCTCCTCTATTACCACAGAAGTGAGTCTAAGAGTGGGTTCCTTAAAATCCACTCTGAACCCTAAAACAAGAACAGGCATTAACGAGATATCTTACGATAGGACGACGTAAAACGGGCTATTTACCCAGTACTAGCGTTATACTCATAATAACTTGCTTCTAACAAAACGTTTGTGTATAAAAAACCTCACATTTTACTACCACTTACGTACATATTTGGGAATATAATTAAACTCTGGCGAATTTTATTATGCAATTATGTTAATGCTGAACATTGTTAAGCTGAGTTTGTTTAGGATCCTTAAGGAAGTTTTGGGAGACAACATTTTACACTTAAAACAAGAACATGTTGTCTGGAAGAGATCGCTTCCTGTCAATGAGAATTTCCTTTACCAAAAGGTCATCTGGTAAGGATGGCTTGTAGGGGTAAGACAGCCTAAATTGTATATCTTTCTGTGTACCTCGTGTTTTGGTGAAATATGCTAATGTATTATGCTTGTTTTCTTATGTCCATATTAGCACCAGTGTAGAACATGATCATTGTGATGAATTACTGTGGACCGATTTTTTTACATCTTTGTCCGTAAAAGTTAAATCTTCACAATAGTAGCTATAGGTACCTATTTCATCAGCACTCGTTACCACTCTAATAACTTTCAGGACAATTTCCTGGTTCCTGAAAAGTCTTTAAGATGAATGTGCGAACTTCAACGATTGACTGACACGGTGACTAATGGTTTCAGCCAATGCGATCATATTTCAGGATGGAGTTTAGTCATGTATTTTGTCAGGTAGGACCGGTTTAGGTAAAAGGTTCTGTTGCACCATCTTAACTTTAACTGACAGCAAACCTGAAATTACATAGTCTTACAAATCACCTGTTTGTTGGGAAATAAAAAGCTAATAAATAAATAATAAAGCTGAGTGGGATCCAATTTCATCATCATATCAGCCTGTTACAGTCCACTGCTGGACATAGACCTCCCCCAAGGAGCGCCACAGCGCACGATCTCCTGCCCTTTGCATCCAGTCACTACCAATTTGGTTCTGTTAAAAATATTCTATTTTCATTGTTCTTTGTGTAATACCAAATAAAATATTTTTCTTTCTTTCTTGCGTTCAAATACTTACAAGTGCCTATATACAGTGAGTCCAGTAATTAATGGATAACCCTTATCTGCGGGTTGCTTGACCGATGCCCTACTGTTACAAAAAATATGACTTTACTGAAAGTAAGTTACTACTTTTTTTTCAAAATACTTTGACTTTTTTAAATAATTGGCACGTTGAGTGTCATACTTTTTTAACACTGTGGGTGCGCATAGACAGAAGTAAAAAAGAATATGCCAAAATTTTTCGATAAGACAAAAAAAATTACAGGTAATAAATTATGTAACTATTTTGATATTTTGAAAACTGTGGCATTATAACTGAGTTCATATTTTTTTTACCAGTAGGGCGTCGATTAAGCTACCCGCAGTTTAAGGGTTTTCTAATAATTCGTAGTCGCCCTGTATAGATTATTCAAAGAATTTTTAATGTCCACCACAAAAAAAACCGTTTACAGTGTTCTTATTGTAAACGTTTTTATTCTCTCTCATCAGCCTTAGATATATGTCCCACTGGCCCAGGCCTCACCTCAACTATGAGGTGATACGAGCCATACGCACCATGCGGGCTTAGTGCGGATTGGTGGAGGGGTGTTTGTAAGGTGAGTGACCAACCTTACCGTCAGATGTAATTAAGCCATCTTAGAGCCTCTGACCAGACGTAAAGACTAATTTCAACCAATATTAACTGGGACCAACAGCTGAACGTGCCTTCCGAAGCATAGAGATGCTTGTAAACTAAACGCCAAATATTAGGTCAGAATGATCTTATCATCATCATCATCATCACCAATCCCGAACATAACAACACAATGACAACATGACAACAAGCCTTAGGTTGCTTGAAATTTTGGTATCACTACCAAAGCGCTGCCACCACTGCGCCACAAGCATCTTATTTTTATTAACTTTAATTTATAGGGGTGACAAATATCCCTCAATGTATCTTATTTTTTATGAATGTTGCTTCAATAATTTACCTTAACGACGGTCTTACCAATTCTAAATCCTTATTTTTTTAATTGAAATTCATAAATTCCAGTCTTACACAATTTTCTCAGACACAAAACTTTCCTTAGTCGTGTGGTTCATTCATCACAATTTCACGGAATTACCCGATTTTTTTCTTACTCAACCAAAGTTTTCCATTAAACCTTGGCTACCTCTTTCATAGCACCTTTCCTTTCATACCTTGAGTGAGGTCGAGAAGGAGACATCATTTTTCAAAACCCTACGTCATTTGAGTTACGAATCATGTTATACTTACCAAACAAAATTTTGCAGCCACATTTCTCAAAATCACCCTTATTCCCCCAAAACATAAGACCTATGTAAATGATTTAACATTAAATGGTTTACCATGGTAACAACGCGAAAAGACAAGCACATCTTGAGCTGTGATAGTGAAATCTTTAAGCAGAATGTCCTTCTGATTTTAAAGAAGGAATGACGATGAAGGTCTAGTTATAATGGTCGTCTCGTTTGAAATATGAGTAGGTAGTTCCTTACGGCTGCTACTACAAAATTATAGATATAGTTTAAAATAAGTTTAATAGATATCCTACAAATAAAACGTTTGATGAGTCCCTAACTTAATGTCAGCTAGCCATAAGCTAAGATTTTAAGTGTAGTACAACCTACTCATGTTATAGATAAGTATGTTTATTTTAATTATCTTATGTTCCTGTGCCCAGCTGGGTGCATACTTATTTGTACTATTAATAGTCTGCTATATGTATATATGCACTTAATAAATAAATAATAAAAAATATTATAACATTAACTTTTCTGGAAATTAATGAAAATAAATAATGCGAAAAGCGGCGTCTATTTCATATTTTTTTGGCTTTACTTGTGACCCTTTTTTGTATCCAGAGAAGGCCTAAACCTTGTTAACTAATCTGTGGCAAAGTAGGTATACCTGGTAAGGACTATAACTTTGGAATATCACAACATAGGGTTTCCTACTCCATTACAATTCATCGATGACAACATGTCGATTATTTGTTATTGTAGTTTAACGAATTTCCACCATCGATATGGTATGGTATATCGATATCGAACCATCTATAAAACGTCTTTATAACGCATCATTAAAACAAAAAATCGACATGTTGTCATCGATGAATTGTAACTCGACGAAACGTTTTTCGAAATGGAATAGTGAACCCCACTACAAAGTATACAGCAAAGTCGATTCTCAGCGCTTTGCAGTCACTTCTTCTTCTTCATAATCTCAACGGATTTTGATGCAGTTTTTTAATTGATTGATTCAAGAGGAAGTTTAATGTTTAATATTAAGTTTAATGTATTACCGAAATACTCAAAATTTCAAGATATCTAATCAACGCAAGCGAAGCCGCCGGCGGGGAGCTAGTACTTCGATAAACATACCTTATTTATTTGTTTGTTTTCGTTCTAACAAAGTTTGAGTTAGGAAATTACATATTATATTTCCAGTAAGTTTCTGTAATCGTATACTTTTTCCACAGCACTTGTTTTGTTGTTTTTTTCACAAACAAGAAAGTTAGAAGTTTTCTGTTTTCTTAAAATTATTTATGATAATAGGTAATATAGCTGAATAAACAACGCAGTATAAATATTTCTTCGAAGAAGCCATAAGAAAATCTATATTAAAACTTCCAGTCTTCTATGACTAATAGTTCATCATGTTTGTCCGAGACCAGTCAATGAGCTTAAATTAGGTAAGAATTTCGGAATTTGAGATACTTGTATATATGTAAATACTTGTATATTGACACCCTAAAAGTTGTCTCAATCTCAAAACCTACATATGGTAGGGTCATCATCATCATCATCAAATTCCTATGGGTTTTTTGCTATTATTGGTATTAATAGGTGCATCTTCTGTGTCACGTTGTGAGTTGTAGGTATTGTAAGTCCTGCGACATCCAGCTCTGACTTTTTCAGGTGATTACAGTTGGATGTATTTTGGTTACTGTGCTGGCGTCGTTTAGTGAAAATTTACAGCAAAATAAGACTGAATATTTGTTTAATTCTATTTAAATAAAAATTAGTTTATACAGCTTTTTGGGAAAAATCGGTTTTACTAGCATCATAGTGGTTATGTCTTTATAACACCATGGTCTTGAAAATATTTACGATATGTGTCATCATGCCTATTGTGTCTGATATGTACGTTCAGGCCAAATGATAGTGTCGTCCTATGAATTGCATCGAATTCAAGTTCCTTTTTTTAATGAATGGAGACAACATCACGTACATTTTAACAATGATTGTTGCTGAAGTACTTGTATTATGAAAAATCTGAAACAACGAAGTTATCACTGATACCCAGAACCGTGTTAACATTAGGAAATAAGTTTTCTACATTGTTATTGTCTCTTTTCGGGGATCGAACCCGGAACTTAGAGATAACGGCAGTAGACACCGGTGCTCACGCAACTACACCACTGAGCCCGTCAAGTACAATAAATAAATTCTACATTTTCACTTAAGAGGCATGAAAATAAGACAGATCTTTACTATTTCCAAAAGCAATTCTTTAACTTATTCTACGTCAAAGATTTTTCGACATCTGGTTCAAAAGCTATTGAAAATACCAGCGCGAATGCTTCAGGATATAAACGCTAGCTTTTGTCTTCAAAGCAGCTGTCTTTCAGGCATTTTTCAAAATTCATACGAATGACAGATACCGTAATATTTTGCGTATAGAAACGCTTAGGAATACATATTTCGTTTGTGTTTCCGGTTACGGGATTTGAATAACGTATCGCAAAGTTTCACAAAAGGAACGCTCCTTGGCAAGTTTTATCGAATTGTCGGGAATAGCGGAATAATTCTTTGTTATCGTATGTATATAAGTTGTCAAATAAATATATTACTTGAGTTATTGGCATTGGGTCTATTTTCTACATATATTTTTAATCATCCCAGTCATCCCACTATTGAGCAAGGGTCTCCACCAAAATTCTCCACACAAAATATATGATAAAAGCTTTTTTTACACAAATTATTATGGAGCAAAGAATCATAATTAAAAGATTCCTGACGTTTATATTTTTAGTATAGTTTTGTTTCATTTTAAACGGATTTTTAAATCCATAAGTCGGCTCGCATTGTTGTATTATGTGTGTTGCAAGTGTTGCAAGTCATCGCATAAAGTTGACCAACATTGCAGCTGAAGTTACAGTATAACTTATTTATTTAAGCTTTATTGCATAACAGAACTATGTAAAAAAGGTATAATTAACGCCGTTGTGCATTTTCTACGAGTCATACCTTTGGGTTAAGCAGAAATAATTAGTGGGCGGTGACTTATTTTGCTGGAGTTATGGCGTAACTAAAAACCGGTCAAGTGCGAGTTGGACTCGCGCACCGAGGGTTCCCTACAAACCTGTAGGTATGTAAGTAAAAGTTCACCCATCACGGGTATTACAGACTTCAGTATTTAATATAAATTTTAATTTAATATCTCATCGCGTTCATGAGATAAGGAGTAGTAACTTTGAAATTTTCAAAATTGTCAAAAATATTTTTCAAAAATATTTTTTTTATATGATGAAACTGAAAATTTTCGGTTTTCGTAATTTTTCCTATATCTGTACTATAAGACGTGATTTCGTACTAAATTTCAAGATACTAAGTTTACGGGAAGTACCCTGTAGGTTTTGATTCCCGTGCGAGTTTCGAAAATTTGCGGAAATTTGCGGCCTAAATGGCTGTATCTTTTGATTGCGTTGGCTTAAAAGGCTGATTTTTCTACAGCTTCCAGGGACAGTAGACCTCAGTATTGTAGTATATATGCAACCTCCTATAAAGAGGTTGTCAAATAGAATAAGCTTTTGTTAATGTGTCATATGTGACAGTCTTGAAATATATTGTTTCCCTGCATGGACGTCGTTTCCATACCAGCACACCGATTTCCAGGATATTTCAGTGGCGACGAGCTTGAGCATTTTATTTCGAAGAATCAAAGATGTCTTTCGGTAAGATTAACGAGTTTAACTGGGGCGGCGGCAATTGGTCACTGTACGTGGAGCGGTTGGAGATGTACTTCAAGGTGAATAAAGTGGACGAGACGTTATGGCTGCCAACGCTCATTACGGCTATCGGTGATGAAGCCTATGAGGTACTAAGTAGCCTTGCGAGTCCGAAGAAGCCGGCGGAATTGTCGTACGAATCAGCGGTGAAGTTACTGAAGGATCATCTACAACCGAAGCCGTCGGTTATGGCCGAACGGTATCGTTTTAGGCAAAGAAGACAGCGAGATGGCGAGACAGTGGCGAATTACATAACCGAGCTGAAGAAGTTATCAAAAATGTGTGATTTTGGACCCACTTTGGAAGATAATTTACGCGATCAACTAGTGTGCGGGGTAGTGAGTGACGTTTGTAGGCAAAGGTTGTTTGCGGAGGATAATTTAAATTACGCGAGTGCAGTTAAGTTGGCTTGTGCATTAGAAGCGGCGGAGCGTGACGCGGAGAAACATTACTCGCAGATTGACAGGGAAGCCTTAGCTATTGTGTTTTGCTTGCAAAAATTACACCAGTACCTTTATGGTAGACGCTTTACTCTCAGAACGGATCATAAGCCGTTGGTAAATATTTTTGGGCCTAAACATGGGATTCCGGCAATGGCTGCGAGCCGAATGCAACGATGGGCGGTCATCTTATCGGCGTATAGTTATGATATTGAATATGTAAATACTAAATTGAATGGAGCGGACGGTCTGTCGCGGCTGCCTGTGCCGCGCTCAGCGGATAAGCGGGACTCGTCACTCGATCCACCTGAGCAAACCTATTTACATTTCGCACAAGAACAATTATTGCTAGACTCTAACATAATTAAACAACAAACCTTGCATGATCCACTGTTAAGTAGAGTATTGTTATATATTAGAGATGGATGGCCTTAGGAAAATGATATTAGGGAATTGCAACCTTATTTTAATCGGAAAAATGAGTTGTATGAAGAAATGGGGTGTATCATGTGGGGATACAGGGTTGTAATTCCAGAAAAATGTAAGTATAGGGTTTTAGACGCACTGCATGAATCCCACATGGGCATAAGTAAAACCAAAGCCATGGCCCGCTCGTACGTGTGGTGGGCCGGCATCGAAGAGGCCGTGGAGGCGCTGTGCCGGGGCTGCGCGGTGTGCGCGGCGGAGGCCGACGCGCCGCCCCGCCACGCGGTCACGCCGTGGCCCTGGCCAGCGAGACCATGGAGTCGGGTGCACTTGGACTTTTTAGGCCCATTGCATGATAAAACGTACTTAGTTTTGATTGATGCTAGAACCAAATGGATTGAAGTATATCCTGTGCCGAGTACGGCTGGTCGTTACACTATAAGTAAACTTGAGGAAGTTTTTGCCAGGTGGGGATTACCTAGGCAATTAGTCACTGATAACGGGCCTCCGTTTAGTAGTTCAGATTTTGCTAATTTTGTACAAAAGAATGGAATCGTACATACATTTTCAGCCCCTTACCACCCCGCGTCGAACGGGGCGGCCGAAAATGCTGTGCGCACAATCAAAAGGGCTATTAAGAAGGCTATTCGAGAAAAGGTAGATATTCAATCTTTTTTGAATACTTTTTTGTTACATTATAGAAACACCGTACACTGCTCCACGGGTGAAAGCCCAGCTAGCTTGATGTTAGGAAGGAAATTAGAACTAAATTAGATTTATTAAGACCCGATAGTAGTAGAAAAGTTGAGGAGGCTCAGGCTAGGCAGACTAAAGTGGGCACCAAGGTAAGTCGAGCCTTTGGGTCGGAGGAAGAAGTGTGGATCCGCCAATATCAAGGCGGTACCAAGTGGGTTCCTGGTAGGGTCACTCAAAGGTTAGGCGAAACTGATTATGAGGCTGTTGATTTGTCGGGTAAACCTTTTCATAGACATGTTGACCAGTTAAGACGGAGATCTTCGCGTAATATCCTTGTAGCTCCGTCACCGCCTATCGGAGGAAACTTGGAAACTCCGGTGAGAGAGCCACGGGTAACCGATGGGGTACAGTCCAGCACGAGTCCACCAGGCGAGTCCGCGTCTGGCAATTTAGATGAAAGAGTTACTAGTTCCTCTTCCGCACCAGCAACTGATTCGCCAGAGTCGGTCATGCCGCCTCCAGCTAGGCCTATACGTAAATGTAGGATTATAAACCCGCCACAATATGTTCACAAATGATGTTAAATATGTTTGAGTTAATTTAATTGTAAGTTAGAGGGGAGGATTAATAATAATAATAATAATAATAATACTTTATTCAAATAAGGAAATCACATACAAAACAATTTTCTTGTTACATTTCGCACATTAATTTTGCATTAAACTGACATCTGCGTCTGAACTAGACTAAAACAGTCTGTATCTCAGAAGCGCAGCGCTCAACCCTTTAGGATAAGAAAACTAAATATATAACATAAATGAAGTTGCACCAATAAAATAAGCAATTCTTCATTGACATAAATGAAAGTATTATTAAGCCGAAATAAATATGACCATATCGAAAAAAAAACTCTAATAAAACATGCAATTAATATTTGATTTTCCAATGTAGTTTAGAGAAATACTCGTATAATTAAAAATGGTAAATTATGTAACAGTAATAGAATAGATTAGATCCTCCTGTGAGTAGTGTGAAAGATGTATGTGTGTGTGTAGGAGGGTGTGTGAGAGTTTAGTAATAGTAAAAATGTAATAATCTATGACAATTTACTCAATAGATCTTCAGTCTTATCGTAATTTAATAACTGCAGCCATTTTTTTACTTTCTTCTTACATTCTAATCTAAAAAATGGGTATATAAGTTCAAACTTATTAATCTTATTATAGAGATATGGTCCGAGAAAACAAAAGAACCTTCTGCTGAAGTCGAGCTTAAAGGTAGGAACCGCGCATATCATGTGTTTACGTCTTTTATTTATATAATTTGAATTAAAGGGGGTAATTGAGTGTTGTTTCATAATAGTTTGGAGAATAAAAATCTGTCTTACAGAGAGAACATCACACGACTGGTATAACTTATCAGTGGGGAAAAGAATGGGGCGAAAAGTAGCAACTTTGAGAATAGACCTTTGAGCTATTTCTAATTTAATTAAGTAAGTTTTACAAGCACCACCCCAGGAGGTAATACAGTAAGACAGAATAGATTCGACGAGACTAACATAAACTCTTTTTAACAATATGGGATCCGCAATATGACGTAGTTTTTTAAAAACAAAAATCAGCCTTCTTAATCTAGTGACCAACTGATTGATATGACACTTAAAATTCAAGTTAGAATCTAAAACAACACCCAGATATTTCAGGGATGTAGTTCGCTCTATAACTGGGCACCCGCATGAGACAGTATCACCGTTACATGTGCAGAAGTGAGCCGTCAGATTTAATTGGGAGGTTAGTTGAGTCGCGTCTCGAATAGAAAAAGTCAAATATTTGGTTTTCCCTGCGTTTAAAGTTAGATGGTTCCAATACAGCCACCTTGCAATCTGGTTAAAACCTTCTTGTGCAAACTCAAACGTATCCTTCCATGTGTTCCCCGCAAACAATAGAACTGTATCATCCGCGTACGTTATGATTTGACCGTGGGGTAGAGGAAGATCACAAAGTTGATTAATATAAATAAGGAACAAAGTTGGGCCAAGAATACTCCCCTGGGGAACACCATGTGAGATCGGAAGTTCACAGCTGATATGTTGGCCTATTTTCACAGATTGAACACGATTCGTTAAATAGTCTGTAAAAAGTTCTAGTTCCGTACCACGTATACCAATTCGTTCCAACTTATTAAGGAGGATAGGTGTTGAGACCGTATCAAAGGCCTTACTAAGATCAAGAAAAACGCCCAGCGTTTTTTGACCTGCATCAATCCTGCTAACCAACCAGTCGGTCAGCATATGCACAGCCTGGTCAGTGGATTTACCAGTCCGGAAACCAAATTGGTTTGCAGAGAGAATGTTGTATTTCCTTAAGTAGGTAGTCAATCTGTTATTAATAAGTCTCTCCAGAATTTTGGATAAGACAGGTAAAAGAGATATCGGCCTATAGTTTCCTACGACATCTCGCTCGCCTGATTTATATATAGGGATAATTATGGATTTCTTGAGGGCATTCGGAAAAATTCCTTTAAGAAAACACCTCTGAAAGAGATACGTAAGGGGAAAAATTAAAATATCTTTAAATTTCTTGAGAATTTTACTAGCAATTCCGTCATAGCCAACAGAACCAGTATTCCCAAGGGACATAATCAACCTTGAAACCTCATCGGGATCCGTGTCAAGCAGTACAAACGATGACCGATTACAGGGGTCCCCACCAGTCTCCTTATGAATTTCTTGTTGATGAATTAATGAAGTTGGAACAAACTTGGAAGCCAATTGTTCACCTATTGTCGCGAAATATTTATTAATATCAAGCAGTGCGTTCTCAGGAGATGGTGCTTTAATAAGTTCAGTATTATGATTTTCATTATTATTGCAGAACGCTGCATTTTTTATTGCTTTCCATAATTTCTTATTGTTATTGCCCGCTTTATTTATTTCATTTTTTTCGTAAGTTGTCCTTAACTTTTTTAATATTTTATTACAGTGATTGTAGTATATATGCAACCTCCTATAAAGAGGTTGTCAAATAGAATAAGCTTTTGTTAATGTGTCATATGTGACAGTCTTGAAATATATTGTTTCCCTGCATGGACGTCGTTTCCATACCAGCACACCGATTTCCAGGATATTTCAAGTATCATATAGAAATTTCAGTTTGATACCTCCACGCGTTCCTGAGAAAAACGGTCTTGACAGACGGACGGACGGACGGACGGACAACAAAGTGATATTATAAGGGGTCCGTTTTTTTCTTTTGAGGTACGGAACCCTAAAAAGACGACAGGAGTTTTCAGCTAGATTTGTTTTCTGAGCTCTGGCATGTAGATAGTTAAGTTCTTGTCGTTCCATGTTTAAAGATGGAGGTATTGTTATTAATGAAATGTATGTTAGCTTCGAATTTTTGACACAAAGAGCATCACTTATTTCAATCATTGTTTCCATTGCAAAATCAGTACCTGAAAAGCACCTGTTTTGTGGAAACTTTGTATGTGATAATACGGAATAGATCACATTTTGACGACCACTTTGGTGTAATGATCAAAAAGTTGACTATTAACCAAGAGATCGCGGGTTCGATCCCCGCACATTTGTGTGCATGAACATGTCTGCCTGTACTGGTCTGGGTGTTACCTATAACGACTGTTCATTCTGACATCTGTAAAACAAGTGCTTAAGCTACTTACCACGGAGTCAGATCAATGTACCTATGTGATGTTGTTGTATGTTTATTTATTTATCACAAAACACAACACAGAATTCCAACTATTTCATTATTATGATAACGATTCGTTTTCATATAAAACTCGGTACCTCGTTATCTGACAAATCTATCAGCTATTAAAGCATCTTAGCTACCGAATTATACGTTACCCATAACTTTGAACATCAACACAGTTTGCAATGACATGTAAAATGGGATTGACCTTAAAAGCATACCAGTTTCGACCTTGTTTGACCAACTTAGGGGGGCTACTCTGAAAGACACCCGTATCTATAACGACTATGCTAAAGAAAGCAGATTAAGGTCTTGAACCTGGAAGTTGCCTTTTTTAACGTCAGTGAAATGCTGTTACGCATATCCACCAGCCGCGGAGACAGCTGGGGGTTATGTGGGACTGCAGGCCTCAGATTGAGAACCCGCCTACCCACGAAAAACCTAATGGTGCTCTCGGGTGTCATGTGAGTCGGGGACGTGGCTGGTTCACCGTAGGCCGAGAGGCCACAGGCATTCACCGCAATTCCCTGGACTCGGCCGACTCACTTTGCAGCGAGCCCCTACCGGTTGCGACGAGGGAGAAACTCCACCCCGTCGCATAAACAACAGTCGGCGCGCGGGCACAGATTACTAAATAGTTACTACGTAACAGATAAATCACTCCATAGAAAAATTTCGATACCAACAGCGTTAATAGACTACTTTTTCTGCCGCGTACAATAATGCACCTGCAGCTCTGAGTATAAAGTCACTATTGCTTTGCAGCTGCGTGAGACCACGTGACGTGAGACCGAGTGACAATCGAACTAGGGCTGACACTTTCGGTAAAAATATTTCAACCACATTTTCTAAAATGGTATTTGATTGACTGTTGTTTAAATAATATAACATTATTGAATAACAAATGTGAAATAAGAAATTCAGCCTGTTAAGGTATAACAAGCGAATTATGAGCTACTTAATTGTGACTCATGCTATCTCTTTCTAAAACGAATCTGTCATTTGTGGAATCTGTCGTTTGTAGATTATTAGTAGGTAGGTACATTTCGAGAATTGGTCAATTTTATTGTCAACTACGTAGGTACCTACCTACCTAGTCATTTCGCTAATTAATTAGTCATTAGTCGATTAAACCACCACGTCGAGTAGGTAGGTAGGTAGGTACACACAGTTCGTAGGTGGTGCGCAGCCCATAAAAAGTAGACTAATAGGTATAATAGGTACTTAGGTATTATTTCGATAAAGTAACTGACCTATGTTTCATTTTAATTCAATAAAGCCGAACCCCAATTTACCTGAATTTATCCAATTTACCTACGTAGTTACCACCTACTAATTTGTTTATTTTTATATTTTGTAAATAAATTACTAACTTACCGGGTAATAATTACATTTTCTTAATTAGCTGGTAGACTAAAAAAAGAAAGCGTTTTATTTCTCTTAGTATTCGACCTACACCCATTAACAGCACATAAATTTCCACCACCAAAAGTCATTTTTCTTAAATAAAGCTAACGTTTAACAAGCACAGATTACTTATTTGGTTCGTATGAAAACTAAATTGATCGTAAGCGTAACACGAATAATTATAGTGCGTCGTGAGCGCGTCCGACGGTTGTTGGCAGCCCACTGAATTCGCACCGACGTCAGTGCGGGCGAGAGTAGGCTATTACCGCGCGCAAGTACATCGAGTGAGAGAGGCCTGGCGCGGGAACACGCGCAACGCCGTCTCGGGCCCCCTTTAGCGGACGACAGACACCCCCGTGTCTGAAACCCGGGGACCTGGAAGTTTTATGCCCTAACGGCAATGAGTTCTTTGCGTTAATGCCCTGCCCTCTACAACTTAATCGACTCGTAACTAGGGTTACCTTCTGACAGGCTTTCGCCGCATTTGACAGGCATTTCACAGGTTATACAGGCGTGCGGCCGGCGCTCAGGTGAATCAGGCGTTTCAGAATTTAACTAAAAATTTACTCAAACACAACAATACAACGCAAATAACAACGCAACGCGCAACGCAGTGCACTGTGTTACTGTGTGCACTACTGTCACATACTTAAATTTTTTTCCGCTGAAAACATAATTGTTATGGCGGGTTATTCTCTGAGTAACCTGATCCCTGAGGCCTCGTCCGGGAGTACCCCGTTTTGTTTTTAGCTTGTATACTCAATTAAAATTCATCTTCAGGTTCTCCGGGCAGGGAGCCTTTGGTTTCGACTTACTCAGGGAATAAATAAATGCATATAGAACAACATCACATTCATTGATCGGACTCCGTGGTAAGTAGCTAAAGCACTTGTATTACAAATATCAGAATCAACTACGGTAACATTACAAATAAACTTGAATAAATACATATAGGTAACAGCCAGACCAATACAAACAGACATGTTAATGCACACAAATGTTAACTAAATACAAACATATAGATAAAAATATAACCAACTGTTTATTTTTATAACTTAAGTTTTTCTGATAATGCCACAACTTTAATAACCGTAAGTCCAAAATGCAATATTTGTAAGTGTTATTATTATAAGATACTAATAATAATTAGATATAGCCCTCAAATCATTTTCCATAATTTTTGCAATACCCAAACTGAAAGGGTTACCAAGTTATAAGTGTAATTGTCTAGCATAAGACCTGCTATAATTATGTATGTATTTAACACATAATTGGCAAATAAAAGAATATGAATATGTTAGTACAGTGCAGGTATCGATCAAACTTCTTCGTCAACTTCTTTACCATTACGCCAAAGTGGTCGTCAGGTCAGGTCAGGTCGGTCAGGTCGTCAGTGAATACTCGTAACCCGATAAGGCGATAGACACAAAGCTTGAGGCGTTTTAGGTCTATGGACTTTAGAGTAGGTTCTCTACAACTAGTCCGTCTTATCGGTCCGACTAGTTTAGCGCGGATATTAACGGTGCGTTTGTGATCGCGACTCGGAGGCGCCTTGCGTCGGCGCACCTTTGGGCTACAGGTTAACATGGACATGCCTAAATGAATAACTGTTAAATATTAATAGGCTTACTGCAAAGCACTCGACAGTCTTGAAGGCTTGTTTAAATATAAGAGGCCGAAGAATGACAGCAGAAATGACATAAACTAAAGGAGATATACTTTTCAAGTAAGGATATTATTTAAACAAGAGCATTCAACAGTACCAATATATTGTCGTTAAGGTATCTTTAAGCATATAGAAAAGTTAAAAGACATCGACTCAATTTCCTTAAATCGAAATAATAAAGTTGGTAATCTTGGAATAACTACGTAAATTGTTTATTGATAATTTCATATTCTCGTCTAGCATTTTAATTAGTTGCAACAATTCGAAAATATTTAAAGCGCTATAGTTACTTTTCTGGTAATTTTAAACTACTATGTAGAAATTTTATAAACATCTATGTTAGTCTAAAATCTTTGTTACTTCTACCTCATTATCCCGTCCAGACAAAAAAAGAGCCTCAAAAATTAATTAAACTACAAACTCTTAACACAATACTATAATCTAACTTTGTATGCTTTATTTCAAATTAACTTAAAAAACTAACAGACTTTTCAGTTAAAAATCGGTTCATCCGTTCGGGACCTACAATACCACAGACAGACACACAGAAAAACACAAACGCATATGCACACATAAACAGACATAGGTGTCAAACTTATAACACCCTTCTTTGTCGTCGGGGATAAAAAAGTATAAATGCAACAATAAGAGTCTTATCCACACAAATCTTACTTTCACCAAAAAAGTTCAGAGAATTTGCGTAGGTGTAACCAAATAGGGTCACCCATTGTAGACACGACAGTTAATCAAGGTGTATATTACAAGTTCTTGATCACTTGTAATAAGGGTGATTTTGCGATGAAAATGGGTACCCTGATGTGCTGTGGTGTGTGAGTCGTGTTTCAACAATGTTAAACGAGTCTGTTAATTGTGATGAGGTTATTTTAGTTTTCGTTTATGTACGCTTTGCCTGCGGCTTCGCTCGTTTCGCGTCATTTACATAACGCTTAGTTAGGTACTTTTTTGCAGATCCTAGTAACCTTGTGAATATAATCATAATTTCAGTATGGTGGGAAGCTCATTTGAATTCACATAATTCTTTATTAAGATACTGCCTATCGTTCTTAATTAAGTTCTGATTGAAATAAGATACGTGGGTAAACTTTGACTCTTAAGTAAATGTCCGAAAAAAATGTTTTTAGGCCCAACGTTATTAAATACAAGAGTAGGAAATGTCTAAAAGCCTATTTGAACCTCTGGGCAGGATAACTAATGGGGCTGGGTTCGATACCTCGCTCCAACAGAACTTCATTTTATGCCACATCTTTTGAATTTGAGTCTTTATCACATAGATTCTTTCTTTTCTCTTCTTGATGTAGTTCTGATTGAAATAAGATACCTACCCACGTTAGTTACCCACGTAACTCCTAGTTAATGGTCCGAGAAACAGGTTTTTAGGCCGGATATTATTAAAAACAAGAGTAGAAAATTTCTAGTAGGCTATTTGAACCTCTGGACGGAAAAGCTAATGGAGCTAGGTTCGATTCCTCGCTGCGACAATTGATCTTCTCGTATGCCACATTTTTTGAGTTCAACTCTCTATTACATACTATAAATAATAAATATAAATAAATATTTCTCAACAATCACACCAATTCTCTAGTCCCAAATTAAGCTACGAGGCTTGTGTTATGGTACTAGACAACGGATAAACATACTTAAATACTTTTTTTTTGTAAATAAATACATATTATACATAGAAAACACCCAGACCAGTAAAAACACACATGTTCATGCACACATATGCTTGTACTGTGCGGGGATCGAACCCGCGACCCTTGGTTTAGAAGTCCGACCTGTGGACCACTGCACCAAGCGGACGTCAAATACTGTCATAGATCTTAGAATGTAATCAGCTAACTAGAACCAGTCCAGTTTTGTTCAATTTTTTTCTATACCTATAATCTGTATTTTTTTTCTCAGTTTTAATTCTGATATTGCAATAAACAAAATGACTAACATAATTTCTATTATTAAAAACCTAGGCGACTATTTACCATATTATAGCTTGGTTTCTAAGCTTTTAACTAATTTTGTACAATTAAGGAGATATCCAATAACTCGTTTAAGCGGATGTTGTTAAAATGTGTAGATTGTTAGGTATAATTTATAGCTCTTTAAGATGATTTTCGATGCAAAAATATGGTCTGTTTGTTTATTTTAATAATAGAAACGTGAGTCAAGAGGATGTAATCTTGATTTTTGTATGAAAGTCAAATTCCTTTCTTTTATTAGCGTAAGAGCGCGTTCACATTAATTCTTGTTTTTATTTATTTATTAACTTTATTTGTAACTCTTAGTATAATTATTACAAACCCTCGTGGTTTACTAAGTAAGTTAGTTAAGTGTTTTGTAATCTAACGGTTATTTACATGATAATAAAGAGAGAAAAAAACATATGACGTTCGGTTCTACCGCTACTGGCAATAGTGGATTTACACAGCACATCAGATTACTGATCCGTCTATCAGATCCGATATACTGGATCCAAAAAACTTTACTATGAGTGAACTCACTCGTACAACTAGGTACATATGATAATAGCATATACGTTTAAATGGAACTGTACAACCGACGTTGTATGTGAACGCGCCCTAACTCAATCTCTAGGGTAAAACCGGGATAGATGCCCCCCTTTTCCCAATCGCTATATAACTTCACTAATAAAAATCAAAATAATTTATTTATGAAACAATTTGATTCTTGGGAATGTTGTCTACAAATTTATGAAAAGTAAAAAACGTTGTCTTCGATATATTTAAAGTATTAGGGATTTTTGCGGACCTCTAAATTTTGCGACATCTATCTCATACAAGGGATAGATGCCCGACCCATATACATTGCGATTGGGATAGATGACTCACCGGAAAAATGGGCATCTATCCTACAAAATCTTTGAATTTATTTTGGCATTGCATGCTGTCGCAACGAGACATACAACTGAGTCAATAAAGATAGAGTTAGAGATTCATTTGATAGATATGAAAAAAGTAATCTAATTTAACTGCGACACTAATGTAATTAAAATCAGGTCATCTAAGTTGGTTAAGTTGGAGCCTAGTCGCAACGTGAATTTTGATTCATTTGTGATTAGAGTTCCAAACGAGAAAATGGCGACCTTCATGAATGCAGATTTTTGGCCAAAGGGTGTCGTCTTTCGGCATTTTCGCGGAAGGCTACGTGGCACACCGAACAACACGTCAACGATCTTGCGTGTAACATAAACATTTTAAATAAGTTCTGTTATATTTTTATATATGTTGGTTATAAATATTAAATAGATATTTCACAACAATCACACCAATTCTCTAGTCCCAAATTAAGCTACGAGGCTTGTGTTATGGGTACTAGACAACGGATAAACATACTTAAATACTTTTTTTGTACCCAAAAACACCCAGACCAGTACAAACTCACATGTTCATGCACACTTATGCTTCTACTGTGCGGAGTTCGAACCCGCGACCCTTGGTTTTAGAAGTCCGACTTGTAGACCACTGCACCAAGCGGTCGTCATCGTTAGTTTATAAGGTATATATATTCTATGGGCCTGTATTTAATTGTAAATCTGTTGTCTAATACAAATAAAATAATTATACCACCGGGGCATCTATCTCAGCTTTACCCTACATCTCAAATCATTTCATCTTACCGACATAGCCATCGTTCACTTTTCACATTGTTCCATACCTAAACAATAACTCACGAATCTCGGCAAAAACGCGAAGCGCCCTCTGTAAACAAGTTTGCGAACTTCCCTAATGCCGGCCGCGTGTTATAAATCGTTACAGCCACTCTACTCGGCTTGGGTGATAATAGGGATGGGACAGTATCGATCTTTTTCTGGTATTGATAAGTAGTATCGATTGTCTTTGGCAATGAGCATGGAAGGATTGTGTGTATGGACGAAGGTGACGCCTGATATCTTTCATCTTCTCTACGTCTACTTGGGTTAGTTTGGGTAAGAACGAGTAGTGAGGATCCAAAAGTATCGATACATTTGTGGTAATAATTCAGCATATCAGTGGTTTTTCATGTGGTAGACCTAGAATTGGCGACGATTTGATAACACACGCAAAAAAATGACGTTATAAGGTTGCAGGAGGGAACAAGATACAGACTGCTTGAAACCGTCTGACCTGGAACTCCTAGAGGACCTATTTTCAGTGGACGTCTTACGGCCGCTTATGGCCAGGATTGAAGCTGATAATACCGATACTAAGTTATTTAATTACATGCTAAAGCTGACAAAGAGAATGATTTTGCTTTTAATTTCCACTCAACGACGCCAGCGCAGGAACCCAACTACATCCAACTGTAATCTCTTGAAAAGCCAGAGCTGGAAGTCGCAGGACTTACAGTACAACTCACAATGTGACACAGGAGATGCACCTGGAAACACAACACTGACACCAACAAAACACTCGATGTGTTTTTCCACTACACGTGGCATCCTCAGGTGATGTTGTCGCTTCGACAGGTAACGAGCGTCTGTATTATCTAATCTGGCTTTAAGACTGTAAAATGAAAAGCAAAATAATTCTCTTTTTCAGCTTTAGTCATGGATTTCCGCAAAGTGACGCCTGATTCCATCAAGTATACTTGCGAGCTGCTTGTAGGTCCGATGTGGAATGGAAGTACATCTGATACCTATGTTCAGCAGAAGTCGCTTTGATTAAATGCTACGAGGAAAAAAGCTGTTAACATCAATACCAAGTGTAAAATCGTTGACATACTCTTTATTATCTGTCAAAACGGTCAGCCTCTATAGATTTTGTATGGGAATAAAAATCGTGACGTCACGGTTGTGTATCAGAAATCGGAGTCAAACAATCAAATATTTATTGAATTTTGTGTGTTTTAAAATTGGTATCTACTGCTTTTTGGAAATAAACCGATTGTATTAACTTCATAGGGGCTATGTTTTTTAAACGCCATGGTCTTGAAAATATTTAAGATAGGTGTCATCATGCCTTTTTGTCGACATCTCACATCCCGTCCCTAAGCCCCACTTGTCACAACTTGTGGCTCGAACGCAACTTTTCGCTCCGTCCCGAGTTGGCGACGCGCTGGCATGTAAATTATTGTCTAGACCCCGCCACGGCTTCGTCCGCGTTGTTCGTGAACTATTGATGGGTTTAGCTTGAGGATTATGGAGCTGGTACCCAACGAAGCTACTGTTTTTTTATCTTTCCGCATAAAATAAATAAATAAAACACCACTTTGGTGTAATGGTTAAGTTGTAGGCTATTAACCAAGAGGTCGCGAGTTCGATGCCCGCACTGTAAAATTTGTGTGCATGTACTCGTACATGTCTGTTTGTACTGGTCTGGTTGTTATTATGTATTTATTTAAGTTTATTTGTAATACTGCCGTTGATTCTGATATCTGTAACACAAGTGCTTAAGCTGCTTACCACGGAGTCAGATCAATGTATGTGATGTTGTGCTATTTTTATTTATTTATTCCCTGAGTACCTCGAACCTGGAGGCTCCCTACCTGGTGACCCCGAAGATGAATTTTAATTGAGTTCATCAAGATAAAAACAAAAAAACAAAACGCAACGTTATAAGTTAATAATGTTATAATGTTTACCAGTGAGTATTCGAGCAGTCAACACGGGTAAACCAACATCGTTTGTTCTTAAAAACAACGCAAAACGCTCAATGCGAATGTAACTTAGGTAAACGTGGTGCGTTGGTCAGTCAGTACTCATCTTGACGCTACATCGCAACATCTTAGTCAGAAGTCGGTTTGGAGTCATTTAGACACATCATCGGTTTTTGAGTCACATTTGACAATTCGGACATTTGAGTACGGTTTGTCAACCTTCAGTTGCGCAGTTGCTCTCAGACTGAAATTAGGATTATGTTGGCCGATTTCAATATTTTATTTAATTTTGACGGAAAGTTATATGTCTGTCAGTTTCAAACTAAGAGCTATTTAAGGGTTCAAGCAATCAAGCAGCAATCTAAATTACAGTAAAAGATAATTAAAGTTTTGAAAACGGCCGTAAATAGCTGGTTTTACGAGTCGCGGCGACAGTTTGCCGCATATGTACCCTGGCTGTTACTGCTGATTTCCATGAGATATAATGCAAAATCCACGCCACATCCTGGCAACCGTACCGACACATACAATTGTATGAAATATTGAAATAATCGGACCGCGCTCGCTCTCTTCCAATCATAATAAAGTGGTTTTATTCATTATTCGCTGAAGCCTTCGTTGCAGTAGAATTTAATTTCGATAATTAATACTATGAATTATGCGTGGACCGACCGACGTATCCGAATGTAATGCATGGATTCGCACCATTGTAATTATGCTACCAAATTTTCAGCTTGAACACGGTTGTGGAGATACGTTTGAAGGTATGGTGTAGAAAAATAGAATAGAAAATATATTTATTGACAACTAAAAACATACATGTATTTCATATAAATTATAATATAAAGAAAAAGCCATAAAATCTCAGAGTTACCAGAGGCTCTCAAACTAGGCTATGCCTGTATCTTGAGAGACCAATTAAGTTTAATAATCTGGGGTATGTGGCACTTTTATGATGAGTAAGCGTGGTGTATGTGTGTGTGGTAATTAAAATTTTATTCAGCGCGTGAAAAAGTACAATAAGTGGTTTCAAATGAAGTCTAGAATATCTAGAATACAGGAAAAAGACGGAGCACAAAAGTACAAGGTTAGAGATCATTCAACAACATGTAATGTAACAAACAAAAAAAAAAGATTATTTTTCCAACAAGCTTTTGTTATTCATTTTTATAAACGTTTACTTTCTGTTTAGCCCAAAGATATTACTGGTAACTTGACTATTGACTGCCTCGTTGGTGTAGTGGCAAAGTTTCTGCGTTACATTCGAGAGGTCCTGGGTTCGAATCCCAGGTCGAGGCAGAATTGTTGCTGAGATTTTCTGTCATGAATTTCTCAAAAACAGCTCGGAGTCGGGAAGTTGGCGGTGTTACACCTCCGTGTCTCGGAAAGCACGTAAAGCCGTTGGTCCTGCGCCTGATCTCTCTCCGGTCATGTCGGATTGCCGTCTCACCGAACTTTGAGAGTAATGGAACAATGAGTGCACCTGTGTATTGCGCTCACACCTGTGCACTATAATATCTCTTGCGTAGTTGGCTGATCTCTATTGAGATTGGCCGCCGTGGTCGAAATCGGCCTTGAGGACTATTATTATTACTGGTAGAGAATGCCCTGATGCGTAAAGTTCAACTTTTGTACAATGTTATATTGTGTGCATTGTCATTTAAGCTAAACGTTTTGTAAGTACAAAGTTTTATCTCAATTGGACGCTGAGACAAGTAGGTGAAATGTAGGTCGCAAGATTTGATTACAAACAAAAGCAAAAACCTGCAGGAGATTAATTTGAAACTTTACACAAGTATCAAGTACCGATGACAATGCAATAATTTGAAAGTGTTTTCTATTACAAATACAAATATACAAATACAAATTCTTTATTTAGTATTAATTACTTATAATAATATATTTACAATAGTTTTAAAATCATATTTTATAAACAAATTTCCATATTTAAAATAGGTTAGTTAAAATCCTCACACACACGCTAATACACACACACACACACACACACACACACACACACACACACACACACACACACACACGCACACACACACACACACACACACACGCATACATACATCATTATTTTGCAGTGCATAACTTATGTTCTTTGTTGAGGTGCCTTGATTGCTTCTTTTTCCTTTTTGAGTATGCATTCTGAGTATTTTTGTTAAGTAGATCGTAATATTAGGTTATTGCTTTTTGTAATTTTTAAACTGTAATGGAGAGCGAGGATTTTCTGACACAAGTAATCATTTACTTAAAATAAATTCTCAATCGTATCCCAGATGTAACAACCCTGATACTAAATAAAGAATTTGTATTTGTATTTGTATTTCTATTATCCTTATTAACTGAAAAAATAAAAATAAATAAAAAAAACACACTCTCATTGCTAACTAAAAGAGAGAAAATAATTTCTGAGTACAAATAATTTATATTACAGTAGAGTAAAAAGCGTGGGGTGCAACCTTATACCAGTCCAGCGTAGGGCGTCCACCAGTGAGATGATTTTTTTTATATTATTTGGTATAGGTTTGCTCTTGACCCAAGACTAAGTCCAACGAGGAAATACTGAGTCTAGAATGAAACGAGCTCACCTAGGCGAGTTCACTCTAGCTTTGAAAATTCCTAGGTTGTAATTGCAGGGAAACACTGACGCAGGTAGCGAGTTCCACTCTTTTGCAGTGCACATCAGGAATGTAGATGAGAAGCGCTTGATTCGTATCAGTGGAACATCGACATAGTACGGATGGTATCCCGCGGTGATATGACAATATTGTAAGGATCGCTGGGCAGGCCACTGAAAATTTGAATTGGTTATCAGCTGAAAATATTTAAGAGAGCAGTGGAATGTGAAATAAGAAATAATAAAATAAACAAGAATGTTATGTATTTATTCTCTTTTCGATTTTTTGATCTTGTCAGATTTCCATATTCGTATTAAAATAGTGTATACCATGTGTATACCACCAGTAGTATGTTAACATGAAATTGACATACCATTACTTTAGAGTAAGATAATTAATCATCTGTAGGCCAAAATAACATACCACACACTACAAAGAATACACAATATTATCATTATACAATTTAATAAGTACTATATTTGGTATTGCTTGGGAGATATAATATTTAATTATAACAATAAACAAACACTGTTCTTGGTAGCATCAACTATAACATTCACTCAAGCTTTCGAAAACATGAAGTTACGAAAATACCATGTTCCTTGTTAAGGGATACCACTGACTATTTTAACGCGCTTTTATTAGCTCGGTCTATATGGATGTAACGGAATCTTTGAGCTCAGTTTTCACCAACTTCCAGAAATCGGACTAATTTGAAACTTTGCACACTTTCGCCCGGTTGAACTAGTTTATTATTTTAAGTTTATTACACAGATTCCCTATCGGACTTAACGCCAAAAGGCTTTCTCTACCAGTCAAATTGCTCGAGAATGTGAAATGTGAATGACTTGCAGCCGCCTAGCACCGCGACACAGGTCGGTGGGAAATGCTCTTACGTCATAATATATGTATAGACATAATAGGGTTGAAAAAACAGCTTATAACATTGTTGCTTTATGGCTCTTAACTATCAACTGACTATGGACAGTTTATTCAATACTTTAAGTTTATTTATTTAAGCTTTATTGCACAACAAAACTTTGTACAAAAGGTGGACTTAACGTCGTAGGGCATTCTCTACCAGTCATGTTATAATAATATAGTATTCTTAAAAACAGTCTTGTCCAATATTCGTAGCTCCTCCCCCCCACTCCCAGCGACCCCCCAATTTCGTGGGATAGAGTAACAACCGGACGCAGAGGCGGCAAACCCCTCATTTTAGAGGTTTTTTGCCGATCTACTGTTTTTGATCTGAGCCACATACGGACAATACGGGTAGATAAATATGGAAGCAGCTTTTAGATTTGAAGATTTTTATTTTTCATACTACAGCTAATTTGAATGCCTTAAGAAAGTGTCACTACCAATCATTAGCTATTTTATTGAATGTTTTGGGGCACTTCAGTGGACGGCTCTTTTTTAGTTGCATGATCATTACACACAGACACATATGAACTTAATTGCTGAACTAAAATCTACAAAAATATGAATGTAGACGGTCGATTACGGGGCCTTATTCTTTTATTTATTATTCTTTTATTTATCTACTTACGCAAAATTGCAGACTGCACAAAAGTACTCTTCTGAGATAGGAAATTCAATCTTACATTAGTTTCGGAGAAATTCTTACATTCTTCATGCCAATTGGGAAATATCAAAATATTTGAAACATTAAAAAATGTAAGCAATCAAAGACTAAGAAGACGATATTGGCGACGTGACCATACAATATCTGTGTCACGTCTCGTTACCGTGACCACAAAATTTTAAATTTTATTTCCACTTTCGAACTAACCGATTACAAGTTAAATATTTTACAAAAGCCGACTCTACACCATACCCTGCCTAACTAACTCCTAACGATTGTAGGATTCGGCACAGCATCCGCCGATTATCCCGGTCCACGTCTCTAAATAAACTAAAAACGTATCAAGCTCGAACAAAATTTAAGCATTGGGTTCCGTGCGATTTTTTTTTATAACTTTAAACACTAATATGGACTGAAGGCCTTGCAAAGATTTCAAAAACTAGATGCTTCGACCTGAGAGACTGGGGGAGCCCAATTTTAAGGTGTGGACGTCTTGATAGACTGATGATGACAAGTATTATGTTGGTAAGACTTTTAAATAGTAGAAATGAAAGGCTATAACTAGCATTTTGTGTGAATCAGATTATGTTTTGATAATATCTATACCTACTTGGCTTTAAATTTGACAAAAATTGCGAGTTTTTTTAAGGTTTAGGTAGATAATTATAGATAGCATTGGACCGGACTTCCAAAGGTCGGGGGTTCAAATCCACACTGATGACCGGAGCCGAAAAGATTTTTTTAAGTGTTATGACTTTTCGAAGGTAGATAATGTAAATATAAAGGGAGACCTGGCCGCTTTAAACTAACATTTTATCTAATCAGTGTCGATATCAAATTTTATACAGTACTAAATACTAGCCAATTACTCAGCTTTTCAAAAAGTCGATGAATAGCAAATCCATTTGCTTCCGTCTCAAAAACAATTTACGGGACCCTAAACTATACCAACAAATATCTTATTCGCGTTACTGCTGACACAAAGGAAGTGAGGTAACAATCAGAAATACTCTTAGTTGTACGTGTACACGATAGTATTTCCATGGCTTAAAACATAGTACAGTTTGATGACCCATGGATTAGTTGTTACTTGGTTTGACTCCGAAAATAAGTAATTAACGATCGAACACTGTAATTTCCGATTTCATTATCTTTAAATAAGTTGAATATTAGCTGTAACGATGGCTGATTGGTTGTTTAAGGTTTATGAGAATAATAAAACGTGGATTAAAGTTTTTTTTGGGATCATGACTAAGCCGATCTTCATCATCATCATATCAGCCTGTTACAGTCCACTGCTGGACATAGGCCTCCCCCAAGGAGCGCCACAGCGCACGATCTCCTGCCCTTTGCATCCAGTCACTACCAGCTGCCTTTTTCAGGTCGTCTGTCCATCTAGCCGGGGGGCGCCCCACACTACGTTTACCTAAGCGTGGTCTCCATTCAAGAACCTTCCTGCTCCACCTCTCGTCGGTTCTGCGACAGACATGGCCAGCCCACTGCCACTTCAGCTTGCTACATTTTTGGACGACATCAGTTACCTTAGTCTTATGTCGTATGACCTCGTTCCGGATCTTATCCCTTAATGAGATCCCCAACATAGACCTTTCCATAGCGCGCTGAGTGACGTGTAGTCGGTGAGCCAGCTTGACTGTCATGTTCCACGTTTCGGCTCCGTAGGTTAAGACTGGCAAGACGCATTGGTTAAACACCCGGCTTTTAAGACATTGCGGCAGGGTCGACGTGAAGATATGACGCAACTTCCCAAACGCTGCCCAGCCAAGCTGCACTCTTCTGGCAATTTCCCGCTCAAAGTTGTCTAAGATATTCGCCATTTACATTGATGCCCAGTCCGTTCCAATCCAGCGTCTTGAACACATCCTCCAGTGCGTTGGTGAACAGTTTTGGAGATATGACATCTCCCTGTCTAACACCTCGAAGCAGCTGGATGGGTTTTGTTCGGTGGTTTTGTACTTGGACGGACATTGATGCCATACTGTACAGGCTTCTTAGCACCTTCACGTACCGCCAATAGACTTGGCATCGCTGCAAGGATTCCAGAACAGCCCAGGTTTCGACCGAGTCGAAGGCTTTCTCATAGTCCACAAAGGCAAGGCACAGGGGCTGGTTATATCTTCGGTCTTCTGTATAACCTGTCGCACCGTGTGAATGTGGTCCATGGTACTATAACCTTTACGAAACCCAGCCTGTTCCGGTGGCTGGAAAGCGTCAAATCTTGTGGAAAGACGGTTTGTGATGACCCTCGAAAACAGCTTGTAGACGTGACTCAGGAGCGTGATTGGTCTATAAATTTTCAGGAGACTTTTGTCTCCTTTCTTGAAAAACAACGCCACCACGCCCCTACTCCACGCTTCCGGAGTTGTCCCATTGGCTATGATGGAATTAAAGAGCCTCTTAAGTTCGCCGAGCACAGGTTGGCCCGCAGCTTTTAAGAGCTCAGATGTGATTCCGTCTTCGCCAGGAGCCTTCCCATTTCTAAGCTGTCCGAGGGCCGCCTCAATCTCATCCTCCTCCACGTCTGGGAGATCTTCAGTATAGTGGCGTGTAAGCTTGGCTCTTGGGTCGTTCGCGTCGGGCTGCGGCTGTAGGGAATGCGATGCGTACAATCGGCCGTAAAAGCCTTCGATTTCGGCCAGAATCTCTGGAACTGATGAGACGACTCTGCCATCCGAGGTTTTCAGCTTTGTCAGGTGACTTTTTCTTAGTCTATTAGTGAAGATCTTCGACCCCGATTCTGCTCAATCGCCTTTTCTATGAGGCGAGTATTGTAGCTGCGGAGGTCGCGTCTCACCAATCTCCGGATCTTTTTATACGTACCAGACAAAGCTTCCTCTGGCATTTCCCGACGACGTTTCATCAATTCCAAAGTCTCGCTCGAAAGTTTGGCCTCCCGGCACGCTCGCTTTCCCTTAAAGTGCCTGTTTCCCACTTCGCGTATGACTCCAATCACACTATCAAGGTCCCTGTCCACGTCCTCAGTAGTTTCTAAAGCAGCGAATCGGTTTCGGAGCTCCAACTGGAATTTCTTGGAGTCTTGGCCGGCCTGGACCAGTGTCGGACGGAGAGTCGACCTCATCATGCGGCTTCTTTCCAGCTTTATGTTGATATTTAGGGTGCCTCTTACCAGACGGTGGTCGCTACCGGTGTTGAACCTATTGACCACAGAGACATCCCTAAATATATGCTTCTTGTCCGTCATGATGAAGTCTATCTCATTCTTCGTCTTACCATCAGGGCTTAGCCAGGTCCACTTTCTCTGGGGCTTCTTCTGGAAAAAGGTGTTCATGCAGAAGAGCCCCTGCATACTCAGAAAGTTTACCAGCATTCGCCCCCTGTGGTTCCTGGTTCCATAGCCGTGCTGTCCTACACACGATTCGTCGCGTTCCTGTACTCCTACTTTGGCGTTGAAGTCACCCATGACAACGGTGAAGTGGGTCTTGGTTGTATGGTGTATGGCCTTAGATATATCTTCATACATGACCTCGACCACATCATCCGAATGTCCTGTCGACGTCGGCGCATATACCTGTATGACTTTGAGGGAGTACCTCTCGGTCAGTTTTAGTACAAGGGACGCTACCCGGGTCGACACGCTGGATATCTCCAACACGTTGTCACGGAGATCTTTGTGGACAAGGAAACCTACGCCACCTTGGGAGAGTTGGTCTCCATCTCAGAAGGAGAAAATGTGGCCAGATTCCAGGGTCATCGTGTCCTCCCCCTGTCTTCTAACTTCTGACAACCCTAGAATATGCCATCTGATGCTTTTAAGCTCTTCCTCGAGTTCGACCAGGCCTTCATCCAGCCGTAGACTGCGTCCGTTGTACGTTGCCAAGGTCAGGGGTTTGTGGCAGCCGTCCGTAACCCGTGGATTCTTCGCACCCCCAGCCCTACCGTAACTGAGGCCGCTGCCGTGACCCAGAATAGTAGGGCGGCCGGGAAAAAGGGGCCGTGGTTTTTGTCCACAATCCATGGGGGGGTATATGCCCGTACTCACCGCGCTGGGCAAGCGGGTTGGTGAGCGCAGCACAGAGCCTTGCACCAGTGACGCTGCTGCCCGCCACTGGCCAGAAATATTTGGCTCTGCGTTTAGTCGGTTATACCGCCGACGGTTCGGTCGCCAGAGCCTCGTCCGTAGTTCAGCAGGGTGCACCACGGGCAGGTGAGGTTGACACTTGGGGCAGAAGATGTATGTTTGCCCCCTTACACCCCGATCTTAGAATAAGTTAAAACTGATTTCAGACAGCTTTTTTACTTCTTTGACTAGCGGACCTGGCAGACGTTGTCTTGCCCGTTGTTTTTTTTATTTTCTGATCTTCGAAACCTTCCCTAGACTTCCACGAATATTTCAAGACAAAAATTAGTCAAATCGGTTCAGCCGTTCTCGAGTCTTGTATGTCATGTAAATTAAGTCGATAACTATCCGCCAGCGCACATATGCCGCCTACTGTCGCCACGACGCGCGACTGACAGCGTGTAAATATTAACCAATCATCACGGCTAAATCGCTGGCAGACGCGAGTTGCGACCCTATATGCCGTAATAGGCATGATCCTATCCTAAATATGTATTTTCAAGACTCTAGCGTTTAAAAAACATAGCCCCTGTGAAGTAAATACAACCAGTATATTTCCAAAAAGCTGTGGAAACCAATTTTTAAACAGACAAAGTTCAGTAAAATATTCGGTCAATTGACTCCGATTTCTGATACAATACCGTGACGTCACGTGTTTGTATTCCCTTGAAGAGCTTTTCAGTTTTTAAATGTGTTATAACGATTATTTTTGTGTTTTCAAAGATATTATTCTACTTTGTGTGTCTATAAGCAAGATTGTGCTCAAATACTTCTGTCCCTACAGATCACTCGTAGTTCGCAACAGAATAAACACATGAACAGACAATATGAAGAGATTTTCAACTATTTGTAATCATTACATATACCAAAACTTTCCATTCAGAAGTATTTGTTGCGATTCAAATCATCGTACAATATCCTAACCGAGCCATCCGATCAGAACTCGCTTTGCACATCGATACAGTATTCGATTGATACTATTAATCGATTAATATGATAGCAATCGGTATTTGGACCGGCAAACCGAATAGGTCATAGCTATCAGATAATAGTGATGAAATTATTATAAAAACTTGCCAACGGTTTTCGGATATTCTGTCTTGTATCCGTTAATTTCGGGTATATACATAATTGCATCTTGTGATACGACAGCCGACTTCACTTACCCATACTTACTAGCGGCCCGCCCGCGAGTTCATCCGCGCAAACGTTGGATTTTTCCTCCTTCCTGTTTCATCCCAAGGTAGCAATTAATTGGGATACAAAGTATCCTATCACCTAAATCAGCTCATACCGTATCTGTTTCACCAAAAAACCGTTCAGTAGTTTCAATATTTTGGAGCGAAGGCCATGCTTTCAGCTAGGATTCGACTAAATGACACATAATTTCCTTTTGATTTTGACAATGAAACTAGTCAACTCTATTGCCACAGATTAGCTCCTTCAACATTCGATTAGGTATAATAACTAAATCTGTAGTAAAATATGATTCCTTACTTCCAGCACTATACCGAAATCTCTATGTACTTACGGATATCAGAAACCACGAAGTTACTCAGACACGTAACAACACGTATAAAGTTTTTCTCTCCCAACCTGTTTACCATAAAGCCAGCTTCACACGTTGGGCGAACGGTTGGCCAGAAAACTAACGCTATGTGCTATTAGGGAAAAATACCAACAAAGCACTAATCAACGTTAAGGCTATCGTTTTTTTCTAGGTCCACAATTGTGTGACAGGTTTTTGGCCCAAAGTTGGCGCACTAGTGTGGACTCGGGGTTAGGGATACATCGGATACTGTGCTTTTTCCTTCACTAGCGATATGTTCCAGTACGGATTTGCGGTCGTCACTCAGCCTGCGGGCAGGAACTTCTAATTTGAATGATACGCCACTGTTATTGTTCCAATTTCGGTATTTATCAAAATGGATGACCATTGTTTGGAATAACGTTTAATCAACTAACGATATGGTTCGGAGTTTTGCATATTATGTTAGAATCAGCTTGAGGCTTGAATCATTCGCGTTTGAAAGTGATTAATGAGTTCATAAAATATCAGGGACGAATGTTAATTGTTATCTGGGTAGGATTGGTTATTATTTTAAAATAAGTTTAGATCAGAAATCAGAAATATTTAATGTCCCTTCACAAAATGGCCACTTATTAATTAATGTGATAACATAAAAAAAATCATAATGCAAGATGTAGCCAAGATAGTGAGGGCTGGCGCCTGAAATAGGCTTCGGGGAAGGGCCTGTAGAGTCACCAGGCCACACCCTTTGACCCCAATATACATTAAAGTTTCCGAGCTCATAAATTAACAACAAAAATTTTACTATTTAGCTTAAAACTATTTGAAGAAGATTTACAAAACAAAAAAAAAATGAGAGTGCGTTTCTGTGGTAAAGTGTACATAGATGCAATGTGTGTGAATGTAAGTGATATAGTATGAATATATAGTATGAGTGGTAGTGTTAGCGTGTGTATGAGTGTAATTGGAAATGTTAAGTGTAGTTGATTCATGAAAATGTACCTACCGTCTCTGAGTGATGTTCAGGGTTCATCCAAACAACTGCACTAGCTTAGGTTCACGTGTTCGCATTTGCATAGTATACTTTTTACCATGTTGATGAGAATACAAACCGCGAAGAACTGATGGCCATTACGATACGGCAGAAAAGTTCGTAGGAGACTATCTTGTGATAAATCGTAGGGCGTAACGTAAACCGGCTAGATAAATCAATAATCAATAAATAAATATACAACAACATCACATACATTCATCTTACTCCGTGGTAAGTAGCTTAAACAATTGTATTAATATCAGAATCAACAGTGGTATTACAAATAAACTTAAATAAATACATATAACGCCCAGACCAGTACAAACAGACATGTTCATGAACACAAATATTTGTACAGTGCGGGGATCGAACCCGCGACCACTTGGTTAATAGTCAACTTCATGACCATTACACCAAAGTGGTAGATATAGACAAACTAAAAGTAAAGATTGTAGGATCAAACTAGATGTTAGTAAGTAGGCCTTTTTGTATTATGGCGGAGGCCTATGCAGAGGACGGCTTGAGATCGTTGAAAATGATGCTGTAAAAGAATGTGATGTTGATGACTTGTTTTCAATCTTGTGTGTGTTTTGCCTAGTCGACTGATCTTTTTACATTAAATTTCCAATTCAAGCTTAGTACCTATCCCTTTTTAAACTAAACGCCTATAAATAGACACAGTTTTGTTATGATTGAGATGACCCCATCCCTACTATCTAAACAATCTGCCATCAGAACTCACCCTCAACCCAAAACAGTAATATTTCCCGTCATATCCCATACGTTTCCATTATTTGTATCCGAAGGCACATTCGCATCACGTCCGAGCCTTACGCCCTGTATTATTTCTGCCGATGGCCACTTTATTTGTCCCGTTTATCGGAACTTTATCCCTTATCACTAAATTGAATTGCTGGAAGACACAAAACGTTCGGATGGCCGACGCCGAAAAGCTCAGGGGTGGTAAGGAATAGTTTTGAAGATCTGAGTTTTGTGAGTGAGTGAAAATCATACAGTATGATACGCCTTAATGAATAAAAAAAATGAAATATCGTCGAACTGCAATAATTAAGAGTCTAACGGTTATACTGCAAAGCTCAACACGTCAAATCTTTTTCATCAGATGATGATCGTCGATGGTTCAAACTTTCTATGACATTTTTTAAATCATAATAGATAATAATAGTCCTCCTGACCGATTTCGACCACGGCGGCCAATCTCAACAGAGATCAGCCAACTACACAGGAGATATTATAGTGTACAAGTGTGGGCGCAATACACAGGTGCACTCACTGTTCCATCACTCCCAAAGTTCGGTGAGACGGCAATCCGACATGACCGGAGAGGACCAACGGCTTAACGTGCCTTCCGAGGCACGGGGGTGTAACACCGCCAATTGTCTGACTCCACGCTGTTTTTGAGAAATTCATGACAGAAAATCACAGAAACAATTTTTGGCTCGTCCTGGGATTAAAACTCAGGACCTCTCGGATTTAAGGCAGAAACTTTGCCACTACACCAACAGGGCAGTCACTTTTACTTATTTATTACCTATGTTACCACCACGCCGAGACTCGCTACTGACACAGTGACAATCAGTGTCCGTCTCTAAATCGCTGACAATCGCGAATCACGACGACAGTAAGTTTTCCGCAAGTGTGTCCTGGCTAAAAAACCGGTCAAGTGCGAGTTGGACTCGCGCACCGAGGGTTCCGTACAAACCTGTAGGTATATAAGTAAGTTTTGTTTTTTAGACTAGTTTTTTTTGTCAAAAATATTTTTGAAAAATATTTTTTTTATATGATGAAACTGAAAATTTACGGTTTTCGTAATTTTTCCTATATCTGTGCTATAAGACGTGACTTCGTACTAAATTTCAAGATTCTAAGTTTACGGGAAGTACCCTGTAGGTTTTGATTCCCGTGCGAGCTTCGACTATTTGCGGAAATTTGCGGCCTAAATGGCTGTATCCTTTGATTGCGTTGGCTTAGAAGGTTGATTTTTCTACATCTTCTAGGGACAGTAGACCTTAGTATCATATAGAAATTTCAGTTTGATACCTCCACGCGTTCCTGAGAAAAACGGTCTTGACAGACGGACGGACGGACGGACAACAAAGTGATCTTATAAGGGTTCCGTTTTTTTCTTTTGAGGTACGGAACCCTAAAAAGTGCAAAGTTGCGTCTGAAATCACAATTTATGTGGCTTTGTAGCCTGATGTTCGGGGAAAATGTACGACTAAATTTTTTGCTGTTTTTTCATTGGATAGATTGATAAATAATCAACAATACTTCTAATTTTTCAATACTTTTCAAACTTTTTCCTTAATAACGTTTTTAATACTGTAGATATTTTAGTTTTTTTTTATTAAACATCTTTTCAAAGCTAAGCAATAATAAATAATAGAAATAACTACTGTATTGTGGCAGCCCTGCCCGCGACCTGCTTATCTCGCGCATGATTAAACTCTCAGGCCACTTCTTGCAGAAAATACAGGGAAAGCTTCCACTTTTCTTCCTTGCACTACTTTTTTATTCTATATTACTTCGCGTACCGTCCGCATAAAAGTTCTTAAAACATGTTACATAATGGATAGAGTTGAGCGTTGTATAAGAGTTAAGTAGAAAGAGTTAAGGTATGTCACAATATGTGTGTCCTGCTTCTACTTAGCGCTGGCCCAAATTGTCCCGAAGCAGTGGTAGGGTTTTATCTTAAGACGCGTAGAAGTGCCCCTATTTACTGAAATAAATTGACTTTATACATATTGATTTATCAATTACTTTAAAAAAATAGATTACAACACACATTACCATGTAGGATAGAATTCTACTCACTTCCCTCTTTATTTGACACCACAGCAAGTATTTTCAATTATAAGTATGTGACAGTAGGATCATACACTAATCAACGTTAATTCAATTTTTCAATTCAATTTATTTATTTATCGGACAACAAAAATCCATGGGTTAGTAATACAATGTCGCTTAAACTAGGTGTTAGTAATTACATATATGTTAACAAATTTTATAAAATTAAATTAAATCAATTTATTAAATTAAATTCAAATTAAATTAAAATGAAATTCAAATTAAATCAACATCAAATTCAAATTAAAATTAAAATCAAATCCAAAAATAAAAATAAATACATAAAAATAAATAAATATAAAAATCAATTAGTCATGTACCTAAGAGGCACCCCGTGCGGCCGACAACTAGAAGAATTATCGTCCACTGTATGAGTCATCAGTCGCACGAAATGCCTGACAATAGGCGCATGCGGATCATCTGCCACCATTCTCAGGATGCTGTTGTCACTCCTCCGTATTCTACCCATCAGCGACGCTACTTTTTTCCGAACTACGGCATTAAAGCCGTCAGTTCGGGTCTGCGCAAACATGCCAGATGCACTGCAGAAACGGGGAAGTGCCAACATCATCCTGAAAACGTTATTATACTGTACTCGCAGGGTGTTCAGCGATTTTTTGGCATACTGAATCCACAGACTGCCCGTGTACAGACCCTGGCAATATGCTTTGAACAAGGTTATTTTTACCTGGTCCGAACAGCGGGCAAATCTACGGGCCAGCATATTGCCGCGTATCGCCAAGGCCCTCCGCTCCCTTTCGATGTCTAGATCATCTTTAAGGTCGTCGGAAAGAATATGCCCTAGATATTTAAATTGATAAACCCTTTTTAGTTCCAAACCATTTAAGGTTATAGCGGGGATAGATTCGGGGCACCTTCCGGCGACCTTAAAGACCATGTATTCACTTTTATTAATGTTGTACACAAGACCATGCGAGGCAGCGTAATTTTCGCAGACCTTTAACATCACTCCGATCGCATTCGCAGTGGGACCCAGCAACACCATGCAACACCATCAGTTAAGGCTATCGTTTTTTTCTAGGTCCACAATTGTGTGACAGGTTTTTAGCCCAAAGTTGGCGCACTAGTGTGGACTCGGGGTTAGGGATACATCGGATACTGTGCTTTTTCCTTCACTAGCGATATGTTCCAGTACGGATTTGCGGTCGTCACTCAGCCTGCGGGCAGGAACTTCTAATTTGAATGATACGCCACTGTTATTGTTCCAATTTCGGTATTTATCAAAATGGATGACCATTGTTTGGAATAACGTTTAATCAGCTAACGATATGGTTCGGAGTTTTGCATATTATGTTAGAATTAGCTTGAGGCTTGAATCATTCGCGTTTGAAAGTGATTAATGAGTTCATAAAATATCAGGGACGAATGTTAATTGTTATCTAGGTGGGATTGGTTATTATTTTAAAATAAGTTTAGATCAGAAATATTTATTGTCCCTTCACAAAATGGCCACTTATTAATTAATGTGATAACATAAAAAAAAAACATAATGCAAGATGTAGCCAAGATAGTGAGGGCTGGCGCCTGAAATAGGCTTCGGGGAAGGGCCTGTAGAGTCACCAGGCCACACCCTTTGACCCCAATATACATTAAAGTTTCCGAGCTCATAAATTAACAACAAAAATTTTACTATTTAGCTTAAAACTATTTGAAGAAGATTTACAAAACAAAAAAAAGTATGAGAGTGCGTTTCTGTGGTAAAGTGTACATAGATGCAATGTGTGTGAATGTAAGTGATATAGTATGAATATATAGTATGAGTGGTAGTGTTAGCGTGTGTATGAGTGTAATTGGAAATGTTAAGTGTAGTTGATTCATGAAAATGTACCTACCGTCTCTGAGTGATGTTCAGGGCTCATCCAAACAACTGCACTAGCTTAGGTTCACGTGTTCGCATTTGCATATTATACTTTTTACCATGTTGATGAGAATACAAACCGCGAAGAACTGATGGCCATTACGATACGGCAGAAAAGTTCGTAGGAGACTATCTTGTGATAAATCGTAGGGCGTAACGTAAACCGGCTAGATAAATCAATAATCAATAAATAAATATACAACAACATCACATACATTCATCTTACTCCGTGGTAAGTAGCTTATACACTTGTATTAATATCAGAATCAACAGTGGTATTACAAATAAACTTAAATAAATACATATAACACCCAGACCAGTACAAACAGACATGTTCATGAACACAAATATTTGTACAGTGCGGGGATCGAACCCGCGACCACTTGGTTAATAGTCAACTTCATGACCATTACACCAAAGTGGTAGATATAGACAAACATACTTGTAAAGATTGCAGGATCAAACTAGATGTTAGTAAGTAGGCCTTTTTGTATTATAGTGGAGGCCTATGCAGAGGACGTCTTGAGATCGTTGAAAATAATGCAGATGATGTAAAAGAATGTGATGTTGATGACTTGTTTTCAATCTTGTGTGTGTTTTGCCTAGTCGACTGATCTTTTTACATTAAATTTCCAATTCAAGCTTAGTACCTATCCCTTTTTAAACTAAACGCCTATAAATAGACACAGTTTTGTTATGATTGAGATGACCCCATCCCTACTATCTAAACAATCTGCCATCAGAACTCACCCTCTACCCAAAACAGTAATATTTCCCGTCATATCCCATACGTTTCCATTATTTGTATCCGAAGGCACATTCGCATCACGTCCGAGCCTTACGCCCTGTATTATTTCTGCCGATGGCCACTTTATTTGTCCCGTTTATCGGAACTTTATCCCTTATCACTAAATTGAATTGCTGGAAGACACAAAACGTTCGGATGGCCGACGCCGAAAAGCTCAGGGGTGGTAAGGAATAGTTTTGAAGATCTGAGTTTGTGAGTGACAAATGTGTGAAAATGGTACAGAGTTTTTTTTTTAATATGAATAACCAGACATTTGGCCGCGATCTCACCTGATGGTAAGCGACGATGCGACCGAAGATGGATCAGTCTGGTTATTAACAGCCTATTCACTCTTTTCTTGAAAGCATCCAAATCGTAATGTTCCGAAAATATTTTAGGCGGCAGCGAATTCCACTCCCTAGTCGCACGCATAAGAAACGTAGAGTATGATACGCTTAAACGGATTTAAAAAAAAAGAGGAATATCGTCGAACTGCAATGATAAAAAATCAAACGGTTTTACTGCATAGCTCAACACGTCAAATCTTTTTTATCAGATGATGATCGTCGATGGTTCAAACTTTCTATGACTTTTACTTATTAATAATATAATAGATAATAATAGTCATTCTGGCAAATTTAAACCACGGCGACCAATCTCAACAGAGATCAGTCAACCACGCAGGAGATATTATATGGCACAAGTGTGAGTTCACTCACTGTTCCATCACTCCCAAAGTTCGGTGAGATGGCAGTCCGGCATGACCGGAGAGAGATCAGGCGCAGGACCAACGGCTTGACGTGCCTTCCGAAGCACGGGGGTGTAACACCGCCTACTTCCCGACTCCAAGCTGTTTTTGAGAAATTAATGATGACAGAAATTCTCAGAAATAAGAATTTTGGCTCGACCTCTCGGATGTAAGGCAGAAACTTTGCCACTACACCAAACGAGGCAATCACTTTTTCTTATTCCCTATGTTACCACCAGGACGAAACTCGCTACTGACACAGTGATAACCATTGTCCGTCGCTTAATCGCTGACAGTCGCGAATCACGACGACAGTAAGTTTTCCCCAAGTGTGTCCTGGTTACAAAAGTGCAAAGTTGCGACTGTAATCACAAGGTGACACAAAGTCACCTAAACCAGCCAGCCCAGCACAGACTGATTTTCGGGGAAAATGTAGGACAAATTTTTTTGCTGTTATTTCATTGGATACATAGATAGATTAACACTTTATTGTACAACAAAAATTACGGACAAGTTTAACATAGAAAGATGTACAATCTAGGCGGTTTTATCGCTTGTAGCGATCTCTTTCAGACAACCTAAATAATAGATATAGATGAAAAATGAGAATTATTGTTGATCATCAGATCAACAATAATTCTCATTTTTCAATATTTCTCAAACTTTTTCCTCAATAAAGTTTTTAAGGGATATGTTTTGGTTTTTGATTTTTAAACATCTTTTCAAAACTAAACAAAATAAATAAATAAATAATAGAAATAACTACTGTATTGTGGCAGCCCTGCCCGCGACCTGCTTATCTCGCGCATGATTAAACTCTCAGGCCACTTCTTGCAGAAAATACAGGGAAAGCTCCCACTTTTCTTCCTTGCACTACTTTTTTATTCTATATTACTTCGCGTACCGTCCGCATAAAAGTTCTTAAAACATGTTACATAATGGATAGAGTTGAGCGTTGTATAAGAGTTAAGGGTATGTCACAGTGTGTGTGCTACTTATACTTAGCGCTGGCCAAAATTGTCCCGAAGCAGTGGTAGGGTTAATGAATATCTTGAGACGTGTAGAAGTGTCTCTATTTACTGAAATAATTTGATTTTATGGATATTGATTCTTGAGTCTTGTAGAAGTGTATTGAAAAAATATTACTTTATGGATATTGATGTATCGATTCACTTAAAAAAAAAGGATAACAACACACATTACGTGTAGGATTGAATTCTACTCACTTCAATCTTTATTTGTTACCACAACAAGTACCTAATGTTATAAGTATGTGACAGTAGGATCGCCTAGCTCGCATCGGGTTTCTTCGCCCCGCTAGGGGCGGTTCGGGTTCGAGCTGCTGCTCCTTCCCCGGGCCTCATCTCGCGGGCCCACTGGCCCACGGTGCTTGGTGCCGCGTGTGCGCGGCCGTCTTACGACGACAGGTCGTCTGCTGCACATCACGCGCGGTGACTCATCACGAGCTCGGACAGCCCGTTGAGTATCGCCGCGCATGGATCCATACCCTGCCGGATCTGGGTCAGCAGGGTGTGCAGCAGCTGGAGCACTGCTTGCAGTGGGATGGCACCGTGTGGTACCTCTGCTGGTTGAGGCCTCGTGAACGATATCGGGGCCTGGGGCACCCGACTTGCCAGCCCGCTCGGGGGCCGTGGAGGCGATTGAGGACGGGGGGGCCGAAAGGCCGAGATCGGCCCCTGTAGGGGCCGAGAAGATGGGCGAGGAGGCTGAGCTGCCCCGGTGGTGCTCCGGGGAGCGGGGTGAGACGCCACTGTCTGTGGGGGGTTGGCGTTGGCTGCGGTAATGCTGGTCCCCCCGCAGGCAAAATCCTGGTGTGCTGGGGGGGGGGAAGGCTGGTCCGGCGGCTTGCGTCGGGGTGGACGCAGCCGCAGGTGGGCCTGTGTTCGCCTCCGTGCGGCGGCGGCGTCGGCGGCGTCTGCGCTTGGGTACGACGGGGGCGGGAGCGCCCCTCGCAGTGGCGGGATTGGCCGGTGTGGCCAGGGTGGTCCCTGCCTGGGTGGTCTTCGGCGCCGCGGCAGCCTGTGCCAGCGGTGCTGGGGCTCGCGTCTGGTCGACGGCGTGCGGGCGGGGCAGCTGGCGCGCAAGCGCATTTGGGAGCGGTGGGGGGACAGTGGCCCCCATTCGCCTCGCCGTGCGCAAGAACACCTTGCAGCGACGATCATTCGCTGCGTGGGCCTGTGCGCAGTTGGCGCAGGTGGGCGGATCTGTCCTCGGGCGAGGGCAGTCGGCGGCAGGGTGGTTGCCGGCGCAGCGGACACACTTGGTCGGTCGGTGACAGTTGACCGACGAGTGGCCGAACGCCTGGCACCGGTGGCACTGCGCGGGGCCCTTGCGGGGGCGCCATGCCTCTACGGTGACACCCGGCATATTCAGCAGCTCGTTGGTGGCGTACAGCCGAGCGAGCTCCTGTCTGGGCAGGTGCTCCAGCTCGACATGGAAGAGGCATGCTGGGTTGCCCCGCTTGCCCCTTATCCCCCTGATGTGGGAGGCATTGAAACCGAGGTCCTCAAGGGCCTCTCGGATGGCGTCGTGCGGCGTGTCGGCAGGCAGGCCCCTGACGGCCACCTTCGTTGGCCGCTCTTCGGGCGGGGAGTAGCAGAACCACTCAATTGTTGGGTCTGCTTTCTCCGCCTCCGCCAGATAAGCCTGGACGGCGCGGAACTCCTCGGGGCTCTTGGGGATGAAACGTATCCCCTTGCCGAAGGGCCGTGCGTTCGGCGGGTGGCCCAAGGTGTTTTTGATGCGTTCAAAGTGAACGCACCAATTGGGTAGGTTCTCCACCACTATGGGAGGGTACCCCTTTACCTTGGGCGGTATGGTCGGTGTGGCTGCCTGGGCGTTGGTCCCGGTGGCGGCTGGTGGCGTCGGAGTGCGGCGAGTGGAGGCTGGCGGGCTCGTCCGTTCCCGCAGCGCACGGGTAGTAGGCGGCTGGGAGGCCATCGTCGCATATGACGTCGATGAGGACGCCATTGCGGACGATGATGATGGTTGCGAGGTCGACGAGAGCGGGAGCGGGTGCTCGACCGTTTCATCGGGCTCGCAGTACGACTCGGAGGCGGGCGGCTCAATGAACGCGGCCTCCGCGCAGAGGCGCTTCTCTTCCTGGGCCGAGCCGAAACTGTCCTCGGGAAGGGGCCGTCTGCGCGGATCGCGCGGATGCGCCTGTCTTTGAGCCATCACGAGTGGTTGTTCAACAACCGGTGATGGCTCATGGTGCTGGGTCGGCCGGGGCTGTGGCCTCGCAGTCGGGCGATAAGAGCCCGTTCTGGACGGCCTGGCCGAAGGTGCGGCAGGGATCGGGATCGCCGATCTTGCTGGTGGGTTGATGACGGGGGGCGCTGTGGGCCTACGGCGCCACGAGCGTCCTGGGTCCGGAGGGGTGCTGTCTCTGCCGTACATATTTCACAATATGCGCGACAGAGACGAAAAGTGAGAAAAGGACAGAAATAGAAAAAGTTAACGAAAGGGAGGGTAGGTGCTTAAAAACTACAGAAGGTAGTGGACAAAAAGGGCTGACCTAATGGTTGCACGAAAGATTTTAACAATAAAATAAACGTACACTATAAACACACAATTTAAAACGAACAAGCACAAAGCGTCAATATCGCGGAATAATTGTCTTAAACTGGGTGTAAGGGGGGCGGCACTCGCGGTGCGCGGGCACTGTAGGGAGGTTGTGTTGCGACCAGCGTCCTGTGAAGGGAGGTGCGCAACGAACATCCAACGTCCTACTCGCCTAGCTCGAGCGATCTATTCCAAACAACTTTCGACTTGAGTACAAATTTATAGGGATAAAGGAATAAGTGGAAAGGATACAAAGGATACAACGCACGTCATCAATAATAGGAACTACTACTTCAGAAAAAAAAACCTTAAAAATGACAACAGGTAGATTGCTTCAAATGCACAAAACTAATAAAATGTTATTAAGAATACTTTAGTGTATGTCGCATCTAGAATTTCCCACATCAGTGACTGTCAATATGAATTTAATTAAATTAAAAACTATATCAACAATGACGATTAACTATTTTAATTATTAAATTATTAACGCCTATTCTCACTGCGGTTTCCATTGTTCGCCGCAATAATATTTTGCAAACGTTATTCGGGATTCGGCAGCCATTTTGTTATTTTTATTAAAATAAAATACGGAAGATATGTAATGTTGATGACCACTTTGGTGTTATGGTTAAGATGTTGACTGTGAGACCAAGAGGTCGTGGGATCGATCCCCGCACTGTACAAACATTTGTGTGCATGAACATGTCTGTTTGTACTTGTTTTTTGTAATACCACTATTGATTCTGATGTCTTTTCTGATGACTAACACAAGTGCTTAAGCTACTAACCACGGAGTCAGATAAATGTATGTGATGTTGTCCCCGTTTATTTATTATAACTCTATGGTGGTTCTATATTAAGCAAGATTATTTTTCCCCTCTTCTTCTCCGCAACAAATTTTGTCTCAAAGCTGTAGGAGGAAAGGTTTTAAGGGATGTGTTAAAGTGCCCTCTGTATGTCGATCTAAATACAGAGTGTTGCTAAAAACATATAATGCCTGAAGGTTGTTGTTGTGCCCGTAAAACTGATAAATTTTCCTCTGACCAATTTGACCTCCCAAACTAAATTGCCTATCAGCTGATCGATTTGGAATGGGATAGAATTTTTTTTTGAGAGAAATCATAAAAAAATATTTATATCCTAAACTAACCAAAATCGTAGAGTATACATGGGAGCGATTTGGATACACCATAATGTAAGGCACCTAAATTTTGGCTCTTACCCTCATCTCCCCGGCCACCCTGTATGTTTTAACCTAAATAAATTATACTGACTATTGACTGTTCGGTCGATCATCTCTCTAATGGTTACCTACTAAAAGTAACTTTCTTTATAAAGTAGATGTCGAGAACTTATTCATTGATACGTAGTTCAATGTTTTTCTACATTGTCCCGTCTGGGAATTGAATCCGGGACCAATTAGTGACGGAGGTCATCATCACCCACGGCTCTGATTGAATTTAACCGTTTTCTTATTTTTTAGTTTGGGACGTTTTTTTTCTGACCCTCCGTGGTTACATTTTGATGCTGCTGGATAGGCTTCCCATTACAACGGCCCAGTGTTCCCTGCATTACGTTACAGTCTCCCTACTCTCTAAGCCGTCGTCCGTAGTTAAGGATGTTGCCATCCCTGTCACTCTTACAAGCTTGACCGTGCGAGCGAACGCGCTAGCAAGACCCGGAAATACTAATAATAATAGCCCTCCTGGCTGATTTCGACCACGGCGGCCAATCTCGACAGAAATCAGCCAACTACGCAGGAGATATTATAGTGCACAAGTGTGCGCGCAATACACAGGTGCAATCACTGTTCCATCACTCTCAAAGTTCGGTGAGGAGACGGCAATCCGACATGACCGGAGAGAGATCAGGCGCAGGACCAACGGTTTAACGTGCTTTCCAAGGCACGGGAGTGGAGTGTAACACCGCCAACTTTCCGACTACGAATTTTTTTTTGAGAAAGTCATGACAGAAAATCTCAGAAACAATTATGGCTCGACCTGGGATTCGAACCCAGGACCTCTCGGAAGTAAGGCAGAAACTTTGCCACTACACCAACGAGGCAGTCAGACCCGGAAATACAGACGAAACGTAGTAGTAGGTAGGGCCTCAGGCTGCTTAACTAGATGCGCATTGAAAATTGTAGTTACCTGTGTATTGTGGATTAAAAAGGGATATTATTTGATATAGAATTGCTTACGGCGGTTTTGTAAGTCTAAATAAAGTATTTTTTGGTTTATACAACGGCAACTGCGATCAAAGTATTTTTTCCGATAGGAGACTGGGAGATATTCGCAGTTGTACTGGTTACCACACAATAGGTCTAAATCAGCTAAGTCAATGACTCTAACTGCGTCTACATCAATAACGTCTGGGAGATATTAGCAGTATTTTTTTTCTTGCAAATTGCTTTGAAGTTCTTTTTATAATCCGCAAAAGAAAGCTATATGAAACGAAATTACTTAATTTTTTTTAAATGGTCTCGATAAAACTGCTCGAAGCAAAAAAAACAAAATATCTAAAAACTCAAGATTGTTTAACAAAATACTGTGGCATAGATACGACTCGAGTTACCACCCGTACTTTATAATAAAGTATTGTACGTTATTTCAGACAATTTTATTGTACTCTATGAGAAATATAAAGTACACGATAATACTTTTATTTCGCACTAGCGAACCGCCCCGGCTTCGCACGGGTGCAATGCTGATACTAAATATACTACAGAAAAACTGTGACGTTGTATATAAAAACATAGCGGCCCGCTCTGGCTTCGCACGGGTATAACATATTTAGTCTATGTCACTTATTGAAAAAATGATTAAAATTGATCCAGTAGTTTTGATCAATTAAATCTATCATAATTGTAATATCATTTACAACTTAACATTCTCTGTATCTTGTTTCAATTTTTTTATAAGTCTTCATGTCTTATTTTGCATTTTTTACGTTTAATGATAATTTATCAAAATATTATTTAATCAATAACGAAATATGTTTATTTGAATAGCTAATATGAAGAAAGAACAAAACTAGAGCAAATAACAAAGATATGTCTGTCTCGTTCTCTTTACAAATGTTGCGTACAATTTTATGCATTGTATAGTTATAGTACCTTGTATAGTCAGTAATTAGCGTATGTAACGTCAATAATTCGATATCTGATTATAGTCCGAGGCGATCAGCTTCGGTAATATACTGGAGTAGAATGTGGTTGGTCTAATTTAGAGACGGGCAAACTTTTTTAGTGGTGGACCTCAACCTTTAAGGAATTCTAGCGGAGGGCCAGTAGTACAGTAAAAAATAGCCTTTGCACCCATGCCTCTAATTTTCCGCGCTTAGTGCCGGGTACAAATGAAACACGCGGCTAGTTTAGTTGTCATAAAAAAATAGAATAATATATCCTATGGCATAGGAAATGTATGTAATTCTATTTTTTACGCCACGTATATTATAGGACCGGTGTACCGTGTTTAGTGACAGAAGGATTATGCATCTCATAATCTAATTTGTAGAATAACTCTTTTTTACACTTTAGACCGTCAAAACGTTTAGAGATACCTAATATCCATGTGGATGGTTCGTACTTTGCCCTTTACTTGTCTAATTCGGAAGAAACCTGGTATAAAAACAAATAAAATCCATTTATTTCTGTAAGTAGGCTAACAACTAGCACTTTTACACGTACCAATATATAAATTAACCCTACCAAAACTATAAAAGCATTCCTCTTCTAACCACTCATGATAAAAAAAGTGTCAAATAATCTCGAAACTCCTGGATTCAGCGGAGCTAAGCAGTAAACACTCAAAACACAAGGGGCTATATTTGGCAATCAATAGGCTCCGGCCACACCTGCGGCATACTGTCGCCGACACTCGCAACTGTCAGCGATTGAGGCGCGGTCATTACTTGACACGCTTGTTGACACACACGCTCGTGTGTGTTTCTTATCGCTTACTCTTGTAGATTGGACCAACCTTCAATCCGGACTACTTTTGAAATCTAGTTACAATCTAATTCCATGTTATTATATGCAATTTCTGTTATTGATTCAAAACTATATTGATTTCTCATTATAAGGTCCTATGGCTATTGATTTACTCATATTACTTACCTACTTTTCTTTTATGGACACTGCCATGATAACTTATTACTCGTATGTACGGTGGCCAGCACGTCACGGTAAACACTGTAGTGTCTTATACGGTTGTCAAACGGGCGATTTTGCAACAAAAATGGGTAGGCTAATGTGCTAGCTACTTTGCTAGAAAAAATAAAGAAATTGAAATCACTACATATTTCAAAGCAAAGTCGCTTCCCTAGCCTGTCCCTATGTATGTATGTATACTAAGATTTCTAAAACTACGTAACGGATTTAGATGCAGTTTTTTAATAGGTAGAGTGATTCAAGAGGAAGGTTTATTTGTAAAAACTATCGACCGCCCGCGAATTCGTTCGTCTTAGTTTCGGATATCCAAAGTTACACTACCACCCTAGTTACGACTTCACATTCGGGATTTACACGTGCTATTGTGAGTGAACCATAAAAGATAGACTTATGCTGTCGTGATATATTTTTTTATATATTTTTAAGAAGGGTATTTCCGTAATACATGATTTCTGTGTAGCTTTAACCATTAAGGTTGCACACGCGACAGAATCATAATAGCGTAAGCGTAAGCGTGGGGAGCACTTTATGATTTATGACATTTTCATACTTCTCTTTTTATAGTTGCCAATAATAGGATGATTTTTACATACTACTATACCAAACGCTTTTTACTCGACTGTAATATAAATTAATAATCAATCAATAAAAGCGTGTTTTTTTAGTTTTTTTTTAAATATTTGTATTTTTTTAGTTAATAAGGATAATGGAAAACTCTTTTCAAATTATTGCATTGTCATCGGTACTTAATACGTGTGCAAAGTTTAAAATTAATCCGATTTTTGGAAGTTGGTGAAAATTGAGCTCAAAAACTCCGTTACATACATTCATACATACACCCCGATCTAATAAAAGCGTGTTAAAAATGGAGTAACTTCTCCCGTTTTCCGGTAACATTTCACTTCACTGCTCTGCTCCTATTGATTGTAGCGTGATGAAAAGTATACTTTAACCAGCTCAGTAGTATTAAAAGTATTGTACAAAGTTTCGTTAAAATCCGTCGAGTAGTTTTTGTTTTCTATGACGGTATTATAGAGAGATAGATATACAAAAAAATTACTGATTTCTTTTTGGCATCAGTATCAATCCCTTAATATCACCCTCTGATAGTTGTTTTGAAAATATTTTTCATGTACAGAATTGACCTCTACAGATTTATTTTAACTATAGATATGGGCAATATCGAAAATTTTTGTACAATCACCAAAAGGAAACAAAAATGAACTGCATAACAAAAAAGACAAATATCACAAAAAGGAAACAAAAAGGAATTGTAAGAGCTTGTTCACAACTACAAAAAAAGACTAGTGATTGAGTGACATATTTTATTAAAATTGAAAACGTTTTCGAAACTAAACTTTTTAGTATTCTTCTAAAAATATTTATGAAAATTACGTGAAAAAAATTCAAAAAACAATAGAAACTGTTATTGAAACAATACTTTTTCTTTTATTTCAAACATTGTTATAAAATTATTTATTTAAAAACAAAACTTTTTCTTACATATCTAAATTTTTTTATGAAATAATTCAAATACAAAGGACGACAAAACTAAATCAAACAAAACTAAAAAACATACTTATTTATAAAACAAAAACATCTTTAATAATTTTATGAAAAACAATTAACTAAAAAAAAGTCAAGAGTTCTTCAACAATATGAAATCACCTTTACTTCTTTTTTGTTATCTCATTTTTGTTACGTCACAAAAAAAACATAACAAATCGTAACGAAAAGGAAGAAATTTTTAAGGTTAACATAACCTAAAAAAATTGTGAGATGAGACTGATGCCTTGTTTTGGAAATCGGTTAATTCATTTCAATCTGTCAACCATAATACTATATCTACGTGGAAAAACTATTTTACAATCAATTACCGTTTTAAATTATAATAACACACCAAAAAGAACAATTTTAAAGTTGAAAATTAACTTTACAAACAGTAGAACGCTGCACACACATTTCACTCCGCAAACAAAATGGCCGACTGTTACTTTCTATGCTCTATGATTTGCTGTACGCAGCAAAAGTTGTGTTGCCAGTTAAATCTTTTAAAACCTACTATTTTAGACCATCACAAAAACGAATAACGAAAATGAACAAAATTAGAGACGTATTTTCAAACCTTTGTTTTTTTCTTTTTATATTTTTTTTTTTTATTAATGAAAAATTAAATGGCAAAACAATCATAAATTAAATGTTTCTTATGAATTTAAAGGAAAGACAATTCCATTAAAAAGTGACGATCTTTTTGTTACGCAGCGACCATTCGAGGACAATTTATTTTGTATGGAAAAACTAAGTATCTTAAAATTTAACGTATTAATAAACGTAGAATAACTTTTCCAGGTTCGTGAAGAAAATATATAATATTAAAGAGGCCCTAAACTAAATATATTTACAAAAATCAAGTAAAAAATCTAAACCAATTTTTTGATACAAAACAGAATTTTGCGTGGACAACCAAATGTACAAAAATTTTCGATATTGCCCATATATAACATGCTTGATATTTTATAGAAACTTTTCTATATAATAAAAAAACAGCGGGCAGAACAACATGTGCGGGGTCCGCTAGCGTTAAATAATTTGATTCAGTGAAAAATCCTAACGATTGCTGCCTTATTTAATTTTCGATACATCATCATATCAGCTGGTCGACACCTACTGCTGAGCGTAGGCCTCCCCCAAGGATCTCCACCGTGATCGATCCTGCGCTTCCCGCATCCAGTGGCTTCCCGCGACCTTCATCAGATCGTCGGTCCACCTTGTGACGCTGCTCACGGAACGTGGCCACCATGCAGGCGGTCGCCATTCGAGAACCTTTCCGCCCCAACGGCCATCGGTTCGTCGCGCTATGTGTCCCGCCCACTGCCACTTCGGCTGAGCAATCCTTATGTCTTCTTATCTATAGTTCGGAACTCCAGAGCGAGAATCTTACCTTGCCGTAACACAGTTCTTACTAGCACGGAAGGTAATGAATAACTTTACCTGGGTACCGTCTTCTGAATCTAAGTTATTTTCCGTAATATTTGAAGTTTGGTATTCATTAAACATAAGATAAGAGAGGCCAGCCCCTAGCCCAATTTTAATACGTAGTAGGATAAATGTTGTTAGGTACACGTAGTTACTTTGAAGCCCTAAAGTAAGTTAGTAACCAAATTAGTATCTGCAATAAATTGCACTGCATTTTGAAATAAATAAATATTCTATTCTATTCTATAATTCTTCGAGCAATGTCGGACGATTAAGTTTTCCTGCGTATCTTCACATTAAAAGAAATATATATTTCTTTATATTTTGTAATAAGGAACCCCAAAATTATGCTAATTTGTAGGTAATCAGTTTAACATTAACTGCAATCTATTCTCGAAATACTTTAATATAGTCTTGATCGAAGCAACTTAGAGTTGTAAAAGTAAATGCTTTGGGAATAGTTTGCTTACTAGTTGTTTGGAACATACTTTATTTTCTTACCTTCCACCGTGCTTCCACTACGCCTTGTACCGACGTGCATACTCACTTGGTATACTGATAATAATTTCTTCCGGTTTTGGTTTCCAGTCATTTTCATTCTCACAATATATGCATTTTGCGTGTATTATTATTCTTTTCCGTGGAATCTGTTCACTTTTTACTGAAAAATAAGGAATTTCTAATTACGTGTTCATAAACGTCAAAGTTTGTATCACCTATAAATGTGATATTCCGCTGTAAAATAGGGAAAAAGGGTTATAACTAACATTTTAATGGTTTTTCTCTCCTTCTCAGCATAATTATTTCTTATTGTGAACACGATTTATTAGTATTTTTCCGAATTTTGTACTTTTTGACACTATGTTTGACATTTTGAGTGACGGGAGTCTTATTATTTTTTTTCTGAAAATTGACAACTTTTAGCAAAGTTTCAATACAATTTCCATTACAAACTCTGCAAAGCACGAGTTTTATCGCGTTCTATCCACGCTCTAAATTTGAACGGCCGGCCCTATATAAGCCCATACTATCCATATCTGACTCATTCTACTGCAGGCTTCGATTCTATAACAGTAAACTCTTTACTATACAACACTTCAAGAAGTACTACAGGAAGACCAGGACTTCACCACCTCCGGAAGGCCCTCACCCACTGCAACACTGAGAACTGACCCCTCCTTGCCTGAGGAGGGACTGCAAGGGACTGACTCCTCCTATCCTGTGGAGGAACTGCGAGGGACTGAACCCTCCTATTCTGAGGAGGGCCTGCGAGGGACTGACCTCTTCTATCCTGAGGAGGGTCAGTGAGGGGCTATCCTCTCCTAGCCCAAGAGACTGCGAGGACTTGCCCCTCCTTACTCTGAGGAGGGACTATTCTTCTTTACCCCGAGGAGGGAGCATTGCCTCCTCCTAAATTTATCTATATCGGATTCATCAACTGCTTGCCTTTGCTGACAGAGCCATCGCGGCTACCTCTGCTGATCACCGGTGTCTTCACGGTCTCCGGCACAGCTGCGCTCCAGCTTCTACACCGCTGCGCATCGACGGACTACTCCAAGAACGCTTCGCTTCACTTCGGCGCCTCCGGACCCGCTTAATCTTGAGAAGACACCAACCCACGCCCACTCCACTCACTACACTCACTCATTTTCACTCAACCATTCCTCTCACTCGTCTAGGTTTCTTTTTCTGTTTTTCTTTTAATATAATTTGTTTGTTAATTTTCAATTTCTTTTTGTTTCCCTTTTCCCTTCTTTGTCGCTTCACGACAAATTGGCGCCCAACATTTAAGTCTTCAGTCTCTCTTTCTTTTCTCTCTTTCTCTTATTTAGTATATTGCTTTTCATTCCTCATTCATTTCACTCTCTATCTTCTTCTAAATTCTAAAACAACACTTCTTCTAGTGTTCTTCACCTAATCATCCTTATTTGGCTTTTTCTTTTAACAAATCTTAACCCCTTCATTGTCATCCTAAATCTTAACCCTTACTCTGTCATCTCGAATCTTAACCCCTTCAAATTAGAAAACACAACTTCACTCTACAATCTAGAAGAAAACGAGGTACTTCATTTTTTTTAATTTTTTTGAGCTTTATTGAATCTTGACTTTCTTTCTAATTAGCGTTTTTACAATGTCTCGATTGATTGAATTTGACTATCTTGGCAAGGCCGAACTTATATACGTCGGTACATTTAATTTTCCCCTCTCTTTATTTATTTTAATTTCTCTTTTAATTGGGAATTCTAACCTTTTATATTAATCTTTTAAGGGACTCTTAACCCCTTGTCTTAAAATGAGGGACTTTAAACTCCTCTTTTTAACTCTAAACCCCTTATCTCTTTAGGGACTCTAAACCCCTTATCTTGAGGATCTTTACTTGATCTCTTTAGGGACTCTAAACCCCTTAACTTGAGGATCTTTACTTGATCTCTTTAGGGACTCTAAACCCCTTAACTTGAGGATCTTTACTAGATCTCTTTAGGGACTCTAAACCCCTTAACTTGAGGATCTTTACTTGGTCTTCTTAGTACTAACTAGTACTTTCTTTTGAGCGGTTGACTACTCGTTAAATAAGCCATCATTCCGAGCGGATGACTACTCGTTAAACAAGCCTTCAGTTCGAGCGGTTGACTACTCGTAACGAAGGCCTAAGTCGTATATTTTTTTTTTTCTCCATATATGGAGCGGTTGACAACTCCCTAAATAAGCCTGTCGTCGTTGAGGAACTCCCTTCTAGAGTGGCAGTCATTGAATGTGAACTCCACCCTAACAGTTTGAAGATGATAGTATGTTAGAAGAAGAATAAACATTTGTATGAAAGGTTGTATGCTTGGTGAAGTAGGATTCCTAGGATTTCTTTAGGCTTTCCTTTCATAAATTTTCTCTGAGTCGAAAATTTTCTGGGGTCGTGGGGGAAATGTACCGACGTGCATACTCACTTGGTATACTGATAATAATTTCTTCCGGTTTTGGTTTCCAGTCATTTTCATTCTCACAATATATGCATTTTGCGTGTATTATTATTCTTTTCCGTGGAATCTGTTCACTTTTTACTGAAAAATAAGGAATTTCTAATTACGTGTTCATAAACGTCAAAGTTTGTATCACCTATAAATGTGATATTCCGCTGTAAAATAGGGAAAAAGGGTTATAACTAACATTTTAATGGTTTTTCTCTCCTTCTCAGCATAATTATTTCTTATTGTGAACACGATTTATTAGTATTTTTCCGAATTTTGTACTTTTTGACACTATGTTTGACATTTTGAGTGACGGGAGTCTTATTATTTTTTTTCTGAAAATTGACAACTTTTAGCAAAGTTTCAATACAATTTCCATTACAAACTCTGCAAAGCACGAGTTTTATCGCGTTCTATCCACGCTCTAAATTTGAACGGCCGGCCCTATATAAGCCCATACTATCCATATCTGACTCATTCTACTGCAGGCTTCGATTCTATAACAGTAAACTCTTTACTATACAACACTTCAAGAAGTACTACAGGAAGACCAGGACTTCACCACCTCCGGAAGGCCCTCACCCACTGCAACACTGAGAACTGACCCCTCCTTGCCTGAGGAGGGACTGCAAGGGACTGACTCCTCCTATCCTGTGGAGGAACTGCGAGGGACTGAACCCTCCTATTCTGAGGAGGGCCTGCGAGGGACTGACCTCTTCTATCCTGAGGAGGGTCAGTGAGGGGCTATCCTCTCCTAGCCCAAGAGACTGCGAGGACTTGCCCCTCCTTACTCTGAGGAGGGACTATTCTTCTTTACCCCGAGGAGGGAGCATTGCCTCCTCCTAAATTTATCTATATCGGATTCATCAACTGCTTGCCTTTGCTGACAGAGCCATCGCGGCTACCTCTGCTGATCACCGGTGTCTTCACGGTCTCCGGCACAGCTGCGCTCCAGCTTCTACACCGCTGCGCATCGACGGACTACTCCAAGAACGCTTCGCTTCACTTCGGCGCCTCCGGACCCGCTTAATCTTGAGAAGACACCAACCCACGCCCACTCCACTCACTACACTCACTCATTTTCACTCAACCATTCCTCTCACTCGTCTAGGTTTCTTTTTCTGTTTTTCTTTTAATATAATTTGTTTGTTAATTTTCAATTTCTTTTTGTTTCCCTTTTCCCTTCTTTGTCGCTTCACGACAGCCTGTAACTTTACTGTGTTATTCAAAATGATTACAAAGCATAATATAATTTACAAAAAATAAGTAAGACAGCGCTACTAAAAATATTAAGGTATGTACGGGCGTCCCTGTTAATGTCTTTGTAACATCATACTGACAGTAGTTATTTTTTTCGTGAAAATGATTTCTTTCGTGTGTGATAGTAATATACGAACACATGATATTAATTCGAGTAGATATCAAATATAATTACTTATTCTGCTGAAATAAACACTTTGGATTAGCAATAATCATCGAGGAATGCTTTTGCAACACGAAGCTCGAATTGGCTAGCAGTTTCTGCAAGGAACCCCAAAATTATACTCATTTGTAATTATTTGTAGTTTCACATTTATTGCAATATATTCTCAAAAATATAATTTTCTTTACATAAAGATCTGTCATAAGGAACCCCAAAATTATACTCATTTGTAATTAGTTTCTCATTTTTTGCAATCTATTCTCAATGTAATTTAAAATAAAGTTCAGACTTGAATCATGATCAGAGCAACCATAGTTAAAATGGCGAAAAAATGTAACAGTCATTCGTTTTCTATTTTGAGCTTTAGCTGGTTAAAATAGAGTAACTTTTTGTTTGAGCTTTGTAAATGTTAATTGATTTTCCGTTGAAATAGCTAAGTTTTTAATTATTTTCCGGACAATCAATAGTTGATTGAGTCGTTCGTTGTGGGAAATATCTTTTTAATGGTTTTCTGATTCATACTTTTTTGAAATCAAAGTTTAACCCCGTAGTACCACAGCTAAATTAGGCACGTCTTCGTTGACTAATAAAAAAAAAAAATCAAAACAGTGCTTTCTGTGCGAGCTGTTTGACGCCATGTTTGTTTTGGTGACTACTAGCGCCGCAGTGGAAAAAACTGAACTAAATTTTACTGATTTTGACTGATTTTACGTCCGCCCTGTTCAAAGGGCTATGTTTCAATCCGCTGACTAGTTGGACGTTGAGTGACGCTTGTTCAATCAACGTTCGGCCTAGTCATTCAATTGAATGTTGTCATTCAATGAACGCGCTAGTCATTTAACCCTTAATCAAACATTGGGAAATTATTTCCCACTTCCTCCTAATTCACAAAATATTTTTTATTTTTTTAATGGCAACACCCAGGAATGTCATCTATGGAAATTTAAAATCTTGATAATATTTAAAATTTGAAAAATGGCAACATTTTTTTAATGGCCGCCATATGTCACCAAATTTCAAAGAGAAAGTCAGAGGTCACGATTTTTTTGCCAAAAAACCAGTTCTCGTCAGTGTTTTGAGGTTAAATTGAAAAAAAAATCTGGTAAGTGCATATAGTGAACACTATTATAAACTAGACTTATTTTCTGCATATTTGGCTTGAAAAGAACTGCGGAAACAGTACGATTTACTAGAAATTTTTAGGTTTTAGTAAGTGGGAAATTATTTCCCATTGTTCGTTCCTGCACTTAAAATTTTCTTTGTTCCCGTAATATATATATACAACTTCTGGCCGATAATTCCGCCTTTTTTGTATTAATACTTTTCTTAATTTCTTATTATAATATTAAATAAATAAATAAATAATAAACATCTTTTATTTTGGTTTGCATGTTACATAGTTTGAGTTACTTACAAAACAAAAATTAAAATTTCAAGCAAAGCAGGGGGGAACTACTAGTAAAAATAAAAGTCCGTAACCGTATCGGACAATGGGAAACAATTTCCCACTTCCATAAAATTTTGCTATGCAGTAACGGATAATGGGAAATTATTTCCCACCGCAAAAACACCCTTTCCCCACCCCCTATCTAATTTTTATATTTTTTTTCTGAATCTACACACCCAACTTACCTAAAAACCATTCTTAGTTTTCATTTATCTCATAAAAAAGTATTCTGTTTGATTAAGGGTTAATCAAATAGCAGTTTTAACCAGATGACTGCGACATATATATTGTATTATAACCATATTTACAGGCCATGATTGAGGCGAAATATGCCGTTCTAAAAATGTAATTAGATCTGTACCGTGTTTCAAAGTAAATAATTGGAATTACAATTTGTAAGCTGATAGAAATTGTAGCAATACTACGCTCTTAAATACTTTTACATGATGATTTAGGGTTGATACCCTCAATAAAACTAAAGGGGGTTGGGTAAAATTGGCATCGTTTTCAAATTTGCGCGGCCACTAATGAAACTTGAATATTTCGAAAGAACAGTAAAAAGCGAGCAAAAGTTATTATGGACACATTTCTCTAAACAATATCTGAACGAAGATATTTTTGTCTTTGAAATTCTCATTTACATAGACGATTTTATTATGATATTCTATCGTAAATGAATGCGTATATCGATAGTGGCTCATTTTTGCTTCGTCTTAAGAAGCGACGAGGTGAATAGGCAGGCCCGTGGTCCTCTGCAGTAGCAGCATCGCAGCCAATCACAAGGTACGATCGTCGGGTGGCCGTGGCGTACTAATTTTTAATGTGCTCGCCATAATAACAACGCGCTTGTTCAATTTGGTACGTGCCATATACAATATTGTTGTGTTGGTGGCCACTGGGATTTAGTTAAGGCCGTCAATGGAGCCCGGGTATCAGTTCAGCACTTTATTATGTATGGCACACATCCTGTGATGTGACCTAATGTGGTTATTACTCATCAAGTGCCCAATCTGCCGACTTTTTTTAAATAATTTTATACATATTACCAAAAAACTTCGAAAGGCCATAAATCAGCTCGGATATTACTTACAGCAAATCTTATTGTATAAATAGTCTTTGGGTAAGGTAACGTTAAAATTAAGAGGCAAAAAGTCATTGGCCGCTAAAAAAACGACGCCACTGGTCCATACAAAAGTACCCAGACCCCTTTAAAATACCCCGACATAAGTCAAGAAAAAAGCTGGTGAGCTTCAACGGCTGAAAGGATTTGACTAGCCATAGCTGAAAACCGACATTTCTAATTTAAAACTTTTCTGTAATGAAAGTTTGACCCAGTAGTACCCATAAACTTAGGATGTATGGACTAAAAGAGTGTGCGAGGGAGAATAAAATCTCTTATGGAAATATAACACGATAAAAAGGATGGGGAGTCTTATGACACTGCAACAGATTTAAATGACAAGTTCGCTAATTTTTGCACAGTAAAAATATATCCTCAGTAATTTGAGTTTTTTTTATTTATTTCTTGTAAATTATATTATTTTTAGCAAAGGTGACTTGTTCTGTGAGAGATTATGCCGTGAGCTATAAAATTAATTCAGCGGATGGCACGGTTTAAAAGTGATGTGATATTTTTTTTCAAGTGTTTATTTTTAGGTCGAAATTAGCCGCTTTTGCCTGCTAAACAACGAAATAATGTCAATCCTTTTATTGCATTTAATGCTTTGTGATTTTAATGAAAATAATTTATTTAACATGTACACTAGGCATTGACTCAAATGTATTGATATACCTATCGATATGATTATTTTGGTTAATTTTTCCAATTGATTCGTTCAAAATTCTGTTTTGGGGAAAATGGTTAGTATCAAATTGTGTGCGTCATTTCGAATCCTTCTATAGCGGATATTTGGTATATCAGGTTACTTAGTTTCGTCGTTTTGTTAAATAAAGTGTATAAATTGATGAACTTACTGAATGGATGCCCATTGTGGTGTTATAGTTTTTTACCTGTTTATTTAAATAAAGTGCATTGGAGGGAGACTCGAATTTGCTGTTTTTATCTTGGTTTTATTGTGTATTTAAGTTATGCAACTGTTCAGTAATAGGTAAGATGTCTCAAAAGCCGATTAAATTTGTATTCCTAAACTGATTTAATATTCATATCTATGATTTAAGGCTAAGCTTTGTTACTTATATTATTCATTTTTTTCTAATTATTTTTCAGTCTTCATAGTTTTCAATAATTAGGCCAAAAAACATTTGTACACAAAATATTCAAATCCAAGCGAGATAGCCAATCCTAACGAAAATATATGAAAGTTTCAGTTGTTAAAAACTTTCTAATGAAAGTTGTTAATTTCAGTAAGGCATAACAATATTAATTTGACGACAGCTTTGGTCTAGTGGTCTGAGTTCCGGACTGGCTGTTACGGGTTCGAATCCTGCTAGGGGCATATTTTTGCGTGATAGATAAGCGAGCACACGCATTTGTACCTGAGTCATGGGTGTTTATGAAATGTATTAAGTAATTCTATCTGTTAATATAGTCACTATAAGGCTTAGTTTGGGACTGAGTAATTGGTGTGTTTGTCAAAATAATTAATTACGATTTAAAATTTATTTCTTGTTTTGAAATTGTTAATATACGTTATATATATCTGATGGACATCAGGCAACGTCTGATACATGTACACTTAAAGAGCGCTTGCGGCGTATTGACAAATACCAAAAAATATTTCCAACCTTACATCCGACTAAATACACGCGAAACTAAACAAACCTTTTTCATTAATGCCGAGCGTCCACTGGCTATTAGCGATACTACAACGTTGTTAAATCAACCGCACATCAAGCTGCCCTCAATTCTACATTTAACTCAACCAATTTCTACCTTATTTATATGACAGTAGAGCTCAATTTCGATTGCTTTAATTATACAGTTTTGTATTAGGTTGACAAGCTACCGCGTACACTGCAGGACAAAAAACGGGACGCACGCGGCTCAACCGCACATTAGGTCCAATGGTTGGACCACGGTTGGACGGACGGTCACACAGCTAGGTATTGTAATGGGGCGGGTTTACAATAGTATTTTATTGTTGTGTCGTGTAAAAAAACTTTAATAAAAAAGGGTCAAAGATTTAAATCGATAGATATTATAATATCGATAACCGTTTAATATTTATTTATTTATTTAAGCTTTATTGCACAACAATACTTTGTACAAAAGGTGGACTTAACGCCGTAGGGCATTCTCTACCAGTCATATCTTTGGGCTAAGCAGAAATGATTAGAGGGCGGTGCGACAAAATAAATAAAAGAGAAAACAATAAAAATAATGACAATAATATGACACATAAGATTAAATATAAAATATACAATATATATATATATGATTACATATTTAAAAATACACATAATATATACAAATATAAACTTAATATCGCTAGATATTAGTCGTTAAGCCTAGTCAGAGGCCCTCGGGCGGCTTTATAACATCTGACAGTAAGGTTGGTCACTTACCTTACACACACCCCTCCACCAATCCGCACTGAGCCCGCGTGGTGGAGTATGACTCCAACCACCTCATAGTTGAGGTGAGGCCTGTGGCCAGCAGTGGGACTTATAAAGGCTGATGAGAAGGATTTAAAAATGAGAGTTTAGTGTATTTTAACAATTGTACTCGTATGTAAGCTATTTTGCCATTGCCGAATATAAAAAAGGTCAAATCTCAAAACACGCCTCATTGTTTATTTAGTAATAATAATAAATAATATAGCCTTTTATTCAGATCTTAAATGTTTACAATAAATTTATATCTAAAAACTAAACATACTCTTGAGCTAAACTACTTAAACTATTATCTGTTTCTTGGTTATCATCGCTAAGTTAATTCACTTATTTTTATCAATCATCATTTCATCATCAACATCGCAATTTTTTTTATTTAATTAAATTTTAATACCGGCTGCCCAAAAATGAAAAATCAAGGAATATCTTAGTGAGGTATATTGAAGTGTATGTAACTCGTGGTTATAATCGTTCATAATTTTATTATTCGACTAGCGAACATAGCAGGCGTCGTCCAGTCCGCTGTTTTAGCAATGTTATTTAAAATTTACTTACCGTTTCAACCCTTGTCTGAACTTTGACAAATAATTGAAAATCTAAATTAACAAAATTGGTACAGCCGTTCTTGAGTTTTAGCGAGACTAACTAATAAGAATAGATGATAGAGTTATATTTGGTTGCACTAACTATTTCCCTCCTTAGAAATGATCTAAATCCTTCATTTCATTATATCGAGAACAAAACAGTCAGTTTAATATTTTTTATTTCATATACATTTTTTTGTCATTTTGTTTCTTAAAATAATTCGAACGAGAAATTAACAACGGAACACACGACGAAAATAGCAGCAATAAAATATTGTGCCCGCCGGTTTATTTTAGCACAGCGGTTCGTGTTTGGAAAACGCAAAAGCCTTTTAGTTTTAAAACTATTTCAGTGTAATTGAGTTACCCGAATTTAGTGCTTTAGTGAATAAGGAGTTGGCCAGAATTTAGGGAGACTGTTTAATCCACACTTTCCTAGCAGTGATGTTGTTGCTGTATCCGAAATGTTGGGATATTTTGTAAAAAAAAACAACTTTATTGTTTCCGTCGCTGAAATCATACATTTATTTGCGTCTTACTGAACTTTGAGAGTGCTGGATGTCTATTGCGCTCACACGTGTGCACTATAATATCTCCTGCGTAGTTGGCTGATCTCTGTTTATATTTGCGAGTCGTTTATTTAATAAAAATATAATATGTTCAATGAGTTAGATATAGACAGAGATAAAGAAAGAAAGAGAGAGAGGAAGAGAGAGAGAGAGAGAGAGAGAAAGGGGGAGAGATATTCACACACTATGAGAAATTAGATTTTTTTCCATAATTTCATTAAATACAGTTAAATTTACAATGTCGGATTTTTTCAAAATTCACGTGACCATTTTCAATTATTAATCTTTTTTAATAAAACATGTGTGTTAATTATTTTAATTATAGCACTTGTACATAGCAATGGTACACCAGCAACTAACATTTAGATTCCACAGTACATACTTGACCCTAAAACCGTCTAGACTCACAAATCACTACTTCAAGACACTCTTAGTTAATTCGTATCCGAAAACGTCTTGCTTACAAACATCTCTACTCAAGTTTGAGTTAGGCAAACTTAGTCTGCCATTATGCGAGTTTGGGCTAAGGATTTTAGTTAGGATTGGACTAAGGGTATTGGGTATTGATGATCCAAAAATGGAATAGTTGAGTTGCCACTTCAGGCTAAGTTGTGCAAGCTTGCGAACATGGTCCCTGCCTTGTTAGCCGTGACTTGTTAACGTCCGATTAAAAGTTTGGTAGCAAATCACTTCGAGTAACCAAGCCATTTAATGGTTATCAACTTTAGCGCAAATAAATATATTTTATTTCATTTCATAGGCACATGCTATATCTTGACATAAAATACTTATACCTCTAGTTTACAAAATTTTGTGGCAAATGAAGATAAAAGTAATACTGTGAGGTACTTCTTACACTACAGTCGAACCGAAACTGATAATAGTTTGGCAAGTCTGATTGTACTAAAGTCTATGGACTCAAGCATTGCGACTGTCAACATCGAACCAATCAGAGAGCAATGTGTTATTTGCCGTGTTTTGAAAAAGCGTAAAATTAAAAACTCTTCTGTGATTGGTCAAACCGTTTTCAATCTAACGTATGGATATCCGTTAGTTTATAAATTTACCACGAGATGTCGCAAATTGATAAATTTCCGAAAATGTAGGCGTAATATAATACAATTTTTCTCCCGTTTAGAATCCTTCGAAAGTTTATAAATTTCCTAGGAAATTTATAAACTTGTGGATCTTGTTATCTTCCGGGACATATTGATACGAAGCGAAAAGACTTAATAGGGTTGGAATATAACAATATCTAAACTTAGGCAATTTTAACCCAAACTGCATTTATTTATTGTGCTTTTTAATGAAACCACCAAAAGTAACGTGTGTGTGTGTTTCGTCACACACTATTCTGACATTTTTTTATTTCATTCATAACTATTCAAATCAAACCTTTGTCCTTACCATTTAAGGCCAACCCCTTAAACATTTAAGGGCCACCCCAAATGCCATTTACATCTAAAAGTCAAACAAAAGGCCTACTCGAGGCCTATTCCCAGAAAGGCCTAATACACTTAACTGAATGGCGGTATGAGCCAGTATAAACCGGCGGGTATACACTGCGCGGTACACTGTGGGACACAAAAAGTGAACACAGTAGAATGAACTATAGTCATGGTAATATTCTTTATTAAAGCTTCACCCTAGCCCCAACTGTACAAACACTTCAGTCATTTTAAATAAAAAAATTATATTTAGAACTTATATTTAAGAAGTACGTTTGATAACAACTCAAAAAAAATACTTCAATGGGTCTTAACACCAGAAACAGAATACAAAAAAAATGGTTTTTGAAATTTTAGTCTTTCTTTCTGTTGTTAGCTTGTCAGCAAAAATTACTGGACGGATTGGAATGAAACTTTTTTGTTGTAAATATATTTTAATTCGAGTTTCTGAATACCAGCTGACGTGAGACCTAAAGTATGAATATGGCGCCATAGAAAAGGTTGTTAAATGTGTCAACACTTTTTACACACGTAACAAAAATGAAGATCTGGATAACGCTTTGAGAAAAGCTGTTTAGCCTGTCGAGCACTTTCTACAGATAGACCAAAGAACGCAGATTTGAAATACCTGATGTAGATCCCCAGCAATCCAGCTGAACCGTAAGAATTATAAATATATCGCTTTCGGACAAGGCGATCAGCGTTGTAGAAGATAATGAATAATGTAGACTTAGATACACTTTGTATGGATATCCAAAACTAAGGCGAACGAAGTCGCGCATCCGCGTTATTATGTCATATTTAAAAAAAATATTCAATTGGAATTCTGTCTTAAAATCTTTCATATGATCATTGTTCACGTCGTAAGGGTTTACAAGTCTATTACAAAAAAAGCGTACCTGACAACTTACTTACCAATCGACTAAAGCTAAGCTCCATCCAACTTTATTCGGTAGGCTGATTGTCGCAAGTGTCTACGCAATGCAAACATTCGTGTAACTATATTCATTTATATGTTGACAAACTGTTCTCTTTTCTTGCCACTAAGTGTATCCCATCCCATGTTATAGTTATCCTCGTAGCGACATAAAACCGTATCGCACCCAGCCCGCGATATTGTCTTTGTAAACTCCGACATCGAATACGGTCAGACTTTAAACGCATGAGGTTATACTGCAGGGTACAGTCAGGTAAAGAAATGTATTCTTCATTTCAAATAACATCATAATCATTTTACTCAGTCGTGACATTTTGACTGCCTCGTTGTTGTAGTGGCAAAGTTTCTGCCTTACATCCTTACATCACTCTCAAAGTTCGGTGAGACGGCAATCCTACATGACCGGAGAGAGATCTGGCGCAGGACCAACGGCTTAACGTGCTTTCTGAGGCACTTCGAGCTGTTTTTGAGAGATTCATGACATAAAATCTAAGAAACAATTTTGGCTCGAGCTGGGATCGAACCCAGGACCTCTCGGATTTAAGGCACTACACCAACGAGGCAGTCAATGCTTATATACTCAACACGTAGTCGACTGTCCTGTATATCTCTAGGGCACCTCAGGGTGGCATATTTGCGTGGAAGCACTTATATAGTTCCAGAAAAGGGTCTGAATCATTCGAATGGTTATTATTATTCGCTGTCTGACTCGAATCGTTGTTTAGGGATAGCTTTCAAGATGTCGGAATTATAAGAGTTGAAACGATAATGTGTCCACATACCCCTGAAAGTAGCTTTACTTTTGCAGAATAGTATTGAAAAAAACCCGGTCAAGTGCGAGTTGGACTCGCGCACCGAGGGTTCCGTACAAACCTGTAGATAAGTAACTTTACCGTTTATAGCACTTTACCTATCTTTACCTATCTTTACTTATTGTCTGGTATAGTCAATAAATAATATGCGGATTAAGATTAACTGCCTTTTATTGGTATAAAAGAATTACAATAATTACACACGCGTACAATCAGTGCGAATGGGGAGAGAAGACTGGCGGGGCTGGGAAACGTGAGGCGTTACTTACGTCATTAAGTTACAATGTAATTACAATGTGTCGCTACAGTACTTCCCCCCTAATAAAAATAAAAAAATAATTAAAATTAAAAGATGATTGTACAAACAAAATCATACTGAACCACAAGTTAGCTGCGCTGAACCCTACGGTATGCGCCGTACTTAGTTTTAATAACAACAGTAATATAGTTACGTTACATTGTTGCGTCTGATAAAATTGGTTCAGTCATACGAGCTTACATTAACAAAGGAACTTATATTAAAATAATACATACATTGTTAATACTCATGTTACCCCAATGTGGGTAATGCTTAAAGTCTCTGAATGACATATATAAAAATACATATAATTAAGGGTAGTTTTTCTAAAGTCCTACTCTGCAATAAAAAAATACACAGACATATAGTCTCGACAGTAAACTTTAGAAAAACGCCATACAAAAATAAAATTAAAATAATATGACAAAGAAATATGTTTACAATCATGTTCTCGACAAGACCATGTCGACGAGAATTTACTGATTTAGCAAAATGACGACACGCAGGGCGTCCGGTTGCTGTTTATAAAGACGTAAGTATGATTCGTAAGTATGTCACATAGCGAAAAGTTAAATTACAGTAACGGATATAGCTACTACACAATAGACTGATATTACAGTAGCGTTAGTTTGAGGTAAGTTATTTGATTACAATTACATTTTAGGTTAATGCTTACAACAAAAATCTTACAGGTCTTTTTACATTTCTTCCACTACGTGTGGTACAAGCTAAAGGAGGTTTGTCGGTCGTACAATTATTATCACTATTACTGTTACAATATTCTGGTACAGGAATACTCGTTGGAAAACATTCATCGTTGAGAATATAGGCGGGCTTAAGTCTATCTATAGAAATATTAACAATCCTATCTGCCAGTTGTATCTTAAAATATTTTTTATCTCTTTTAATAACCTTAAATGGGCCTTGATACGGTGGCTGTAAAGATTTCCTAACTGCGTCATTCCTAATGAATACATGACTACAAGTTGCTAAATCGCGATGCACAAATAAAGTACGCGAGTCTCTATGCTCTGATGACTTGGGCCTATATTTCTCTATAATGTTACGAATATTCTGTACGTAATCCTGAGCGCTACTATCTGTTACTTTAGGCTTTATGTAAAAATCACCGGGTAACCTAATGGTTTGTCCGTATAAAAATTCGGCGGCACTAACACTAGTTTCGTCCCGTGGTACTACTCGTAAACCATATAAAACTGTAGGTAATTCTTGCATCCATGAAGTAGACTCTATTAACCTTGCCATAAGGGCTGATTTCAGACTACGATGCCATCTCTCTACTGTACCATTACTTTGTGGATGGTAGGGTGTAGTTCGTAACTTATTCACACCTAGAAACTTCATAAGTTGTGCGAAAATGTTACTTTCGAATTGCCTGCCCTGATCAGTTGTTATTTTAATCGGACAACCGAATCTAATAATCCATCCTTCATATATAGTTTTTGCAATGATTTCTGCAGTAATTTCCTTAATTGGAAAAGCTTCTGGCCAGCCTGTGAATCTATCTACTATTGTGACGCAATACCTATAACCGTCTGCTGTTGTCGGCAGCGGTCCTATAATGTCAATGTGTAAGTGCTCCAATCGACCGCATTTTTCAAAGGTACCTAAGCGTGAAATTGTATGTCGATTGACTTTGACCTTTTGACAATTAATACAGGTTTTGGTCCATTTCCCTACGTCTGCACGCATTTTCGGCCAAAAGTATCTATTTGCCATTAAGCGTCTGGTAGCTCGTATACCTGGGTGACTAAGATTGTGCACAAGATTAAAAATATTTCTACGATATTCTCTAGGTAAATACGGCCTAGCTATTTCCGTTGATATTTCGCAATAAATCTGTGTGTCACTACCTGGTACTAGTAACTTAATAATTCGAACACTGCTACTATTGTTCGTCAATAACAATCCCTTTAATTCTTCGTCAGCTTCCTGTGCTAAGGCAAGTTCTGTGAAATTAATTGTAGTCGGGCATGTTATTTCTTCTAACCGCGATAAGGCGTCTGCGACAATGTTGTCGCCTCCTGAGACGTATTGAATGTCGGTAGTATATTCACTTATGTACATGAGTTGCCTAATACGTCGCGGTAGATCTTTTTCGTTAGGTTTCTTTGTAAAACAATAGACTAACGGTTTGTGATCTGTAAAAATAGTAACAGGGTGGCCTTCGATCTTTGGACTAAAATGTTGTACAGCTAAGTACATCGCTAACAATTCCCTATCGTATGTACTGTACTTTTTCTGTCCTGTCGATAGTTTCCTAGAAAAGTAGCCTAACGGTTTATAGTTCCCATTGACTTTAACTTGTAACACTGCGCCTACCCCATCGTCCGACGCGTCCGTCATTAATGCTAACGGCAAATTCGGTATTGGGTGATTCAGCGTTGCAGCTTGTAGCAAAGATGTTTTGCACTGCAAAAACGCTGAGTCTGTGTCTGGCGTCCATGTTATAGGTGTCTTATCTTTTCTCTTTGGGCTGTGGATAAGATCATTTAGTTTCGCTTGAATATGAGCTGCCTTAGGTATGTGTGCTCTATAAAAGTTAAGCATTCCGAGAAAACGTCTAAGTTGCTCTACTGTTTGCGGCTTATTAAAATTTACTATGTCCTGTATTTTCTGATCAGGCGGTCTAATACCGTCGGGTGTAATATCGAAACTTAAAAATTCTAGTTTTGATTGACCGAACTGGCATTTAGATAAATTAATAGTAATACCAAATTTATTTAGCCTGCTAAATATAGCGTTTAGATGATTTTTATGGCTTAGGGTATCCCTACTGGCAACTAAAATATCGTCAAGGTAGCAAAACAGAAAGTCATTTATGTGGTCGACTGTACCATCACTGTTTCTTACTTCTAAACCTTGTAATACGGAATGATTCATGAATCTTTGAAACGTTTGAGCGGCGTTACATAAACCAAACGGCATCCTGGGAAATTCGAAAAGTCCGAATGGCGTAATTATTGCCGTCTTTTCGATATCCTCAGGACTGACTTTGATGTTAAAGTACGCTCTATTAAGGTCTATTTTTGAAAATACTTTCTTATCATGCAAAATGTTTACAAAATCGTGCATACGTGGAATTGGGTACCTATCGGGCTTAGTTACTTTGTTCAACGCGCGATAGTCGCCACACGGTCGCAGGTTACCGTCCTTTTTAGGTACAACATGCAACGGACTAGCCCAAGCTCCCTTTGACGGCCTACATATGCCAAGTTCTTGCATAGTTTTGAATTCTTCGTAAACTTTTTTGTAACGCTCGGGTGGTAAGGGTCGCGCGCGTGCGTGCACGGGCGGGCCTTGCGTTTCAATATGATGAAACACCGAGTGCGGCGGATTGTCTTTAAAACATGACGGTTTTAATATATCCGGATAGCGAGAAAGTAAATCGAAATAAGGGTGGTTGCTGTCTATAGTTCCCAACGATGATTCATTCCAGCTAGTAATATCGGCTATAACACTCAAATTAGTAGTTTGATCTAACAATTTCCTGTTACCTAAATCAACTAACAATTTATGTTTAATTAAAAAGTCTGCGCCAATTATAGCTTGTTTCACATCTGCTATTATAAATGTCCCTTTAAATTGTCGACGTAAACCAAGGTTTAACGTTAAATTTTTTACACCATAAGTTTTTATTTCTGTCCCGTTAGCGGCATATAACGAGTAAGAACAAGCACTAAGATCACTTTTGGGCACTAACCTGACTGGTAACACTGATACGTTCGCACCTGTGTCGATGAGAAACCGTAGTCCTGTGTCCGCGTCCTTGACTATGAGGCGGTTGTTCACCAGGTTGGTGCAGGAGTCCGCCGCCGCCTGCACGCGTTCTAGTTTTCCGATGTAGTGCGCTTTTCCTCCCAACTGCATGGCTTCACGCACTTCTTAGCCTTTTCGCCGAAACGGTAATGGTAAAAACATTTCCAGCCTGCTCGTTTCGCTGACCTGCCCCGCGAAGGGGTGCGGCTTCTTGCATTTGTTGTGTTCTTGTTTTGAAAACGCGAACTTTCTATGCGTGATAGTCGTGCGTTGACCTTCGCAATCTCAGCTAAGAGTTTATTTGTTTCTGACTCTTTTTTCACCGTACGTACTTCGGATATCGTGTTGCTCGTCGATTCCATGATTTTGTCGGCTACGGTGGCTAATTTGTTTAGCTCCGTGACTTCCGTAACAGCTAGAACGGTTTGCACTGGTATGGGAAGATGCCTTTGCCATAGTATCCTTAAGGTCGTATCCGGAACTTTGTCGCGTGCCAAGTCGCGCATGCGGCGCAAAAGTTGCGTAGGTTTTTGCTCGCCCAGTTCCATCTCACCTATCAGTTTTTGTATTTTTCTGTTCTCCGATTCCTCGTATATCTCGAGAAGGCGAAGTTTAAGGGCTTTGTATTTGTCCGTAACTGGTGGACTTATTAATATGTCGGTAACTTGAGCTATGACTTCCTTATCCAGCTTTGTAATAACTAAGTTATAACGTTGCTCATCGCCTAGCTTCTGTGTAGCTAGTATAGCCTCCGTTTGGATAAACCAAACCTTAGGTTGGTCGGTCCAGAAGTTAGGTATTCTAGACGTGACTGAAATTTGTGCCATCTCGCTTATCGGCTCTTGCTGAGGAAGGGCGCTCGGTCCTGGTTGAGCCATCCTACCAGTATTGTAATCCGGTAAGTAACCCTGTCGGATGTGCCAGGGGAATCTTCTCACCCGCAAACACGTGCCGTAAAACCACGTTGTCACACTGCTGACGTTGCGCTACGAGTTATTGATGCGCAATTAATGTTCACGATTCACGGTAGTAAATGTTCACTTTTCAGTTCGGGTCACCACTTTACCATTTATAGCACTTTACCTATCTTTACCTATCTTTACTTATTGTCTGGTATAGTCAATAAATAATATGCGGATTAAGATTAACTGCCTTTTATTGGTATAAAAGAATTACAATAATTACACACGCGTACAATCAGTGCGAATGGGGAGAGAAGACTGGCGGGGCTGGGAAACGTGAGGCGTTTCCTGCCGTGTCACTTACGTCATTAAGTTACAATGTAATTACAATGTGTCGCTACATAACTTTGAAATTTTCAAAATTGTCAAAAAAATTTTTTTTATATGATGAAACTGAAAATTTACGGTTTTCGTAATTTTTCCTATATCTTGACTATAAGACGTGACTTCGTACTAAATTTCAAGATTCTAAGTTTACAGGAAAGTACCCTGTAGGTTTTGATTCCCGTGCGAGTTTCGAAAATTTGCGGAAATTTGCGGCCTAAATGGCTGTATCTTTTGATTGCGTTGGCTTAGAAGGTTGATTTTTCTACAGCTTTCAAGGACAGTAGACTTAAGTATCATACAGAAATTTCAGTTTGATACCTCCACGCGTTCCTGAGAAAAACGGTCTTGACAGACGGACGGACGGACGGACAACAAAGTGATCTTATAAGGGTTCCGTTTTTTTCTTTTGAGGTACGGAACCCTAAAAAATTGTTTAAAATGAGATATAAAAGTGTATAAATCAATTTATTATAATAATACTTCCGGTCGTCCCCGGCTTCGCAGTGATTGAAAAATATTTTTTTACATATACACATACAATATAGCCTATATCCATCAGTAATGTATTGTGGATTGTTATATGTGGATTCTTGTTTTTTTTTATCGTTCCAGTGGTTTCAATTAAATCAATAAAATCAGTTTATTTTTGTAAATAGACTCACAAGTAGCACTTTTACACGTCCCAACATATAAATAACCCCACTACCGCTTCAGGACAATTTGGGCCGGTGCTGAGAAGAAGCGGCGCAAGAAATTCAGTCTCTATAGACACTGCCTCTTTTCAAATTTGATTTACAATACTTTGTCAATTATATTCGGATTCAAAAAAACAATCAAATCTTTCCTCTTTTTAATATTAGTGTAGATTGCTTATCTTGATAATTATTGCAGCTTTTGAAGCAAATATGAAGGTACACTTGAGTACCATTTTTACGTTTAATAAATATAGTTAAAAATAATTTCATGGTCTCCAACTTAAGGTCAAATAATTAAATATGGTTATCAATGGAAATAATTCGCAGTCAAAGTATTATAGCAAAATATTTGTGACACTGGTACATTAAACGTAGTATTCTATGGAAGATTCTGCCAATTCAAATCAATCCCAATATTACGAATATTATAGTTTAATATAGTTATTACAGTAACTTACGAGTACCTACATACAATTAAGTACATATATAGTACGTCTGTCGTATATTAGTTGATGACTATGATTGGCGTACAGACCTATACAGAATAATGTATCGACGTGGAGTGGCTTTGTTCTAGCTCAGTACACTTGGGGACAAGAAAACCGGACACAGATTACCGGAATTAGATATTAATTTTGGAATATTAAATTACTTTACGTAAATAGGGAAAAGGGATTTGGAGGTTTGTGGTTCTTATTTTGTATTTATTCGTATTTTTTGTGTTAATTTTTGGCCAGAACTTTCTTTTTTTTGAGTTTGTTTATTACTGCTGTATACAAGGTGAAATTTTAGTGGTTTTTTCCCGCCGTGGTATTATTATATCCATATAAATATAGTAAAATGTATTTGGTAAGTTTGTTAGAATGGAGAACTATAGTATATATACTTAAAAATTGCTTCCAAGATTCGATAGTACTACTAAATGTAAATCATTCTGCTGTGTGAAAAATATCACTAAATTTTCACATTGTACTCACTCGTGTTTAAAATTCATTTGTAAGTATTCGTTACTTACGTAAACATATTTTTCCAGACAAAGACATAGAAAAACCAAATAAGAAATCCTGTATCCTTTTTATGTAGCAACCCAGACAGATCTAAGCTAGGCTAGTTTACAATGTCAACGACCTACCTTCTCCACACTTTAGGATTGTATTAACCTCACCCTTGTCATTTGATAAGTTAAAATAAATGTTAGCAGAAGTGTAAGCATTTTTTTGATTCGTGAAGAAAATCGAAATTTATAATTTGGAACGAGAAAGTTGTTTATACAAAAAATGTTTCGACGAACACACCAATCACCTAGCCCCAAACTAAGCGTTGCTTGTGCCATGGTGACTAGGATAACGGATAGAAATACTTAAATACATTGATAAACAACCATGACAAGTACAAATGCACGTGCTCATCACACAAACATTAGCCCCTAACAGGATTCGAACCCGCAACAGCCGGTTTTGTAGTCTGCACCTCACACCACTAGACCAAAGCTGTCGTCAAATGTGGTAGATGATTCTGAAATAAGTGCTCTTCTTTCATCAGCGTTATCACTACTGAACATCAGATGTGATTAGGGTTGACAGATACGCAGAAATGAAACGACTGTTGATCGTAGACTGATTTTCAATGTGTCTGATCGGCATTTTGCGTTAGATTTATGCACATTCGCACGCGTGGTTTTCTATAATCCCGTCGCCAATCATAGATAGATCGTAGCAACGAAACGGTCGGCTGATCGTAGACTGATTTATTATTTGTCAACCCTCAAGACTAGGTTCTTGTTATGACATACATGGGCTAATTGCATCCCCGTTACGACTGGAATAATGACTCTAAAATGGCCAGAAATACATCGTGTCTGAAAATTTTACGGTTCGACGTTCTCGGTTGAGATGCAGCCTTAGTATTGCAGATAGAATCACAGCAGCCACACATGTGGACAGCGGAATCTCAGCACCCTAATTATTGTTTTTGATTGGGTCCCGTTAGTAAGGTACAATAAAAACACTGCTAACAAATTCTCAACTAGCGGACGCCCGCGACTTAGTCCGCGTTTAAGTTCGAACAAATCTTAAAGTTTTGTCCCAGTCTACTCGCCTAGATCTTTAAAAACGGTACGCATGGTCACACGTTAAGCTAATCACTGCAGTATATTACGCATTCGTAATAAGGGTGATTTTGCTATGATAATAAGTAACTTGATGAGGAGCCGTGTGTACCTCAATCATATTTTTAGACCCTAGCACTGCGACACACGCTGTTGGGAAAAGAATGCTTTTACACAAATAATATATAGAGATGATGCGCTTCTTACAGTATTTAACGCGCTGCTCCTATTTCTTTGTCAGCCAGTGTACCTACGGCAGTCAATTTGCTGGGATTAGTGGCATACGCTTGTCAATACACTGCCAGGTCTGCCATAACTCAGGCTGGATGATGGACACGACAATTAGCTCATTATCGCTGCATTAGTGCCTATAGGCAGATGCTAGACGCATATAGTACATACTAGATATTTTAGAATTATCCAATACGATTTGAAGCAAAAGAAGGAGACGTAAGATAAGTTCTAAGTATGAGCACAGATTACTAAGTAGTTACTGGCATTCACAAAAGATGAAACATCTTGATATATTTGTCGAAGGTATTGTGCTACGAGTCTGTCTACAATTTTGCTACGAATCCTAACGAATAAAAGTTTTTTGGATTACTTTATAGCTTTTTCAAAATGTTATGTTACCCACAACATACGTTATATGACCACCAAGCGTTTGAAATCTACATTTTCTTTTGCGTGTATAATTAGACCTTTTTAAGAGAAGAGTTAATAGGCCGCTGCTATACAGAAATGATCCACTCCCGGCTACATCTTTACTTACCATCAGAACACTATTTTATTTCTAGCTTCTTTCAAGAATAAAAAAAAAACTTTAATAAGAGCTGTATAAAAGCATATTTCTTTACAAAGTCAATGCCTTGCAGTGGCTTTTTGTTATCATTTTAAAAGCCTCTACAAAATATGTGAAATCTTTTTAGAGTGTTTCTCTTCAATGTGAGCTTAGAACTAAAAATGTATATTGTAATGATACACTTTTTACGGATTATTACGCGATTTGTTTACATTTTATTACCACATTATGTTCCGGACCCTTTTCAGCATCCACAGTCACAGGTAGACCAAGAAATAACCCATAAAAAGTGTATCGTTTTAATGTATAGTAATCGCGTAAACAGAAGAATATAAATGAACATTGTCTCAGACTTAAGTAATTAATTCAAAGTGATAACTCATTTGCTGGTTATTATTGCTATTAATACTAAGTTTCGAGTATCAGTTTAATTAGTCGCACAGGTGAACTGAAGTGTCCTCCTACGACTAAGGGGCTAGGGTGTGTTCATATTGTGTTTTTGTTTTGCCCTGAATTAAGTAAATTCAGTTTGATTGGTGGTAGAACTTTTGGTAAAACCAATAACAATTTAATTGCAGCGCTTGTGATAAATTTAAAGATGCACAACATTTGCTGATGAAATGTGTCAAGAACCAAGCTAAAAGGGAATCACTGTGTGAAGAATTTAAATTAAATATTCTAGATGTCTGATTAGTACAAAACATTCTAGCAGAACCAAAATCAGAAGCAGCTAAAAAATTATGAAAATTAGTTAAACTGACCAAACAGTGATTCCATCTCGTTGACACCTAAGCTAATTAGAATTGACTAAGTAAGCATTTATTTTACTTAAACTTATAAATTTATTTGTTTGCTCCGACCAAATCTGTAATAGCGAAGAGATAATGGGGCTAGCGTATCCATTTGGATAAAAGCCCCAGAAATATATACTCAGAGAATAAAAAAAAATATATATCCTAATTTTAGTGACAACAGTGGCAACACCGGGCCACCGGGCGGTGCCAGCCACGGCCGCGCGCCGCGCCATCACTTCGCCTCGAGCAGGATATCCAAACGGACAAAACACGGTCACAAGGCGGCCATACGAATCCGGCCGCCATTTTTTGTTGTAATTTGCTTTTGTATTTAATTTATACTAGTAAATGATGACACATGATGATGTAGAGAACGTATTGTTAGTCTGTCCAGCTACTACTACTCGTATATACGAGTATATATTACCTCGTTGGTGTAGTGGCAAAGTTCTGCCTTGCATCCGAGAGGTCCTGGGTCCGAATCCCAGGTCGAGCCAAAATTTTTTTTGAGATTTTCTGTCATGAATTTCTCAAAAACAGCTCGGAGTCAGGAAGTTGGCGGTGTAACACCCCCGTGCGTCGGAAAGCACGTTAAGCACTTACAAGTGTTACATGTACTCTAGAAGAGCGGGCTTCTACTAATACAAATATTTCAATAAAACGGAGAACCTTGACGTGATTGTAATTGAACACTTAAGTGAATAAATAAATTTTGTATTGTATTTTTTGTATTTGTACAGCAGTCCCACTGCTAGGGACTGCTGGGCACAGTCCTTACCTCAACTATGAGGTGGTCCGAGTCATACTCAACTCCGCGGGCTCAGTGCGGATTAATGGAGGGGTGTGAGTAAGGTAAGTGACCAACCTGACTGTTAGATGTTATCAAGTCTTGACGACTAATATCTATTGATATTGTCCGGGACCAACAGCTCAACAAGCTTTCTGAGGTGCGGAGATGCTCGTAAATAGACGTCACTTGGTCACAATGATCACCCCTTCTAAACTTGACTGCGCCTTAGGTTGATTAACCTTTAGTATCACTACCAAAGCGCCGCCAACAACTGCCCACAAACACTGCGGAACATGCACCTTAGCACCTAGGTTTAGGGTAAAACTAAACTATATGATATGAATTTGGAAAATAAGAAGTAACATTAGCTTTTCCGGTTTTGTCATTTACTGACCATACTATGAGCTACAAGTTGCTCGGAATAAACAATTTTTTTTAAACAAATTTGCGGTTCATACATCGTACTCCCTGTGTACACCAGACTTTAGCTCTAATGCAGTGCCTAGATCTCTAACTAGGTCCTACGCTCGGGAGCAATAATTCAGTAAGAGCGGTGTCTCACGTCCTAATTACTTCGTATATGCGCTATTATTATTAATGACGTCATTATTATGTTGCATGGTAATTATTTTAATAGTGACGCCTATGAGCTACGCGGTCTTGTAGATTAAGCTAGAAACGAGTAAGCGCTTACTACGGCTAGACAACACTAGTCATGGCAAAACGATTACGATTTTCGTTATCGGCTCTATGACTTGTAACTTTGTTTAGGTGAAACAAGCAAGGACTCAGAGGGCGCGCGGTAATCTGTCTATTTTGTTGTAGCGTAAGTACGTTTTGTCTGAAGATGAATTATAATTTGTATAATTTGACGACCGCTTGGTGCAGTGGTCCACAGGAGGGACTTCTAAAACCAAGGGTCGCGGGTTCGATCCCCGCACAGTACAAGCGTAAGTGTGCATGAACATGTGTGTTTGTACTGGTCTGGGTGTTTTCTATGTTTAATATGTATTTATTTACAAAAAAAGTATTTAAGTATGTTTATCCGTTGTCTAGTACCCATAACACAAGCCTCGTAGCTTACTTTGGGACTAGAGAATTGGTGTGTATGTTGTGAAATATTTATTTTTTTAATTTGTTTCTATGACTGTCGGCGCTCTATACACGGGTTGCAGGGTTCGTAGTTTATTTACACAAATAAAAGTTCATGGACTGGCGAGACGGACTATATTGAGAATGATAGTGAGGACGAGCCTTCAAGGCGTCCGACCGGTGCTGAGGTTGCGTACTGACTGCCCCTTGAACCTGGTTGAACCTGGTTTTAATCCTCACGGCGGTCGGCTGCCTTTGGAGGAAACACACTAACAAAAGAATAAAACAATACAATAGAAATATGGTTGGTACAAACAGAATACAACAATGAAAATATAACAATTAACTAGGAAGACATTACAAAGGTTGGTTCTTAATAGGTGCAATAAACCTATAGACTGACAATGGAACAAATGTTACGTCGGCGAAACACTGAAGAGACTAAGTTAAACATTCCGACAATATTGTATTGCACCTTACAAATAACTTAATAACTAGCATCGTAAACCTAATAGGCGCAGATGCGTGAGAAACTAAAATAACTTAATCTACCATGCCTTAAAATTAACACGCGAATATTCACAAAGCACTTACATCTAATTCTGTACAAAGACGTATTTACAATTATGCATTAAAATAATACATATTTACAATTAATCGGTATAAGGCGTATGTGGGACGCAGTCGCCACAGTACCCCCCTACCAGTGATTTAGATCACGAAAAAAAAACAACAACAATCGTGATAAGAAAACTACGCTACGCTACTAAAGCTATACAGTGATCTAAATAACGAAATATCAAAATTACGAAAAAATACGTTATATCACGAACCTGCTTGGTAGTAGTCTGGAAAACGAACGCGTCTGCCAGAACGGCGAGGGACGTTAGGTTCGTCGGAGACGGGCGGTACAGCTGGAGGTGGAGAACCTGAACTAACATTGGAACCGGTTGTTTGACCTAGGCTACTGTCAAAAGTTAAACCCAATGAGATACTGCTGTCAGGATGGTTGTTTGGGTGGTGTTCCGCATCTCTCAGAATATAGGCAGGTTTTAGTCTTTCGGTCGATACCGTGACTTCGCGTCCACGTATATCGAGTACGAATGTTTTGTTTGACCTGCTTATGACCTTATATGGCCCTTCGTAGGGTTGTTGCAGCGGAGCTTTAACAGCGTCATTCCTTACGAACACGTGGCTAGACGACATCAAATCTTTAAAACAGAAAGTACTTTTAATGCCATGGCGCGTGCCGTCGACTGGCTTTAACGTGTTAAAATGCTGTCGTAGATGGTTTACATAATCGCTAGGTACTAGGTTGTGCGTGGGACTTTTACACAAAAACTCACCTGGGAGGCGCAAGCTCTGACCGTATAGAAGTTCAGCGGATGTAGCTTGTAGATCATCTTTCCAGGATGCCCTAATACCTAATAATACTGTTGGTAATACCCGCGTCCAGCTCTCGTCAGCTGAGGTATGGCACTTAATAGCACTCTTAAGTTGCCGATGAAAGCGTTCTACCATACCATTTGAGGATGGATGATAAGCAGTGGTGCGTAGGTGATTCGAACCTAGTAGAGCGTTTAGATCTCTAAATAGGTGCGACTCAAACTGCCTGCCTTGATCCGTTGTGATTCTGCTTGGAACGCCGAAACGTGCAATCCAATTCGAATAGAACGCGCGTGCCACCGTTTCTGCCTCCTGATTGGGTATTGGTATCGCCTCAGGCCATCTTGAAAAGCGATCGACACACGTGAGACAGTATCGATATCCCTCAGAGTAAGGCATAACGATAATGTCTAAATGAACGTGGTCAAACCGGGATGATGGCGGTGCGAAAGTACCAGGAAGAGTGATAACGTGTCGCGATACTTTAGAACGCTGACAACCCAAGCACGCTCTTGTCCACTTTTTGCAGTCAGAGTTCATTGAGGGCCAGACAAATCGTTGTGAAACGAGTTTCGTCGTAGCTCGTGCCCCGGGGTGTGAATTCTGATGTAAAATATTAAATGCTATCTTCCTGAAAGGCTCCGTGAGATAAGGTCTAGCGCGTTGAGTTGATACATCGCAGTACACTGGTGTGTCGCTATCTGGCAAAGTAAAAAGTCGTAATTGCAATGATGAGTCATTTGAATCCAGCAACGACTTAAGGTGTGTGTCATCTTTCTGTGACTTTGCAAGCGATTCCCAATCAAGGCCTTTACGAATACTTTCTATACGTGAAAGTGCGTCGGCTGGCACGTTATCTTCCCCTTTCACATGACGTATGTCTGTTGAAAATTGACCAATAAAATCCAGGTGTCTAAACTGCCTGGGTGAACATTGTTGCTCTTTTTTATGAAATGCATAGGTTATCGGCTTATGGTCAGTAAAAATTACAAACTGTCTTGCTTCAACATAATGCCTAAAATGTTTGACTGCAGCATAGATAGCGAATAGCTCGCGATCGTACGCTGAGTACTTTTGTTCGGCCGTAGTAAGCTTTTTAGAAAAGAATGCGATAGGATGCCAATCGTTACCTACCTTTTGTTGCAGAGCTGATCCAATGCTATTGTTTGATGCGTCACAAAAGAGGGCTAGCTCGGCGTCGTCCCGAGGATGAGCTAACAAAGCTGCCTGGGCTAGACTCTCTTTACACACATCAAAATCTTTTCTCGCCTGATCCGTCCACGCAATTGGAGTTTTACCTTTTATGTTGCCATGGAGTAGTTCGTTAAGGCTAGACTGGCTAGCAGCTGCGTTAGGTATGCACCTTCTATAAAAGTTTAACATACCAAGAAACCGTCTTAGCTGCTTCGCTGTGGTTGGGAGTGGGTACGTCCGTATTGCTTCTACCTTTTCAGGGAGCGGGCGCGTACCGTCGGGTGACACTAAATAGCCAAGGAACTCAATCTCTGATTGGCCGAATACACATTTCTTAGGGTTAATCACTACACCAAACTTTCTTAACCTATCAAATACTGTCTCTAGGTGTTTTAAATGTTCTTTTTCGTCACTCGATGCTATCAAAATATCGTCTATGTAGCAATAACAAAAGTCTAATTCACTTAATACTTCGTCCATAAACCGTTGAAACGTCTGAGCTGCATTGCGTAAGCCGAAAGTCATAAATTTGAACTCAAATAAACCGAACGGCGTTGTGATAGCAGTTTTTGGGATGTCCTCTTCAGCGATAGGGATTTGATTGAACGCACGCACTAAATCTAATTTTGAAAACACTTTACTGCCACTTAAACACTGCGCAAAGTCTTGAATGTGACGCACGGGATACTGATCAGGAACTGTTCTCGCATTCAGACCGCGGTAGTCACCGCATGGGCGATGTCTTTCTTCGGTCTCCTTAACGTTTTCGGGAATCGATGATGAGCTGGATTCTGGCGTGGAGGTTGTAGTCGTCTTTGGTACCATAACTAAGGGCGCTGCCCATGGGCTTTTAGATGGGCGAGCGATGCCAAGTTTTACCATCGAATCGAACTCTTTCTTGGCAGCCCTAAGGCGATCGGGGGCGAGCCGTCGCGGTTTGAGTGCTACCGAGGGTCCTAATGTTACCAGTATGTGATGTTTAGTTCCATGTTTTACCCCTTGCATGGTTCCGTCTGGTCGTGTTATTTCAACATACTTGGCGAGCAGATCGAGGTAAGGTGATGTAGCACTTAATGTTTTTACAGTGAGTTGCTCACACTCAGCTACATGTCCATTGACCGTAAGATGAGTGATCGCGTCTACCAACCTCTTATTTTTCGCATCTACCAAAAGGTTGTAATGACCGAGAAAATCAACACCAATGATTGGTTTGTCTACATCCGCTACCACAAATATCCACGGGAAGTCTCTTCGAAGCCCGAGGTTTAAGGTTAATGCGATAGTACCATATGTGGTTATTGGAGTTCCGTTGGCGGCGACTAATCCATAGGCAGAAGCTTTGCAAGCCGTAGGGACTAGCGCTTTAGGGTACACACAAAGATCGGCCCCTGTATCAATAAGGAACGTGGCATTATTCGCCTTGTCGGTAACGAAGATGCGGCGTGTAGGTGGATGGGATATTGCGTCATCCGCCGTTAATGACTCCCGCTCGCGTTTCCCTGCTGTGGTTTGTAGGAGCACGGTTCTACGCATTTCTTTGCTTGGGCACCATAGCGATGATGGTACCAACACAGCCAGTCCGCCGGTCTAGTTCTAGACCGTGATGGTGTACGTGAGCGTGTGTTTGGACGACCGCGTGGCCTGCTGGATATTGTATTCATCTCACTTACTTGCGCCTGTTGCACATTCTGTATGAGAAGTGCCATGTTCTCCTCAAGCCGGCGAAGACGTTCGTCCGTGACGTGTGTAGAGATTGCTGCTACCGGGGGCGATGGCCTCGTGCACCGCAGCCTAACGTTTTCAGCTATTAGATCTGCGATGTCTGCCAGTGTTTCGAGTGGCGTATCTCTCTTGGCCACGACGGCTGCCTGCATGTCGGTAGGTAAACCCCTCGTCCAAATAACACGCAAAACATCCTCGGATATAGCGCTGCCAGCTAGTGACTTAAGGTGCCGCAAGAACTGTGTCGGCGTTCGGTCACCAATCTCCTCTCCTTCTAGGAGACGCTGGGTTTTCACGGTCTGGGATGCGCCAAACCTTTTCACTATCTTTTCTTTAAGCTCTTTGTACTGGTCCGCTGTGACGACTGAGATGCCGGTTATAAGGTCTCTTACTTCACTGAGGGCGTTAGAGTCCATTTTGCTTATGATGTATAAGCATTTTTGTGTTGGGTCTGTCACCATTGACATGCTCAACAAACTCTCCGCGCAATCCATCCATGATTCAGGGTCCGATGTGTTGAACGGTGCCATCTGCAGCCATGGGACATTCTTGACGGGCCCGTTGGCATTGGGATTTTCATTAGCCATTGTAAGAAACTCTGATTACACTCACACAAAAAATACCAGCAAGTCTGTAAATTTCACTGCGCGGCGCGAAACTGAACCCTGATACACCCTAAGCGCACAATAAAAACGTAAGATCACGTCGGGGTCACCACTGTCGGCGCTCTATACACGGGTTGCAGGGTTCGTAGTTTATTTACACAAATAAAAGTTCATGGACTGGCGAGACGGACTATATTGAGAATGATAGTGAGGACGAGCCTTCAAGGCGTCCGACCGGTGCTGAGGTTGCGTACTGACTGCCCCTTGAACCTGGTTGAACCTGGTTTTAATCCTCACGGCGGTCGGCTGCCTTTGGAGGAAACACACTAACAAAAGAATAAAACAATACAATAGAAATATGGTTGGTACAAACAGAATACAACAATGAAAATATAACAATTAACTAGGAAGACATTACAAAGGTTGGTTCTTAATAGGTGCAATAAACCTATAGACTGACAATGGAACAAATGTTACGTCGGCGAAACACTGAAGAGACTAAGTTAAACATTCCGACAATATTGTATTGCACCTTACAAATAACTTAATAACTAGCATCGTAAACCTAATAGGCGCAGATGCGTGAGAAACTAAAATAACTTAATCTACCATGCCTTAAAATTAACACGCGAATATTCACAAAGCACTTACATCTAATTCTGTACAAAGACGTATTTACAATTATGCATTAAAATAATACATATTTACAATTAATCGGTATAAGGCGTATGTGGGACGCAGTCGCCACAGTAGGTATTGAAGAATATGACAATTTTAATTGCTAGGAATAATAGGTAATTTTAGACTTTAAAATTTTATATTTTTACATATTTGTTTATTCTTTATTTAATACTATTTCTGACATACTACCACTCTATTGTAATTTTAATTAGTGACAAATTTCCCATTATTGCAATTTTTATTTGTTTTATTAAGATGTTTGTTAAAGTATTGCATGAATGTAAATCATTATATTGTTATGTTTAAATTTTATGTAACTAACTTATAATTTCCGACACAAATATTTTGTTATTAATGAAATAAATGACTTATGACTAAATGTTAATTATATTAATTTCCTTAATTTTTATCAATTAATAAATACTTATTTAATAAAACTTGATAATTATCAATTAATAACGTCTACTGCTGCACATGGGACTCCTACAATGATTCCCAGGTCGACTGGTAACTTTGTTTAGAGGAAACCAGCAAGGACTCGGAGGGTGCGCGGTAAAATTTCAATTGTGTCGTACCATACGTTAGTATAAAGATTCATAATCATATAGGTAGGAAGGTAGTTTATTTTTTAGCATTAATAATAAATAATAATAAATATAAAATAAGAAATAAATATTTTACAACAATCACACCAATTCTCTAGTCCCAAATTAAGCTACGAGGCTTGTGTTATGGGTACTAGACAACGGATAAACATACTTAAATACTTTTTTTGTAAATAAATACATATTATACATGGAAAAAATCAATCAGCTGATAACGTCCATTGCTGCACAGGGGCCTCCTCCAAAGATTCCCAGCGGTCTACTGCAATCAGTTTGATCCTGAGAGTTGTATTAGGTTGTAAGTCAACCTTGCAGGTGAAAATCCTACTCTGCACTTTTTTAACCCAGAACGAAAAAGAGCGGTGTTATAAGATTAATCCCTGTTCTATTTGTGTGTTATGTGTGTTTGGATCGGATCAATTAATTTTAAAACGGTTTTTTTTACTTAAGGTAAAATACTGATAGACAGGCAAAGATAATGTTATCTTTGCTTAAGGTAAGAGCAATCAGAAATGGTCCAAAGATAGTCAATTTATGATACTGAAATCCTCAACTTCACAAGAACCTAATCCGCTCTTTAAAGAATCGCACTAATTCACTAATACCAAAATAATAAAGTAAAAACAGATATCCTAAACCTATGAAAAAACCTGAATTTGTCCCAGTCCATTTTAAACTTTGTTATGTTCAAAGTAAAGATAAAAGTTGTGTGATAAAATTTGTCATTTCGAGGTAGCTTTTTGTGCTGTTACACCCATATTCATTTCTATATCCCCCTTCCTATCAATTTATCTTGCTTTCATTTAAATTTCAAATCTGTCCTTTCAAATTTGCTTGTAATGGCTTCACGATTGGTGCTGCGAGTTGGATTTTATCTTTATTGGTGGTATCTGAGTCACTTCAAAGGGTTTCGATGTGAATAAATGTTTTATGTTATAATTGGAAGGAGGTATCAAAGTCGGTACATCTTATTTACTTTGTACCTAATAATAGGGTAGTTGACACCACCAATCGTTGACGTACTTTTATCAACTGTCAAAATGCTTTTCACCATAGAGTTTGGATCGGAATAACACACTTTGACGTCATCGCGTGCAATGCCGACTGAGTGACTATGTATCGATTTAATTTCAATTAAAAATAAAATTTTATGAACTGCAGAAACATATTAATGAGAATCTAAAATTATAAATTATTTTATAGAAAAACAATTTTTGAATATTTCTTTCATAGTGGAAACATGCCTATTTTATTAAATATGTCATATTTTATTTATCCGAAGGTCAATTCAAGCGTTCTATCTTTAGTATGCTAAACCCTCTTTAGTGACCTAATCTTAGCCGACTTCTGAATAATTATTTGTTTTTCCTTGTTATTGACAATTCATATTAATCTTACTACTTTATTTTTGGTAAGAACGTTGTTGATCACTCATTATTTTATTGAGCACGTATTTAATTTATATGAGCATATTTATACGAGTAGTAGTTCCACACATTTTACTGCACCTTACCAATTTTTTTGCTGTTGTCCGCATAGCGTCCGATCAGTTATTTTTAATTCGTATTTGTCAACATGTGGACAGTGTGTTGACTACATATTTATTAATAATATACATAAGCCTAAATTATTGTGCTACGATATAGTATGTAGTTGTTTGCTATCCCAAATAAAAAGAAAAAAAATTGCTGGAATCCTTATTGGACCCTTCATGTTTAAAAATCTTTATAAATTGTAGCCTGTGTGTTATTCTGATGTATAAGAGTTATTTTGGTAAAATTTAATTAAAACCCATTCTGTAGTTTTAACATAAAAGGAAACAAACATCCGTATGGATGTATATCCAACTTTTGCGTTTATTATATTAGTAGAATCATTGAAAAAACATTTCAAACAAACAAAACTAAAAATTATCATGAAAAAAGCGTATTTTAACCAGTAACAGGTCACTATTTTTTTTAAAATATTTTTTAACTCAAAGTTTTTGCAGTAAAGCAGAACAAGTTTAAATCAAAAAGTTTACAACAAAATACTTAAAATCAGGCGATCACATTTTTGGGCTGCAATGCGTAAAACTTACAAGGAAATATTTAACAAATTATCAAACTTTAGCGTTACTCTCTCAGGGTTTCTAACTCGAAAAACTTACGTAAAATGTAAAATTTACCGTTTAAAAATTGCTGAAAGAACCGCAGAAAGCCGTAACATTTAATAACGAGTTTCTTTAAAACGAGTTCTCTACGTGGGCACAGGGTGAATAGAACAGTCAGAAAAAAACCATAAAAAAACGAGAACGTACTGGCAAGTCGACATGAGAATCTGCGCATCTGAAAATGTCACATTTAATTTCTATCGTCATAAAGAAATAGATTCTCTATTAGATATATACTTTACTCTGAAAAATTAAATAAATTTCAAGCTCTGGCCTTTAATAAATAAATTACCCTTAATTTGATTTAGTTCTTTTCGCACTCCCATTCTTTATGTCTTTGTCCAATTAAAAGTATGCCTATATTGTACAAAAAATTCTACATTTTTTTTTGTACTTCTAAAATAAAACCTGTCACAGTTAAAAGAAGCAACTTTTTTTAAATATTTGTAAATGTTCGATTTTATGGGCATGTTGTTGTACTTGAACTGTGGTGTAACCAAGTTAACCCGTCGTCGCCGTAACTTAACCCCAACTTTTTGTGCTTAATCTTCGAGGGTCTGGGGGCAAATTAATCCTGCAAACTGATACTTAGGGGCTTCGGAAAACCTAGTATGCACATTGTCTTATTATTATTTTTAATATAGTGTATACATATCACTTCTCAACTTCACAACTATTTATTATTCTGTGGTTATCGTAGTTGATGTCACAATAACTACATCTTATGTATAACTCTCACCTAGTGTTATCTTATTGTGATATTGTTTGATGACCGAAATAAATGAAAAAAAAATAGCTGGACGACTGGACGCAATTTTACCAGCCATAGCTAAGAAACACCGTGATTAAATTAGCATTTGAATAAAAATTAACTGCACTGAAATCAGTCATCCGTTTGGGAGCTATTATGCCACAAATAGACACGCACAAACAAAATGGGATGTAATTTATAACACCCTTCCTTTTCATCGGGGGTTGGAAAGAAAAAGTAATGAATGCGACTTTAAGGTAACTTTTTAAACCGTTTTTGCAGAACGTTAATAAGCTGCCTAGAATTGGAACTATCCTAAGCTTTTAGAGATTAGTTGACTAACATTGAACTAGCTAGATATTTTTACAACATAACATAGCATTTGAAGACTTTTTATTCGATTATAATGGAACTTAGATTGTAAAAGACTATAATAATGTTAGGAATGCGTGTAATTTGAAATGAAATTATTTTTTAGGAGTTTTTTTAGCGATTTATTTACATTTTATTTTAACCTGACGTTTTGCACCCTTTCAGGATCCGTGGTCACCAGTAGGTAGTTATAAAATGTAAATACATCGCCAAATGATCGCTAAACATTGTATAATTTCAACGTCTTATGTACGCGTAACTAGAAGCCAGCAATATGCGTGTAAATTTACCTTTCCTTGTTTAATAGTTTAAACAAGGTAAGGTAATTTACGCGCCTTAAGTAGGTACCTATAGTTGAGCAATTGAACGATAAGCAGTTTAATTGCCTTTACGATTTGCTTTTTGTCTTGAAGATAATTAATGGGTAATTAAGATACTATCGGGAAACAGCAACGCAACCAATTTCAGGAGTCTGCAATTCTGCTTAATATTCAATTTCCGTGACTGTTCTTAAAATAGAAAAAGGATTTACCTAGAAATAGCATGATCGCTGATTTGTACGACAGCCGGCGTATCCCAACTCAAACATGTACGTTCAGTTACAACTAGAACCCTTGAGTTTTGAGTACTTAATCGTAGCGTAGTTGCAAAAGACCTTTAACATAAACCAAGTAGACAATGCAAACTTAATCTAATTACTAGTACGCTAAGAATCAAAACAAGTATTTATACATTTTTTTGACAAATATATCATTTCCACCTACCGCCAAAAACTGTCAATATTTCTATACTTTGCTGTCACTTTCCTAACGCACACACGCTTATCGAGTGCGTATGGAGAGCGCAATTAGTTATACTCGCGCCTTCTATTCTTACGCAGTAAGTAGTTTCCTTGTTCTGTGGGTACTTAAGTACCTATGCATAAAATGTGGAACCTAGATAAACCAAGACGCTAGGCGTTTCACATAATATTGCACCTACCGAAAAATCTAAAACTCGCTCTGGAGTGAATTAGGTGGTAAAATTCAGACTGCAAGTACATCAGTCTGGAGTCGCAACGCGACAAATTTTTAAGCTAGAAATATATATTTTCACTAGAGTGTTGGCCCCTACTACGATCTTTATTATTTTACGAAAAATGAATGAATTGAGAAATTGAGAAATGAATGAATGAATTAAGAACATTTTATTGTAGACTAGCGGACCTGGCATATGTTGTCCGTCCGCTTTTTTTCACATTTCTCACCGTTCAAACCTTCCCTGCACTTTCACGAATATATCGAGACTAAAATTAGCAAAATCGGTTCAGCCGTTCTCGAGTTGTAGCGAGCCTAAAAAAACAGCAATTCATTTTGTATATATAAGACTAGCGGACCCGCAGACGTTGTCAAGTCCGTTGCTTTTTTTAATTTTCTTACCGTTTAAACCATCCCTGGACTTTTACGAATATCTCGAGCCTAAAATTAGTCAAATCGGGTTAGCCGCTCTCAAGTTTTAGTGAGTCTAACGAACAGCAATTCATTTTTATTTATAAAGGATTGAAGATATCAGATTGTAGATTCGAGTTCAAGAATACTATCTGCTTTAATTCAAAAGAGAAGATTCTGCTCAACCTTTAGACCGATGTTTCGGGCAGGATATAAAGGTAGCATTAGCTTTGCACACACAACTTGCCGTGAAAAACCACAAGAAACACAATCTGCCCTTTCCTTCCTCAAACACTACCCTCGCCAACCTCTATCATCTTGCAAGAATAAACTTGGTGTCTAAATTTTAACAAAAATCATAATTTTATAGTCAGTCTTGGTTAAGCATTATTTTTAACGTGGGATGTATTATATTGAGACTTTTTAATAACATATTTATGCAACTACCATTCTATGTCTATGAAATCTACACAAGATTGGCAAAAATTTCGTACTCATTTATTAATAAACTTACGGATAAACTCGACTTTTACGTTTAGCCATCTTCACGCATTTTTTTTAATTCGAGCAAAAAAGACAGCTGTTGAATTAACTGTTGTTATATTCCATCGCGTTTATGAATAAGGCCGGAAGTGTTTAGTTAGTTTATTTTCAGTACTAATACATTGTCTTCGGTCATGTCGGTCAATCCAACTGTCCCTCACCGAATTATAAATAAATAAATAAATATTTCACAACAATCACACCAATTCTCTCGTCCCAAATTAAGCTACGAGGCTTGTGTTATGGGTACTAGACAACGGATAAACATACTTAAATACTTTTTTTTTTGTAATTTAATACATATTATACATAGAAAACACCTAGACCAGTACAACACACACATGATCATGCACACGTATGCTTGTACTGTGCGGGGATCGAACCCGCGACCCTTGGTTTTAGAAGTCCGACCTGTGGACAACTGCACCAAGCGGTCGAATTATGAGTGAGTAAAAGAACGGAAATCGCTCCTGTATATTGCGCACACACTTGTGCACTATAATATCTAGTGCGTTTTTGTCTAATCTCTATGAGATAGAATATTTTTATAATTTTCACAAGATCCAATGGTAGGGGCCATCACAGGCTGACTGGAGGTAAGGATGTCGCCAAGCCAAACGTATTGAGCTGACTACCCCCGCTAATGGTCCGGGAAAATTGCAGAAAATCCACATTTCTAGCAGCTGAATGCTGATACTGGGATATCTAAATAAATTCCGGGAATTTGAATTAATTTATTATAACCTGCATGAGGTTCTTGTGACGCAGTGGTTGCAGCGCTTTGGTAGTGATACTGAAAGTTAAGCAACCTAAGGCGCGGTCATGTTTGGGATGGTATGTTGTTATGTGCGGTCATGTTTAACTTTTTTTTAAATCTTGTTCTTTTATTATTAAAATGTAAATTCTCATATACCTGTATATACTTACATATATACATATACCTATGTACATATAATTTCAATTATATAATATTGTCCTACTATTATTATTATGCTAAATACTATTGTTAAAATGTAAATACTTCATATACCTGAAAAGGTAAAACATAGAGTTCGCATTTAAACAACCCACAACCTCTGTATGTACCTATGTTTATGAAGGAATAAATGATTATGATTATTATTATTATGGGTGACCATTCAGACCATTTAAGTGACGTCTATTAACAAGCATCTCTGTGCTTCGGAAGGCACTTTAAGCTGTTGGTCCCGTTTAATATCGATACATATTAGTCATTAAGGCTAGTCAGAGGCCTTCGGGTGGCTGAATAACATCTGACAGTAAGGTTGGTTATTTTCTTACAATTACCCCTCCACCGCACCGCCCTGAGCCCGCGTGGTGGAGTATGGCTCGTACCACTTCATAGTTGAGGTAAGTCCTGTGCCCAGCAGTAGTGGGACGTATATAGGCTGATGATGATGATACTGCTGCGCAAAATAAGACGCATTTCTGTTAATCTTCGTTCCCAATTAAGTTCCTCTTCATCAAGTGTATTACATAGTAGATGCGTTTTTTATCTTATACATTAACTTAAAATGATGTAGTTAATACCATGTTTTTTGACGAGATTTGAGACATTACATGGGTCATATGAAACATGATTGAAAGACATATGTACTACAAATACAATATTTTTTCAAACACGGGAATTACCTAAGGGTAAATTTAATTGTCCAAGGTAGGTAAACAAATTGAAGAGCTCAAGTGGTATTGTAAGAGTTTTTTTATATCATGTCTAGTAAATTATTCTAGAATGGATGGAAGATTGGCATCTTACTACTCAGAGAAAGAGAGCATGGTATAAAGAAAAAAGAGGCTCTAGAGGTATAAAGAAAAACCCCTGGTTCGCTAGAAGCAGCACTTTTCTTATGAGAAAATTTTATACGCAAATATGTCGTTTAAGATTTGGGAATTGTAGATTTAGAGCTCATTTGCATGGCATGGTCATGATTGATTCGCCTACCTGCCTCCAATGTACTACTAATAATGACCAAACTTTGCAACACATATATTTTATTGTCCAGCTTTCAAAATTCAGCGTATTTTACTGATTGATCATCTCCTGCATACAGACAGTCCCGCCATCACTGCAAGATCTATTGAAATCCCCTCAGACTTACAAACCTATTTTCGACTTCATTACTTCAACTGTTGGAGATCTATGAAAACTGAAACAAGGAAGAGCTGGCCTTACATACAAAGAGATTTTAAAATGAAGATTAGGCTTTATGGCTCTGACCGTTGCTTTTCACTTTGGGAAGAATGTAACTACTATTATTACTGTATTGAACAAAATAATCAATTTTGTTCAACAGTTAGAGGCCGAGTTTAAAAGCAAAACATTAAGAGAATAATTTTGTAGAATACAAACACCAAACCAAGCTATGTTTCTCCGTCCAATTCGTGACAAAGCGACGCCCATTACCAGATTCGGATTCGCGGATTCCTTTTTCAAAATCAGCCGCCATTATTCATATTTAAACACCCATTTCCGTGACGGCTATTTAGTATAAAGCGAAAATAAGTGAAAGCGGAGTGCGAGTGCAATTTGTTGAAGACAACGAACGGTGCAAACGACGGGAATTGCAAAGAAGGAGACCTGGATTTTGGGATAAAGAATACGCCAAGTTGGTGCGCAGAAGGCAAACAAAAACTAAAAAAGAGATATCAGTTGATGCAAAATTCTTACAGCATTTTTAGAGAACATTGTGGCTGCAGGGAGGTAAGTAAACCGACTTTACTTTTACGGAAGTAAAATATTACAACATTAGGATTATGTTTCATTTCCCGATCTAAAATTTGGCTCAAAATCTGAGTATCTATTTTCATTTTACTTTAAAGTTAAGATTCATAAGTATTTGAAATACGATTCAATTATTTTATATAATATATTATATTATATAAATATTTATTTATGTAGACATACACTGAAAAAATTCTTTTCGACTCCGGTTTTCGGGGAGGAATCGACTCCTGACCATTGGAAGTCCGGTCCAATGCTCTAACCACTGAGCTACCGAGAACCTTAATGGAGTCGATGAATTTTGTAAGTGCTTTTTAACGCTTTACTCTAGCGTATGTCAATTATTTTACTAAACGAGATATGATAAGACCAATAATTTGTCATTTTGGACCATTACTACATGCAAACGTAGCATTTCGTTAAAATTATTTTTAGATCCTTTTAACCGTTCTAAAAAGAATACTCCAAAAAGGTTCCGGTCTGTAACCAAGGGACGGGATGTAATATTCCGGTGTTAATTTCTTCCTGTTGACAAATTAACACTTTTTAAATACATTATTCCTGTGATAATTCAACCTTTCGTGGTACTTTTATCTTTTATGGAGGGTTACGTAGTGTGAATTAAGTTATCAATAATAATTTAGCTTATTCCTGTTTATGGATAACCTTCGAATGTAATAAATTAAACATAATATATATTTAATCATATTAATGTTGTAATGTTGTCTCTTTATTTATTATATATTGTTCTACATCATACATATTGATGCATGCTGTTTAACAAATATACAAATTGTTGCATATTAAAATCAGTAAGTATGATACTTTTAATAAGTTTGTTATAAGTTTGACACCTGTGTGTGTCAGTCTGTGGCTTTGTAGCTGGATGGATTACAAAGCGATTTTGACGTGACAACGTCTTATAAATTGGTTTGCCGGGTGACACTTCAAGAAACTGCGTTACGCTCCGCTCACGTTATGCGCTCACAATGAGAGCGAGTGAGAGGCACGCGTCCCTTCGACTCGGGCATGGTTAGCCCGCCTAAGAGCGAGTGAGACAGACATAAAAAGTGAAAGGCACGCGTCCCTTCCACTCGAGCACAGTTAGCCCGCCTAAGAGCGAGAGAGACAGAGCGAGAGAGAGAGTGAGAGAGATAGGCATACACACCGGTTCATGTTATACGAATGAATATTCACATTGAAATTATTTTACCACTCAAAGTCGTTGTCACGTAAAACTTTCGCCCGTATACCGACTTTACAGGCAACCAATTTTTTTTATTCGAAACTAGTCGCCTCCCGCGACTTCATCCGCGTGGAATCCCTTTGTTTTAGAAATCGCGGTCGAACAGGATAAAAAGTAAGTTCTAAGCTACCTCTCCACCAATTTTCAGTCAAATCGGTTCATCCGTTCTTGAGTTATAAATAGTGTAACTAACACCACTTTATTTTATATTTATAGATAGATATTTGATCACGGTGGTTTTTAGCTATAAATAGTCAAAATCCGTCCAGCCTTTAAACCTCATCAGCTGTCCTGGCAGTGGTTTTTAACTGGTAAGTTAGATTCTTTTGAACCCTGCAATATAACCTAATGCGTTTAAAATCTGACCGTATGCGAGTTTTTTTCCAAGTGTATAAATTGGCGCTCCGATGAAACTTAACTTATTCTTTGCCCAAAAGCAATGTTTCGCACCTCTGTGCAACAGACGTCCAACTTGCCTTTGTGCAGCTACAAACAAATGAGCTTGTTTGTCTCCTTTAAAGCGAGGCTTTGGCTTTTAGTAATCTGCAAACTTTTAGTTTTGCGTTTGACTGATTTTTTTAGGACCCCGATGAAAAAGAGGAGTGTCATAATAAAACGTTTTAATTGTGTATGTGATTTTGTGTGGCTCGGAAACAGACATAGGAATAAGACTAATAACACCAATTTTTTTTCGTCGGAGGTTAATAAAATATAAATCCGTATTCCGAAAGCTTTCTTGCTTTTTAGTATCACGACAAGGGCCAATCGATCTCATTTCGTCATACCTGTGTAAACGAAGCATTTTGGTAAGGTCAGCAAAAATGATTACTCCTTTGAATAAAAAAAAAAATTTAAAAAACTGTTTACTTTTAACAGATTAAAGTCCTTTGGTAGACTGAGTTGTAAATGCAGATGATGCAATAAAACGTAGAAATGATTTGAGTTCATAATATTATCTAACTACCAAAGTACTTTACCAGTATTGTGAACTAGTAGTATTATGAACTAAAACTTCAGGTATCTCTGATAATAATTTCAATGCGAATGTATGTCATTATCATATCATTAGGCTATTCACGTACCAGGGCATATGCATCACGTCAACTATGAGGTGGCCATACTCCAACACGCGGGCGAATGTATGTGAAGTTTCTCAAGTAATTGGGTATTAGGATTTGTGCAATAAGAAAGCTGAAAAAGAGAATTATTTTGCTTGAAATTTTCACTAAATGACGCCAGCGCAGGAACCCAAATACATCCAACCGTAACCATTCAATAAATAAAACTGGAAGTCGCAGGACTTACAATACAACTCACAACGTGACACAGAAGATGCACCTGGAAACACAACACCGACACCAACAAAACACTCGACGCGCTTTGCCACTAAACGTGGCATCTTAAGGAGATGTTGTCTCTTCGACAGACTACGAGTGACTAATTGTATAAGTCATCATTTTGTACAATAATGTTATCAAACTTTTGGAACCTGCGTAAAATAAAGCCTTCTTTTCATTATTAAAGCTCTATTATGTATACCAATCTAAGGTAACCAAGACTGAAACTTTTCATGATTCTAACTTTCGCTAGACAAAAAATATTGAACGTCTAAAACCACTGTTTTTGCTGACTATACACAGGTGAGAGTCGTTTTAATATGCTAATGTTACAAAATAAATTCGGCATGGGTGCTTCATAGGAAAATGAGGTATAAATTCGATTTCTGAGGCTGAGGGCTGAGAGGGCACATCTTATTACTGTAATGTACTTTTGTATACGGATTTCTGTGAAAGTTTCATAAGGCTTCGTTATGTGTATGAAATGCGTAAGGATATTTTTGTGCGTAATATCTTCAATGGAATAGATGGTTTTAATTTTTACCCTTTTTTGTTGTTATTATTATATTATTATATAAAATTATAAAGAGGAAAGGTTTGATTTTTGGTTTGTTTGTTTGTTTGTATGAATTGAATAGGCTCCGAAACTACTTGGCAGATTTGAAAAATTCTTTCACTGTTGGAAAGCTACATCATTCCTGAGTGACATAGGCTATATTTCATTTTCAAAAAAAATAGGCATCCTTACTAAAATTACGATAACGTAATCCAAGGTGTGAAAAAAATATCAAAAAACTACCTTACATCGCGTGCGCTGCGAAAACTATTGATGATAGAACAAAATGATACACTACATTTTTTTAGAACACACCATTATCTACAAAAAATCAGCGGCAGCATATCTCTAACTATTACAGTCATGTCACAATAAGCGTTTTTTTATTGAAAAAAAAATTAAAATACCACCGCTACAAAAAGCTCTTTATTTGTACCTTGGTATTAACCCTTATCAAAATAAATGACGTATTATTTAAGACTGCTTCAATATCTTTATATTACTTTTTGAATTATTCGATTCTGACAATCCATTCAAAAGATATCACGAGTTAAAAAAAAATTAAAAAATAAACTGTATTCGGCTAGCTATGCGTTGTAGGCGTCACTCGGGCAGGGGTACGGGAGGGGGGTTAATATCACGAAATAAACTTGCCGCGCGGCTCACTCGCGCGGTCGGCTCCCTACGTGATGGACGTGTGCGGAATTTACGCTTAAAATATTGTTCACTTAGTTATTAACCTAATAAATTACTTGAATATTTTTCATGATTTTCAATTTAATTTTAATAAATAGTAGGTAGTTGTGTACGTTGTAATATAGTAGCATATATAGCTTACAGTTATGCTAATTTAGTTCAAAGGCATTTTTTCTTTTGTCATTTTGAAATGCCTAAAAGATCAAGATCTCAACTTTCTAGAAATAGTTCCCAGGGCATCAAAAATACGTCGAAATGAAGAATCTTCATCAGAAACTGAAAATCGTCTTTCAATTCATAGACAATATGTGGCACAATCGCGTGCTAGAGAGTCGAGTACCGAGCGTTCGCAACGGCTCGCTGAACAAAATATGAGAACCGCTCAAATACGCGCGCGAGAATCCAGTTTGCAGCGTTCTCAACGGCTCGCTGAACAAAATGTGAGGACTTCTCGAGTCCGCGCGCGAGAGTCCAGTCTTGAGCGTTCAGAGCGACTAGCTGATTAAAATTTGAGAACCTCTCAGGTACGCGCGCGAGAGTCCAGTCTTGAGCGTTCGCAGCGCCTTGGGCGAATTCCCGATCCATGAGCGGCATCCTACAGTTTTGCAGTTAGCTGTCCACTTAGAAAATGGCCAAAGGGTGTATTTTACCACAGAAACGGCTGTACAAGTGGCCCAAAATCCACGTAAAACAACATTGCTGGCTTTTTTTGAGCTCTGTAATGAAGATGAATTCGCAAAAACACTTCTTTACCACGAAGTCCCGCAATACTACACATGGGCCAATAATAAGTTCACCAGAAGGAAGCGTGGTGAGAATGTAGTTGGCTATCCAGGCATAAAAAAAGATTCCGCTTTAGGTAGAGTCTACGGTGTCCATCCTTCTCAATCCGAGTGTTTCTATCTTAGGATGTTGCTGCACCACGTACGCGGTCCAACTTCATTCCAGTACATGAAAACCGTTGACGGAGTTCTGAAAGAAACGTATCAAGCTGCTTGCCGTGCTAGAGGTTTGCTAGAAAACGATGACCATTGGGAAAATACTCTCAGAGAAGCTTCGCTTTCTCAATGTCCATTACAATTGAGAGAATTGTTTGTCGTCATACTTTTATTTTGTCAGCCATCGGAACCATTAAAATTATGGAACATTTTCAAACACGATTTATGTGAAGATATTAGACACAGAATCAGACAGCAAAATCAAGACATCACCTTACCATACAATGAGGACATTTATAACGAAGGTTTGATACAAATAGAAAATAAACTGTTGCAATTAAATGACAAAAGCCTAAGTGATTTCGGATTACCATCATCAGTTCTTACAGAAAGCAATGCAGCAGAGACTATGACTCATCGCTATGATACAAATAATTTGACCGCTTTTGTCAATGAAAACCTGCCAAAGTTAGTCCCAGATCAAAGACATGCTTTTGAAACTATAGTCGATAGCGTCATTCATGACAAAAGAAAAGTTTTCTTTTTGGATGCACCTGGTGGAACGGGAAAGACGTTTCTTGCAAATTTGATACTTGCTAAGATAAGACAATCAGGGAAGATAGCAATAGCAGTTGCTTCCTCAGGAATTGCTGCAACTCTCTTGAAGGATGGCAAAACTGCTCATTCTACTTTTAAACTTCCACTATCCGTCAATCTTGAACAACAATCTACATGTTCCATCCGCAAAAATGGACCTATTGGTAAATTACTACAAGACGCCTCATTGATTATGTGGGACGAATGCACGATGAGCCATAGAGCACATATAGAGGCCGTGAACAGAACCTTACAGGATCTAAGGAACTCCTCTGCAGTCATGGGCGGGATTACTTTTGTATTTGCTGGAGATTTTCGACAGACTCTCCCCGTTATTAACAGAGGCACGCGAGCAGATATCATCAAGGCATGCTTGAAATCGTCTCCCTTATGGACTACGATTGAAACATTAAAATTAAGGACAAATATGAGAGCTCATCTTCATGGAATCACTGATAGCGATTTCCCACAGCAACTACTAAAACTTGGGGAAGGAATTTTTCCAACTCCAAATTTAAGCGGTCATTGTGACATTCTTCTGGATGAGTCTCTAGGCCAAATACTCCATAATTTGGAAAATTTAATAGATTCTGTATACCCTGATATCGAGAATTTGCACGAAAGAGACTTCCATTGGCTGTGTTCTCGGGCTATAGTATCACCTAAGAATGATACTGTCAATGAAATAAACAATCTGATTGTTCAAAAAGTCCCCGGCCAAACAAAAACATACAAATCGATCGACACTGTAACGAATATTGAATATGCAGTCCATTATCCACAGGAATTTTTAAATTCGTTGAACCCTTCTGGACTGCCACCCCATGAATTGACGTTAAAAATCGGAATCCCAATCATGCTTTTAAGAAATTTAAACCCTCCGAGCATGTGTAATGGGACGAGGCTGCTTATTAAGGAGTTAAAGGACAATTTAATAGTAGCAACTATTATCACTGGCCCAGCAGGTGGTCAACTAGCTCATATACCGAGGATACCGATGATCCCAACTGATCTGCCAATCCCATTTAAACGGCTTCAATTTCCGGTAAAAACATCTTTCGCATTTAACAATTAACAAGTCCCAAGGCCAAACCTTCGAATTAGTAGGGATTGATCTGCGAAAGAAATGTTTTACTCATGGTCAACTGTATGTTGGTCTATCGCGAGTCGGAGCCCCTGAAAATCAATTTATTTTGCTGCCACAAAATAAAACAACATCAAATATTGTTTACAGAGAAGCTCTAACAAAATAGATGTATTTTCTTTTAGGGTTATGACCTCAATAATTGAAAAAAAAAAACAAAAAATTAAAAAAAAATATCAAAAAAAAGAAAAAAAAACCAAAAATATACAAAAAAAACACATAAATACAAAAAAATCATTAAATAATATCTGAATTTAATTATTCTTATTATCTCTTTTTTAGGAGCTCGACGCAAAAAGGGATGAATATGTGTCATATTATTATTATTATTATGAATGTGTTAAAATTAACAAATCTAAATGTAATGTTTAATGCCCGTGCGAAGCCGGGACGGGCCGCTAGTTTCTAATAAAAATAATCTACGAGTATTGAACAAACAAGAAAAATAATATTAATAAAAAACTATTTATCCATTTAGCTTCGCAATATAAGTAATTTGATTAGTTTTAAAAAACTGCTGAACACCAATTAAGCATTGATAAATTATTATAAGCTATGTATATAACTTATAAATTTTGGGGCCTAATTGGTTTACTATTTTTTTAGTGTGTGGTATTTAAATTCTAGTGTTTTTACCTATTTTGTTTATGCAAGATTTTTGCAGAATAATGCCGAAATCCTTTAAAAAGAAACAATGAAATGTTGAGATTATTTTGTATATTATTGGAACAGAACTAGCGGCTGCCCGCGACGTCCTCCGCGTTCAAGTTCGAATAAATGTTTTGAGAGTGAATAATAGTTTTGGCCCAGTCTACTCGAGAAGGTCTTTTAAAACAGGTAAGAGTAATAATAATAAATCAACTATTTCATGTATCCACTCATACAAACATACACAAATACAAAGAGATACACAGATACAAAAACACCGTCAAAGTCATAAATTCATAAGTCATTTAATAGGTGGTTATTAAGATTAGAATTCAATGTAAATGAAATAGACACACACACACACACACACACACACACACACACACACACACACACACACACACACACATACACACACGTAAATTTTATTAATCTCACTTGTTTAATGTTGTAATACAAATTAAATATTGCATGTAAAAACTTATACCACTAAGAGAGAGCGGGACCTCCTGACACAAGCATTTATATGTTTAAAAGGTTGTTCCCAACCACTATGCATTGTACGTTTCTTAACATGTATTGAAATAAACTTTTTTCTTTTTTTTTCCATTTTCATTTTACAGACAACCATTTTGGAACTTTAAAACGGTACCTCAATCGTATTTTAAGGCCCTATCACCGCGACACAGGCTAATGGTAAAGGCATAGTCTTACACAAATAATATACATATATATATTGTCTTTCTGTGCGTATTAAAAAAAAATAAGTCCCAACAGACTTTTAATGTAACTTTCAATAAGATTTTCCTATCTATTTTCTAACATGCTTTTCAGGTTAACTAGAAATTGGTCTGAAACAAGACAAGCTCTCAGCCGGAGTGCGCTTAGCTTAAACTTAAGTTTCGCTTTGACATAATTTAGTACGCGAAGTTTATTTTGAGCTCGTTAAGGTCTATATTGTGTGCATGTTGCTGGGTTAACGTCTTTGTCGTGAAGGAGAATGAAGAAATTGGTATTGAACTAGGTTTATTACTAGATAATTGGATCATTTAACGTTTTGAAAAGATCACAATTTGCAATAAACGTGGGTTTTGTATTGGTTTACCATTAAATTTATTTTAAATAAAATAAAAATTAAAACTTTTATTATTCAGACAACAAGATCCAGAGTGTTAGTAACAATAACTTATCTCCTATATTAGTATGGGAGACCGGGGCAAAATGGTATAGCTAAGAACAAATGTCTATGGTATTGAAACACATAAAACTAGAGTCTTTTGAATATACTTGTTTATTTAAACTTTTACCTACTCAACACGTAAGAAGCAAGGTTATGTTGCGCCTTTTTCAAAATACAGACGAGCGTTTTTTACCCGCGCGTTTCGCCCGCCTGTCTGCTCGCTCGACTTGTTGCTGACTCACGCTAGCATAATTTCCGCTCCCACAAGACGTGGAAGCGTTTTGCGATGTAACATGTATGTATGTCGCAGAGAAATGGTATAATCAGTTTTTTTCACCTAGTGAAATTATTAAAAACCGGAATATTGTCAACAGGTATATTTTCTTAAAATTTAATTTCAGGGATATTATAATATAACGGGAACTCTCCAGGGAAATTGTAATAACGCTAGTTTTATAATGATTTTTTTTTACGGTGGAGGGCTTCAAACGACATGATTGGTCACTCAGGTTATTTGAAAAAATTAGACCTTTTGACAATTTCCCGGTTTATTGAAATTTGACATAACCTGATTTTACAGTTTCCCAGCGACATGTATAAATATTGTGTCATTGACGGCTCATATTAAAAATTCGCGCGGCGAAACGCGGGAAAATGCGACGTGGTTAGGAAATTAGGACTGTCTGCAATTTTTTGCTTTTATTTTACTTGGTACGAATCTTCCACTTGGGTGTTATAGTTTAAAAGTTGACTGTTCCACCAAAAGGTCCCAGGTTCGATCCCGACACTGTAGAATAGTTTGTGTGCATGAACATTTTTGTTTGTACTGGTCTGTGTATGATATGTATTTATCTAAGTCAATTTGTAATACTACATACTTTTGATTCTGATTTCTATATAGAAAATAAAGTCTTATTTTCTTACCTGAATCAAATTACATCACACACATTAACAATCCATGGTAAGTAGCTTAAGCACTTGCACTTATAGAAATCAGGATCAAAAGTATGTAGTATTACAAATTAACTTAGATAAATACACTTACTTAATTCTACTTAAGTACTACTTAATTCCTGGATACAGCCAACAAAATCTCTTAAATTAAAATCTCTCAGATACGAAATTTTGGACTTGAAGGTCTAAAATCACTTTCTTTAACGAACAGTTTACTTTCTAAGTCTAACGTATTGTATACTGAAATGGAGGAATTAACTAGTGTTTTTTGGATTTATGATCGTTTCATAGGAGTGAACACGCCGAGAATCACGCCGAGAATCGTTGTTACGTTACGCTAACGCCCATAGCATTCAGAATTTCATAGTGTTTTAATGAAAATTAGATACCCCTGAATAAGCTAGAAGAACACCTGGTGAGCTTAAACGTATTTTGACCAGTCATAGCTAACAACCACCGTTATTATTATTATTTTTGACGTGACAACGTCTTATAAATTGGTTTGCCGGGTGACACTTCAAGAAACTGCGTTACGCTCCGCTCACGTTATGCGCTCACAATGAGAGCGAGTGAGAGGCACGCGTCCCTTCGACTCGGGCATGGTTAGCCCGCCTAAGAGCGAGTGAGACAGACATAAAAAGTGAAAGGCACGCGTCCCTTCCACTCGAGCACAGTTAACCCGCCTAAGAGCGAGAGAGACAGAGCGAGAGAGACAGAGCGAGAGAGAGAGAGTGAGAGAGATAGGCATACACACCGGTTCATGTTATACGAATGAATATTCACATTAAAATTATTTTACCACTCAAAGTCGTTGTCACGTAAAACTTTCGCCCGTATACCGACTTTACAGGCAACCAATTTTTTAAATAAAAATCACACTGAAATCGATCTATCCGTTCAGGAGCTACGATGTCACAGACACACAACAACAAACAGAATAGGGGTCCAACTTATAACGCCTCTCTTTATCTTGGTAATAACAGCTTCCACATACAAGATGTCCATTAAACCCTTTTTTTTAAATAAATATTCAACAACAGATCTGACTCCGTGGTAAGTAGCTTAGGCACTTGTGTTACAGATATCAGAATCACAAATAAACTTTATTTAATACATATGTGTTATATGAACAGTACAAAAATACATAATCATAGCACACAAATGATTGTAAAGTGCGGGGATCGAACCCGCGACCTCTTGGTTAATAGTTAACTTCTTGACCATAACACCAAATTGGTCGAAATTAAACTCTACAATCGATACTCGATCTCACTCCAGACTAGACACACCGTCACTATTTAAACCACCCATTCCATTTCTACCCAAGGTGTATCCATTCGTGCACGCGAGAACCCGGGCGGTGCGCTAGTATTTTATGTTAATAAACCCGCCCATATATTATGCAGCGAGCAGCATGATCACCTTAACCCTATCCAGTTGGCGATTTAGCGAATCGAAGTCGGTGCTTTTTGGCGTAAGGATGCCTTCACAACGAGAATTTAATGATTGGAATGAACAATTTTAGTTTTACGCCTTTCCTACCCTTACCGTTAATTTTATGCCATTTTTTGTGACGTACTTAAGGCGACGTCTGAAACTTTCGAATCTTCGAGATTTTTACGGTTCAGACACGTCGCAGTTTTAACCTAAACATTTTTTTTGTGTTTCAACGAACACGCCAATCACCTTTTTAAGGATTAATTGTCTTAGCGTGATTTAAAAAAAATAAAAAAAATATTTTGTTAAAACTTATTTTGTTAAAAACTTTTATTGAAAAATATTTTGCAGTAAATTAAACAAATAAAATAAATTGTGCCAACCACAACAATTACTTAAGTAGGTACATTTATATATAAAGAACCATGACTCCGATATAAATGCTCGTGCACATCACACAAACATTTACCCCTAGCAGGATTCGAACCCACAACAACCGGTTTCGTAGTTCGTACACCGACCCAGACCACTAGGTGAAAGCTGAAACTAATTAATCTTCAATTACTTGGACGTTCCGAATTCAACTAATAATAATAATAGTCCTCCTGGCCGATTTTGACCACGGCGGCCAATCTCAACAGAGATCAGCCAACTACGCAGGAGATTTATAGTTCACAATTGTGAGCGCAATACACAGGTGCACTTACTGTTCCATCACTCTCAAAGTTCGGTTAGCCGGCGCGCTGCAGTGTCACCTGCGGTCCGTCCCGGAATGCCACCTTAATAGTCCTCCAAGCCGATTTCTAACAAGGCAGCTAATCTCAACAGAGATCAGCCAACTACGCAGGAGATATTATAGTGCACTAGTATGAGCGCAATACACAGGTGCACTCACTGTTCCATCACTCTCAAAGTTCGGTGAGACAGCAATCCGACATGACCGAAGAGAGATCAGGCGCTGGACCAACGGCTTAACGTGCTTTCCGAGGCACGGGGGTGTAGCACCGAGAAATTCATGATAGAAAATCTCAGAAACAATTTTTGCTCGACCTGGTATTCGAACCCAGGACCTCTTGGATGTAAGGCAGAAACTTTGCCACTACACCAACGAAGCAGTAATACTAGTGTACGCACACCCTTACATCCGTTTTTTAAATTCAAATCGGATTATACGATATCTAGCTGTTAGACTTTATGAGCGGAGCGAGCGAGCGGTAGGCACATCGGGACGAATTGTCGATCCCGTATAGCTTTTAACGGTTTCCAATCTAATGGAGCTTTTGCGACGAGATTAACGTTATTTTATGTTTTTAATACAAACCGTGGTAGCTGTATTTCATGGTTTTGGCAAAATGACCGTGGAGAATAGCAATCCTACCTTGTTTTTGGGCTTTAAATTTTTTGGTAACCGTATTTACAATCAAATTGAAAAACGCGAGATATGATCAGATTTTACTCGTTTAAAATTTTAAACCTTCATACTAACACTATGTAGAATTAGTTCAATCAAAACTCATTTTTTACTTTCGAATCCAAGTTCTGTTCAACCTTCTTACAGCATCTTGGAATTAAAACGCAATAAAACTCGATACTTTATTGTTTCTGAATTACTTGAGCGTGTCATTTGTCTTAAGTATAGTCATACATACCGAAACCTACATTAATAATAAAAAATGAGTTGAATCGCACAGGTACATGAATAGAAGCTGATTATGCAGCTCTATGCATTGCTAGCATATGGACAGAGCATTGATGCTCGCATGCCACGCATGGATGCGCGCAGGGCAGGCAGAGCGACTAATTCGACTGTTGCTTGCGATGTACTACAAGCAGTACTGGGTGTAGATTGCTTCCGCCATGCTCACCACGTTTTGGGAGCGTTTCTGAGACAGTAGTTTTTTATGACTAAAAACGACCACTTTGGTGTAATGGTCAAGAAGTTGACTACTAACTAAGAGGTCGCGGGTTCGATCCCCGCACTGTACAAACATTTGTGTGCATGAACATGTCTGTTTGTACCGGTCTGAGTGTTATATGTATTTATTTAAGTTTAACACAAGTGCTTAAGCTACTTACCACGGAGTCAGATCAATGTATGTGATGATGTTGTATATTTAAAAAAAAAAAGTACTAAACCGTTTTGGACGAAATTTGGTTCACATGTAGAGTAGACCTTAGAAACAGACATAGAATAGTATTATCTCGGAATATTATAATATTAACGAGGTCTACACGGGTGATGCCGCTGTTGGGAAGCTAGTCGCGGCGATGACGCGTGGGATTAGCTAACTCAATAAAATAGCACAGAGTCTGGACCTATTTTGTTGTAGTCTGAGTGAATTCACCAAGGCTGCTCTATTTGCAGGCGCTTATAAAATAATAAGGTTAAAATCGTAGCATTTACTTTGAAAAATGGTCATTTCGCTATCGCACTGGAAATATCTGTCATAGTAGTTTGTAAGTTTAAGTGAATAAATAATAATAATGAAGTTTTCCATATCACAGACACGAAACTTCCAAAATCTAGCTAAATTATATAACTAACTCTGAATATGGTAGGTAGCTACTAACATACTGTGAATCTGGAGTCCGAAATTGAGAGTTTATTATTAAAATCTATCCAAGAAATTAATTGGGAACTGCAACTTTGTACAAACGAATGACAATTAATTTGATATTTTGGTAAAGGCCATTAAATTTGCACCTACCCTTTTTTCGTAGCTGATAATAGCTAACTATATCGTAACTGTGGGTAAGCCACACTTTTGCGGATGATATCATGAGAGGGTTTCAGGAGTGATCGATCAAACAGCTCTGATAGAGTGCTGCCCATACACTGATTTTATTGATAGAGGTGCGCAACTGATTTGGAGTTAGGAAGCTAAAGGGAAGCGCTTACTGCCAAACGAGTGTTATGGTCGGGGACCAAGGTCCGATAGACATCATCTTGATTTGTCTATCTATATTAATCTGGATCGAAATCTTACATACAGCGGTTCATGTGCGGTACTAGGTCGGTACTAGGCTAACAGCGCCATCTAGCCTATGGTGCCGTATCAGCGCTCGCTGTCGTGCTTGCCAACGTGCGCTTGTGATGCCGAACGGGAGAGGTCGCCACAGGTGTATTGTAAAATTGACATGTTGACAAAATAAGTGTGCAGCGGTTACGACATGACATGTAAAGGTATCGCTCACTTCTAATGATATACAACAGTAACTATATGTTTACAAAGATGTACGATTGCTCATGTAGTCACGAAAGTTGTTGGGTTATAAAACAAGACGCTTTGTTATGGCATGCTGTGTTCTCAGTTCATTAGTTTCAAGAAACACTTCGTGCCAATAACACAGCAATGGAACCGAGAATTCTCTGATATAATGCCTGAACAATTTAGTTCACTGTAGATATTAGTTATGAAAACAATTTCTGAAGCATTTATCTGTTGTATTAAATGTTGAGGCTATTTGATAATTGAAAATACTTGGTTATTGCTCGATAACTGTAACAGCCAAAATTAGATATTAATTTGGCGTAATCAAATAGCCTCATTGCGTGTTATCAATTAAATCCTGTATTTTCACAGTTTGGTGTTTGGTATCGGGGTTGACTTTTTATCGTTGATTAAAATATATTTGGACATACCATAAACCATAAAATATTAATTGTTTCATCAGTTTCGTCTACACAAAGCTTAGATACTATTATCTAAGCTTACTTTGACAGTATCAAATGAAAACAAAAAAGTTTTGTTCAATAAGAATATAATCAAAAATAATATGATTTGCTTTTCAAGTAATTTCACCTTATTTGATATTTAAATAAAGCCTTAAGGCACAGGGCACACCTGTAGCAACAGTATGTTGCCGAAACTCGAGTTGGCGACAGTCAGCGATTAGGTTGCGGTGATGGTTTGACACGTTGTCAGTAGCGAGTGGGCGATCAGTCTGCAGCACGAACGTTGTCGTAACCTATTCGTGTCGTCCAAACGTCAGAAACTGACAGTTTCCCATAGGGTAAATCCGTGATAGATATCCCAGTAGTAGAGATGACCCAATTTTAATTGCATTATTTTCGCAGATAAATTCGATTCCTTTTTTACATATACATATAATAAAAGATTCTCTAACTCTATCCACATTGACACAGTTATATGTCTCGTAGCGACAGCATGCAATGAATTCAAAGATTTTGAAGGAAAGATGCCCATTTTTCCGGTGAGTCATCTATCCCAAACGCAATTTACAATAATAATAATGTCATTTATTTCAATCATCAAAATCATCATTTATATGGTCGGGCATTTATATGAACATCTACACCACGAACACAACGATTTTTACTTTTCATTTTGTAACAAAACTCCCAAGAATAAAATTGTTTCATGAATAAATTGTTTTGATTTTAATTAATGAAGTTATAGAGTGATTTCGAAAAGTAGGGCATCTATTCCAGTTTTACCCTACAAATTGACCAGTAAACGCTACGAACAGTAAATGCTACTTTACCATAGTTGGTTGTGCTCACCCCATTGTATACCGCAGGTTTGCACTGTCAGTAACATTGGTAAGAAATAATTGATATCTGTCACTTCAATCCACTCTATTAATGTTTCATTTAGCCAATTTAAATGTCTCGTTTTATCTCAATCGATGCCATAACGTGTGGTCACCGTGCATTATTGGAGAGTGGAATACACATACGAATTATCAGTGTTTGTATCGAAATATCCGTTAATCGATACTGCAATATTAATTCGCTTCTACTGGAGAGTAGCTTTGCAAAATTAAATTATTCAATTTTTTTTATTGGAAATTAGTAATGCAATGTATACATGTATTTAATTATTTTGGGTTTGACCATTCCATTTGTTTGATTCCATTTTCAAATATGATTAAAATCACAAATTTTATTTAAACTTTTGCCAATCCTAATACTAATGATTTTTGGTTTATACAGGTTATAACTGTTTAAATTATGATAATATATTAGCAATAACTTATAGTACGACTCAATCTTCACAAATTACTTTTTCTCAATAACATACCTGCTCGCATTATATCGTTATAAAGTTTCAATAAAGCAGGTAGTAAGGCAAACGCCTCTAATTAATGCCTATTTATCAACCTAGAACAAAAACTAGGAGCTATACTAATTAGATCAAGACCGCCTAGCTGAGGCGAGGGTAGATCGATATCTTGTTAATGCTAAGGTTAAAACGAACGCTCTGTAACACCCCTAGTAAATCTTTAGTGGCGCTAGTGAGGGGACAATGTCGATGGAGAAATAGATTTTTTAATACGTATTTATTTTATTAGTATTATTGTTGCAGCAACTTGTCGAGCAATTAGAGATTTTTGACATAAAAATAAAGCAATCGCCCGATTCTTTCTTTAAGCATTTTTGAATATTACATTGTAAATAAATTTGCATTGTTTATGCTAAAAATATACTTACCTAATAAAAAGGCAGGCAATTGTCTTTGGTATGGCCCCTACCAAAAGTACCGCAGTGTAAATCTATTTCCATCGTCGAATCGATCAAGATGATTCAAACAGCTTTTGAATTGGATCTACCAAATTCTTGATTCAACAAACTCTGACATAGGCCAGGAAAACAGCTGGTAAGCTTCTATAGCTGGGCGGATTTTGAATAACTATAGCCAAAAAACCGTAGTCATTAAATTATCTTTCGAATAAAAAAAATCGCACTGAAATCGGTTCATCCGTTTGAGAGCATCAATACCATGAAACAAAATAAGGATCAATCTTATAAAACTCCTATTTTCATTCGGGGGTTAATAATCCAAAAAAAAATATCGATAAAAATAATTTATTATATCGACAGCTTTCCCTCCCTATTTCCAATCCGGCCACTCGCTGGCGTTAATGCATTCGGCGACCAAGCTTTAGCGTTCTAATGGAACTGATTGAATTATAATCACTTTCAAAACATTCTACACAACAGTGTTATGTACTGATGTATTTTTGCTGATGTATTTTATTTTTATGCTCGCAGATCTGAAGAGTCATGCGCAGGACAGGGGGAAATGGCGACAGCTCACGAAGGCCCTTTGCACCACGGGGGTGCCATAGGACTCCAACACACACTCACACACACATCTGAAGTAGAGTCGCACTGTCTTTGGTGATTAGAATTTTTTTAATGCTTTTTATAACATATAATGCAACATAAATGCTCGTAAAGTTGTTGTATAAACACGAATAAAGTAATATGCACGGTTTTTTAAGATGATAAAAATTAACGACTGTATGGTTCTAATGATTGCCTATCCCTTTAGAAACAATATTACTACTACTACTGTAACTCATAATAATAATTTGAAAACATTAAAATGACAACTGGCAAAGAGATAATAAAATTGTTCAAAATTCTAAAACTGCTTTAAAAAGTAAATAATTAAAGAGAGATTAATTCGTTTAAGAAAATCAGAGTTTTATTTATTTCCTCGCAAATGATCGAAATGATGAAAAGTCGTATGACATACGTGCTCTTTGGAAACTACAGTCTATGCTTCCTAATAGCAATATCGCCTCAGCTATAATTTTCAACTTACCGCACTTATATAATAATGTACTGTTATGTAGTGTTGTATTTACGGACCACATAGTCAGCAATTATGGCGTGAAAGTTCAGATCTCTAATACAAATACAAATATCTTTATTTATGCATTTCAACATTGCAATCGAGGATTTCTTTTAAGAAAATAAATACTTGTGGTAGAATATTCCCGCTCTCCATATAAATAATTATTTAAATAATTTGATTCTAATGCTTTAAATAATTTGATTTTTAAGGCATTTGCATTATCACTTATCCGGTAATTATAGTTAGATCAGATGTTTAGAAATAGAAAAAATCAGGCCTAAGTCATTTCATTTTACATAGGTTTTAAGAATGTCAGTGATGAATAAAAAACATTTATATGTATAGACAGTTAGGTAAACCACTCATAGAAAATACATACGTTCAGTGTTTATCATACATAACCCTTAGTTGCGTTATTCTGATCACAATTAATTAACGAGCTAAGTGAACTCGATCCCATAAATATCGGAGGGTTAACTCACCCTATACACCTTTCAGGGAAACTTACAGTGAAGGGCTGAGCGCGGAATATGTTGTAACAAATTATCGCACGCTATGGGTAAAGGTAGGTGCATACTGTGTATCAATAAATATAATATTGAAAAAACCCCATCCAACTTTATTCGGTAGCCTGAATGTCGCAAGGGTCTACGCAATGCCGACCACTTTGGTGTAATGGTCAAGAAGTTGTGTATTAACCAAGAGGTCGCGGGCTCGATCCCCGAACTGTACAAAAAATTGTGTGAACATGTCTGTTAGTACAGACAGACATGTTCACACAATTTTTTGATAATACCACTGTTGATTCTGATATCGGTAACACAAGTGCTTAAGCTACTTACCACGGAGTCAGATCAATGTATAATGATGATGTTGTATATCAAATTTAATGCAAGTATTCGTCTAACTATATCCATTGATATATTTGCGTCAAAATAAGTCCTATTATAGACAAACTGTTCCATTTTCTTGCCACTAAGTGTATCTCACCGTTTTAGTTATCTTCGAAGCGACAAAAAATCGTATCACACCCAGCCTGCGATATTGTTTTTATAAGCTTCGACATCGATACGGTCCGACTTTAAACGCATGAGGTTATACTACAGTCAGATAAAAAAAACCGGCCAAGTGCGAGTTGGACTCGCGCACCGGGGGTTCCGTACAAACCTGTAGATAAGGAGTAGTAACTTTTGAAAATTTTGAAATTTTTAAAATTGTAATTTTTTTTTATATGATGAAACTGAAAATTTACGGTTTTCGTAATTTTTCCTATATCTGTACTATAAGACGTGACTTCGTACTAAATTTCATGATTCTAAGCTTACGGGAAGCACCCTGCAGGTTTTGATTCCCGAGCGAGTTTCGAAAATTTGCGGAAATTTGCGGCCTAAATGGCTGTATCTTTTGATTGCGTTGGCTTAGAAGGTTGATTTTTCTACAGCTTCCAGGGACAATAGACCTAAGTATCATATAGAAATTTCAGTTTGATACCTCCACGCGTTCCTGAGAAAAACGGTCTTGACAGACGGACGGACGGACGGACGGACAACAAAGTTCCGTTAAATAAGGGTTCCGTTTTTTTCTTTGGAGGTACGGAACCCTAAAAAACTAACTTTCCAGTTGAAACCCACTGAATGAGCCTGAAAAACAGCTGGCGAGCTTCAACAGTGACCAGCCATAGCTAAGAACCAACGTGATTAAATTATCTTTAAAAAAAAACCCACTGAAATCGGTCCTTCCATTCGGTAGCTAAGCCCAAGACCGATCGCGGTGGAAATCCTTGGCAAATGCTCAACAGTGGGCGTCGAACAGCTGATATGATGATGATGACCTAAGTAATTGGGATGATGACACCTATCTTAAATTTTGTCAAGAACATGGTGTTTAAAAAACATAGCCCCTATGAAGTTAATACAACCAATATATTTCAAAAAAGCTGTAGAAACCAATTTTTAAACCCACAAAACGCAATAAATATTCGGTCAATTGACTCCGATTTCTGACACATGACCGTGACGTCACAATCATTTATTACCATACGAAATCTATGGAGACAGACCGTTTTGACAGATAATAAAAAGTATGTCAACGATTGGTGGTGTCGTCTAGCCAATTAAATATATTCTCAATATTTTTGATACTAAGGTGTTAAGGTAAAAAATTCTGCCTTGATATTTCCAAGAGTTAAAATGCCATTGGGTTCCGATGACAAAGATTGTAAATATTCGGTAGAATTTTTACAAATATAGTTGAAAATTCTTACCATCGAGAATTGATACCAGCAATATTTTTGAAGGAAATATTTGTATATGTTTAATGTGTAGACACGGTAAGGCACTATCAATAAATCTGTAATGTGCACTACGCTTTATTTCAGAACTTTGAAACTGCGTGATAGGCGAGTGATTAAGAAAATTACTTTTTTCCGCCTTTTTTGAAGCATTACCTGTAAAAGCTTCAGTGCAATAAGAACCTTATTTTTCAGGTGCTACAATTTACAGTCATGAAAAACTTATACATGTCAAAAATTATCGTGTGCTCGGTCTTATGGACATTGGACAGGTCAAATGAGTAGTATAATTGTATACAGGTTGTTACAAAATACCAAATGAATATTTAAGAAGTTTGTTGTGTCCGTAAAACTGGACAACTTTCCCTAAGAGACCTAGGACACAATCTCAAAAAAATGTCTTGTTCATAGTAAATAGATCAGCAATATTGTATGGGAGCTCCAATTTATTTTTTGATATTTTGACCTATGATTCTTTGGGAAAGTTGTTCAATTTTGTATCACCCTGTATAAAAAAAGCTTTTGCTTGTTAAGTGCTTAAGTGTTTCGAGTCTACATACACATATTAAACAAACATATTAAATTAAAATATTAAAATATTATTATTACATATTAAACAATCTATTTACCGACTAAATTTATAGTTTTTTTGTAATCCGTTTTTCTCGCCCCTGAAGGCCTACAACGAAAAACGATTTCTGTCAAAACGATAACGTGTATAGATGACACTCATCACGCTACGAATTTTTGTTGTTTATACGTTATAATATTTTTTTTTTATTTGCCTCCAACATAGTCACAGTGGTCGTCAAAGGTACTTATGTACATTTGTGTTTTGCTTCTGTACTGCATTATCTTACATCGATACTGTGTCTCAACCGTCAGCAAACTGTATGTAACACTAAAGAATTCGCGGTAATTACGAGTCCATCGCACGCGGCGCTTCCCACGTCACAGGCTATCACGGTGTAAGCGTGCGTTTATGCTGGTACTTTTCATTAATACAAATAACGAATAAAGTACTAATAAACAGGTTTGTTTTCTGTTTAAAGTTTAGGGGAAAATGGTCTATAGCTAAGTTGACTCGTTCGGAAAGTGGTATGAGCGTAACATTCTATCATGACACAGTTAGAAAAAAAGATACCAAAATAAGAGGTTTAATAAGAATTATATTTGCCACATACAACACGGTTAAGCTAAAACAACATCGAATCAGAATGTGATTTCAGATGCATCTTCTGTGTATTGTAAGTCCTGCGACTTCCAGCTCTAGTTTTTTCAAGTGGTTACAGTTGGGTGTAATTGGGTTCCTGCGCTGGCGTCGTTTGGTGGAAATTTAAAGCAAAATAATCATGTTTTTCAACTTTAATCAATATTCTAGTCAAACACGTATTGAGCTTTGCTGAGAATGCATTGGTAGGGGTTGTTATAAGGCAATTGACCGACCTCACTGACAGTTGTTATGAACGACTAATATCTAGAGAAAATGGCCGGGACCAACTCCATTCCGAAGCACGGAGCTGCTTGCGAAAGACGTCACATAAATGGTCGGATTGGTCATCATTGGTCATGAACAAGTATCTTTTAAAATCTTTTGACGTGACAACGTCTTATAAATTGGTTTGCCGGGTGACACTTCAAGAAACTGCGTTACGCTCCGCTCACGTTATGCGCTCACAATGAGAGCGAGTGAGAGGCACGCGTCCCTTCGACTCGGGCATGGTTAGCCCGCCTAAGAGCGAGTGAGACAGACATAAAAAGTGAAAGGCACGCGTCCCTTCCACTCGAGCACAGTTAGCCCCGCCTAAGAGCGAGAGAGACAGAGCGAGAGAGAGAGAGAGAGTGAGAGAGATAGGCATACACACCGGTTCACGTTATACGAATGAATATTCACATTAAAATTATTTTACCACTCAAAGTCGTTGTCACGTAAAACTTTCGCCCGTATACCGACTTTACAGGCAACCAATTTTTTTTAATCAAGGTTTTATTATCAAATTTGGCATTTATATTGAAACTAAACGTTTTCACGTAATGCTTAATAGGACACTGGAAAGTAGGTGAAATTAAGCTTGCGAGATTTGGTTAAAAACAAACATATAAACATCGGGTCAGGTGAAACTGAATAAAAACTTGTATAAAATTAACTTTCCTGCCTCGTTGGTGTAAGAGGTCCTGGGTTCGAATCCCAGGTCGAGACAAAATTGTTTCTGAGATTTTCAGTCATGAATTTCTCAAAAACAGCTCGGAGTCGGGAATTTGGCGGTGTTACACCCCCGTGCCTCGGAAAGCACGTTAGGCCGTTGGTCCTGCGCCTGATCTCTCTCCGGTCATGTCGAATTGCCGTCTCATCGAACTTTGAGAGTGATGGAACAGTGAGTGCACCTGTGTATTGCGCTCACACTTGTGCACTATACCTCTAATATCTCCTGCGTATTTGGCTGATCTCTGTTGAGATTCGGCAGAAATCGGCCAGGAGGACTATTATTAAAATTAACTTTCCAGATAAAAAACCCTGAACAAGCCAGAAAACAGCCTTACCTGAAAATCACCGTGACTTAAATTAATAAAAAACTCACTGAAATCGGTACATCCGTTAGGGAGCTACGATGCCACAGACAAAAACACAAATGCATATAGGCACACACAAACAGACATAGGAGGCAAACTTATAACACTCTAATTTTTTGTCTGGGTTAAAAAGTGGCTTAATTAATGAACTACAGTGTAAAGTACTCCTTACCCAGTAAGTATGGTACACTCAATATATTGTGTTGTTCATTGTTTGTGAAGAATACCGCGCTATATACACCGTTGGCCTTGGGCTGGAAACGCTATTATTTAGTCTTAGAATGTAGTAGAAGACTGAGCTTTGTTGTAAATTTGAATCTTAAGCAGAGCTTTCCGTAATTGATATTTAAGTAGAGTAAAATTGGGAAAGCTGGCTCACGGTTCCCTGTGAAAGGATCTGAGGTCTGAGTCTGGAGTTCTCAGGTACTCGAGTACCCCGGCAAACCAGATCCAGGAAGAGCGACCACATGAGAGCAGCGCCTCGAAAGAGGCGCTCTGGTGTGCCCTTTTCGCTCTTCCTGAATCTGGTTTGCCGGGGTACTCGAGTACCTAAGAACTCCAGACTCAGACCTCAGATCCTTTCACAGGGAACCGTGCGCCAGCTTTCCCAATTTTACATTATTTATGAGTTTGTTAACTCGAGACTTGGCTTAATATTTAAGTTCCTTTATTTTTAGTGCGTATCGAGAAGTTTTTCCTACAGTATAAAAGTACTTCATCCTTATAAATACGAGTTCCTAACTCTGAGTAGGTACTAAAGTTCCTGAATAGACTTATGATTTTTACCTAAGTTTGATAATAGGTACTGATTCTTTCAATCTATTTAAATATTAAACATGTCCAGTTGTAAACAATTACTTGAATTACAGCATAATAGATATTTTTGATGACATGTATGTAACTTAAGTGTAATTTGTTACTAATAAGTGATCAGGAATAAAAATAAAACTCATATTGTATTACTCGTTGTAATTTATTATTATAATCTAGGTATACACATTACATTATAGGTCACACATGGAGTCTTGTATATTTTTAATGATCCCTCGTATATCACAATAAACGTTATCAAATATGCTTTGCGCGACATATTGAACACTTATCTCGGGCTCGATAGATTTTTGCTCACTTTCCAAAGATTTTCCATCGATGATTTCAATTTTGATGATCTTTGATGCTATCTTAGAAGCCTTTTTGATGCTCGTGTAATAAACGATTTTTTATTTTTCCTCTTGTTTCGGAAAGGACCTACTTCATCCTGGCCTTGACTGTCACTGCTTAGTTCCAGCGGTATGTTGGGAATGAATGGGAAGAGTTCTTCAGCCTCCTGGAACTAATAAATGTTTGATTATTAAAATACATAAGAAGACAGATATTTAGTTAACTACCTAATAACTCAACGAGTGAAAATAAATAAATATTAGTATTACTTACCGACATAATTCGTTTGAGTTCCTACAACCGCTCGCAATGAAAAAATTAACTGAAATGACCTTTTTAATGAGCATTTCCTTACCAAGAAACTTTTTATATATAGTTATATATATAAATATATTCTTTTTGTTTTATAAGGATAAATATATTCTTTTTGTTTATATAATTTGGATTTCTATGTTCTAGTCGTTAAGGTGGAATGTCAATTGATTATGCACAACAGAATTGATATTTTAACACATACATACATCGAACCATATTCGTTTCATTGATATCGGATGTGGGATATATTTGGTATTAATGCTGAGCTAGCAAAAGCGGCTTCGTGTACGTATACTAAGTTAAAACAAGTAAAGAAAGAGTCTATAAATATATCTTGATAGTCAGATTTTTTTTTAGTCGTCCGATCAAGTTTTACAGTTGTAGTTGTTGTGTACAGTCAACAGTGTAGTGTCAACAAGTTTATAAAGGAACACCACCACCATGTAAGTACCTTTTTCTTTGTATTCATTTACTCGATATTATAGAACCAAAATAAGTAATATTCAAAGAACTAATACAGGATTGGATATATACGTCCGAACTCAGGGTCTGCAGTACTCAGAGTCTGCAGAACTCAGTTTATTATTACTTTGAATCAATAGTATCTATATAGCTAGAGTTTATTAATATCAAAATAAACTTATACAAGGTCGGATGGATACTTCTGATTAGATTTCACACTATTCGGTTTATCAAAGCTTTCATTACTATTTATGACTAATATGAAATGTTTTCTTTTAGGTCTAAAACTAATATTTTATCTGATGAGGAGTACGATTCCTCATCATCATCATCATCATCGAGCAGTTCTTCGAGTTCGTCAAGTACTCCGTCACTGGTGAATGTGTCACCGGTACGCGAGCAGCGTGCCGTCATCCCTGAGTCCGACCCATCACACTGCACTCCCGCTGTCCCCGTCTCCCATCAAGATAAACCCAAAAGAAACAAGAGGAAAATTAATATGTTGGCTAAAGAAGATTCTAAAAGGTATCTATCTATGCTTATTACTTGTTTTCCTAGGTACTACTTATAATATTTGAAGTGATATCAACAACACATCATTATTATGAATAATTGTTGTATGTAAAATGACCTTTTAATTAATTATATCTTTTTTTTTATTTTCAGACGTAAACTTGAGGCTTCTAAAGGAAATTCCAATAAAAAAACTGAGGAGAAGATTGATAAAAAAAGGTGAGCAGTGAACTGTTTTATTACCTGTTTCAATTGTCTTCGACAGTATTGTAATAGTAATCGTACTCACATTTAACGATATTCCCTTGTCTTTAACTTTTTCACAAGATTTTTTCAAATTACATTTAAACCTAACCTACATTATATTAAATTGATGTAGTAGATAATACACCTGTTACAGATTCCAAAAAAAATAGTTGTTAAGTCCTAATTTAATTACTCAGTTTTTTTGATTGATTGATAAAAAAATTGTTTTACTTGTTTCAGTGCCAAATCCGAATCATTGAAGTCATTGAAGGGAAAAAAAATTAAGCGGACAACGGCACGTGACTTGCTGGGTAGTGACAGTGATGAGCCCCGGGAATCTAACTACGGTAATGAGGAGTTAAGCTCTTACATTTATCGTAGGGTAGCTAATGGGTATACAAAACAATATAAAAATAATCAACGGGGTACCCATTACATAGATTTAAAAATTTATAAGTGTAATGAGTTGGAAAACGTTCAACCAAAGCAGAGATGGCGCAAATCCATTTTAACATTAAAAACTAGAAGCGATGACGACACACGAGGCTGGAAACATTTGGTACAGTTTCTAAAAGAAATTAAAAACGAGTTCAAAGATGTTCCCGTTAATTTTGTAGGCACAAACCATACCTGATTTGGTTGAACGTTTTCTTACAATAAACGTACTCTGCTAAGCCTATGTATACTCTTAAATATTGTTAGTATATTACTTTGAGTTATAATTTATAAACATATATTTCTACCAACCTATAATGATAATGTTACTTTAGACTTATAATAAAATAAATGCACTTACTATTATTAAAAACATTTTTTCTTCTCCTTTCAGAGCGGAACACTAATAACAGTTTCCACTGTGAAAAATGCAATATAAATCTAAATAGAAATAATTACAAGTATCACTTGAGAACTAATTTGCATAAGAAAAACTGTATCTTGAAAACTGAGTTAGAAAACGTAGACATAATTGCAACTGCCTTTAAAAATCGAATTATCACTTACAAAATCAATCCCCTCCAAAATACAGAATACTTAGCCCCGGAAGATTTTTTGTATGATATCACTAATGTCATTATTCAGTTAATACAACGATCACTAAAAACATATGACTCGATAAAAATTAATTTTGAACTGTTCGCGAACTTTGTTCTTTCTAAATCAGAGTGGCAGGAGATGAAGTCATTTAATACTAAGTATGAGATAGTTTTTCGTAACACTGATCTAAATGAAATGTTAATGAAAGTTTGTAATGTATTAAAAGACAAATTAATTGATTTTGAACACTGCGAGTCTGGGTGGTCATTCAGATCGCCAGCTCATCTTGAGATTAATATAAATAAGTATTCTCCCTTAAGAGGTGGTACGTATATTGAGTTACCGAGCGTTATAAGAAATACTAAGAGTTGTCTGAATATTAAGAATAACGATCAGCACTGCTTTTTATGGAGTGTCGTGGCAGCTCTGTTCCCTTCTAAGAAAAATGTTAACAGACCCAGTTCTTATCCATATTATGCGTCTGTACTGAATACTCAAGGTATGGAGTTTCCACCTTCATCTAATGACATAAAAATTTTTGAAAAACGTAATCCCACGATTAGCATCAATGTATATGGTGTTGATAAAAAGAACAACATAACTGGTCCTCTGTATAACACTAATGAAAGAAAAATTAATCACATAAATTTACTATACATAGAGGAAGAAAAGCGAGGTCACTATTGTTTAATTAAAGATCTTGAGAGACTTGTTCATAAACAGGTGACCCACCATCATAGTAAACCTTATTTCTGTGAAAACTGTCTGCAATTTTTTGTGTCAAAGTTGAAACATGAATCACATAACTGTTCAAAAGTTTTGACTGTGTTACCACAACCAAACAGTAAACTATGTTTTAAAAATGTTAACAGACAACAGAAACATAAGTTTGTTATTTATGCAGATTTTGAAAGTTTGTTATTTAATTGCTCTGAAAACAGTTCTCAGAATATAAAAAAATATAAGATTCATAAACCATCATGTTTCGCCTATTTTATCTGTTGCTCATATGACCCCACTTTAAATAAATTTGTCTCATACAGAGGTCCAGACTGTGTTAGTGTTTTTATAAAAAGCTTAATTAAAGATTCACTTATAATAGATAAAATACTAAACAGTAATAAAACAATGGAGCCGCTTAGTAAACTACAAGAGAATGAATATCAAAATGCGCGAACTTGCCATATTTGTCACAGCCGGCTATCTAGTGAAGATAAAGTTCGCGATCACGATCACGTTACATCTAAATATAGAGGAGCTGCTCATTTCAAATGTAATTTGTTGTTTAAAAGCGAATCATTCATACCTGTAATATTTCATAACCTTACTAACTATGATTCTCACTTATTTATTAACGAGTTATCAAAATATCCTGGTGAAATAAAAATAATACCTAAAACAAAGGAGAAATACTTAACTATAACAAAATACTATAACGTTAATCGTTCAAGGTCTATGCAGATAAAATTCTTAGACTCATTTCAGTTTCTCGGCACTAGTTTAGATTTGTTAAGTAAAAGTCTTGCTGAAGAAGATTTTCATCATTTGTCTAAAGAGTTTAGCAATAAAGAACACTTTGATTTGGTCCGGGAAAAAGGGGTCTATCCTTACGATTACATGGATTCTTGGTCTAAATTTAATGAGAACTGTATTCCTCCTCAAAGTAATTTTTTTAACAGTCTTACAGGTGAACACATTAGTGATAAGGAATATTTAAGAGCGCAAACAATATGGACCGCTTTTAATATTCATTCTCTTGGAGCATACACAGATTTATATCTTAAAGTTGACGTTTTATTATTGTGCGACATCTTTGAAAAATTTAGGATGAGTAGTTTACACTATTATAAGTTAGATCCTGTGTTCTATGTTACATCTCCCGGCCTCAGCTGGGATGCAATGCTTTTGCATACTGGTGTAGAGTTAGACTTGATTAGTGATATAGAAATCTATCAATTGTTGGAAAAAGGTATCCGAGGTGGATTGGCTCAGTGCTCTCTAAGATATGCGAAAGCAAACAACAAATATCTTTCCGAATATGACAGTTCTAAGCCTTCTAATTATCTTATTTACCTTGATTGTAATAACTTATATGGCTTTGCAATGTTACAAAAATTACCAATATCAAATTTTAGATTTATGACTGAGGACGAAGTAAGAAAATTCAATGTTCACGATGTATCAGACGATTCTGAGGTTGGTTTTATATTAGAAGTAGATTTAATTTATCCAGATCATTTGCATGAAAAACATAGTGATCTTCCGTTTGCTCCTGAAAAGTTTATTCCGCCTGGAGGGAAAACCAAGAAGTTGATCGCAAATTTATATAATAAGTTTGAATACGTGATTCACTACGTACACTTAAAACAGTGCATTAAAAATGGTCTAGTACTAAGCAAAATACATCGTATTTTACAATTTCGCCAGGACAATTTTCTAGCAAAATACATTCAATTAAATACTCGGTTACGTCAAGCGTCCAAATCTGCATTTGAAAAAGATTTCTTTAAATTACTTAATAACGCAATTTTTGGAAAAACAATAGAAAATAGAAGAAAGCAAGTAGACGTTAAACTGATAACATCTTGGAGGGATGTTAATAACAGCACTAATAAAAAACTTGGAGCTGAACAACTGATTGCAAGACCTAATTTACATAGTATTAGTATATTTTCAAAGAATTTTGTTGCCATACAACTTAAAAAAGAAAAGCTTGTATTAGATAGACCAATATATATAGGATTTTCTGTTCTCGAATATGCAAAACAACACCTTTACAACTTTCATTATAACTTTATTAAAAATAAGTTTGGGAATAAAGCAAAATTATGCTATACCGATACTGATAGCCTTTTGTATAGTATAAAAACAAATGATTTTTATGAAGACATTAAATCAAACATATCAGAATTTGACACTAGCAATTTTGAGGATGACAATATATATAATATACCAAAGATTAACGCTAAGATTCCTGGCTTATTCAAGGATGAAATGGGGGGTGATGTCATAAAAGAGTTTATAGGATTAAGAGCAAAATTATATTGTATTCGGAGTAAGAAGTGTCAAATAAAGAAAGCTAAAGGGGTTTCCAAACATATTACAAAAAATATTAAACCAAGCCAATATAAATACACTTTGAAAAATAATTTGAACCTAAGACTCAAAATGAATTTAATAAGATCCATGAAGCATGTTATATATTCTCAAAATATAGAGAAACTAGTTTTAAACAGAGAAGATGATAAGAGACAAATCATGACAAATCAAGTTGATACATTACCATGGGGGCATTGCGATTCGTTATTGTGAAAAATACGTCTAAGTTTATAGTTAGTTCTAAGTATTACTGATACATGTTACTACTTACTTGCCAAATTATATAAACATGAACTGATTTTGGAAAAGATAAATACAATATTTTATCGTTTTAACTACTTAGATCATTATGTTATTAATTATTGTTACTTTTATTGATTATTATTATTATTATTATTACTCTATTCTGTATTATATTCTTAAATGTGCTAAATAAAGTTCTCTTATTCTTATCATTTTCACTTTTTATTTCATACGACTCCAAATGTAATCGGTATAAATACACCACGTTCATGGTTCAACCTTCAGATGTCATCATGAAATTGATTAAGCATCCATTAGCTTTGGAAATTTCAAACGTACCTGTTGACTCAGAGTCTAGGACGTTTATAAAACATAGTGCACTTTTACCAAATACTATTCGATGCATAATATGTGGACCATCTAACTGTGGAAAGACAAATGTGATGATAAATCTATTACTACATAAAAATGGGTTAAGATTTAAAAACATATACCTTTTCTCTAAGACCACATTTCAACCAAAATATCGCTTATTGAGTCATATACTCGATAAAATTCCAGAAGTAAACTTTTACACATATAATAATAATGACGATGTCTTGCATCCTGAAAAAGCTTTGCCACATTCTCTAATTATATTTGATGATGTGATTTGTGAAAACCAATCCAACATACGGGACTACTATTGTATGGGGCGTCATAAGCAAATAGACTGCTTTTACTTGTCTCAAACTTATTCCAAAGTTCCAAAACAACTTGTACGAGATAATGCAAACCTCTTAGTAATATTTAAGCAGGATGATAAAAATTTAAAACATATTTACGTTGAACATGTAAACAGTGATATGTCTTGGACACAGTTTAAAAGTTTATGTTCTCTTATATGGAAACAGAATCATCAATTTATGGTGATTAATAAAGACTGTGACATGAACAATGGGAGATATAGAAAAGGATTCGACGTTTTTGTTTCTCTAACGTCCAATTAATATTTAAAAATGCTCCCATTTGTACATGACTCAGTGTTATTTTATATTCAGTGCCAAGCAGAGGCGTCCTTTAAAATAAAATGGATCTTAATTTAAAAGAGCACCTTATAAGATCTGTAGATTCTATAAAGTCTAAGATTAGAGATATGAAAAATATTGAAGATAATACTGATGTTATAATGAAAAAGATCTTAAAACCTGTCTCGGAACCAATCACAGCTTTAATAAAACAATCTAATAATGTCAGACAAAGCACACACATTTCTAAAGAAAAAAATAACAATGATTCAAAAACATATTCCTGTTTCAATGATGATGATGATGATGCTGATTGTAGTAATGGTGATTCAACAGATTTAGAATATGAAGATTCTAATCAAGAAATAGATAATAGCAATTCAAAAAACATAGATATTCTCAAGCGAGGTTCTCTACAAAAAGATGATTTAATTAGTCTATACAATAACACAATTGGAGTAAATGTACCATTTGGTATAAGGAATGAAAATAAAAATTTATTTATGGGAAGATCTACTGTAAAATTATCTAAAACTGAGGACACACCAAATAGTGATCCTATATTTTATGTAACATTGGATGACAAATCATTTGAGCTAACTCCTGGTATAAGTGAGTTACTATTAAAAAAGAAACCCAATTTATCTCTTGTTACAGAAGAAGATAAACTTGCTTACAAGGATATGTTATCCATTACAAATGTACACAAAAGAGATTTTGAACCGAACGGGCAATTAAAAGGGGATAGAAGTGTAAAGTATCGTAAAATTATAAAACCTCTTTTCTCAGAACTTACAGATTCAGCATTTGTTCCGAAATGTGGCGGAAGTATACCAAAACTAAAGAAATATAAACCCAATACCGACTTAATTTATTGGGATGATCCTAATGAATTGATTGATCGATTAAAAATATTAGTTGCTTCTAGAGAAGCTGGGAATAGTAACCATGATAATGAAATTCTAGCCATTATTGAAGAATTAAGAGAAGCTGGTATCATTAAAGAATAAAAAAAGAAACACAGTACATTTTGTTTCAGTTTGATATAACATTCGAAGATGAATGTTGATAAATTTGGTCTTCATTTAAACAAGATAAAACGATTAAAAAACAGTAAAAGTTTCACAGATTGTACATTGAGTAACACAAAAGATGGGGAGCTTGATGCAAAAAATAAAATAATAAAGAATATAAAATTGCCTGTGGATCCACACGATTGTGCCACCAAAGAATATGTTGATTCGGCTATTTTTAGCTGTTTTCAAAAGATAAAGACCCTGGAGGTAACACTTGCTGAGTTGATTGGAAAAATTGATAAAGTGACAAAAACAAACAAAAATCCGAAAAAATGAGTAAAACAGACATAGTGAATGAAATACATAGGACAGCTAGAAGAAATTTTCCTAGAAGGCAAGTGATTATGAAAGATATAGATGATTTATGGCAAGCTGATTTAATAGATATACATACCCTTAAACACCTTAATTCAAATTTCAAATATATTTTAATAGTTATAGACACTTTTTCAAAGTATGCTTGGGCATTGCCCCTAAAAAGTAAAAACAAATTTGAAGTTTACAATGCATTCAAAAAATTGTTAAAGAACGATCGTCGTCCAAAGAACTTGCAAACTGATTTAGGAACTGAATTCTATAACGATAAGTTCAAAAATTTAATGAAATCATTTTCTATTAATCATTATTCTACATACTCAACAAAAAAAGCCTCGATTGCTGAAAGACTTATAAGAACAATCAAATCTAAATTGTTTAAAGAATTTAGTCTCAAGGGTAACTACAGGTGGAATGATGGGACCCTAGATAAAGTTATGTTTAATTACAATAACTCGAATCATAGAACTATAGGGTGTAAGCCCATAGACATTAGTTTAAAGAATAAAAAACTTATATTTGATAGATATGTGAAAAAACAAAGACTGAACTGTAAGACTAAAATAAGGACAAAGTTTAAAGTTGGAGATTATGTTAGAATAAGTAAATATAAAGGAGTGTTTGAAAAAGGTTATACACCTAATTGGTCCACTGAAATATTCAAAATTTCAAAGGTACAGAACACTATTCCAGTAACATATGTTTTAACTGATTCAAGATCCCAGCCTATACTTGGATCATTTTACGCTGAAGAACTTCAAAAAACTAAGAACCCTCATCTTTATCTTGTTGAAAAAGTATTAAGAAAGAAAGGCAACAAAGTCTTAGTGAAATGGTTAGGATTGCCGACAAGTGAAAACTCATGGGTATCAAATTCTAATGTTGTTTTATCCTAATATTAAAAGTGTTGTTTATAAGGTTTTTATCAGTATTATACAGAGCATGAAAGGTGATGGACTTGTAAATTGGTTAATTAACAACTTACCGTTTGAACTTCATCTGCCTGGTTATAATTACTGTGGGCCAGGAACAAGCCTTAAAAAAAGGCTTACTAGAGGTGATAAAGGAATAAATCTTTTAGACGAATACTGCAAAGAACACGACATAGCATATAACAAGTACTCATCTTTAGAAGATCGTCATAAGGCCGACATGAAACTAATGAAAATGGCCAAACAACGAGCGCTAGCAAGCAATTCGAGCAATGGAGAAAAATTTGCTGCTCATTTGGTGAATAAAGCAATGCTAGCTAAAGTTACTTCTGGTGCAGGTCTAAAGAGCACCAAAACAAGAAAATCAAAAACGTCTGGAAATGGTATTAAAAGTAAATTTAATCATATCATAACTCATATTAAAAAACGTTTGTCAAATTTGAAACCATCCTGTAAGAAAGCAGCTATAGATTTGGCTATCGCTGCAGCCCGAGAAATGATATCAGATTCATCTGTAAAACTTCCAAGATATATTCCTGTTCCAAAAACTGGTGGATTTCTACCGTTGATTCCCCTCTTTGCCGGACTATCTGCCGTTGGCAGTTTAGCTGGTGGAGCTGCAGGTATTGCTAAAGTTGTCAAAGACGTTAAAGATGCACAAGAACGTCTTAAAGAAATGAAAAGACATCATGGGAAAATTGAATCCTTATCCATTGGAAAAGGATTACGGCTCAAACAATGCAAAAATGGTTTGAAAATCTGTTTATCAAGAAAAACGAATAAAAAAAACTAAATAGCAGGCTACCCAACAGAGCTCTTACAAATATCGATATCATAAATCATGCTCAAGATATTCCATTCTTTCGTGGAGTTTTCATGAGAGATCAATTACCAAAACGCGCATTACTTAAAGAATGTGGAATAATTAATTTAGATGATTCTCATAGTTCGGGTTCTCATTGGGTAGCCTATGTGAAATTTAAAGACTATGTTGAATACTTTGACAGTTATGGCAATTTAAAACCACCGAAAGAATTCATAGACTACATAGGAAACGATGTAAATTATAATTGTGATAATCAACAAAAAAATCACCCCTATAATTGTGGTCATTTATGTCTAAAATTCTTAAAAAAATTCTGGCAGAATTTCTATTATAAATAGTTTGTTTAACTAACGATACTGTTACTTTGATAACATGTCTCTCACGTTAACATTCACTGGTAACGAATCAACACTGGAAACGTATTTCATACCCCCGCTAAGTATTGGAGATAATTGGGAATGTGGTCTAGTATTTTTTTCCACACTCAATTCTATACCAAATGTGAATACAAGTAACAATACATTTGCTTATGGAGATTATGGAGAAACATTAGAAATACCTTGTGGTACCTATGATTTGTATGATCTTCAAAATTTTTTGGAAGATAATGTAAATGGATGTGAAATAAACATTCAATCGAATAATAACACCTTAAAATGTTCTATTTATTGCACTAAAACAATAAATTTTGATGTAAAAAATAGTATTGGTAAACTTTTAGGCTTTCCTCATAAAAAATTAGAAGCAAATAAATGGCATGAATCAGAGACCGAGATCGGCATTCAACCAGTGGCAGTTATACGAATCGAATGTGATATTGTAAAAGGTTCCTATATAAACGGATTACCATCCCATATAATTCATGAATTTGTGCCTAACGTACCTCCCGGTCACCGATTTATAGAAAAACCGATAAACATTATTTATTTACCAATAATCAAGGAAAATATATCTCGAATTACGGTTAAACTTGTTGATGAACGAGGGCAGTGCATTGACTTCAGAGGAGAACACATACTTTTACGCATGCAATTACGAAAATCATCATCATTATGATTGATTTTAATAAAAAAGTAGCTTTTTGCGGTAAAAAAGTTATTAGTTCCCGCATTACTAAAGAGAGTAGACGTATAAAAAAAATTAAAAAAGTATCTAAGTCTAATAAACTCTTTCTAGAAAGTCTTGGCTTTAAAGCATTATGAGTATTTTAGAAGTGTTTGACTTAGCAGAATTCGATAATACGATCGAGAGTTATGAAGTTCATACGTATACCCCTTATACTAATAGCTTCAGAGAAAACGATGAGATTAGGATACCGATACAACAACAGGATTTATACATACTACCATCGGCTAGTTCTATTCAAATCGAAGGATTCATTACACCGCTCGATAAAGACCAAAAACCTCTCACAAAAGATTTGCATTTTATTAACAACCCTTTTATGTTCCTGTTTCAAGACATCAGATACGAACTAAATGGTGTTGAAATAGATCGGATCAAGAACGCAGGTATAACAACAACTATAAAATCACTAATATCCATGAGTGAGGGGGAAGGCAAGGTTGCAGCTTTATGGGGTTGGAAATTAAATGGTTTTAAAAGCAAAGGGCGGTTTAGCGTCATGATTCCCCTAAATAAAGTATTTGGCTTTGCTGAAGATTATAATAAGATTATTATGAATTGTAAGCATGAATTAATTTTGAATAGGAGCAATGTAAATTTAAATACTGTTAAAAATATTGATGCTGATATAAATCATATCGAGGTGAATATACAAAAAATATATTGGCGAGTACCACATATAAAAGTATCTGATCGAGATCGACTAAAATTACTCAGACATTTAGAAAAAGATAAGCCTCTTCAAATTCCTTTCAGAAATTGGGATTTGTATGAATATCCCTTATTACCTCAAACTACAAAACATTCTTGGTCAGTCAAAACTACATCGCAATTAGAAAAACCAAGATATGTCATTATTGGTTTACAAACAAACAGAAAAAATAGCAAAGTCAATGACAACTCCGTATTTGATCACTGTAATGTATCTAACATAACATTGTTTTTAAACTCTCAGTATTATCCATACGAAACAATGAATGTTAATTTTCAAGATAATCAGTACGGTATTTTATATGAAATGTTCACAAAATTTCGTCAGTCTTATTACAACTCTCCACCCGACCCGTTGCTAGATCTGATCAGTTTTAAAGAGAAGGGTCCGCTGTTTGTCATTGACTGCACAAGACAAAATGAAAATTTAAAATGTGGTCCCGTTGATGTGCGCCTTGAAATTGAGTGTACCACAGATATACCCAACAATACAGCAGCTTATTGTTTAATCATAAACGATAAAATATTCGAGTATAAACCACTCAGCAATATTGTTCGAAAAATATCATGAATGCCTTTGTAGATATTCAAGGATTTAAAACTGACGATAATAAATTTATTTTAAAAGAAATCGCAATTTTATGTAACGGACAATTGCAAGTGTTTTTAGTCAAGCCACCTTTTAAGTTTTATGATCTATCAAAATCAGAAAGACGGCAAGTGTGCTGGATAGAAAGAAACAGAAATATTCTTTGGAACGAAGGATTTATACCATTCTATCATTTTCAACAGTATACAGATATTGTTAATATTTTAAAAAATAAATGTATTATTGCAAAAGGTATTGAGAAGATTGTATGGTTAAGAGATTTATTAGAAAACAACTGTATATATAATATAGAAGAGAAAGGCTGTCCTAGTTTTATAAGTCTGTATGAGATGTATAAAAACACTGTAGAAGTAAAAACTTGTATGTATCATAAAAATGTATGTGCTTTAAAAAATGTTTTATGCTTAAGTTTGTGGTGTGTTGATAATAAAGTTTTTTAAATAAACTTACCGATTATTATTATTATTATGAATATCTGATAACCCCACTTTAGTAATAAATAAGACAGCAGACTACAATCTAGTGTAAAATCTCGAGTCTACCAGTAAAGAAATCAAATTAGTTTTTATAAGAATGAAGTACTTTTAAACTGTAGGAATAACTTCTCGATACGGACCAAAAATAAAGGAACTTAAATATTAAGTCAAGTCTCGAGTTAACAAACTCATAAATAATGTAAAATTGGGAAAGCTGGCGCACGGTTCCCTGTGAAAGGATCTGAGGTCTGAGTCTGGAGTTCTCAGGTACTCGAGTACCCCGACAAACCAGATCCAGGAAGAGCGAAAAGGGCACACCAGAGCGCCTCTTTCAAGGCGCTGCTCTCATGTGGTCGCTCTTCCTGGATCTGGTTTGTCGGGGTACTCGAGTACCTGAGAACTCCAGACTCAGACCTCAGACCCTTTCACAGGGAACCGTGAGCCAGCTTTCCCAATTTTACTCTACTTATTTAGGAGGGTAAGAAAAAGAACAGATTTTGGAAGCGTCTTTAACTTAGAGTTGGGGTATAATGTCGTATTTTTATTGGAATATTTTATTTCTTTATACAATAACGCAAAATTGCTAGTGTACAGTCGGCCACACGTAAAGTTAACCACTGCGGCATCTTATGCTTACGTGATCAAGGTGATTTTGCAGCGAAAATGACAAGCTTGATATGGTGTCGTCACTACAATGGTGGATTTAATGCCGAATTGAATTGGTCAGGCCCCGTTCACGCGGCATTGTACTGCACGTTTTATAGCAATATACATCTTGACGTCACTGTAATCGTATGTGTATAAAATAATATGTAAGTAAATCGCGAAAGTGTATCATTTCAATGTCTACTGTTCGTGTAAACCGAAGAAACAAATATGTATGTAACTAAAAAAAGTAGGTACGTGCGTATATTGTTTTAAGAAAAGTAGCGTTTCCTAGTTAAACTCACCGGCACTGGTACATAATTTTGTCAAGCTGTAATTCCCTTGTGCGAAAAAATTTGTAGGTAATCATGAATAGGCTCTAGCATGGCGTATTCAAGCAAGTGACATTGACAATTTTTATTAAAATAGTATTTATTTTAATAAATATTCAGTCAATTGACTTCCTTTTCTATTACTAAATTATGACGTCAAATTATGAAATTATGGTATTGCCATAAAAAATAATGGACGCAGATCGTTTTGAAAGATGATAATCAGTATGTCAACGATTGGTTGTGTCATTAAGCCTATTTTTGCATCAGCATTTTAGTTTTAATGTCATCTGTCATCAGTTTTAAATATATTTACCGAAGGTGAATGCAACTTATCCGAAGCAAGTCATGCAACTGTGTATTCCTTTTAAGTGACTTAGCAATCATCATCAGCCTATATATGTCCCACTGCTGGGCACAGGCCTCACCACAACTATGAGGTGGTGCGAGCCATACGCCATCACGCGGGCTCAGTGCGGATTGGTGGAGGGGTAAGGTAAGTGACCAACCTTCAACCATCAACCTTCTGTCAGATGTTATTAAGCCGCCCGAGGGCCTCCGACCAGGCTTAACGACTAATATCTATCGATATTAAAAGGGACCAACAGCTTGACGTGCCTTCCGAAGCACGAAGATGCTTGTAAATGGACTTTATTTTTATGGTCAGAATGGTCACCACCCATCCCAAACATGACCGCGCCGTAGGTTGCCTAACTTTTGGTATCACTACCAAAGCGCTGCAAGCACTGCGCCACAAGCACCACTTAGCAATAGCCTCTTATAAGCACTAGGTATATTGAATACCAGGTCGTTAAAATCAATGACGTTTACCTCTCGAGACTATCATTATCGGACGGACAGACAGATCATGCGAAAGAAACCATATTAGCACGTCAAATTATTTTGCACATGACCACTTATTTAATGAAAATAATTCTTAGAGCTAAGCAGTAGAGTTGGAAATGCGAAAGGATGATTTGAGACTCAAATCAAGTTGTGTTATTTGAATACCAGTAGTTTACATAGCACGACTATACCAAATATATCTACTTTTCACAGAAATACGTAGTAATTTTGCAGAAAAGCTTTAGCTACATAGCTTACTTAAAAATAGCGTTTTCAATGTTTAAATAGATAAAGTTTTAGAATTATCAACACAATTATATTAATAACTAACTGGTTATTTTGGCTTAATTTCCTTATGGCATAGTAAAATTAGTTTAATGCTTGAGTTTTTTTTTATGGATACTAAAATTTGTGATGTGTTTGAATTTTATACTATTTGATGTCTCTTCGGTCATGTCGGATTAGCGTCTCACCGAACTTTGAGAGTGATGGAACAGTGAGTGCACCTGTGTATTGCGCTCACACTTGTGCACTATAATATGTGCTGCGCAGTTGGCTGATCTCTGTTGAGTTTGGCCGCCGTGGTTGAAATCGGCCAGGAGGACTATTATACTATTTCAGCTTAAATATGTTTACAAAATCCTCCCGAATAGTCGAATTAAAAAAAATTGCTGATACTCTATAAAGATTATCGTCAAGTGTAAACCGGACGTAATCTGACAGTATATACAGTCTAGCATACAAGTCTTTGTTTAGGAAGCCCATCTCATGTGTTGTTCATGCAGATATAAACAATGGAAAATATTATGCAACGTTTTGCTTTGCCGAATACGCTTTGTCTGGTGACTTTGATAGAGGAAGCGTGAGGGGAACTCTTACTTTGTTTATAGAACTACTTGCTTGTAGTATGCGTTTCTATCGTGAGAGCAGGACACACTTGTGGCATGCTGTCGTTGCGATTCGCGACTGTCTGCGTTTTAGCCGCGGGCATTGCTTGACACGATGTCAGTCGTAAGCCGCGGCGACGGAACATCGCATATGTGCACTGGCGGTTGTATAAGTTTTTCAAATTTCAAAATAATAAATAAATATTTTAAAACTATCACACCAATTCTCCAGTCTCAAATCAAGTTACGAGGCTTGTGTTATGGGTACTAGACAACGGATAAACATACTTAAATTCTTTTTTTTTTGTAAATAAATACATATTATACATAGAAAACACCCAGACCAGTACAAACACACATGTTCATGCACACTTATGCTTGTATTGTGCGGGGATCGCACCCGCGACCCTTGGTTTTAGAAGTCCGACATGTAGACCACTGCACCAATCGGTCGTTAATAGAAAGATGAGCCTGTATGAGTATGAGCCTGCTATGAGATAGCCATGACATTTGTGTCTTCTTATTCTAATTAATATAATTTGATTACGAATACGTTACAAAACAACATACATGTTATTTCACATACACCATTCAGACCATTCTTCATTCATGGTCAGTCGTAACAATTCGCAAATATTCCCATGAAAATCCCACCACTTTGTAAACGGCTAGGGTTTTGCAAAACGTCGATGTGTGCAGCTTTGCCAGTGGTGTGCAATTTCATAAACTATGACAATAACGAGCCGTGGTCATAAGTAAGGAGCGCTCGGCCCGAAACTTCCTGTAAATATAGTAAGCTCGGAGTGAGCTTAACTGAAATTACTACCGGGTAAGTGACACACTGGTCGCAATGCAATTTTTTTACGCCAGACGAAAAAGATGGGTGTTATAAGGTTGACCGTTATGTCTGTTTGTGTGTGTATATGTTTTTGTTTGTGGCTGTGTGTAGCATCGTAGCTTCCGAACGGATGGACTGATTTCAAAGCGGTTTTTTTTATATTCGAACGATAATTAAATCGCGGTTGTCCTTAGCTGTAGATTGTAAAAATCCGTCCAGACATTGTAGCTCACCTACCAGCTGCTGTCCTGGCTAACTCGGGGGTTTTTTAACGGGAAAGTTAGGATACGTATGTTATTTGTTTCAATATCACAAGATTAAGGCTACTCACCGTTGAATGTTTGCCATCAAGTCCCCATTAATCTTCATGAGTTTTATATTTTTGAAAATATTCTATATTTTTGAGTATTTTTTTTAAATTCTCAAATAAGTTTTGTTTAGTTTATATAATACGAGTGAAAGCCATTGAATTTGCATTGACCTAAACTTCGCAGAATTTTTATTACATCTGACTAACAAACGTATAATAACAACTATGCTATTTCAGTTATTTTAATTGCCATTATATAATGATTTTTTCTTGGTTTGTAGCACATTTTGATTTTACAATACTTTTATAACATTCATATCTTGCAATTCGGAAATAGGAAAAACCCAAAGCATCTCAAACTTAATCGCCTGGCACCCCAGACCTGCACTAACGGAGCGAGGGGATTACTGAACGCCACGAGCGAGTGAGAGATCATTATTTATTAACAAAATCGATTGTAAGCGCCGATTGTTTAAGTGTGTATTTGGTGAGTGCGTAATGCCTGCTTTGCATCAATTACTCAACTATATAAACTGTGACGCAGTTGAATTAGATTTACAGTTAATCAAATATTAATTTACCTACTCTGGACAAAAAAAAAATAGTTAAATTAGCTGACGACTTGGTCAATACAACAAGGGACTGGGAAACGTTGGCAATGGACAGGGACAGGTGGAGAGATTTGGGGGAGGCCTTTGCCCAGCAGCAGCAAAAATTATATATATTTTTAAGTTGAGTTTTTAAATTTAAATATGATTGTCACACAATTAAAGGTATATCTTATGGGCTTAACTTTGTACAACTAGGAAATAATTGAAAAGAAAAAAACTAAAAAAGTCAATTTTTTCTAATTTGAAGTGAAGTTAAAGTATTAATAACGTCCTTTTTGTAAACTTATTTAAAATTAAAAAGTTTGAAAATTCAAATATCTACAAATTAATATATTAACTTTTTGCATTATTTTTGGTCTAGTTTCACCTCCTTTCGGGGTTACACTTTATCCAGGGACACCCTGTATTTTAATGCATTGTCTACCCCTTAATGTTAAGAAGATTTTTTGTTCAATTTTGCAACTGAATGGCATAAGCATTTCCCGTAAACACGTCCTCGATTCTACCTCTTAATCGCCAAAACTTCTTCTAGTGTGTCCCCAACCCAAATCTACTATTGAGAAGCTTACGACCGAACGGGGCACCAACAAATGTATGGAAATTATTCCACTACCCTCAGTTTATGCTGGATTATGAGCGGATTAGGCTGAAGTTTGAGAATCTTGCGTGTCCGCTATTAGCAATAAATTAAGAGGATTGGTATCACATAAATTGAATGTACAAATACTTATAAAGAGGGTCCGAAAAATCTTAGTAAATATTTGGAAATAACTATAGAGCAGGGTTAGCAGGGCTATCCTAGGGTCAGTGAGCAAATAATCAAAGATTTTCTAGAGTATTTTTATGTGTGTAATAGGGCATTAGTAGCTGTCTGCAGTTAAAAAGTTAGAATTTTCAGTAAGTTATATTAAGACTGAAACACTTATCTTGTAATAAATTCTTTATTCCCCGGTTATTATATTTGACATGTATAATTTTCACATTATAATTATATGCGTGGTGTTGAGGGCGGTAAGTATGTGGCTTAGGTTAGGCAGGTCCAAAACAGTAATGAATAATTTATTTCAAAAATGACTTACTTATGTACAAAATTGGAGCAATTGTCAAAACGAAATAGACTATATAGTTGTTACATACAACATGAAAACTTATTTGGAAACGAATAATAATAATTTAATTACCTACTAATACTAATTATAAAGAGAACGATATACAAACAAAATACATCTGTCTCACTCGACACGAAAAAACATAATATGTGAGGTACATCAAATTTGTGGATTTATCAATCACCCAATTTTAGATTAATAGAATCGTGCTTAGTGAATCAGAGCAGTTGGGCAGTTCGACGCTGGTTTTGTTATGATGCAGACGTATGTCATGTGATCGCCACACGTGGGATAGCCTACGAAGAAGTAAAACGAAGAAAACAGGTGTGAAGAAAATAAATTACTTATCGTAAGCTTCCACCTTGCGATCTTTTAGGGAAGCAAGAGCCCCAACTGTCAACGTCATACTAACGTTGGCCGTGTCTCGGTAGTGCTGTAACGAGTCTACTCGATTTTCGATTCGCTAACAGTAAATACTGTAGAGCGTGTTATTTTACAAGTGTACTTACTGCAATATTGTATTCTATTCTAATCTTTTCATCATCAGTATGTTATACGAATATAGTCTTAAATTTTACTAACCAAATGGGCTGTAATTGTCATAAAAATAATAATTTTTTATGTTTATTTTTTAATATTGAAATGAGACACTTTTTACGGTTTATTTCGCGATTTTTTTACATTTTGTTTTAACCTGACGTTTCGCACCCTTTTCAGCGTCCGTCGTCACAGGTCACGTCACACTATGTAAAAAAGTGTGTGTCAAAAAAGTGTCTACTGTTCGCGTAAACCGAAGATACAAATATTTTTAAATGTTTAAACCAACATACTTAGCTACTAAGATAAGGTCTACATCGTTTGTGTACACTGTGTAAGCGATATTTTAAACTAGCGGCCCGCCCGCGTCTTTATTTGCGCCAACGTGTGTATCCCAAAAGAGCATTTCATCGGAATAAAAAGTATCCATCACCTTAGTCAGCTCATACATTGTCTGTTTACCAATTTTCATCATGATCCGTTCAGTAGTGTCAGCGTTATTGACGGACAAATCAAAATATCCAAATATTCAAACAAAGAAACTGTCACATTTATAATAATAGTGAGATACATTGACACCACTGCTGCTCATAGACAAGAATTCCAGATCACGGCTAACAGTTCTATCCTGCGATTTTCATAACCTGGACGAAGTTCACTTTTGACGGTTCTTAAGTTTAAAGTAACATTCTGTGACAGGCTAGGTTTCGACGTGTTCGTACTAACGTAGTAGAGTGAATTTTCCTCCCCTAGCGTATCACTGCTCTTATGAGATGGATCGATCGATCTTTATCCTATTAAGTATGGCATCAATATTGTCAACCAAGAACCTCTATTATTATGCACTGAGTAATATTATGCTGGAAATTAATCATATTCAAAAGTTACCATATAGATAACCGTCCCTACTCACCAATACACATCAAATTGGAATGAATGAACGAATGAATGAAATATTTATTTGCACAAAACGTGGTAAAAATTGTGACATCACAAATATGTATAAGCTCAGCATGTTTTGTCTTGTCAGACATGTAGATGTGGTTTACAATTATATAAGATTTCCGTAAATTACAATTTATATTCAATATTTTTAATGTCAATCTCACATTGATTATTGGTATCAATGTGATCGTTAGTATTCCATTATTTTAATTATTTCTATACAACATTAGTTCCAGTACAGACGATCATGAATATAAATATGAGGTAAAATTTTTTTTTAGGTAAATATACCAAATACACGAGGAATTTGACCAGCCATAGCAAAGAACCACCATGATTAAATTATCTTTCGAATATAATAAAACGCATTGATGGTCCTTCCGTTCAGGAGATACAATGCCACAGACACTCAAACACGTTTATATACACACAAACAGAAAAAGGGTAAAACTAATATCAATACCCCTCTCTTTCGCTAAGGGTTAAAATCTTTTTAAACCAAAAACTTCCCTCGTGTATTTAAAATAAGGTTAAAATAATTTATAAGTTGCCACTTGCCAATCAAAAGGTACTACTAGGTATAGCAAAATGATAACACAAGCAATATAATAACACCTACTTCATTTACTCCCAGTCAGAAATAGCATACGCGACGATCCCAGGTGCATCTCGGACGAAACGAGAATGCACTATTAATGCATCGCAAAGCTTGCAATAGCTTATAAACTCGATATTTCACACTAGTTTTTGCCGATTCAGAGCTTTTAAGTAACTGCTTGTGGGTTTGCACTTCGGAGAATGGGTTTTTAAATTCAGTTGTTATGAAACAACGTTTTTGGTTTCGTTCGGGAAATAAGTTAAGTCCTAGTCAGAATTTTTAAAAATTGTCCGCCAGAAAGGAGTTGTTTTAGAAAAGTTGATGTTTGTTTTAACGATACAATGTAAATGAAGTCTGTTAAAGAATCGAGTTTACTGTTATACGGTAGGTATATAAAAAGGGTATTTAATATTTATTTAGGGTTGCCCAACTTAAATGGGCATATCATGTTCAGCTAGTATACCGTTTTTAGCAGCCGTTCTCCAGTTCTAGCGAGATTAACGAACAGCAGTTAATTTTTATATACATATAAGAAGAAAGAAGTTAAGATAAGATTCTGCATGTAATTTTTTTTACATTTCTTATTTACCATTTGATCGAGTGCTAAAATTTACAGTTGCATGAAAGGTAGTACCTATAGTTCATCTCATTAACCATTAATCTCTGATCACGGTTTCAACCTTTTCCAATGCATCGTGGTAATTTTCGTGTTTTATTTTAATTTGATTTGATTTATTAGGCACACCAACGATACAATTGATCCAACAAAAGACTTACATGCGGTAAAATAGTGTAGCTAATTGCACTATCAATTAAGGGTGTACACAACATGCTAGATAACTTATGCATTACAAAATATGATAAAATTTTAAACAATTTTGACAAGAATGAATAATTATTTTGAGAGAAGTGACATATTTTAAGTATTGAAAATTAATGACAAGAAGAAAAAAAGCAGGATTACAAAAAAACTAAAATAATAGTGTTGCATAACTGTTATAAATATATTTTAAATATAATTAAGTAAATAACAACATCACATACATTGAACTGACTCCGTGGTAAGTAGCTTAGGCACTTGTGTTACAGATATCAGAATCAACAGTGGTATTACAAATAAATTTAAATAAATAAATATAACAACCAGACCAGTACAAACAGACATGTTCATGCACACAAATGTTTGTACAGTGCGGGGATCGAACCCGCGACCTTTTGGTTCTTGACCTTTACACCAAAGTGGTCGTGTATTATAAGTGTTATTTTTTAAGGAATACTTACCGGACTCGTTTAACTTGACTTAAACCCAACCATAACCGGTACTTATTCTAAGTGAGGTTTACGAACTGGTGTAGCATCAGCTAGGTAATTTTATTGAGACCTGTTTAATGTACCATCTGACTGAGTAAAATTGTAATTAGTTTTTAATTTTTATAGTTTCTTTAGCGTTAGGGAACTCGGTTGATGGTGAGATGAAGAATGGATTTCTGTTACTAGTTTTATTAATTTGTATGACAATTTCAGAGACTTACTTATAATAATGGAAGCTTATTGTTATCTTAGTCGACAATTCGGTTGCATTTAATTAAATGGTGTAATCGATGAAACATTTAATTATTTGCCTTCCCATATACAGTTTACTATTTATATTTTTCATCAAATTGGATTGAAATTAGAATAAGAGGATTAAGGATGATGTTTCAAATATCAATACCCGATGGGGATTGATCACAAATTGAAAACTTTTTAAAAACAGAGTTAATTAACTCTTTAACTAATTAATTAATTTTGCTTTAATTTAATAGTCTTTTGCAAAACTGATACTGTGTGACTTTTAATGAAACACTGATAGAATCATTTATTTTCAATAATAATAAATCTTTTACGTTTCCTAGCTAGAACCCTTGCTTTTAGCTCAGCCATAGTCGGTTGAGAGCACCCTAACAAGACCCAACAAGAATAATGACCGCTCCAAGCAATGCTCCAAGTGAAACTCAGAATCGCAAAACTTTTTTTTACGCAAAGGCATTCCACTCATAAGGTCTTCGCATCACCATCTGGCGTTTTGTAATCTGTGGCTGTGCTTTGAAAAGACTGGTCAAGGAATGTACAGAGGTCAACACTATAGCAAAAAAAATTCGTAGCAAAATCGATCGTATTGTGATGGTTTAAGACGCTGTAAAGTTTGTATGGTGTGAAGGCTTGTACCTGGCCACTCGGGAGTTTTTGCACCTGTCATTCTTTGAAACTGGTCCCAGCGGATGTTTCGAACGTTCACCCAGCGCGAGCGAGACGGCTTCATAAGCGTGCCAGAAGACGAAGATGACGATATGAATTTTAAATATGTGTGAAAAGGATGGGGGTAGAGTCGCGTGGCGAGGGATAAGGCAAGGCGCAGTATCGGCGCCTTCGGTAATCCTACCGCGCTTGTTTTATTTAATAATCCAGTTATAATACGAAAGGTAGCATGTATATGGCTTCCGAAGCGATATTGTGAAATTACTCGCGTGAGATGATGGTGCAGTCTGTTTGGGGGTATACAATGATGTTGGTTTTGTTGCTTTTATGATTTTCGATATTGAACAAGCTACCTGAATGAGTTTTTGATCGGCAGTTGAATATTTTATCAAGTTTTATGATTTATCGTGATAAACAATTGTAATTACTAGAGACCGGATTTAATGCAATTGTATATCTGGATATGCATTTGCATATTTTAGCAATTTAAGCGGTTATTGCATATAAAGACAATGCTTAATATTTATCTCCTTCTCCCAGTATTTTCTGTAGGTATTTAAGCTGAAAATTAAAGCGAATAACGCACAGAAACAAAAATTGATCGCGTATATTATGAAAATGCTTGCATTGTTGCAGGATTCAGTTAACGAACCAAAGAAATACATGAGTTGAACTAAGTAGAACGTCCTTTATCTGAAAGTGACCAGAGAGAGACGTGCTGTGGGTAGCTTTTTTTTAATTTGTGTAAAAGTTTATGTAAAAAAATGATGTTGATATAATTTTTCTTCAAATAATCGTCAAACTTGGCATATTATGCTGCATATTCTAGTCGTTTTTGTGCATTTTGGTGCATATTTCGAGCAATCTTCTTGCATATTTGCATGCATATAATGGCTATTTTATGTTGCATATAATCCGGTCGCTAGTAATTACTAAACAAATTTATATTGACGTCCCAAGGCAGAATCGCCATTTAAGGAAGTGTAATTGCTGTCTCAATAAACACTTTTAATCAATTACATACGAGTACACTGCTGTTTCGTTTCTGTAAGTTTCTATAAAAGTATCGGATAAATCATGTTAAGCATTGACTTAAGTGTCTTCAAAAATGTAATTGCTCACTCATCCTTACTTCAAACAACTTAACATTCTTTAACCTCTTACTGAAACGATAGTCAATATCTGTGATTAAAATAAAATATAGGAAGATATGTTACGGCATATAGTAAGAATTCAATTGAGGTTTTTTATCAAAAATTCATGAAATATTAATATGGGATAATAGTCCTCCTGGCCGATTTCGACCGCGGCAGCCACTCTCAACAGAGATCAGCCAACTGCGCAGGAGATATTATAGTGCACAAGTGTGAGCGCAATACACAGGTGCAGTCACTGTTCCATCACTCTCAAAGTTCGGTGAGACGGCAAGCCGACATGACCGGAGAGAGATCAGGCGCAGGACCAACGGCTTAACGTGCTTTCCGAGGCACGGGGGGGTGCAACACCGCAAATATGGGATAATGGGTGGAGAACAAGCTTATTTCGGTCCATGTCCAAGCGCCATTCAAGTGGCTTATCTTTCACATTTTAATTAAATCAAAGGTCAACACTTAAGATTTCTACACTCGATTATTCATTAAATCACCTATCTACTCTTTCAAGTATTCCATCTCAAACAAGAAACGTGAGATTGTTTAATAATACGAGGTTTTGGTATTCCATTGTCTTGGTACGATTGTAACTACTCGGTAAGATCTTTCCCAGTAATTAAATTAAGTATAGTACCTGTTAGCCTATGTGTATTTAACAAATTCCTGTGTGAGTCATGCCATTGAATAAGTTGAAACAAAAATTTAAAAAAAATTACAGCAACATCACATACATTGATCTGACTCCGTGGTAAGTACCTAGCTTAAGCACTTGTGTTATAGATATCAGAATCAACAGTGGTATTACAAATAAACTTAAATAAATACATATAACACCCAGACCAGTACAAACAGACATGTTCATGCACACAAAAGTTTGTACAGTGCGGAAATTGAACCCATGACCTCTTGGTTAATAGTCAACTTCTTGACCGTTACACTAAAGTGGTCGTTTATTATGCATTCAAGGTTACCTAGGTACTTTCGGATCGTTTCACGGACGCTGAAAAGGGTCCGAAACGTCAGGTTCAAATAAAATGTTAATAAATCGCGAAATAATCTGTAAAAAGTGTATCATTTCAATGTCTACGTGTTCGCGTAAACCGAAGAAAATAAATTAATAAATATTTAACAACAATTACACCAATTCTCTAGTCCCAAATTAAACTACGAGGCTTGTGTTATGGGTACTAGACAACGGATAAACATACTTTAATATATTTTTTAAAAGTAATTACATAATTTATATACAAAACACCCAGACCAATACAAGCAAATAAAGTTACGAGTATCTACTTTCAAATGTGATTCATTTACCGTATACATATACAACCAGCGTATAAGTGTCAAGAAAAATGACTCAACACACAAGAACGTCATCAGCAAAACGTTTTAACCTACAAATATTAAGATTTCTTTTGTTTCTAACAAACTGCTTCTTAACTTTCATCTGTGAAACCATCTTTACAAGGCATTTACAACGCTACAAAATTGTACTCAATATCAATGTGTTAGATGCCATTTTGTTCGTCAGCGAGACATAGTGCATTAATTATTAAGAATCTTCACATTCCACTGGATCATTAAAACTATATCACTATAGTTACAATGAGTAAAAAACAGTGATTAATATGAGGTCACACGCATTCATTCTCTATGAGTCGAAATTATACGAGTACTCTTTGGTTAAAATGATCTGAATCGCTGGGTTTCACTTTGAGTAGTTTTGAAGGTACATAAAAGTTTAAATAGGTTGCCTTCACTCAATAAGTGAATAATTCGGTTTAAAATAACTTAAGTGAAAATACTACGCTTTCTTTAAGTGCTATTTAATGCAATACAGTGCAATAAAAAATAAGCATGGTAAACTGAGCACAAGACTAGTGAAAAAATACATCAAATAAATTGCATCAATCTTAAGTGCTGCAATTTTTTTGGTGTACATAATATATTCTAATTATTTCTCTAGTTTTGTACGATATAATGTATGTAAGAATTAAAATTCTAGTAACACACACACCAATATAATTCCTTGCTACTCGCATAGTGGGATAAGACATCTGTTATTAAAATTGTTTAATTATACTTCAAAGCTAAATTATAATCAACAAGGAATTTCAGTGGACCAACTGATTTTTTTCTAGCAATAACACGATTTATCTAGAAATTACTATATCCAGATGCGAGTATTCTGTCGGCCGGTAATTTTCGAGCGGTCACTTCGCTTCTAAAGATAGACACTTGACAATAATAAATAAAAAAGTTTCATAAGTACTTCTGAGATCGAGAATCAAGCATTTACGGGTTGACAAATTGTACAACCGATTTTCAATCTTATCTTTCAAGAAAAAGAGTAGAAATAAATTTGTTGGCGAAGAACAGGTGCTAACTGAGAGTCTATAATGTGATGTCAGGTTGGATAAGAAAGAGATAGAGCGTGTAAAAAAGGACGCATTCAGGGGTGGCACTATAAATTATAGTTGGCAAAGTAATTTTATGATTGGACCTTATTAGATGCTCGCTTGAGGCTGTAAATTGGATTTGCGACCATAAACCGATGATGGCTGTCGTAATAGGTAAAATTGCGAAATAGCCTCTTTATATTTTTCTGATGCACTTCATTACCTTCCTTTTGTGCCTTTGATTTGAATTAAAGTTGACATTAACTCAGAAGATGTTTGTGGTATTTTAAGTGGATGCAACATTATTTTATTTAAATTATAATTTTAGATCTCTTTTCAAATAAATCTTACTTTTTATCGTAGAACGCTGATTAGTAATTGAGTTAATCGAAACTCGCTGTTAATAAGTACCAACTTGTTAATTTTACATTATTTAATAAATCACCCAAATTTAGGAATAAAAAGTAAATAAATATTATCGTATGATTTGACTAAGACCTATTTAAAACTATAAAAGTTAAAAAAGTAGGACATCATATAATTATATATATATATAGATATCTTTTGAAAGATGCAAGACATCTTTTTTTCTTCCACCGTCAATTAAAAAAACTGTCAACAGCCCTATCTTTGTTTTGACGTAAAGTAGCCCATCACAAGGTAAGTCATGGCGCGGCGTCGCGTCTTTGTACGCTCTGACTTCGTGAACTGTGTGAAAATAATGTTTTTGTTACGAATACGATCCGTTTTGCCTTGTTACAAGGTCATTTGTACAGTTCAGTTGTTTTGTAGTTCAACAATGCATTCTTTAAGCTTCCGTGGAAGCTCTCAACGTGTTGAAAGCTCCGAACTTCGATACAAAGTGTCAGAATGTCGGACAATCCTGTCTGTGAAGAGCTTAACGTTTGTTGAAAGACGATGGGTCCAATATTTTTTAATATTGCATGTTGTTTTTACTTTATCCACTTAATTGAACAAGATTTTTAGCTACAATCATAGAATAGCGTAACCCATTGTTTGTCGACTACCAAATTATTTTAGATAAAAACATTGGCTGTGTTGTCTTGGTGGCTATTGTGTATGTCTCATGTTGAAATGTATACGCCGCAGACATGCAGAAAAATAATAAACAACAAGATTTTCAAATGTTTATTTTTTGTATCAAATTATGCTTAAAGGAGAATAAAAAAAAGATACTGGCCACCAATAACATGCTGGCTACTGAATAAAAAAAAACTATTGAGTTAAATCTTATTCGGCGGCCCACATTACCTACTTAATTTATAATTTTACTTCAAAAAGATATCCTTATTTTGTAACTCTGTTTCTTAAGCGTTTATGGTAAGCTGTCAAGCGCGATAGCGCGATGACCACTCACTGTATGTGACTGAACAATTGAATTTTCACAAAAGGCACTGATGTTCCATAAAATCACCTCTTAAGGCGTTTTAACTACATACTGGAACAATTGTCCAACTATGGGTAAATTGCCAGCACTTTTCTAACATCTTTGCATTGAATTAGAAGCGTTTTGTTTTTTGAATCACAAACCTAGATTGTTATTTGGATTTGTAAATAAAATCAAAAATACGTCTGATGGTGTAAATTTTAAATATCCACTGTTTTTTTTATATAATTGATTAAGTTATGAAAATGCCTAATGAATTTTGCGAACAAACTCTGTTTCGAAAATCGTTTCACTTCTTTAACCTGACCTTGAATGTTTGTGATAAATTCAAGGTATTTTGACTAGCCATAGGTAAGAAAAACCGCGATTAAATTATCTTTCGAATAAAAGATCGCTTCAAAATCGGTCCATCCGTTCGGGAACTACGATGCCACAGACAGACGAGATGGTACACACAAAAACACATAACACACACAGACACAGGGGTAAAAGTATTAACATTGAAAAATTACTTAGCTTTAGATTTCCGCTCAGTTACAGGGGTAAAACTTATACCCCTCTTTTTTGTCGAGGATAAAAAATATTAATGCACGACATCCATTAGGCGTAACTACGTATAACATTAAAAAGCAACGGTCAAAAGCCAAAGTCACTTTGTTTATACCAACATTCTGCTAGGTTATATATTATATTTCTACATAGGTATTACTAATATTTACTACTAGTAAATAAGGTGTATTTATTTATTTATTATTTATTAGACACAAAACAGGTTACAATCAGGTAAGGTTATTAAATACATTAAGACAAGTAAATGTATTCGCTAGATTACAACCCAAAATTATCTGAGTTTGAAGCAAGATCATATTTTGTATTAAACAGTGAAGTTATTATACTAATAAATAATAAATTTTTTTCCAATAAAAGTCCTAAAGTTACCATGAAAAACTAAAAATTAAGATAAGCTTAATTATTATCATCACGGAGAACAGTTTTTAATTGTTTTTTGAAGATTGGATTAGAAATAAAAAGGCACGTCAATTTCGTCGGATCCTTGCGAAAGATCCATATACAAGCGACACATACGGCTCACAGGGTTATAAATACACATGCTCTCTGACTTTTATCGATTAATCAACGTATTTTACTAATAAAAAGCACATTTTCCAACTTAGATGCATCTAGCGAGAGCTTATCATACAAGCCACAATCTGTGCATCGAGAAAACTGGCCAGTGTGAACCGATGCGCCGCGATAGCGCGACGTTTGACGTGTGACTCAACGCGCCGAAACGCGTTCTCTTTTCGAATTGTGACAGCGAACTTTTTCGGCTTTCGCGCCACAGTTTTGTTTTTAATTGTTGACATTTAAATTTTTCTTTTGTGGAAACTTTTGTGCCAGTGTTTATTTTAAGTTAACGTTAGTTTATTTTTATTTTTTGTGTGGATTGTGAACGGTTTATGGATTTTTATGTTCAATTTGGATTTCTACTATTGATTGAACAGAGATAAAGGTAAGTTATACAGAAATATTTAATGTATAGTTTTAAATGTAACTAAATCAAAACCTAAATTTAACTATAATTTTACAGACATGACAGTGACAATGGGTATTATTTGATATAAACAAAAATGCTGCTAAATTTAGGAAAATAATAAAATTAATGAATCTGTATTTGCAAATACATAGCACTATTTTCTTAACTAAAACTAACTGAAAAAAAACTTCCTCAAACCTTTAATTATCTAATCTGTGCCTCTCAAAAAGTGAGCAATAAGAAAAAGTAACGTTCCGTACTATCACAAAAAAAACAAATTGATAAATTAAATCTGAGTTTTACGCAAGTTAAGTTCGTGAAAAGCCCGCTAGATGGCCATACTAGTTGCGCCAACTACGTGACTGAAATGAAAAGGTTTTCAGCTTCAGTTTGCCTTTAAAGCACCGCTAAGTTTCGCTAAGTTAAGTAATCAATTGCAAAGATAAAATAAATGGACGAAAGCCTTTTCTATTTTCATTTGAAGATGAGAAAGTTTAACAGATTATTTCTTAAGTATAGCCTATGCCATTAATAGTACTTAAGATAGGTATATGCTTGAGTACAAAAGGATTATATATACGTACTATTATTAGGCACTAGCATCCGGCCAGTGACTTCGCCCGCGTGGCATTCATTTTATTATAAATATAATTCTCCCTATTGAATCACCCTTTCTGTTTAATAGAAACTATATGAATATTAAATATCCGTTGAGTATTTTTAAAGATCTAAGTATACTTAAATACAGACATAGGGTCAGACGCAGGAAGCTTCACTTTATTGATTAATTAAGTATGCACAATAACCTCAGTATGTACACTTTAATGCCATTGTCAAAAGCTTAAAAGAGCTTTTGTACACCAACCAGTTATTTATAGTTTATTCTAAGCGCTGAAAATCTATTTAAACCTTAGGTAAATATGATTTGAGATGAGAACATGTTGAATATCCAAAGCTTCTTAGTGTTTAACGCAAAAACATTTGGCCTTTGTGGAATTTGAACTCGATACTACTAGCTTTGCAGTCGGGAGCTCATACTGAGTACCTACCTAACGTACTTTACATGGTATTAACTAAATTCTAATTAGGTTAAGTACCAAAACTACCAAATACTAGTCCCCGTCATATTGACGTATAGTGGTTGTATGATGGCCAGCACGTCACGGTAGACACGGCTATCTTATGTACTTGTGTTATGGAAGATTTTACAACAAAAATGGGTAGCGTGATGTGCCGACTACTGTACTAAAGTGCGCTTATTATTCCAATATATGCAAGAGAAACACAAAAAGTCAGACTACGCAAAATATTTGCTTGATACTTGACACCAACACTATACTCTCAAGTTACTTAGCACATCGCAAAACTAACAAAAAACCTATTTACACAGCGTAAACAAAAATAAATAAAATAGCCACACACTCGAAAAATAAACTCAAAACAAAGTTTTAATAAAAAAGACATTATAAAGTAGTCGATCCAAAAAAAATGATGGTCGGTATGAGATGACGATAACCACTTTAAACTTTACGCTACGGATCTTATTAATCAAGGCATAATGAACCTTAATTCGTTTGGAATACAAGTTCCAACATTATTTACGCGTGAGCAGATGATGTTGGTAATATTTTTTACGTGGACCGAACAGGTTTGATACGTTAGGGCCATCTAATTAGGGCAGGTGTTCAACGATGATTTTTTTTTTCGTTTTGGTTTGGATGCAATCGGTTTTATTTTTATACCGAATCTTCTGTTTGATGTGGATTTACCATTAGACATTGAATTTACGATCCGTTTTTGAAACTGGATTGTGATATCGTCAGTTTTATTTGGTTATTATTACTATCACAATCGCCTATTTATTTTGAACAAATTTTATTTTACTTATTTGCTGTGCCCGTAATACATTGAAATTTATTTCAGATACATTTTTGAGTGTACTACAATATCTTGTGGTTACTAAGCCGTTTTTGCCATGCAACAAAATCACTTAAATTTTATCACAAACGAAATACGTGAAAATATTTTTTATTAAACAAATACGACCTCACCGCAGATTTGACCTAAATAACCGGTATGACAAATCGTCACCCTGTATACCAATAAAAAAGCTTTCCACACTCGTCATCAATTATTCCCATTGTACAACAGTTTCATTAGGGAAATTTGAAAACAAAAAGTTACTTTTTTATTTTTTGCACCGCACACGCGTTGATATAATTTGATTTTCTGTATAGCGAACACAAGGTCTATTTTGATAGTGAAGCATTTTTTTTATTTTGTTATTTCCGATACGCTGTGTGCTTGGTTTGTCAGACAGTGTAATGTTTGATGGCAAAACGTTTATTTCTGAAATAAAACCTATTCTGTCTTACCTGATTGTTGCATAGTTGGGTTACAAATGAGATCTGATCAGATTCGATAAGTTATCGTATTTTATTTACGCTTAAATAACCTGTTCGACTTTAGGAAGGAATTAAAAGTCCGAACTTATTTTGACACTAATATAACTTATTTTTATACAACAGTATTATTGATTAACGAATAAATGTATAGCTTTCACAATACTTTTCAAATGCAGAATTTTATTATTGCGAAAGATATATCACCTAATTTCAAAAAGTAATAATTTACCGCAAACAATTCACATTATTGCCAATAACTAGGAAATATACTATTAATATATCGGAGCAGACGCGAATCGATCGTTAATATTCAAAAATGTATAATTGATTGTTCTCGAACATAACAATAATTCATAGAGCCTCAAAATCAATTTCTCCATCTATAAGTCTTATTACCTTGCAACAAGATATATTTTAATTTGACATAACAAGTGAATGGAGCCCACCTACGCACTCCTAACGCCACCATTAGATTCTATAACTAATATCACCAATATACCTTGACCTGTGGATCCCAATTTTATGGCAATAAAAGTCATGAAACCAAAGCTCAAGATGAGTTGGTCGTCTTGTGGCAAAATTACGAATTTGGAAATACCTAATTTACTTGGAAAATACTATTAGTTGCGTTGTTACATGTATTCAAGGGTCAAGATTCTATTAGTATGGAATTACCAGCAATACTTTGGTTGCAAATAGAGAGTTTTAAAACCTAGATTCTTAGAACACAGTTTTCTCAGAACAATGAATTTTAACAGTTTTTAAACCGCAAAATTTTTTTTCGTGCAAATTTGTCATAGTGCTTATCACATAAAAGTTCCTAGTAAATACAACCTACAAAACAGACTAGTCATATCCACAGGGATCCCACAATAAAAGTCAATTAGTCAAATTGGTATTATGACAACATCCGAAAATTTTAATAAAACGGAAAGGCTGAGTCACACATTAATATTAAATGGTCCATCTTCCATCAGCATTTTAATTGTCCAGTCTGGAATTTGTCGCATTGTGATTGGGCACAGTATATTTTTACGGAGTAGCCGAACTTCATTAAATTCCACTAAACTCAACATACTTAAGACACAAAATTTAGTTTAGTTAGTATTTTTGGCAAACGTTTTAATAATACCAACAGCAATTTCCCCTCCATAGATCCATTATAGTTCCCATCTTCTCTGCAATAGTCTTTGCACCTAGCGGGTGCTGTCTACTCAATAGTGTAGACAGAGATAGTAGCCGCTTAGTTAGCTTATTAATGTAACACTAAGCAACAAACATTAAGCAAACAACTCTTAGAGTTGGATCCATATCCCCAACGTACGCCTTCCAAAAAGACCGGCCTTATGCTGTGATATCCTAAAGGATACTACAAATAATAATAAAAAAACTTTATTGTTGACATAACTAACATTCAATAAAACAAACATATTTTCATTGCTTTGCTAAATGCTATGTTTGTGCTTACTTGGAATATGATCCGAAACAGCGCTGGTTTACAGCCACACCCATTTCTCCATAGATGTTGGGTGAGAGATTGGTCATAGTCACCAACTAACATATTTCATTAGTAGGTCATATAAACTTTCAAAGTTCGTCTTTGAAGTAGTGGCAAGTGTCAGAAACTGTAAATCTTGCTAATTCAACAACTTTTTTTCACTTGTTAGGATTTCAGTGTGTCTTAGCAGGGTGGTGAGATAGGTGCCAATGTTTCTGATTCTACTGTCAGGTGTAATTTGCAACTTATTCATCAAAGAACACAGAGCGCCGCAGAATTCTACTCCATCTGTCAAACTGAGGAGGAATTGACACTGAAATATGACATTTTGGGGGTGTTTTGACCAACCAACAATGTGATTTACTTATTTGTTTCTTCGGTATACGCGACCAGTAACAGTAACAGTTTGATGTGACTTACTGCATAAACCAGCACTGTGTCTCAATTGTGAGGATTTATCGGTTGTTCCCAGAATACTGGGGTTTGATTGGTGTTTTGGGAATGTAAGCAGGATTGATTGGCTGCGTCTGCGAGTGCACGTCACGTGCACATTTAAATGCATGATGAGTTTCTGTGCCTAACAATGCACTAACACTGGGTGGCACAGAATGCAGTTGCTAAATTACATTTGAAAAATACTGGATGAGCTCTTTAAAAGTTTTAAGTTTCGTTTGAAGACGCTGGGCCGTATTGTTGCACTAGTTTTGGCTGTGATTAACATATTTTAACACACCGTTAAAAAAGGTTACAGTAGCTCATACAAAATTCTGCTGTGATGAAGTTATATTTTTAGGAAACCAACGAATCCCACAGATGTTGTCCTGCCTGTTGTTTTTTTTTAAGTGACTTGCCGAGAAAAGTATACTATTAGCCAAGTCAGCTCATACGTTATCTGTATTACAAATTTATTCATAATCCATTCAGTAGTTTCAGCGTGATTGACGGACAAACATCCAAACAAAGAAACTTTCACATTTATAATATTATTCTGACAAACGATTTGGACCTAAATGCAATGAAAATAAGTGTTCAGGTAATTTATTAAAAAATGACATGCTATCTACCTATAAATGAGTGACCAACTTTATGAAGCCTTAAATGTGGAATGGCAAGCTTATTTACCCGTTATCGCAATAGAACTACCAAATGATAAAAAAAACCATGAACACGAAAAATCCTGTTCATCCAACGCCTGGTATCAGAACAGATTCTCCTTAACAAAAACCCGAAGGTATCAATGTACCAAATCCCGTTATAAATTGCCCGCCAAACCCCTTGGAAACCAGCTCCACCGTTCATTGAATCCATCCAACCATAACCTTATTTAAAACAAACAAACGATAACGGTAATCCGCCGCGTCTTTCGCAGCAATCAATAAATATTTACAAGTAAAAAACAGGACAATACCGTCCAATTATGAAAGAACTACGAATGTGTTGCAAAGAAAGGATGGATCAGTAAACTCATTGTGTTCATAAAGTTAGCGTTGGGAGGATAGTTATAATAATAGTCCTCCTGGCCGATTTCGACCACGGCGGCCAATCTCAACAGAGATCAGCCAACTGCGCAGGAGATATTATAGTGCATAAGTGTGAGCGCAATACACAGGTGCACTCACTGTTCCATCACTCTCAAAGTTCGGTGAGACAGCAATCCGACATGGCGGAGAGAGATCAGGCGGAGGACCAACGGTTTAACGTGCTTTCCGAGGTACGGGGGTGTACCACCGCGAACTTCCCGACTCCGAGCTGTTTCTGAGAAATTCATGACAGAAAATCTCACAAACAATTTTAGCTCGACCTGGGTTTCGAACCCAGGACCTCTCGGATGTAAGGCAGAAACTTTGCCACTACATCAACAAGGCAGACAGGAGGATAAATGCAGCAGTAGAGGTCACATAACTGAACTAGATGCAGGTCATTATTTTGTGTTCATTAAATTGAGAAAATCTATGAAAACTTTCAAAAGTGCTGAAATAGTGGTAACTCAATGGTACATGGTATAGGTCCATCGGCTTGTTCTGATTTATTAGGCACGTCTGTTTATGGCAGTGCTTAGGTACAGTCGGATTGTCAAAGCGATTATTTTGATTTCCTTTGTTTTCACCAAAAGTTGCTAACGAAGAGCTCAGTACTAGATATGTTTTTGGGATTTAGTCGACCATTGTACATATGATTGACCATTGTACAAACACTGTACAAAATTAAATATGTATGTTTGCTGTCGTCGGGCGGCACTCTCTCGTTGCATTTTCAAGCATCCACTGAAGACCAGCGCCAACGGATCCTCGATTCGGTGTTATTTGATGCCATTCATAACATGTGTTTCACTATGTACTCACTAATTGTAAAAATATTTTTTTGAATAAAATTTTTATATTCTATTCGATTCTTTTCAAAATAGCATTTCTATTTTTTGAAAAGCCCTATAATGTCATTATTTCCAGAGTTTTGCCAATTTATTGGTTCGAGGTTTCTCTGTTTTTGTGGGTAAATAGTTCAAGACATGCATATTTGTCTACTGGGTGAAATTATTACTTTGTTGGGTCCAGATATATTAAGTGTTGCTTACTAGTCGCCATTCCTGTCCTGCATACAACATTTCTATGCTAATACTTACATTTTTAAAACCGGTATGAGCTGGCTCATTTCTTTTTTCTACGGCACCGGTTGTCCAACCGGTCCGACTCGCCGGGACGACGTCATGCGAGAATCGTCAATTAAGTTTTATTAAAATATGGCGAAATACTGCATACACCTTTTGACCGTTTTATGGCGCAAAATTGTGGACATTTTCGTCGCTGCTTTGTGGTTGCGTTTTAATGTGATGAAATTAATGAATGATTACTCTTTATAGTTTTTAAACTTTGTTAACGAGGGTAATAATATTCAATTTGATATTCAGAACTTCGAGTTATTCAAAATCAAGTAAAACATACGAATAACTAAGTATGTAAATTTAAAATAAATCACCTAAGAGACATAGGTGCTCAACAATCATTTTCATACAATACATAATTTAACGTCAAAGTTTAGAACTCAAAATATATTATAATAAGATTTAAATAAATTTGAGCATATTAGTCAAAGGCGATATATTCCGGCATTCAATTCCCGGACACCCTGTATCATACAGCAGTGTGAAAACGCCTTAACATGTCCAAACCAAGCACACAAAATAGCATTGTATGTGCGATGCCGATTAATTAACCGTCCGCCAAAGGCACCTCAACGGTATTGATCAGTCTAAACTCATTTATCAACTAAACTCAACCAAAACTCAACTGCTGCTTTTGATCCTAATCCCCTTGAGATAGAGATTACGGAATGGCGTTGTATTATACCGCTAGTGTACACTTCGTGAGCTGAGCTAAGATGGCGAAGACTTAAAATACATATATAAATAAATATACAACAACATCACGTACATTGATCTGACTCAGTGGTAAGTACTCGTAGCTTAAGCAATTGTGTTACAAATATCAGAATCATCAGTGGTATTATAAACAAACTTAAATAAATACATATAACACCTATACCTATAGACCAGTACAAACAGACATTTTCATGCACACAAATGTTTATACAGTGCGGGGTTCGAACCCGTGACCTCTGGGTTAAAAGTCAACTTCTTGACCACCAAACCACACCAAAGTGGTAATTAATTCATTCCTGGTGTAATAGGCAAAAGCTGGCTTATGTTTGCATTAGGACATCATAATCAGAAATACATTCATGAATTCTTTCTTAATGATCCCGGATCTATGATTCCGACTGATTCTGTGGCATTATTTTTTTCATTTCCTAGGTATTTTTTTTATTTTTTTGGGTGTTTTGTGTATTTATTTAAATTAATTTGTAATACCACTGTTGATTCTGATATCTGTAACACAAGTGCTTAAGCTACTTACCACGGAGTCAGATCAATGTATGTGATGTTGTTGTATATTTATTTATTCTTTGTTTGTATTAACTGCCCACACAAATTGCTAATAGAAGCAGGTCTAACCACCCGTCTCGACTATTAATTAACTTTTAACATAACATTTAATGAGCTTTTTAATGAAATTGACCAAAGCATCCTTTCTTCTTGGATTTTTTTTTGAGAGATACAGACGAAAATAACGTTTTGAAGCTAACATTAGTACTCATTCATCTCTGTTTTTATTTTATTATTTTATTTTCTATTTTATTTATTTAAGAAAACCAACAGCATCTTATGGTAATTTGTTAAGTACAAGTTTATGAGTAGACCAATTCTAGGTTTCCCTTAAATAACAAATAGGTAGTGTGAAGCTGTGAGACTAATGTTTAACAATTATTTCTTTTTAAAAAAGAGTGTAATGTAAAGTCATCTCATTTTAAATACAGAAATATTTCAAAGAAAACGGAGATAGGTTTTTTAGTGAGCATATTTTTTAACTCCCGACAAAAAAGAAGAGTTTTACAAGTTTGATCCTAATGTATGTTTGTGTGTGTGTGTGTTTTGTATGTGACTGTCTTTGGCATCGTAGCTACCGAACGTTCATCATCATCAGCCTATATACGTCCCACTGCTGGGCACAGGCCTCACCTCAACTCTGAGGTGGTGCGAGCCGTACTCCACCACGCGGGCTCAGTGCGGATTGGTGGAGGGGTGTGTGTAAGGTAAGTGACCAACCTTACTGTCAGATGTTATTAAGCCGCCCGAGGGCCTCCGACCAGTCTTAACGACTAATATCTATCGATATTAACCGGGACCAACAGCTTAACGTGCCTTCCGAAGCACGGAGATGCTTGTAAATAGACGTGACTTTTATGGTCAGAATGGTCATCCATCCCAAACATGACCGCGCCGTAGGTTGCTTAACATTTGGTATCACTACCAGAACACTGCAACAACTGCGCCACAAGCAGCTCTCGAATGCAGAAGCAGCTACTGAACGAATGGACCGAATTCAATGCGGTTTTTTTTATTCGAAAGATAATTTAATCACGGTGGTTCTTATTTATAGCCTGGCAAAATCCGCCCAGCCAATGAAGCTCATCAGCTGTTTTTCTGGCTCATTCTGGGGTTTTAAAAAGGAAAGTTAGTTTATTCTTAATGTCTGCATTTTCAGCAGGTGGAACACCAGCTTTACAAAAGTTATCGCCATGCTGACATTATAAAAATACAATCACACCGTCAAAACGTTCAATTGCTAATTAAAATCAGCTCTTACTTTAAGGAGATATCGTGCATAGTTTATTGCAGAAATTAGTACTAGTTAGGTAGTCAAGGTTTTATCTTACTTAATAAAGCCTTATTACGAATCGTAAGGGGTCCTAAAAATGAGATAAACCGTTACCTAGTTAAGATATGGTCTAAAGTTTAATTTAATTGAAATGTTTCGATTTTGGAACAATAATGAGTAGCTTGATGTGAAGCCGTGTGTACGTTTATGAATGAAGATTCTTCTAGCATGTTCAAAACTAAGTATTTAACCACGTACACGCAAACAGAAGCAGACACGAATAAATCTTTGTAACATAAAAAGAACAAATTGTTCAGAAAGTTCCATGGCGTAGTACGCGCGGAATACTAAACTATCACACAGACTTTGATTAAAAAATATAGCGAAAGATATGCTGCCGCTTGAACGTGGGCCGTAAAAACATCGTCAGTGGAACGGGAAAAGCGCCAAAACGGTTCTCGTGGAAAAAGAGGAGGAGAGTGAAAATTTAAGCCGATTACCTATAAAATAAATACGTCAGTCGAAAGGGTTTTCCCTTTACACTGACTGACTTATATTGTTGCGCTAATTATTCTCAAAGAGTATTCCGCGGAACCCTACGATTTCACGATAACCTTGTTACTGAAGAGGTTCCCTAAGAATTTAGAAAAAAAATTAAAAAGATATAAAAAAAGACCTCGATCTAGAGACACTGTCGAACCACAAAACAGCAAGTGTCGAACTTAAAGAAAGAAAGAATAAATATTTATTTGGCACATATTACATTACATTACATTATTGAGGTGCTTGTGGCGCAGTAGTTGCAGCGCTTTGGTAGTGATACCAAAAGTTAAGCATCCTACGGCGTACCTACCGTACAAGTGACGTCTATTTACAAGCATCTCCGTGCTTCGGAAGGCACGTTAAGCTGTTGGTCCCGGTTAATATCGATAGATATTAGTCGTTAAGCCTGGTCGGAGGCCCTCGGGCGGCTTAATAACATCTGACAGTAAGGTTGGTCACTTACCTTACACACACCCCTCCACCAATCCGCACTGAGCCCGCGTGGTGGAGTATGGCTCGCACCACCTCATAGTTGAGGTGACGCCTGTGCCCAGCAGTGGGACGTATATGTATAGGCTGATGATGTGATGTGACATTACAATATGATGAAACATAAAACTAAAACTTACCAAAAACAACAAAAAAAAGTAATAATATGACAAATTTGGTCCCCCACTCAGCATTATTACCACGGCAAGCCATGCTAAGTCGCGTTGTACAAGTTCATGTGCCCCCAACACCGCCACATTTGTTAAGAATTCGTCACGTATTTGGCTTTCCAATAGGGTACAGTCACCAGAAAGTTTGAGAAGCGATTAAACTACAAGCAGTGATACTTCGTCTTGCATTCTCGCTAATGAATAAAAAAGAAGAATCTTTTTTAATTATTTGGGATATGTTTGCTCTTGACCCAAGACTAAGCCCAACGAGGCAAAGACTAAGTCTACGATGGTGCGAGCTCACCTAGAAGATGCTTGTTGTTCACTCTAAAATAATATTAAATAATGGAAAGCAAGTAATTGTTGAATGCTTATAGGAAGGCCATAACATATCTTCGTGGAAATCAAGAGTCATACTGACTTAGTTAGTACTTTAAATACCTCAGAACTATGATATTAGTAGTTGTTTTACCGTAATACCAATTTTATCCAAATATAATTCAAATTTTTAGTAATTTAGGAGTTAAAGCGATCAGATTCCCTGGAAAGTTCTTTTTACTATGGGAATTCGTAGTTTTTCCGCTGTTAAAAGTAACGCATATCCTTTCTTAAGTCTGTAACTATCTCCTTACGATTACATTTAAATCAGTTCAGTAGTTAAGGCGTAAAAGCGATCGGCCCACTTGAATTTGTCAATTTCCCATGGGATTTAGTCATTTTTCGGCGGTAAAAAATAGCGTATCTCCTTTCTCGAGTATCAAAATATTTCTATACCAAACTTCATGCAAATTGGTTCAGAGGCGTGATTGACAGACAGACAGAGTTACTATCGCATGTATAATATTAGTATGGAAGTTTGGATAATAACATTAATAACGTACCACACTGTTTCCTTTCCTCACTTTTTTAAATTAATTTCTTAACGAATTAAGCGACAAATTAAAAGGAAGAATGTGCTCAAATAGTGGTTAGCTAGTAATTTTTGAATGCTTGAGTAGAGCCGTAACATATCCTCCGCAGTTTTTAAATCACAGCTTACAGACAATATTATTTCGTCTTCGGAAGGCGTAGATCACGCACGGTTGTGTAGACGCCCCTTGACAGTTGTCAAATGCAGAGGTGTATTGGTAAATTATTTGGATGAGTAGTTACTCTACAATCTGACATAAATATTATAATAAGACACATTGACGACCACTTTGGTGTAATGGTTAAGAAGTTGACTATTAACCAAGAGGTCGCGGGTTCGATCCCCTTACTGTACAAACATTTGTGTGCATGAACTTGTCTGTTTGTACCGGTCTGGGTGTTATATGTATTTATTTAAGTTTATTTGTAATAGCGCTGTTGATTCTGATATCTGTAACACAAGTGCTTAAGCTACTTACCACGTGCCGCTGCATGCTAGTTCGGCAGGATGCAACGGCGCACAGTTTGGGAGCCTCTGCGTCAGCCAGTTGCCTAGCGGGTTACGTGGAATATCAAAAATACTGCGCTGTGGATGATCAAATAGTTATTCCTATGTTTTAAGGGGCTGAGAAAAAAAATACCAGTGCCGCCTTACCAGTCGCAGCCTTTTTTACAGAGAAAAATTAGAGGTAAATTCCTTTTATTGGGGTCAATTAAAACTCAATTATTATATGGTCAATTTGCCATAAAATCATCAAACCCGCTACCCGACCAGTCAAGCCACTAAGCCATTGAGGCGAGGCGCACCGTGAATAGGACAATCGTTTGCCAAATCGATTACTCGGCGTGGGAAGAGAATCGAGTAATGTTCCGATTAGTCGATCAATCGCGCGCACGATAGAACAATTATGTTAAAGTTTGTGTAAAGTGTTTGCTATGTAGTTTTAAGTTTTAGATTTAAACAGGCTTTTAAATATACGGTACACCTTTTTTATTTGTCTTTACCATCAACTATGTAATTTAATTAGGAATAAGTTAAAAACGAAATAAATTATTTATCATTATTATTATTAAATAATTACTGAAATTCACCATACAAATTCAATTAAATATTTTATTATAAACTTACATGGCTTAAAAAGTGTACGAGCCAAATTCAAAGGAGGTGCTTTTCAGTCGGGCAGTTCGAAAGAAAACTTAGAAAACAGAAAAACAAAAAAATAAATAAAGGCAATTGTCAAAAAAAAAAAACTCAACTAATTAAATATTTCTTCGTATACAAGAAAAGCTTATTAAAGCTGCGTGCATTGTTTTAAAAATATTTGTTCTGTAAATTCTAGACTCGTCTTTTACCAGGCCCCTGCGTTTACCACACACTTTATTTTACACCCTGTATAATTTTAAAGGTAAAAATTAGCAGTTGGCTAAAATTAAAAAAAAAACATTTTCCCTTACATTCCTAACTCGCATCTAAGTATGTCCAGTAGATTTCTTTTTAAACCTTGTTTTTCTGTAGACATCAAAACGATCAAGTCTTAAATAACTCTGATATCGCATAAACGGCCTTTAATTGCGTACTTTTCATTTGGATAGGGAATTTCTCCTTAGCAAACGCAATCTACGTTTGTAAGGTTTCTTACTTTCTTCAAGTTAACAAGATTTCGTTGTTTCTAAGGTTTCAGTTTAACAAACTATATATTGGGTCGGAGTTTCTATGGAATTATTATGACGACCACTTTCGTGTAATGGTCAAGAAGTTGACTATTAACCAAGAGGTCCCGGGTTAGATCCCCGCACTGTACAAACATTTGTGTGCATGAACATGTCTGTTTGTACTGGTCTGTCTATTTGTTTAAGTTTATTTATTTTATTTTATTTTAGAAAACCAACAGCAACAATGTCTTATGCTAATTTGTTAAGTTCTAGTTTATAAGTAAGCCAATTCTAGGTTTTCCTGAGATAACAAATAGTGTAGAGCTGTGAGACTAATGTTTTAACAAAATCGTTAAACTTCATTTAAAGATATCAAGCTCATCAAAAATTTGAAACACGAAACAAGCACCCACACCAGGACGAGATAACTTCTTTCGACAATAGGTATTTGTGATAATTTTACCGCGTAATATTTAAACCGTCCTCCTATCCTATCACGCATTTCTGCTGCAAGGGCACAACAAACATTCGCGACAGGTAGGTGAGTAGGTGTTGTATAGTGTTATAGGTAGGTAATACTACATAGTATGACTATAGCAGCACGAGATTAAAAGTTTATTTGTAATATCAGTGTTGTTTCTGATATCTATAACACAAGTGCTTAAGCTACTTTTTTTTTAATATGAATAACCAGACATTGCCCGCGATCTCATCTCATGGTAAGCGACGATGCGACCGAAGATGGATCATGTCTGACTATTAACAGCCTATTCACTCTTTTCTTGAAAGCATCCAAATCATTATGTTCCGGAAATATTTTAGGCGGCAGCGAATTACACTACCTAGTCGCACGCATAAGGAACGTACATGCAAAACGTTTGGTACTTACCACGGAGTCAGATCAATGTATATGATGTTGTTGTAATTTTTTTTAATACGGATATAAGGATGCCTATCCACCAGCGGGTGGAGGGTGCATAGCGGGGAAACGTGGTTCGCGTATTGTATACAATGCCTTTTGTCCACAGGTTGACATACTATGTACATCGAGGGTATACAAAAAACTATCGACAGACTCCTATAAAATGGTCTAGCGTATATGCTCGAAATTCAAATGAATTAACAAGAATATATCATACCTACTTTTTTTTAACAAGTACGCGTAAACGTCTTACCTATTTGTGGACTTGTTAGCAAAGTTATTTTATATCGGTGCAAACAAAATGGCGCGGGCACGTCGTAATGCAATTTACATAGATACGCTGCGCCACCCGGTTTCAAGAAAAACAAGGCATTCGGAACATATGGGATGAGAATTGGGCAAGCATGCTAGACGTTTAATTAAGAAGCGAAACGGGTATTTATTTTAATTTGAATTTGGCATTGTAAATATAAATCTATATAGCAGGCTCTATCTATCTATCCGTCCGTATGCTTAAAATGACAAAAATCTGATATAAAGATAGTAGGTATGTTTATACCTTAAAATAATTGATTTCCTCTAATAGATCAATGTTTTTTAATAATTAATTTAGGCTTTGTGCACAATAAAACTATACACAAAATGTGGACTTCATGTCGATGGTCATAATAAGTCGATACTCGAACTTCATAAGTATAGTGTAGGCAAATGTTATTTCCATACATTTATCAAACGACACCAACGCCGTTTAAATAGCATCACGATTACATTTTTCGTTAACGACTTATGACATGTAACTTTGTCTAAGGGCCCAACATAATCAAACGGTTCGACCGACTTCATGCCTGTACGTTTACAATACAGACAAGATATGTTATTTGCTGTTTCTATTCTTACACGATGTGCAAAATGCAATCCACGTACGGACGGACAACTGTTTTATTATACATATGTATCGCTCGATCCACGAATGCTTTGGTGGCGTAAATTGTTCATTTGTTTTGCAAATTACTTGCAAGTAATGAATTAACTTTTGTGCAATTTGTGGATCGTTGGGACCTACCACTTATTCAGAAGGGGGGAGGTGTTTTATATAATGTCTGTTTAATAATATATATCAGCTACATTGTTATTAAATTTTAAAATGAGCCCAGACTGAAATAAATATTTTAAATTGAATTCAATATATCAGCAAAATTTTCTACGTTCGAAATAAACTTAGTGAACTAATTAAGCCGTTTAGTTGCTCTAATTGCGGTAAATACCTGTGGCCTCTCGGCCTACGGTGAACCCGCAATGTTCCCGACTCACATGGCACCGGAAGGCACCTTCAGGTTTTTAGTAACCCCCAGCTGCCCCCGCGGCTGGTGGGTATGCGTAACAGCATTTCCCTGACGTGAAAAAAGAGTAGATCTAAAAATAACTAACTTTATAGAACGAGGCCGCAGAGCGGAGAAACCGAGTCATTAACTAATAGTTATGTCTACTAAAGAGGTGCGGAAATATTGTACAGTCCTATTGTTTATATTTCTCCGCTTCTCCTCTCCGCGCCGGAGGACAGTCAACCCAGTCTTATGAAAACCTAACTTTTTTAAAGAAATATAGAATTCTTTTCAGTGGCTAATTATTACAATAGTTCCCCAAACGTCATTTAATTAAGATCTTTCAATTATTGAAATGAGTGGGAGATTTAATTTTTTTAATTTAAAGATGAAATTTTCCAATTATGACAAAAAAATTGTGGGAGATTAAAAAAAAAATATCAGCAATTTAATATTTTAAATGAGTACCTACTTAATAAATTATTTATAATCTCATATAGTAATTTTAAAAGTAGCGGCCGTAAGTCAACTTCGAGACATGTTAAGAAATAGCTGTCATTATAGACTGGTAGAACTAGATCTAGATCTAGCTAAGATCTAGGACTCATTGCAAGACATTGAAGTTGATTATTACCTTGTATGTAATTACTAGTTTTTGCTTGAAAAAGTAATCAAATATTCAAATTCATATTTAGATAAACACTAATGAACGAAATGGAATTCACACCGGCTTCACTCCGAATGAAAGGTTATTGCGAAAAACGTCGCGGAACAATATTTACAATTTCCGAGCCATGATTCTATGACAGAACTTATAATATTTTATTACATACTAATAAATGGTTTAAGGTAAGCTTTCACAGGCCATTATCACAAGCATCAGATGCATCGCACGTATCTGATTTTGGTTTGCCTTGTATAATTTATATCTAGTTTGTATAATTTTTTATACTTTATATATAATCTGATGTGTCATTTTATTGGTATTATTATTTTTGTGTTTTCTCTTTTATTTATTTTGTCGCACCGCCCACTAATCATTTATGTTTAGCCCACAGGTGTGACTGGTAGATAATGTCCTACGGCGTTAAGTCCACCTTTTGTACAAAGTTTTGTTGTGCAATAAAACTTAAATAAATAAAAAAACACATATATCAGCGTCCACTGATCTGAAACTTTAAACAAGGCAAAAAAAATCCGCTACGTGCGATGCGTTCGATGCGGGTCTGTGGAGGCTTACCTTTAAGAAAGGGTTTTCTTGTAAATATTGTACTCCTACTTCAGTTAATTAAGTTTGAAATTGGTTTTGACAATATCTACAAGTGCCACTGTAGAAGTTTTTGTGATAGAGAAATTATATTTAGTTGAATGCTAAATAGATTATTTGTTTAGAGACAAAAAGAGAACATAGGCTTTTCGATTTCCCTAAGTCTCCTCCTAAAGATTTCACCCAGTTCAATATCTATAAGGTTTTTTATTTTATTTTATATAATTATTTTGTAAGAGTGAAGTAATTAAAGAAACTTCTGGTTGTTAGTAAATTAAACGTCCTCTCTTTGCTACAACTAACGATGTTATAGACACACACATCCATAGACACTATCCGATATCCGAAGTAAAAAATACCCGTAACCGTAACCGAAATAAATGTTTCGTTCAATTTCGGATGGACACGAAGTCTAAATGAGTTACGTTGTTTTTGATCGGCCGAGTCACACCTCTATAATAATAACTATCTAATAATAAATAGGTAGATTGTAGTTCCAACCAAATGAAGACCTACTTGCCTACGACTACCCACGATTGATTGTTTCTTTAGAAATTCCTTAAAAAACTAATAAAGCCTATCCAAAACTACCGGATAATCCGAAATAATTTTATATCTGTATCCGTAACCATATCCAAAATTCCATATCCGTATCCGTTTCCATATCCGCAACATCCCTAGCCACAACCTTCATCTAACACTCTATTCTAAGTCCTCTACACGTTTTATCTATGCGTCAAACAAGCCACCCAGCAAAGGACTGTCGGTCTGTGCCTCCCGCACTCACATTAAAAGCATTTGCCTAATTGCAAGAGATTTGTCCTGCGTTGACACGTGGTGCTTTGTTTGTATTCGACGACCACTTTGGTGTAATGGTCATGAAGTTGACTATTAACCAAGAGGTCGCGGGTTCGATCCCCGCTCTGTACAAATATTTGTGTTCATTAACATGTCTGTCTACACTGTTCTGGGTGTTGATGTTTGTAATAAAATACCACTGTTGATTCTGATATCTGTAACACAAGTGCTTTAGCTACTTACCACGGAGTCAGATCAATGTATGTGATGTTGTTGTATATTTATATATATATTTATAAATATCATGAAATACCATCTATATTCTAATTACATCTTACCTCTCTACTACTAACGTAGGAGGCATTTAGTTTAAATATAAGCTGACACATTAAGAGTGAATGACAGCGAAAATGATAAACCCTGAAGCAGGCATACGTTTCAAGTTGGTTGGATGTATTGTTCAAACAAGGGATTAGTATTGAATTTGCATTTCCAATTATTAAAAACCAAAGTAATGATTTTTTGGTGAAGAATTAATGAGGGTATTTATTAATTTTGACAAGATTAGCAGTTTTGCAAGTAGCACTAAAATATGTATGTGAACTTTGCCATTTTCATGGAATCGTTGATGGAATCAGGCGTTACTTTGCTGAAATGGAACATGGAAGGATCACGCCAAATAGCAGCACGCCAAAATTTTGTTTTTAAGAAGAACATCAATTAGGATTAAAATATGAAAAGAAAATAGTCAATATGAAAATGACTGAAGACTCCATACCACACACAGTACAAATTCTGCCAAAACCACGGAGGAAACAGACGTGCATATACTTTGCTCCTGTGGACCACTCATGAGCACAAGAAGGCTTCTTCTAGGGCACTCTTTAAAAATTCTGGAAATTCCTTGATTCAACGGGGCTAAGCAATGATTTTTTACATAAAGGGTTGCAACAATAAATCAACGCTGTTCGGGGCGGCAATATAAGTCCAAAAGACAATCATAATAGGATTAAAATCCAGGGAATGTCTGTCAAATTAATAAAAAAAAACTTTTAGGCTTAGTCATCTATCTGTTCATTTATTTATTTATTTATTTATTTAAGCTTTATTGCACAACAATACTTTGTACAAAAGGTGGACTTAACGCCGTAGGGCATTCTCTACCAGTCATACCTTTGGGCTAATACCTTTTCATGGTTATTATCTTACCTTGACGATAAAATAATTCAAAGCAAGATGCAATCAGATTTTGTGAACAACATCTGCACCACAAACGCCAGACAAAAGCCTTGTAATTCTCATTAAAAAGAATACCGAGGTGCATCAGTAGCTTTTTACAATTAACCCATCAATTCACCAGTTACCTTGCCATCAACACTGTAACCTGTAAACACGATTTCCACTAGCGCAAGTACTCGACCCGTTCGAACAAAGCGCCATCACCTATTTCCCAGTACATTACAGTTACAAGAGCTTAGATACTATAGATTGTGTTACAACGATTAGCTGTTATGTTAACAATATTACAGTTCTACTGTGTGGTTGGGTCGGCGTATTAATATTGGCAGTTAAACCGCATGCACAAAAAATATTTTATACATGTCTATAAAAAGCAGGACCTAATTGTATGCAAGTCGTTAGTACCTACCTATTAAGTCAATTTGTACATCTAAATGTTCTTGTTGTAAAGCGTCCAAAGTCGTTATCATTTTGCTAAAAGAGCGGCAGTTTAACCTAAAACGATAGATCGTTTGAATTCATAAGTGCAGTTCTAAATTTCGATTTTACTTATTTAAAAAAAGCATGACAAAAAAAAGTGAACCTAACACCTTACTACTGTCCCTAATTTGTCAACAGCTCTATCGAAGATCTCTCACGCGGGTCGATATATCTCACGCATCGATCGAGTCATATCGATAGATCGTTATTTACTGTCCCAACATTCACAGCTCTCAGATTACTCAGATAAAGACTTGTTAATGGTTTCCTAATACACATTGAATGTGTTAAGAATATGTAATAACTTTTACCGCCACGGGTTTTTCTTTGTGAGAAATATAAAAAATATAAATTATTTTTTATCGACGCCGTGAATAAAACTTATACCCTATTTGCGCTAATGATATGGGACGTCTGATAAAAAAGTATGTCTTCGAATAAACTGTCTTGAAGTACAAACAAGGTTTAATACATTAGAATAGTAATTGAACAAGGGTTTTTTTACCATGTACCTTTGGTTTTCGAGTTTCCGATATTTCGGCCCTATTATAAGTTTTACAAGAGACGTGATCACGTCGTAACCACATACGGTAAAAAACCTGTATTTAATAACTATTCTAATGTTACTGATCATGTAATTTTAACTAATAAGGCTTTATGCACTTTTAATTCAACAAAAATCTGAAAAAAGATGTGTCAAAATGGCTCCGCGGATCATTTTAGGGTTATGTATTCAAATGGCAAAAAAGGAACCTCATTAGTATTTTTTTTATTCCATTATGTAAAAAATAAGCCGTTATAAAAAAAATACTGCTTCTGAATAAAATACAAGTTGCTGACAGATGAGTAAGCTAATTACACTAGAATTCAGCACTCCAGTTTGTGCTGTGATCTCGAAACCATCTCGTTTTTAACTCGATTCTAATTTTATATTAATCGTCGGTTATCTTCTATCTACGCAACAGGTGAATGATAAGTGGCTTGCTCAAGATTAAGTTGCTTATTACATTTAATAAGCAGATAACCGTAGGTCTTTCAATAACTGGTAGTTGAATGTTTATTGAAGAGGTACTACTTGTTCTCGAATGCATCTCGATGTTTAAACAATATCTGTTTGAACTCATAACGTTACGTCGAAGCTTTGAAAATCGAACACATGTTAGATACATTTGAGTATTTTTTTTAGAAAAAAAAGTGAAACACAGTCAAGAAATAATAATAAAATATTGTGTTGATGTTGACTATTTTAAAGAACATAATATACAGTGGATATTATAACTTCAGTATTTTAATTCGTAATTGTAAAACAATAGGCTAGATGACACCACCAATCCTTGACATACTTTTTATTATCTGTCCAAACGGTCTGCCTCCATATATTTTGTATGGGAATACATGAACGTGACGTCACGGTCATATATCAGAAATCAGAGACAACTGACCGATTATTTATGAGTTTTTTGTGTTTAAAAATTGGTTTCTACAGCTTTTTGGAAATATATTGTTTGTATTTACTATTATGTTATGTTTTTTAAACGCATGGTCTTGAAAATATTTAAGATAGGTGTCATCATGCCAATTGTTTTGCTAAAACTACAATTTATTTTAAAAGTCTTATGTATTAATAAAACACAGCTGTTTGTTTTCTATACCTCTAATTAAGATCAGAAAACTAAAATAAAAAAATAATTCATACAAAAGGATATTTACCGAAATCTCACCATCTGCTCACTTTAAACACCATCGAGAATGCATGGTACCACTCTATTTTATCGTTTAAATGCAATGTAAGCGCGGTTACCCTAACTGATACATACTGCGTTCTAGATAATGATTTTAATAACACCAGGTACGTATCTACTTGGAATGTTAAACATGATTGTCACCTGTTTTCTGGAGTGTGGGAATCGAAACAGTTGGTTGAGGTTTTTGCATGTAAAACAGTTCTCGTAGAATGGGGTTTAAGGTTTTGAGGTACAAACCTTAATAATAACTCAAAAATTAAGATAGTTGGGAAAACCAATTTTTAAACACACAAAACGCAATAAATATTCGGTCAATTGACTCCGATTTCTGACACATGACCGTGACGTCACAATCATTTATTACCATACGAAATCTATGGAGGCAGACCGTTTTGACAGATAATAAAAAGTATGTCAACGATTGGTGGTGTCGTCTAGCCAATTAGTGCTGCTATGCAACGCGAAAGTTTAAACGCATCTGTTCGCTGACGCGTGTGATTTGTGTTAATATTTTAATTAGATTGTTAAATTTTTATTATTTGTGTGTATGTTAGTCTGTAAGGTCTTTATGATATGGGCCTGTATTTTTTTAAATCTGTTGCCTGAAATGAAGGAATTATTATTATTAAAATCATGCGTTTTCTGATATTTTTATCCAATATAACGTTTATCCAATATAAGTAAAAAGTATTCGTACACAGGATAGCAAAAACGATAAAATAACAGAATAAATCCGTTCTCACAACGTTTCGATAACGGATATTTTTCCTGTTTTACGAATTAATTAAAAAGGACTTTAAGAAAGCACAGATCTTTATCGGAACGCTCTTATAGTGACATCAGAGATTTTCAGATTCTGTTAATAGTAATTAGTTTTCCTATAATTTAAAAAAACTCACAGATACGAAATCATGCAGGTTTACCACTAGATCTCTCTGTGAGTGTGACAACCAATAGCTGCGACTAAACAACCGACTGGCGCGAGTTTCGGCGACAATATACCTCGAGTGTGCCATAAACTTTATATTAATCAATAAATAAATATACAACAACATCACATACATTGATCTGACACCGTGGTAAGTAGCTAAAGCCCTTGTGTTAGAGATATCAGAATCAAATAAATACATATAAAACCCAGACCAGTACAAACATACATGTTCATGCACACAAATGTTTGTAAAGTGCGGGGATGGAACCCGCGACCTCATGGTTAATAGTCAACTTCTTGACCATTACCTACACTGAAGTGGCCGTCTACTTATATGTACGGTTTATATTACTTCTTTTTGCTCAGTCTAATTGTCATAATAATAAAATGATGTCATGCCTGTACATTCCTAATTCCATTTACTAATTCAGTTACTGTTAGGTGATTTCTTCGCAGAAATACTTTATTCAATTTAATATAAGAATCAAATAAATCTTTTGGTGACTCAAATTACTTGAATCTATTAATTTAACATGTTTTCCTTTAGTTTCACCTGTCTCGGGACAGTTTGGTAGTCTTTATCTTGTAATCTTTCAAGCTAAATTTCACCTTCTTTCCAGTGTCAGATTGAGTTCAAATTTTGCAAATAGTCACTTACGTTTAGTTCCACCTGACTCGGGACAGTTTGGTTGTCTTTATCTTGTAATCTTTCAAGCTAATTTTCACCTACTGTCCAATGTTAGATTGAGTTCAAATTTTGCAAATAGTCACTTACGTTTAGTTTCACCTGTCTCGGGACAGTTTCATTGTCTTTATCTTGTAATCTTGCAAGCTAAATTTCACCTTCTTTCCAGTGTTAGATTGAGTTAAAATTTAGTAAATACGTACTTACGTTTTTTTAAATAATAAATCAATATACAGCATCATCACATACATTGATCTGACTCCGTCGTAAGTAGCTTATGCATTTGTTTATTACAAATAAACTTAAAGAAATACATAAACACCCAGACCAGTACAGTTTAGTTTCGGTGACGCATTTAAGTACTAAGTAAAGTTTAATCGTGCTTTACCAAAGCAAAAAAAATCTCATATAAGAATACCCAGGAGCGTCTAAAGTTTTCAAACGACAAGCCACTTTTTCACCTTACACGACCGATATCGAAAGGATCTATGACATGCTACAGTGATTTAGTGAAGGGTCGACAAGCCATCGTCACTCGGAGTGATTTACACAGGTTGATCTTAGGAATTATGTTACGGTGTGAATGGCTATTGGCGTGTACCGAGACAATGGGGTTGGGGATGAATTGGCTCTTCGGTTCCGTATTGAAACGTTTGAATGGGAATATTTTGAATGTCAGTTATAGAAAACGAAAAAAGAATTAAAGACTAGTCAGACTAGACTATGTCTGTAGTATGTGAGTTTTTTTATTAGAATAAGTGTGTCTGCTGTTACTGAAACTTAATAAATAAAATGGTTTTCTCTTAAGTAGGAAAAAGTTGTAAAATAATGACATAGTATAAAGCAAAGTCGCTTCTTTCGTCTGTAGGCGTATGTATGCTTAGACCTTTAATATTTAAAACTACTTGACGGATTCGGATGCAGTTTTTTTAACAGAATTCAAGAGGAAGATTAAAATTGATATATGCGAAAACAGCATGCAGGACAGTGTCAGTAGGGTCTAATAGTAAATATTAAGACCAATTAAATAAATTAGGCTTGAGAAATCGAAATCTTTGGGAGTTTCAGAACGCCATTTGCTTATTTTTGAAACTTAGTTGAGAGAAAAAGATCGTAAACAAGTAAAACATTTTATTGGGAAAACTTTTAGGCACAAAAAGGTATTAAAATGCAAAGAATCGAATCCAAAGTCGCGAAAGAATACTCATTAGCGATCGTTTTCTAATTTTATTATTTATAATTTTACCAATTCATCTTTCTAACGCCAAACTGTTAACTGTCAAAGCACGTCAAAGCTACCGTTTCTAAATATCGTGAGGAATTTATGGCATTGTAAAAAATATGCAAATACGAGGCCAAGATATGCCATAGTATTGTATGTCGCTGCTTACTGTTTTTTTTTTATTATTGTAACATAACCGGAATAATGTTATGAGAAAGGCTTGTTTGACTGTTGTGTTGTGCGTATGGAAGAATTAGCGGATCTAGCTAGTGTTAAGAGGTGCATGTGGCGCAGTGGCTGCAGCGCTTTGGTAGTGATACCTGAAGCACAGATTACTAAATAGTTACTACGTAACAGATAAATCACTCCATAGAAAAAAAACGACCTACAGCGTTAATAGACTACTTTTTCTGCCGCGTACAAAAATGCACCTACAGCTCTGAGTTTAAAGTCACTATTGCTTCGCAGCTGCGCGAGACCACGTGACGTGAGACCAAGTGACAATTGAACTAAGGTTGACACTTTCGGTAAAAATATTTCAACCATATTTTTCTACAATGGTATTTGATAGGCTGTTGTGAAAAATAATATAACATTATTGAATAACAAATGTGAAATAAGAAATTCAGCTTGTATTAGGTATAACAAGCGAATTATGAGCTACTTAATTGTGACTCTTGTTATCTCTTTCTAAAACAAATCTGTTATTTGTGGAATCTGTCGTTTGTAGATTATTAGTAGGTAGGTACATTTCGAGAATCGGTCAATTTTATTGTCAACTATGTAGGTACCTAGTCATTTCGCTAATTAATGAGTCATTAGTCGACTAAACCACCACGTCGAGTAGGTAGGTAGGTAGGTACACACAGTTCGTAAGTGGTTCGTTCGCAGCCCATAAAAAGTAGACTAATAGGTATATTAGGTACTTATGTATGATTTCAATAAAGTAACTGACCTATGTTTCACTGTAGGTATTACATTTTAATTCAATAAAGCCGAACCCCAATTTACCTAAATTTATCCAATTTACCTACGTCGGTAGGTACCACCTACTAATGTGTTTGTTTTTTATACTTTGTAAGTAAATTACTAACTTACCGGGTAATAATTACATTTTCTTCATTAGCTGGTAGACAAAAAAGAAAGCGTTTTATTTCTCTTAGTATTCGACCTACACCCATCAACAGCACTAACCACCACCAGAAGTCATTTTTCTTAAATAAAGCTAACGTTTAACAAGCACAGATTACTTATTTGGTTCGTATGAAAACTAAATTGATCGTAAGCGTAACACGAATAATTATAGTGCGTCGTGAGCGCGTCCGACGGTTGTTGGCAGCCCACTGAATCGGCACTGCAGTCGGTGCCGGCGAGAGTAGGCTATTACCGCGCGCAAGTACATCGAGTGAGAGAGGCCTGCCTGAAGTTAAGCAACCTAAGGCGCGGACATGTTTGAGATTGGTGACCATTCTGACCATTTAAGTAACGTGTATTTACAAGCATCTCCGTACTTCGGAAGGCACATTAAGCTGCCCGCGTCGTGGAGTATGGCTCGGACCACTTCATAGTTGAGGTGAGGCCTGTGCCCAGCAGTGGGATGTATAATTATAGGCTGATGAGAGCTAATGTTAAACATTTCATTTCTGCTTAGCCTACCTAGTAAGGAATATCTCATGTCCTGAAGTCTAATTTTCATGCAAATGTAATTGTGCATTAAAATTCAAATAAAGAAATAATTAAAGTAGAATAAAATAACACTACCAGAAGGGTGAGCACGAACAACTATCGTAACAAATTCGCAACGTTTACCTATCGTTAACTTGTCAATTTTTATTTAATGGAAACTGTCAGATTTTGACGTTTGGACGATACGAATACGTTACGATAATGTTCTTTCGTACTCACCCCACTGATAGATACTACGTGCGTCTCATCTCATCAGCCTTTATACGTCCCACTGCTGGGCACAGGCCTTACCTCAACTATGCGGTGGTCCGAGCCATACTCCACCACGCGGGCTTAGTGCGGATTGGTGGAGGGGTGTGTGTAAGTTACCTAAGTGGTCAATCTTACTACGTGCGTAACTTTTGTCAAATCAAGTCTAAAGGCCAAGAAGTTCACTGCAAAAAATAGGCATTTTCTCAGATTTTTTGATAGCAACCAACCTGCATCCTGTTTGACCTACAAAACTGTATTACCGTCGTAATATCTTGCCAGTGGACACTCTTCGCTGCGCTTTTAATCAAACAGCCTCCAATCTATAACTTTTCTGCACCAACGAACACAATTTCTTTTCGCTTTTGTGCCCTTCCCACTGCTGCCGTTAGTTCATCTACAGAGATACTTTGACTGCCTCGTTGTTGAATTGGAAAAGTTTCTGCCTTACATCCGAGAGGTCCTGGGTTCGAATCTCAGGTCGAGCCAAAATTGTTTCTGTGATTTTCTGTCATGAATTTCTCAAAAACAGCTCGGAGTCGGGAAGTTGGCGGTGTTAAGCCGTTGGTTCTGCGCCTGATCTCTCTCCGGTCATGTCGGTTTGCCGTCTCACCGAACTTCGAGAGTGATGGAACAGTGAGTGCACCTGTGTATTGCGCTCACACTTGAGCACTATAATATCTCCTGCGTCTGCTGATCTCTGTTGAGATTGGCCGCCGTGCTCGAAATCGGCCAGGAGGACTATCATTATTATTTAAAAGAAATAATAAGCAATGTTAAGGTTTTTTTTACGAAAAGTGAATAGCAAAACTTTATGTAGTTATTTTATTTTTTACGTGGTCGAAATCGGACAGGGGGACTATTATTATTTATCTACACGCCTGTTGTTTATACAATCTCGTATACATCTTAAATTATCATAATCGCCAACTCCCACGCACTTTGTGTTCACTTTTTAAAACAAAACTGATTTACTGATAACCGCTGTATCTTATCAACAAAGCGTAACCTTTAGGCTTTTTCCAAGTCTTTGCAAGTCACATAAATTATAACTGGTCCACCGGCCAATTAGTTTTAATTACTTTTACGGTGTTGCTCTGTTATCCAAGAAATCTTCGGCGTATCGGGTTTCTAGAGGTCATATGTAAGGTGCGTTTACACGTAACGATTTTTGTACTTTTGCACAATGGGTAAAGATACTAAGTAGATAGTACTAAGCAGAAGTTTGATCCAACCAAAAGCAAGAAGTTTATAAAAGATAATTTGATTATATTTAATTACACTTATGCGAGCCTCAACTGTTTTTTTTGTCGTAAATTACGAATTTTTATTAATACATATGTAGTGAAAAAGATTTTGATCATCATAAAGCAAAAAACAGTTTAAAAAATGCATGTTATTGGGAATCATAGGTTATCTAAAATATTTCGTACTAGGAGGGCAATATTAGGTGCTTATTATCGTATAGAAGGCATCACAAATATCGTAATTGTATCGCGCCTTGTAAATCGCCTTTTTGCTACCAGTTTTTTGAGGTTACTATTTCTTTGTGGATTTGAATATTTAATCAGCCATCTATTTGATGAAAAGGTATGCGAACTTGTCACAATCAATCTGCTAAGTGGATTTTGATGAAATCTGATATGTGTTTGTATTTTAACGCTTGTTTGGTATTCGAAACGTTTGATTCTAGTTTGGTGGAATTTTGTCTATTTTTATGCTATAAAAATAACAAATTCTACCATATCTTAAATAAGTGTTTTCATTGCCCCTTTACTTTTAGGTTAATTTATCTATAGTCGAGGTTTCGTTCATTATAAAGCACTTGAAAATCACCAAAACATTGAACGATGATGCTCTGTGCACAAATATTTATTAGGACATTGCTCTTTATGTTTGTCTGTCCGTGCTAAATATAAATCCATCGCATTAATAATGATTGAATTGAATTTTCAATGCACAGTGGTGCTAACAAACCAATTTGCTGAACAAATATGAGCGGAGATAGGATTTATCTATTTTAAATAGTAGAAATCTAAAGAATTTGTCAATGAATATAAATAAATCATAATGATATAGGTTTGAGTGAAGCTTTGATTCTCTAAAAAAATATTCGTTAAATGCCAAGCAATTGTCTTAATTTGTCTAAAAACACTACTTAAGATCAGCTTACACAGAATAAGCGATTAATCTTGCAGTAACAGAATTAAACGCTCAAACCGAATTGCATTTAAAAAACAACCAGAAAACCCACCGTCTGAAGTTATACCAAAATTGTATTTTGCACTTTAACTTTGAGAAAACAGCGGCAGAATTACAATGGCGCTTCAAGAATATTGTATTTTCGAGCATATCACGTTAATTATAAGGAAAGTTTTCGTTTATACTGCACAGTGGTGCGCCGTCGGGACTAGATGGACAAAAAAGAAGCAGTCTGTTGCACCGGCCGTAGTTAAAATGAAACAGATACGTTTGCTGTTACACCCGTCAATTGAGAAAATGACTATTACCTATAAATAAATAAATATACAACATCACCACATACATTGATCTGACTCCGTGGTAAGTAGCTTAAGCACTTGTGTTACAGATATCAGAATCAAAAGTGGTATTATAAATAAACTTAAATAAATACATATAACACCCAGACCAGTACAAACAGACATGCTCATAAACACAAATGTTTGTACAGTGCGGGGATCGAACCCGCGGCGTCTTGGTTAATTGTCAACTTCTTGACCATTACACTAAAGTGGTCGTCAATTACCCATTACTTTTGATTAACCTTTAAATATAAAATATAAGAAAACATAAAAAAAATTCGTTATGACATACTGAGAATTTCAAAATCGTGTCAGATATTCTAATTAAATAAAAGACATACCAACTGACATAAAGACTTCTTAAACCAAACATCGAACGGAAGCTCGCAGACAGTTTGCATCCAACATCTTTTTGCCTTTCATGCAGCATTACAGATGTTAAAAATAACTGTCTGGCTTTGGTCTGTCTTTTCTTTTCGCACTGTCGCAATGCGGACAAATTTAGCGAGAGACGGGGAAAACGGGCAAAAAATACGTTCAGACGTTGGCACCCTTTTTCCAAGGTAAATTTTCCGGGAACGCTGCGAATTAAAGAACGCACGGTGTTTCCGACGGCTGTTCGTGAATGCCCCTCTGTGCTGCAGCTTGTTTTTGTAGGCAGATTTACCGTCAAAGTTACTTTTGCTATGGTTGTCTAGTTAAACAAGGTGTGTACGTTTGACTGATTAAAGAAAGTGCTTGTTACATATTGTTTTAGTTTTAATGAGGGCTTTCCTTATGATTTATTGTCTTTTTTTAACAAACTTGGTAGGGCCTGGACTATATCGGGCGACATAGAACGACGCTTAGCACGTGAGGTTAACTATAATAAATTAAATTTTGTTACCTTTTTTCTTAACGCATTCACGGCCAGACACAATCTTTAAATGTTATAACGTCTATAGGCAAGCGATGTTCGTAAATGTGTTAATTCGTAAAAACAAAATATTTACGCGTCCTCAAAAACTACTATCGATAAATTGCAAAACGTTATCCACTTAAAATATATCTTCATCTAATCACAAATGACATTAGTCGAGTCTATATTTAAAATGGGTTAAATGCGAAGAGACATGAGCACAGACGATTTATGGAAGCAAGAGCGAGACAGACAAATGTCTGAACAGTGTGGATGCGAATTACTTTTGTTGTTATTTTCATTCCAAAGTTAGAAATGACGTTGGTATTAACTTATTATGTGTTACTTAGAATTCTTGGAAGCGTTAAAATATTTGTAAGTCTAAGTTGCTGTAGAGTATTCACTTTAGTTTCATCACTTAATACAGCTATCCAGTCTTATCTAAGCCAACTGCTAATAAATAAAAGGTAAAAAAGTCATTTATAACATATTTATTAACATATTATTGAAAAGTGTAAAAAAATACTCATAGGCTGATAAAACTAACCAAGCACTTGGAACATTCTAAATCAATATTTTTACTTAAACCCTAAAAATCAGTATCATTTATTTTTTTGGGTCATCCCAAATCGCTTTAAATTTCACGCTCGCTCTAGCCTCAAAAGTTTTTGTGATCGTTTTGCCTATTTTTTGCTCACTTCACCCACTGTGCATTTAACAAATTAAGTGTTTGGCGTCATTCGTCGATATGGTGACATCTGGAACCACTTTTGACAGTTTTATGTCCCAAACCTGACAGGTTACAAGCCAGAGTCCATTATCAAGCTGTAAAGATTTTATGGATATTTGTTCAATACACTAATCTCAGTGATGTTTAGAGAGCGTCATAATAAGTTTACTATTTTAGAAATATAGGTACTCACGTACATTATTTTCTCCTATTTTGAGGAATCAGACTGATCTTAAAAAAAATAACCAGGCACTACAAACTACCTAGCTGTGTCTAGTCTTAAAATGTAGTCAGAGGAATAATCACAAGAACTATAATTTTTTTCTACCAAAAGCGTTGCTATCTTTGTTTAATCAATTATGCTTAGCTTCATTTATTTTTATCATCGCTGGACTACAAAGTACTTTTTCATGACCGAAATCTCCTTAAAACATTGACAGCTGCTGTCATCCCTGACGGCTAAATCCCTAGTTTCTATAATTACAACGGGATCTTCCCCCAAACCGGAACTGGGATCGGATAAAGGACGTTTTAAAAACGAAAATAGAAAGGAAGAGGGGTGCATTTAAGATTCGATTTTCTTTCAATTTTTTTTAAATTGCAGGAAATCTGTCAGAAAAGTGGCGAGTCAGAGAATTTGGTTTTAACTTTTATTTATTCGGAACGTGCACAGCAGTAGCGCCATCTTGCAAACGCAGTTTTAGGGGCATATGTCAAAAAATAAATAACAAGAGTTTGTTTATTTTGTACAGATTAAAGTAAATAAAATTAATTTAGAAAGACAATAAATGTTATTTTAGAGGAATTATTTAAAAACTGTTTATAGAAAAATGAACGTTATTATAAAAACTGGTTTTGAGAGTGTAAAACACACAATAAGTTTCCAGCCCCAAACTATGTTAAAAGTTATAAAAAAAAAGAAAGTGGCAGTGGGCTGGCCATGTCTGTCGCAGAACCGACGAGAGGTAGAGCAGGAAGATTCTTGAATGGAGACCTCTCTTAGGTAAACGTAGTCCGGCTAGATGGACAGACGACTTAAAGAAGGCAGCTGGTAGTGACTGGATGCAAAGAGCGGGAGATCGTGCGCTGTGGCGGTCCTTGGGGAAGGCCTATGTCCAGCAGTGGACTGTAACAGGCTGATACGATGATTGACCAGGTGACCGCGTATAATAATCTGGGACGAATGTTTCATGATCCATAGAGCTCATGTAGAGGGTCTAGATAGGACTCTTAGGGATATAAGAAGCTGTGATAAAATCATCATCATAAAATTACTGTTATGTTTGCGGGGGACTTTCGACAAACTATACCAGTAATAGTAAGGGGAACAAGGGCAGACATTGTAAAGTCTTGCCTTAAAAATACCCCAATATGGAAGGTTGTGAACATCTTAAAATTAACTAAAAATATGAGAGCACATTTGAGGGGAGGTAGAAATAGTCCTCCAGGACGATTTCGACCACGGTGGCAAATCTCAACAGAGATCAGCCAACTACGCAGGAGATATTATAGTGCACAAGTGTGAGCACAATAAACAAGTGCACTGTTCCATCCCTCTCAAAGTTCGGTGAGACGGCAATCCGACATGACCGGAGAGAGATCAGGCGCATGACCAACGGCTTAACGTGCTTTCCGAGGCACGGGGGTGTAAAACCGCCAACTTCTCGACTCCGAGCTGTTTTTGAGAGAGTCATGACAGAAAATCTCAGAAACAATTTTAGCTCGACCTGGGATTCGAACTCAGGACCTCTTGGATGTTAGGCAGAAACTTTGCCACTACACCAACGAGGCAGTGGTAGGGAGGTAGTATAACTTTTCCTTCAAAGTTACTTTTAATAGGAGACGGGAAAGTACCTCACTTTGAAAATAAAATTGCAATTGAACGAGATTATGGATTAAGAGTGAGTTACATTGAGGACTTTATAAGTAGTTATTTTATGTTTAAACTATGTTAAATTTCAAAACAACGTTATCAAGTTTGATTGTTTACTGATTGACGTGACGTGACATGACTGAGCCCCTTTTGTTGCACATTTTTGCCGCAGCAAGCGCAGCGATCGTTCTCTTTACCCCGTCCACCCACTTCGCACGTAGCGAATAGCTTAATCAACTTGAAGCTAATCAATGTTGTACTACCTTTTGTGCTTAGAGAATTAATGTTTACCCAGTATAAATGAAAAAAAAGACACTTATTACAAACATTGAAAACTCCCAATTATTTGAATAAAATAAGTCTAGACGTCCAGGATTATATTAAAGGTCGTAAGTAAGATCTTAATAAGGACTTCTACTAATAATCCAATTACTAACAACTTTAAATCTGAATATTTTCTGGGAATATAATAATTTGTCAAAATTCAGTAAATGGAGGATTATTAGTTTTTTTTAAAACAAATGTTTTTGTTAAAACAAAATGTAAATAAACCGCGAAATAGTCCGTAGAAACTGGCTCATTACAATATATAATCAAGTTTTTTACGATCTTACTGATGAAATAAAAATAAAACTATTTATTATCGTATAGACTAAAGCTATACCACTCTTATGAGGTCGTTAAGGCCATACTTTACTATGCGAGCTTTTTATTAAGACCCAACGGGTTAAAACTTAACCCTGATCACACCTGATGTTCAGTGTTGTATGCTGAAGGTGTTATTCCAGAATCTGAATGCACTGAGGCACTGGCTATCTCATCTCTAACTGCTGGAATAAAAAAGCGCTGAAAAACCCGTTGTTATGGTGATATAGGTAGGTACTTAGATAAAATGGTGGTAGCTAGAAAGTCGGAATTAGTTAGTCCGACACATCCTACCTTCAAGAATTGAAATTTTAGTAAATGATCAAACTTTGAGTCAAAAGATCACCGTACCTAATCGGCTCGCCCTAAATTTTATAATAAAACTAGCGGACCCGGCAGACATTGTCCTGCACGCTATATTCGTTTTTTTTTAAATTTTTTTTCACCGTTAAACCTTCCCTAAACTTCCACGAATACTTCTAGACTTAGATTAGTCAAATCGATTCAGCCGTTTTAGAGTTTTAGCGAGACTAACGAACAGCAATAAAGATTGACAAGGAATTAACGATTGTCGAACACCACACACAGGGTCGCCCTTAATTACCTTTGGCTAGAGGCAAAGACCTATTTAAAGAAACTATGTAAGTATTTAATACGATATTTTTTCAGAGAAAATTACAAATCTGTTACAGTTTTTAGACACATTCCCATTCCCTAATTACATAAGTTATCCGTCAGTTGGTAAGCAAGAAGAAGGCAGTAGTGACTGGATGCAGCGGGCGGGAGATAGTGCGGTGTGGCGCTCCTTGGGGGAGGCCTATGTCCAGCAGTGGACTGCAACAGGCTGATATGATGATCCGTCAGTTGATCTGTCAGTCCCTTCAAAATATATTTTTTTGTTTGCACCGACTAAAAAATCTTAGGATTTTGACCCAAAAATTATTGATCGAAAAGTACGTTTTACTTTTCAAAGGATGCGAGAACTTCAAGACAAGTCATGTCCTTTCCCGAATGAAGCAGCGGGCATCTGCTAGTGTATCAAAAACTTTTTTACTTTCATTAACTTACACTTGTCAATGGAAACCCATGTGGTTATCACCAGTTGGTGACTCATTGATAGCATGAGAATGTCTTCTTAGCCATATGGATTACTCGTATGTCGCAGTTGAAGTTCGAAAACAGTATTTTTTGTGGCAAGATATGTTGAGAATATGTTTGAAAAAAAAAAACATTAGCTGACGTTCCAATTGGCTTAGATAAAGGTTTGAAACATAAAGTTTTTTTACAATGTGAAATTAAAACACACTAGAAGAAAAATGCACTGCCACAGGCGGGACTCGAAGCGGCATCTCTCGCAAGCCGGACGATGCTCTCCCAATTGAGCTACCGTGACACTTACTCATTGGTCCTAATTTCTTGAAGCGCTCTTTCGGCTGCAGCCAGCCATGATTCATCAATGTTGTGGTAAGAAGTTACCTACAAAGCAAGAAACAGCCTTTACAGCCGTTTCTAATATTGGTTAAGATGAATCAGCTAATTTTATTGAGTAATCTTTTAAGCATTAACAATACAAATTTCTTTACAACGTGAAATTAAAACACACTTAAAGTAATGCTTAATTTAATGCTTAAAATAAAGTTAAATAATAAAAATAAAGTAAAACTACATAAAGTTTTGCTTTCACTTTTCCATTAAAAAAACTTAATTTTACTAATTATTTCTTCTTAATAGCCCGGATAATGACATGCGATAGTTTTTGATAATGAAGCTTTAATTTGATTGAAACTTTGAAATGAAAAAATATTAATTTAGGATAATACCTAACTCAAAGCGACTTTTCAACCCTTTTTAACGTGTATTTACTTAAACTTTAATAAACTCTATTCGCAATAATAATGCATGTTAGTTTTATTTATTCTCACACAATTTAAAGAAGCTAAAGAAAAATAATTCACTTCTAAATACACAAAATCACATTGTTTGCGGTGTCATATTGCGATTGCTAAACATTTAGCATAAAACATTGATAGTGATGACTCAATACGAAATATGATATTGTATGATAAAACACGACATGTGGCTTAGTAAACCACCGGCTTATATTACACGGTATATAAATTTTATGTCAGTCAACAGTTAAGTACTTTATCACTACATAGTGTAAAGCAAAGTGTCTGTCCCTATGTCTGTATGTATGTATGCTTAGATATTAAAGAACTACTCAACGGATTTTGATGCAGTTTTAATAGATAGAGTGTTTCAAAAGGAAGGTTAACATATATAAAAATATGTATGTTTAGATCTTAAAAATTGTAAGGTAAATAATAATAATAATTCGCGAAATAATAAGAAAAAGGCAAAAAGTGTATCATTTCAAGATTTATATGTATGAAAATATTAGGTCCTTACATATGAAATTGGCGTTTTGTCGTACTGACCACTTTGATCACAAATTTTTCCTATTTGGTTAGGAATTCGAAATTCAAATTTATACAGCTATTTCCACATGTAGTTGTGTTTCGTAAACCGTCATTAATTTGTTTTTTTACTTATCTTTTTTCTGTTTGCATCGCTCAATTTACAAAATGGAAAATTTGAAATATCGCGTTATTTACGAGTACGAGTTCCACCGTGGCACCAGTGCTGCGGAAACGGCTCTAAGGGTTAATGATGTGTATGGCGGTTGTGTCGCAAAAGAAAACACAGTGCGTTTTTGGTTCCAACGTTTTCGTTCTGGAAATTTCGACCTGCAAAACAAGCCCCGTGGACGGCCGGAGACCCAAGTTGATAATGAAGAATTGAAGGCTATTGTGGAAGCGGATCCATCGCAAACCACGTCCGAGTTAGCTGCAGGCTTTGGCGTTAGTGATAAAACTGTTTTAATCCACTTGAAGCAAATTGGGAAGATTAAAAAACTTGAAAGGTGGGTTCCTCACGAATTGAGTGAAGCAAACCGGCAAACGCGCGTCAACTGCTGCGTTACATTACTTGACCGGCACAATAACGAAGGGATTTTAAATCGAATCATTACCTGTGATGAAAAGTGGATTCTCTACGATAATCGGAAGCGCTCATCGCAATGGCTGGACCCTGGCAAGCCAGCCAAAGCCTGCTCCAAGCGAAAATTGACCAATAAAAAGTTACTTGTAAGCGTTTGGTGGACTAGCGCCGGTGTCGTTCATTACAGTTTTCTCAAATCTGGCCAGACGATTACGGCAGATATCTATTGTCAGCAATTGCAAACCATGATGGAAAAGCTAGTTGCTAAACAACCAAGGCTGGTCAATCGCTCTACGCCACTGCTGCTTCACGACAACGCTAGACCACACACTGCACAACAGACGGCTAGCAAATTAGAAGAACTTCAATTGGAATCTCTAAGGCATCCACCGTACTCCCCGGACCTTGCTCCAACAGATTACCATTTTTTTCGAAATTTGGATAACTTCTTGCAAGGGAAAAAGTTCAACCCAGATGGGGCAGTCCAAGTCGCCTTCAAAGATTTTATTGATTCCCGTTCGAATGGTTTTTTTAGTAAAGGGATCAATGAACTACCTATGAGATGACAAAAGTGCATAGATTACAATGGCTCATACTTTGATTAAATAAATATGCTATATAAAAAAATTTCGACTTTTTGTTCCTCCCATACAAAACGCCAATTTCATAGGTAAGGACCTAATATTAGGTCCTTGTTTGTAACAGTTTTATCACTAACGCCAAAGCCTGCAGCTAACTCGGACGTGGTTTGCGATGGATCCGCTTCCACAATAGCCTTCAATTCTTCATTATCAACTTGGGTCTCCGGCCACGGGGCTTGTTTTGCAGGTCGAAATTTCCAGAACGAAAACGTTGGAACCAAAAACGCACTGTGTTTTCTTTTGCGACACAACCGCCATACACATCATTAACCCTTCGAGCCGTTTCCGCAGCACTCACTGGTGCCACGGTGGAACTCGTACTCGTAAATAACGCGATATTTCAAATTTTCCATTTTGTAAATTGAGCGATGCAAACAGAAAAAAGATAAGTAAAAAAACAAATGAATGACGGTTTACGAAACACAACTACATGTGGAAATAGCTGTATAAATTTGAATTTCGAATTCCTAACCAAATAGGAAAAATTTGTGATCAAAGTGGCCAGTACGACAAAACGCCAATTTCATATGTAAGGACCTAATATATATAATATGCAAATACAGCGGGCTGAACAGCGTCTGCCGATTCCATTAATTGTGAATAATTTCAGGTACCTAGTTCGCGGTGAAATTGAATGATGTTTTAACAAACCAGGGCATTTTAATAAACCACCTAAAACATTGGGTTGTTCTGTATTCATCCTATGACGTCTCATCCTACGCATTATTTTCTCCATACTCAACCTAATTTTGTTCCTTACTCAACCTACACAAATAATTTAATATTTTAGTTCCTTATTCACCCCAAAAGCATTCTTAACTCATCCTATTGTCGCTTAAACATTACAAATGGTATCCTTTGCAAAGTGGTTAGATATTCAACTTTGTTTGTGTTATACGCGATATATTTATAAATATTCAAATTTAAAGCTAATCTAAAATGATAGCATTTTAGATTTAAAGTTGTGCATTTACTTGACCTCACTCCAGCCCAGAACCATTGAGAAAGAAGTTACGTAGGTACGTAGCTTAAATAAATAAATAATAATAGTACTAAAAAAATAAATTGTTTGTCATCAAACACACCAATTACCTAGCCCCAAACCATCCCAAACTAAGCGTTAAGTTGTGCTATAGTGACTGACTAGGATATAGGATAGAAATAGATTTCGTATGGGAATAAATGATCGTGACGTCACGATCATGTATCAGAAATCGGAGTCAATTGACCGAATATTTATTGCCTTTTGTGTGTTAAAAAATTAGTTTCTACAGCTTTTTTGAAATATATTGGTTGTATTAACTTCATAGGGGCTATGTTTCTTATACACCATGTTCTTGACAATATTTAAGATAGGTGTCATCATCCCAATTCGAACCCAAAACAGCCGGAATTGTAATCTGTAGCTCAGACCACTAGACCAATGCTGTCGTCAGTTAAATAGGTTTTTATACGAGTTTTATCCCAAAGGAGCATTTAATCGAGATAAAAAGTATCATACCGCCCGAGTCCGTCATACCCTGTCTGTGTACGAAATTTCATCGAAATCCGTTCTGTAGTTTCAGCGTGATTGACGGACAAACATCCAAACAAAGAAACTTTTGGATTTATAATACTATAGTTTAATAGGCTAGATGACACCACCAATAGTTGACAAACTCTTTTTTATCTGTCAAAACGGCCTGCCTCCATAGATTTTGTATGGAAATACAAAAACGTGACGTCACGGTAGTTTATCAGAAATCGGAGTAAATTGACCTAATATTTATTGAATTTTGTGTGTTTAAAACTTGGTTTCTACAGCTTTTTGGAAATATACTGGTTGTATGATCTTCATAGGGACTATGTTTATTTAACGCCATGGTTTTAAAAATATTTAAGTCAAGTTAAGGTGTCATCATGCCTATTAGTGTGATAAAAGGTGGAGGCGCCATTCAGCGTTTTTTACCAGCCATACCTTTGGGCTAATAAGAAACAAAAAGTACTTGTAAAACCTATCCTACCGTTACCTGTCTACTTTTGGTACTGAAAACAAGCTTCAAAACGACATCAGTCTTAGAAATTCACCCTCGACACATAATTTGGTTTTAACTAGGAATCTCCCTTGAAGCCGTAATAGGCAATACATACACTTCCTTTATCGTCTTTCAAAACGGAATCAGGATATTGAAGTTAGATACAGAAATAGATCGAAGTGGTAGGTATACTTTTTCAATCAATGACTAGAAAATAACGATTTAAATAATTTACTGAAATTTTATTTACCAGAAGTACCTAAGTATTAAAATTTTTGCGACCGCAATGCAAATTTCATTTATTTATACAAAGTCTTACAAAAAAAACTGTAATAACTAAAGGGTGTTGTTGTGCCCGTAAAACTGCACAACTGTCGCAAAGAAACCTAGGTCGAAATCTAAAAAAAAATTTTGGCTCTCCTAAAGTAAATCGATCATCTGATTGGCAATTTTGTATGGGAGGTCCGATTTTTTTTGTTGAGATTTTGACCTAGGTATCTTTGGGAATGTTGTGCAGTTTTCCAGGCCCAACAACAGTTCAGTTATTACGGGTTTTTTAAAACAGTCAGTAATTGTTAAAATAAACAGTCAATGACAGCCGCTACATTTGCCTCCTAACTCCTAAGGTAGTCCTACCGAAGTCTTCCCGGAGTTTGAGTTAAAAAAAAGCTGAAACAAGTTGGGACAGCTCCCAAAAACTAGCGATCAAGAACATAAAAACCCTGTCCCATTCACGTCACTGTCTACGTTACATTTTTTGCAGTATTCCATTTTTTAATCTCGAATTTATTCACCACCAACCACCGAACTGACTGCTGCATAGTTTTTTCGCCGTTCCTTGAACCTCACCGGATGGGACACCGCTATCCCAAAAGCTCACAAGGGGGCGGTATCTAAAAATACGTACTCATTTGCTATACTGAAACGGTTCAGTGTGTTCAGTGAGATCGCGCAGCGCCCGCGTCGGTCCGAAATGTGGTGGTGAAGTTTGTGAGTGATACGATTTTTGGTGACGTATGTTTTTGGGGTGAGTGTTTGCTGCTTTTAAAAAAAGGTTTTTTTTTGTTTTTTTGTGATTAGGGTACTGTCGGTTATTTAGTGCATGCTATCGGAAGGAGGTCTTCTTAAAGTAGTTTAACAATGCGTAAGATAATTAAATTTTGAACTACATTTAATGGCACAGATATGGCTGGTAGAGAATGCCTCATGGCGTTAGGTCCACCTTTCCAAATTTATTGTGCAATAAAATAAATTTGCTGTGATAAACAGGGCGATGTAAGTTTGTTGAAATTATTTTACGTCTAAAATTTTATTAAAATAAAACATTACCACGCTGAACAGATAGATTAAAAACTAACATGCCTAGTTTTTATATAGCACAAAGCAAAGACCTATTTCTACATCTACAAATAGAATATCAAACCGTACATCTCGCGTCTGCCTACTTAAAAACTATTTGTATGATTACCTCATTTCGAATATACGTAATCTGAAAAAAAAACCCTGTGTCACTAACGGTTTCTTCTTCTTAGCGTGTAAACCATCTAACCACTTAAATAAATAAATATTTGAATAAATATACAACAACATCACATACATTGATCTGACTCCGTGGTAAGTAGCTAAAGCACTTGTGTTACAGATATCAGAATCAACAGTGGTCATCATCATTATCAGCCAAAGGACGTCCACTGCTGAACATAGGCCTTACCCACAGTTTTCCACATCGACCGATCTCAAGCGGTCTGCATCCAGTGTGATCCTGCGATCTTCACAAGGTCGTCTGTCCATCTTGTCGGTGGACGTCCTACGCTGCGCTTTTGGTCGAAGGGTCTCCAATCCAGAACTTTTGTACCCCAACGGCCATCAGTTCTTCGCGCTATGTGCCCTGCCCATTGCCACTTGAGCTTACTGATTCTTCAGTGATGAATCAACAGTGGTATTACAAATAAACTTAAAAAAATACATATAACACCCAGACCAGTACAAACACACATGTTCATGCACACGAATGTTTGTACAGTGCGGGGATCGAACCCGCGACCTCTTGGGTAATAGTCAACTTTTTGACCATTACCATTTGAGTCTACCTCGGGCAACTGTCTATGGACCGAACTGGAATAAAGCAAGTTTGGTATGCAAAGGGCTCTGAGAGCACATATCCTTGCTGTGTTTCCTCCCAGATAAAGGCAAATGCTGTCCTGCCTGGCGTGTCCCAGCACCTGTTCAAGCGAAGACCTCTACGAGGCTATTGACAATGTTTTGTGTGTTTGAGTCCTAGTCTTTTAAATGATATTAAAAGTCTGATTCAACACGCAAAGAAGACCAACCAATCCTCGTATTAGATTTGTAACCATGTAATATCTGACATAGTCAATTCATACGAACAGTCCGTGTCGAACTACGTTTCCTTATTGAAAACTGGTGATTGACATTTTTATTTAGCTGGGTTTCAAACAAAGTGCTTAAAAAACTCAAATATAAAAGTTACTACATAAAGTACTTACCATGTTTGTTTATTTCTCAACAAATCAAAACGAGTCAATCAAAGTGAGAAAAATCTTTTACTTTAAAATATGGTCTGTCATAGAAGTTTATTTAGAAAAGAGAACCCTTTTTCTGCGTAAAGTAATAAAAATCATATTTATTATTTGGTCTCCGCCAGTTGCTTGAAATTTGTTCTTAAAACACATTTTTTTTTGTATTTGGAAATATTTATTTAACTAGACAGTTTGTTTCCGTTTGGGTGCAGGAGAGGGACAAAATTCAAACAAACAGAACGTTTATGCGGAATCGCAAAGTTTAACATTACAGTTACAGTTAACCCTAAGTACCTACCTACTATGATAATCTAAAGCATTTCTGGCCTAATCGTTACTAAACTACTAATTTATCGAGAAATCTGTCAATATTCTCTTTAAACAACATTAACTTTAACCTGGGGTCCTGACATTGCGATCTTGTTTTCAGTAACAGCGCTGATATTAAGACTTACGAGTATCTTCTACTTTCCTAATAAGTAGCGCTGCTATAGGATGGAAAGCAAACCCATAGGGCCCCAGTTCACCCTTTACTTGACAAGCAACACCCTCTTTCGAAACAACTTGAACTTCTTCCTCATAAGCCGCTTATAAATTAATCGCATGTTTCAAAACAATTTTACGTCACATTATTAATTTTAATGCAATATTTTACCAAAATAATAGCTTCAAAGGGACCACTCTTATAATGTCTTTTGCCCATTGACTTACACTATTTTAAAATTTATATATATTTTATAAGTTTCGAAATCGAGTCGCTGGAAATCTCTTCTAGTACAACATACCTAACCTATCCTATTGCCATGCCTAATGATACCTAGCCGAGACAAAAGACGTTCCCAGGTTCAATGCTCGAACGAATATAGATGGAATGGTGAACAAAAGTAAAACAACGCCTGAAGTAACACGTCTCTACTGTAAACTGTGCGGCAATTATCAATAGGGATGTGGTAGGTATCGATAAAATGATTGGGCATGTTATCGATAAAAATTTTGACTTAGCTTTTTCTCAGCACTTAGGTAATTGACTGTGTTTTGTCTGGAAGCGTTGGTAGGGCCCAAAAAAGGAGGAAAAATGTTCAATCCTGACAAAATGTTATTTTGACGATCAAAAATGGCATGTTTTAACCTGAATAAACAAAATTGACTTTTGACTAACTATAAAATAAAATAAAAAACAGCTTTCGGGAATCTGGTTTAAGTTTTTCAGAATGCGTGTTTTAGTTTTTAAACATCAAATCACACTGTTTCATATGCATAATTAATTTTATCTACGGACATATCATTAGTGCTCTAAAATGCGTTCAGAAACCGTAGGAAATGACAAGCATTACTACAACCAATTTTACTATGAGAACTTTCTTATCTGTGGCAGTAGGTAAAATCTGTACTGTAATATTAACAGTATCAATTTCTGTAAGGTTATGACTTTAAATTTGGAACAGCTGTCAAAACTAAAGTAGGTCTCTATTCTAGTATCCATTGATATTAAAGCAGTTATCGATATGAAACGTCAAATTCAGTATGTTTTTTAATCCAAATCGCACGACATATGATCACGAGTGACATGAGGATAGGGATTTCATTCGTTTGTCTATGATATAAAAAAAAATCGTCGTGACGGAGGATTGAATTACCCGCCATTACTGTTGTCATTCATTTGTTTGTTGGTTTTTCGCTGTGACGAAAATATTGTGAAAAGTTAAAACAAATTGCATTTTAGTGATAAATATGAGTAGTAGATAAAGTAGTGTATGCAACTGTACATAATTAGGCCTTAAAAAACTCGTGTGATGCTATTATGAAACTCGCTGACGCTTGTTTCATAAAACCACACTCGTGTTTTAAGGCCCCTCAATATGTATCAGTTGCATAAACTACTATAACGTCTCGGTTACAATATTCAATTCTTGCATCAGACAACAGTCTAAGCCTTTAGTCCAATCACTCACATTTTGCTAAGAAAACTGTTAACGCCATAAAATGATATAAGACAGAGGTAGGTAACAAAAAAAAGTTATGTTCAAAATAACACTAGTCAAGGACGTTGCCAAGGATTTCATAACAACGGAAACAGACATGCCCTACTAAATATAACACAGATTAAAAATACGGCTGTCAAAACTTTTGTTTTCTCCTATCTTTTTATCGATCTACATACCTATGCTGTGCACGGGAAATATTTCACAAACATAGATGCGAGATAAATGGTGGTTCCATAAATAAACATTTCGATTCCGTTTTTAAATTGATCCGGTCACTCTTTGTCGGGATGATTTTTTATTTATAGTTTCGTACGGAACGAGGATAAAATATTAAAAGTAAAATAATAATAAATTGTTTCAGCGAACAACTACCTTACCTTACCTAGCCGCAAATTAAGCGTTAGCTTGTGGTATGCTAAATATATATGTGCTATATTGGATAAAAATACTTAATACATTTATAAACTCTTGACTCAGGTACGCTTGTTCGTGCTCATCACACAAACATTTTTCCTAGCTAGATTCGAACCCGCAAAAGTCGCTTTGCAGTCTGTACCTCAGACCACTAGACTTAAGTTGTCCTTAAAATACAATTCAACTTTTAAACGACTTGTTGCTCTCAAGTACCTATAGAGCAAATCACGGAAAACCTTAAAATAACATCAATTTTAAACTAATTTCGTAGCTAAGTAGTTACTATATGACTATTAAAGTTAATGCTGAGCTGAGCTAGACGAATAAATCAGCTTCTAGATCTCAAAACAAATATTGTTTCCATTCCCCTATTATTGTAATACTCATTAAACCTGTGTTTAAGCCCCAACCTCTTACGGAATGAAACACTTGTGTTGACTTTGAGCTATACGCAATTTTCGTTATGAATGTGAAATCCGGGATATGAGTAACATCCGTGCGGAGAAGTGAATACTGAACTCTATTTTTAGAGTCTTAGGGATGAGTGTGTGAACTTTCGTTGCCTGTATTTCAGACAGACAAGCTCAAACATGTTTGCAGTGAAAAAGGAACGGGATGGCTGGGTGGAGGTTCGCATTGCGTAGTAACCAACAGGGAACTCGTCAGTTCAAGTTTGACATAACAGCCATTTTAATGGAAAATAGAGACTCGTTTTGAATACCTGTCTGTGGAGTTTTCGTTTTCACGTGTCCATGGAAGTATGAAATGAAAATCAATGGCCGACCGTATGGCTTCGTACTCATAACTTCAGAACGGATGGTTTGGGGTTTGATGTTTGGTTTTTGTTGTTATCATGTGTGCCATGTCAAGTCCTTTTATATAAAAAGATGTACACCGGGATAAACATCTTGTTCTGATCCGAGTTCTGATAACTATCATTTTAAAACACTGATTTTCAACGGGTTTTACGCAACACGAACACTTTTTAAAGGTAAAACTTAGTATTTACCTTCCCGACGTTTCGATCTGGTTGCACAGATCATGGTCGCGGGCGAACTTTAAAAAGTGTTTGTGATGCGTAAAACCCATTAAAAATCAGTCTTTAGTGTAATAATACAACAGGAATGTTTAAAACAGTACAACTTACATTTTAAGCAAGCAAGCGCATTAAAATACCTTTTCATCCCACCATCTCGGAAAGAGTATTTTTGCTCTTCAATATCTGAGTGGAAAAGCCGTTTTTATTCACTAGAGGTGAAAGTAAATTTGAATTTAGAACATCGTGTGCACTAAGTTTGTGAATTAAAAAAATCATTAAACCTATTTATTGCTACCTCTATGGTGCCGAATATATCATACAACTTTTTTTTTATTTGTCAAAATCTCAGACTTCTTGGTGTTCTTTTTAAAATTTGCTTTGAAGGCGGTTCCTTACGCGGCATTTTTTCACGTCATTGTTAAACCTTATATTAAAAACAAGAAACTTGAAAACAAGTAAAAAAACTAAAATGAGTGATTTTAGCGACAAGGAAGTTTGTTTGACGCCAACAGAATTAACTGAAACTGTTAATAATGCGCAAATGAGCTTTCTCCCTCAACGCGAGAAGTATTTAAAACAGTACGTTATGTTCAACACGTGGCGACTAGCAAAAGGAGCCAAAACTTTCTCAGAAAACGTTTTGCTGGCATACTTTATAGAATTATCCGAGAACAAGAAAGCAAGCACTCGAAAAACAGTACACAAGTGACTAACACCAATATTACAGTACCCAACAAAAATATTACATTCAATTTAAATAACTGTAGCAACGTTACTTTCAATTTTTATTAATTATACCTAAGTATTATTTTGTTATAATTTAAAGATTATTCTGTAATACTTACCTATCATAATGTAGTAGTTAATACCTAAACTGAAATAAAAGTACCTATCTTGTGATTGTCAACGGTTTTATTTGCATTTAGTCATTTCCTCGTTGAGGTGGAATGAAAAGTTACGTGTTGCACTCGAGTGCAAAGATTTTTCACCTCGTGCTCTTTTGATTCCCTCGCTAACGCTCAGGATTCTAATTTTGAATCACTCGCTGCGCTCGTGATTCAATTTTAGAATCCTTCGCTTGCTCGGCCATCAAAATTGAACACGCGGTTAAAAAGCAACTTTGCACTCTTGTATAACAAATAACCATTGTATATGTATATACTCTTGTTCACGTCGTTTTTTGCTCGTTCTACATTAGTTAGTAGTCTCTAGTTAGTGTTTTGAATAATTGTCTATGTTAAAAATTTAAATTAATAATTATTAATTTATTTAATTTCAATATAACAATTTTTGTGCAAAGTATCTCTCTGTCTGGGTGTCCACGGAAAACCAGCGTCGTGGCATTCCTGAGATGCTACGACACATGCTGAGTTGACCAACTTTTCAGTATCTTGTGTATGTGATTTTGAATGTGTTTTTCTATTTGGTAAAATAAGTGATACTGAATAAACATGTTTTCTTTCTTTCGATTCGTTAGCAAAAAATAATATTATTAACATATTGTAATTACACTATTGCAGTTTTTTTTACAGTAGAGACTTGATTTGTTTCGTTAAAAATAATTAAATGAGGATTATCGATACATTTCCTTGACAGCTCTATTACTGTGAAACTTTTCACTATTCCCGTTTTAAAATTCGTTCTTTGTAACACCTTCCTATTATATCCAGTTATTATTAGAAGGCGCTCCAAAAAGCCTTTGAGACGAACTATGGAGGTAGTAGAATAGTTTTCATTTTTAAATTTTTATACACAATTTTACTTTTAAACTCTGTTTTTGTTTTCATACAGAGTTTTACTTTTTAACTCTGTTTTTGAACATTTTCGATAAAATGTTTTCTCGTTAATGAGCGAAAATTAATTTAAGCATTTTCAATACACAATTAGCTTCTAATTTCAACACCTGAAAAGATGGTTTAATTGAACAATTTTAGATACTGAAATGAATTAGAATATTAATAAAATTTCCACTTAATTTTATCTCAATTCAAATATGTTATTTAAGCCTAACTATTGTCATATAAAATTGAATAAAAGCATCATTTCAAGCCGAAAATGAATTATTATTCATAGATAAAACTTTAATAAAATCGAAAACTGTTGAATATTTTTCAAGCTGACTCTGTACTAGTGAACGGCAACCTCACGAGGCGATTTGATGAGGTTCAGATAACTGTGAAATGTATTTTTACAATCGTCTTTCAAATAGATTTATTACTTAACACACTTTATTTTAAGTTTTAGTCAATATACACATTGACTTCTTATGTTTGTATTTAACTGACTGCCTCGTTGGTGTAGTGGTACAGTTTCTGCTTTACACCCGAGTGGTCCTGGGTTAGAATCCCAGGCCGAGCCAAAATTGTTTCTGAGATTTTGTGCTATAAATTTCTGAAAAACACACCTGTTACACCCCCGTGCCTCGGAAATCACGTTAAGCCGTTGGTCCTGCGCCTGATCTCTCTCCGATCATGTCCGATTGCCGTCTCACCGAACTTTAAGAGTGACTGAAAAGTGAGTGCACCTGTGTATTGCGCTCACACAATCTCTGTTGAGATTGGCCGCCGTGGTCGAAATCGGCCAGGAGGAATATTGTATTTAACTAATACTTCATATACGTTATACGAGTACTTATACGTTTTCATGTTACAATTTACAATACTGTTTATTATAACATGGCTCATTAATTATAATACAAGGAATCTTAATGGATTTGCAAAACTTTTAATATCTTAGAATTATCTAAGAATCTTAGAACAACATACTTAGATTATCTTAATAAACTAGATTAATAAAAATGACCATAACTTTACACCGACTGCACCAAATTGGATGATTCTTTTTTATGAGTTCTTTGTTCGTCAGGACAAGGATTTCATATCAAAACAATTGGCTAGACGACACCACCAATCGTTGACATACTTTTTATTATCTGTCAAAACGGTCTGTCTCCATAGATTTCGTATGGTAATAAATGATTGTGACGTCACGGTCATGGGTCAGAAATCGGAGTCAATTGACCGAATATTTATTGCGTTTTGTGTGTTTAAAAATTGGTTTCTACAGCTTTTTTGAAATATATTGGTTGTATTAACTTCATAGGGGCTATGTTTTTTAAACACCATGTTCTTGACAATATTTAAGATAGGTGTCATCATCCCAATTATAAGAACGACTATTATTTTTTCTAATAAACAACGGACAGAACAAAATCAGCGAGGTTCTTTAATGTTAAGTTAAAAGCCAAAAGTTGAGAAAATAATCAAGTTGTTAAAATCAAAACCCAAACAATATCTACAAAAACATGCTAGCTGCTAGCAATTAGGCGAAGTGATTATAAAAACTGGGTGTAAAAATAATATTTGTCAACCATATGACCCTTAAAAGGCCATAAAAATAACAATCGCCACTAATCTATGTTTTATCTCAATGCAGCACCGTCCATAATCATTTACGCCTGCATTAAAGATCTAAGGACAATGGAAAAGACAGGGCGTAGATTGACAAGTCTCTGAGCGGACGTGATATCTATTTCTGCTTAGGAAGTTGTAAGGAAGTTTAAAAAAAAAAACTTAGCATCAAAGAAGCAACTTGATAGTTATACTCTTGATGATGTGACCGCAAGTATTTCATAAAATTCTAAGTCAATATATGATTTTACAGTTAATATTAGTTTATTTGTAAAGTCCGGTAAAATGATTTACTAACCAAAATACTTTTACTATATTGAAAACAGCACGCCAAAAAAAATACTGCAATTAGGTATTTGAACCCACCAATCGTTGACGTTACTTTTTGCGAATTGTCAAAACGCCAGTCTCCCATAGATTTTGTATGGCGATAGTAAGGTAAAGAACCTTATTACCGATTATACTACATCTCATATCCAACGGTTAAAGATAAGGAATATATGTAGCTCATAATATGCCACAGTTTGTGCCGAGGCGGCAACAACAAATAATATTTGAAAAAAAAAGTTATCTTGAGTCATATTAATTATATTTATTTTATATGGCGGCGTTTATTAGGAATGCTTATTTTTTGTGTTACTTTCGAATGTCACGAAATACCTCGGTAATAGAGTACTTTACATTACTTACGCAATTTTTATAAATGTTTCATTCATTAAAAAAAAATATGCGAATGTTGAGAAATGGCAACTCAGTTAAGGTGTTAAATTACGTGTTAATTTTGAAAACAGGGTTTTTGAAATTAACTTGTCGTTTGTACGTACGTGTTAAAATAGTAGAATGCCATAGTTCTACTCATTCATAAATCGGCCTTATTTTTTCCACTTATTTTTTGACCTCCTGCGACAGCGTCTGCGTGAAAATCTTTTATCTTCACAATTCTTTATAAGTATGTTATTTGCCTATTTAAGCTACATTTTGGTAAAATTTTATTAAAATCCATACAGTAGTTTTTAAGTGATAGAGTAACAAATCTCCATAGAAAGGACGTAAAATCATAATTATAAATTAAAACAAATTATCGTGTTACTAATCTGCCATATCCAGCTATTTCAATTCAGATACGACCGACCACATGGCTGAACGAACATGTGGTGTTATGGACACATAAAAACTAACGTGTCTCTTTTTGCCATGCTCGTCCGTGGCTTTCTGTCGGTTATGCAATACGCAATTGCATTATGGTAGTAATTTTTATCAGTTTTTTATTTTATTTTATTTATTGATATTTGACATACTAGGTGTGTAACATTATATAGATGGTAGTCATAATGCTTAAAAACGAACTTTTTGTCGGTGTTTATCATTTTTTTATTTAAACATTTGTGTTTTCAAATACACGTTTTTAATCCGAGAGTTACAGAAACAAATATACTAAAAATGTGCGTAATAAACTTTCTAGTGTTGTTAAGTTAATTTATCTAAGAACGGTAGCGGAGAATCATTATTCTCCGATTTCAAAAAAGTTTGTCCGCACTCTAATTTAATTTATATGTTTCACTAACACAAATTTTATAAGTTCCCTTTTTGTTACTAACACATCATATGATAATTCTTAGTCCAAAAAAATATTATTTGTATTTGATTTGAATTAAGATTCTCTGTAATCATTTCGATACAATTTTAAATTAAAAAGAAAAAAAACGATAAATCTTTATTCGTTATAAAGACATAATTATAAAAAGCATAGCACTTGTACAAGAAGGACAAGGAAAATGTGTCAACGAATATTCGATTGTAAAATATTTAAAAAAAATGTGTGTAGATATGTTTAATATGTATATTTAACAAAAGTTTCATTGTTTATTGGCAAATAAAAAAAAAACAAGGCTCAATGAAAATTATAAACAGTTTTAAATAAATGATCGGACTTTACAAAATTTAATCCATGTTGAATGTTTTGTATCGCTCTTTTAAATGGTATTTTAAAACAGCAGGACATTTGTTTAAATTATTTCCATTTAGTAAAGTGGCAATAAAATTCTATTGTTATTAATATAATATAAAGCCTTAATAGTTTTTGTTGCTGAAATACAAATTAAGCTTATGTTTGCGGTTTTCAATTTCATCAAATTAATAAACTACATTGCCTAAAATGTTTTCTATGGGTTATTGTGCGATTATAGTATTTTAAAGTCCCGTTTTTTTTAGTTTTCAATATATTTTAAAATGCGTCTTACCAGTCTTAACCTACGGAGCCGGAACGTGGAACATTACAGTCAAGCTGGCTCACCAACTACACGTCACTCAGCGCGCTATGGAAAGGTCTATGTTGGGGATCTCATTAAGGGATAAGATCCGGAATGAGGTCATACGACATAAGACTAAGGTAATTGATGTCGTCCAAAAATGTAGCAAGCTGAAGTGGCAGTGGGCTGGCCATATCTGTCGCAGAACCGACGAGAGGTGGAGCAGGAAGGTTCTTGAATGGAGACCACGCTTAGGTAAACGACCTGAAAAAGGCAGCTGGTAGTGACTGGATGCAAAGGGCAGGAGATCCTGCGCTGTGGCGCTCCTTGGGGGAGGCCTATGTCCAGCAGTGGACTGTAACAGGCTGATATGATATTTTAAAACACCCAACGTAAAACTTTATTTGATTTCATAACTTAGTACCAGAGAATAATGGAAGGGAATAGGTATGTCGGTCAAAAACATCAATGCAATTTTCATTTTAGACAATGAATATTAAAAAAATAAGCCTGGAAATTAACATAATTTGAACCTAGATAAAGGAAAACATTTTGTTGCATAGGTTTTTTTTTCCATCACCAAAACGACGCTATTTCTGTGCCCATCTTGAAACGCCTCAGTAGGGGTACGAAATGTTTTGATAAGAACAAAGTAATTTTAGTTCCGAGAAGGGTGAATAGCGCCATGCCACCTAAAATGTAAAGCTTGAGGGTTTCACAAGGAAAATATTCGCTAATGAGATGTGCAGTGAAAATTCAGAAATGACTTTAAGAAGGAAACACGTTTTAGTAGTTGTAAGGTGGTATAAAATCCCAATTATAGTTTTGGTTGGTTTTGCAAGGTGCTTTCTCTGAACACTTATTTCTTCTACGAAAGAACTAGGCAGTGATTTTCCCAGGGGTATGTCGTAAGCACATCACTTTTGTCCTTTCTATTTAAAACAATCACCAATTTTAAACGCTTGTTTCAAAATAAAATGACCGATGCTAAGTAAGTGGCAGTAGAAATGACATAACTACATAGAAGACATACATTTCAAATAGTTTAATGTTATTTAAACTTATCCTATCTTAAACTGCGGAGTCTTTTTGTAGTCAGCCATTTATAGTTCGACAAGTAAGCGGTCGACCGACCTCGCCTTCGATTCTCCCTTAAAAGCCCTTATTGTGTGTGCAGGTCCTATTGATAGTTCTCTTAACAAGGGAATATCTTTTAAAAACTTACTTTACATTTACCTAATGTAGTGGAATACATTTACCCCAGTAGAGTACAGTAGGTAGGTAGATAAAGCCTGGCTGGATCACGAAAAGCAGAAAAAGCTTCGGCGCAGCGCTGCACCTCCCCTTGACTCTCGTTTCGTCTGCGAATGGTGTGGAAAAATATGTCGTGCTGCCATCGGACATTTCAGTCACCGAAGACGTTACAACCCCTTAAATATGTGTGGCCAATGATGAGTAGATACAGATATTTAAATTCGGTGTAAAGGTCACAAGATGAATGAGGGTGTCACACAAAATGCTCGTTTATTTATCTTTTGAGTTATTGAAAGGAATACTTTTATCAAATACTAGCTGTGCCCGCGACTTCGTTCGCGTGGAATTTTAACTGTTACCGCCTTCACCGCGTGGAGGTACTCCCAGCATATGCTACTGTTTAACATGACCCAAATGCAGGCATACCTGCGACTCTATAACAGGTACACACAATGAGTTCCCTTAGTTAGGTAGGGTGATTAATTCATCCCAAGTTTAGGCCAGTTAACACTTAGTCACTTGGCGTGAGTTATTATATATTTCACTGTCTAGGTAAAACTCAATCAAATGAAAAAATCCCATCAAATTCAGTCCTGTAGTTTCTGATATTCAATTTCCTGCCTACACTCTTAGTCTATTGGCGTGATTATTGCAAGTGATGCTGAGTCAAATAAAAAAAGTCCCATTAAAATCGGCCCAGTAGTTTCCGAGATTCAATTTTCTGCCTACCCCCTTAGTCTATTGGCGTGATTATTTCTATCCTTCTTTACCTTCCAAGTAATGTTGAGTCAAATAAAAAAAAGTCCCATTAAAATCGGTTTAGTAGATTCTGAGATTCAATTTCCTGCCTGCCCCCTAAGTTCATCGGCGTGATTATTTATATCCCAGTTTACTCTCCAGGTGATACTGAGTCAAATAAAAAAAGTCCCGTCAAAATCGGTCCAGTAGATTCTGAGATTAGCCCGGACAAACAGACAGACAGACAGACAGACAGACAGACAAAATTTTTAAAAATTGTTGTTTTGGCTTCTATTACGGTAATTAAGACCCCCTGTAACAATTTTTCATAAAAATCTTCAATGTACAGAAATCGATCTTTTACAGTCTTATTATACAGGGTGTAAAAAAAACCTTAACGAAGCCGAATACCACATATTCTACCAATTGTTACGATATTTTTTTTCCTTTACACCATACCTGGGAAGTTAACGGTTACTGAGATATTGATGGTTAAAGTTTGAAAAAAAAATGATGATTTTTACAGAAATGACTTCTGTCCGTTAAAACTGAACTTTTTTCCAAATAAACATGATTCAAATTTTCACTAGTTCTTTCATAAAAAGCCTCTAAATGGCACACTCCGCAATGAACAGCGCACACTCGATTCGAACCGCGTCGCGGCGGCGTAAAGCAACACGCCCCGCGGTGACTTTTCCGCGTGCGCGCTGTACATTGCGGGTTAGAATTAAATAATTTTTTTTGATGTGAAAAAATAAAAGTTGTTTCCCAGCCAAAATTTCTTTTTTATACGATTTGGTTTGATGTACTGAACGCGTGGTTGACGGCTTCGTTAAGGTTTTTTTTACACCCTGTATGTATAGATGACATTTATGTATTTGATCTCTGTAATAGTCCAAATTACAAGCGGACCTGATTGTTAATGTTTGAGTAATTAATAGTGTTCTTTCCTTTGTTTCAGATAAAAAAATGATCCAAAAATCCTCATGACGCGAAGATAACAAATGCCACAACGGAGTTCAACAATATGCGTCATACTGACGCTGTAATATGGCAGCGAGTGTGTCAAAGCGAGCGGTTATAGCGCAAGCGCGGAACTGCGCTTCTAGCGTTTCTGCGCCGAGCGTTAGCGTTCCCACTTCCAGTGCGAGCGTTTCCTCTTCGAGTTCGAGCCATCCCACTCCGAGAATTAGCGTTCCCGCGACGAGTTTGAGCAATTTGAAAAGCCTTAGCGTTCTGGCGTCGAGTTTAAGTGATTTACCAAAGAAAATAAACAGGATACGATGGCTACCAGTATGGATACTGTTGTCATTGATTGTCAGCTGTTGTGCACGAGAGGAGCAGAGATTTGCCATGGAGCCACAGGATCAGGTATGAGTTTATGAATTATGTTTTATCTATAAGGAATCAGATTGTGCTTGGAATGATAGTGCTTATTAAGCAAGCAGATGATTTTTTAAATCGAGTGATGCTTGAAACTAGATAAGCAATCTTGCGTTATACTTAGTTGTAGTAAAATTACATACTAGCAGATCATTTCCTTCGTCACAGCAGTACCAGATCATGCTTTACTTAGTAACAACAAGTAGCTCCATCTTCTTACCCACCGGCTATTCACCCAAAGAAAAATATAAGAATTTATACTCACTTCTGACTACTGTAATAAAATGCGATGAAATCACTCCACTATCATAGAAAGTGGTCGAACTTCCGCGCATTCCATCATCCCACGCTTTGCAATGTTTTCTCGGCCACATAGTAAATTTGTAATACACAAAAATATCAACTTTTGATTTTACGTTCGCGTTCATCAAATACAAGGATCGTTAATTTTTAATGGCTAATCTATAATAATAGAAAAATGAATCGCAAAATGTGTTGGTAAGCGCATAACTCAAGAGCGACTGGATCAATTTGGCCAATTCTTTTTTTAATGATATTCCTTAAAGTAAGGGGATGGTTCTTACTATTTAAAAAAATAAAAATAATCAAACGGGCAGGACAACGTCCGCGGGGTCCGCTGGTTTGTCAACATTTTATAGTTTTCGTAATGTCATTAAACTCTGATCTAGTTTAGCTACTAATTACGAAGATTTAGTGCTGTTGCCAAGATTTTGGGTCGTAAAATTTACTTATTAAACAAAATTAATGAATTGTAAATTTTAGTGGTAGTGTTAGCTTTTTTTATTGTATTTCTTTAATATTTATTTATTTGTTCAAAAGTTGCATGTATTTATTGTTCTCAAATTTTAAAATCATGATAGTTTTTTTTTCACAACTCTTTTTGTTTATAAATCTGTACAAAATAATCATAAAACTGTTTAAATGAATAAGGAATGACATAAGGAAGCATAATTGTATCAATAGCTGATGAACCCTCTGAATGAATAAAAAAATTAAAGAGTCCCAGGTCACTTAGAAACAAACTTGTAATCGAGTGAGAATGTGTAAGAATAGTCCTCCTGGCCGATTTCGACCACGGCGGCCAATCTCAACAGAGATCAGCCAACTACGCAGGAGATAATAAAGAGCACAAGTGTGAGCGCAATACACAGGTGCACTCAATGTTTCATCACTCTCAAATTTCGGTGAGACGGCAATCCGACTTAACCGGAGAGAGATCAGGCGCAGGAGGCTTAACGTGCTTTCCGAAGCAAGGGGGTGTAACACCGCCAACTTCCCGACTCCGAGCTGTTTTTGAGAAATTCTTGAAAGAAAATCTCAGAAACAATTTGTGGCTCGTCCTGGGATTCGAACCCAGGACCTCTTTGATGTAAGGCAGAAACTTTGCCACTACACCAACGAGACAACATAACTCTAACACCGGTAATATCAAATGATATTAAATAATCTTCACCCTAACAAGTTTATACCTACATCTTTCCCCACAATCGTATATTTAGTTAACAAATTCACTTCACGAGACTGCACAGTGATTTGCAGCTAAGCTATTTTGAACATCGTTTTTGCCCCTGCACAGTGGTACGTCGTTAATATTGTCCAGCTATTTCAACGCGTACTTCATACTGAACAACGTTTGTACATGGTTTTGTTGGTCAAAGTCTTCAAGTTGGTTCTTTGAACAAACTAAATAAGGACATAAACTGTTATGATAGTACCTAATTCAGTGTCCGATAAATACATCTTTAAAAAAACAACTGTACTGTCAGTGATAGCAAAATAAATAATTCGTGTGAAAAAATAATGCAAGAAAACTTCGTTCAGACAGCGGAAATTAGTTTTTTTAGCGTCATCCTGTGCAATAAAATCAGACAATTATTTATGAAAACAACAACTATTTCCTGTGGAAGTTCGTATGTGGGAAAAAAAGAATTTATGTTAATCAATTTTTATTTTTTCTGAATATAAAAAAAAAAATATGTAAGAAAAAAGTAAGAACATTATTGTTACGCTTTAAAAAAAAGTTTTAACGAAAACAATCTTATTAATTTCTAAAAATCAGACCAATAATCTTACGGCGCTACGTTCAGACAATAATGTACTATGAATATTTATGTTCCGTATTAGCAGAATTCGATATAAATACATGCATAATAGAATCACTTCGCCTGTAATAGAATCGACGTTGTTAACATAAAAACATAAAAAGTTGATAGTTTGTTTCTATCACCAGCATTTTGGGGTTTGGTACAAATGATAATAACATTTATAAACTGAGGCAATTTATTAATAATTTGATTTTAACCCAAATATTGAAAATTACTGGCCACCCGCGACTTCGTCCGCGTGAAATCCATTTTCGTATTCGAATCGTGGAAATTTTCAAATTTAAAAAAAAATTTATCTTATGGTGTTATAGTGATGTTAAACCTATATCCTAGTAAAAAAAAAAAACATTTAAATCCATACATGCTTATTGTTTACTAAGTATAGTTTTACGAGAGGCGGTAAAAGAAATCCATACATTCATACCTGCTTACAAACTTTCGCGATTATAATATCAGTAGTACTCCGATTAGCTAGCCATAGTTTTTATAACAGTAGTAATTGATACAGCAAAATGTTATTAAGTTTGTTTCATTCCGTTCCCGAATATTTTCATTGAAAAAAATATTTACATGCGCACAGTAAAGTTTTAATTGTTGCTCAGGTGCCAGGAATAGACTAGACATAAAAAATATGGTCAAATCATTTTAAACTTGTCTGTCTTATCATCATCATCATATCAGCCTGTTGCAGTCCACTGTTGGACATAGGCCTCCCCGAAGGAGCGTCACAGCGCACGATCTCCCGCCCTCTGCATCCAGTCACTACCAGCTGCCTTCTTCAGGTCATCTGTTCATCTAGCCGGGGGGCGTCCCACACTACGTTTACCTAAGCATGGTCTCCATTCGGGAACTTGTCTGTCTACAATTATTAAAACAAGTAACTTAAGAATTTGTTTAAAAAGTTGTCTAGAAGATAGAACAGTTGCCTAGGTATAAACTGTCAGACCTTCAAACTTGTACCACACTATTAAGATAGTATTTAATTTGAATTTATAATTATTCCACTAATTTGCATAGGCATTCTGTTAGTAGTCATAGGCCGTTTTGTTTATCGCATTTCCACAATCGGACGTAAAATTTGAAGTAGCTAGGAATAAATTAAAAAGGACTCCTAATCAGATGCCCAATTATGCATGGAATCTAATCAAGATGGAAAGAAATAAGGATTTGTTTTAATAATGTTAATAGACTTTCACCAGGAGGCACTATTATTACCGAAGTGTTCCACAAAGCTATACAAAAACTACTTGCAAGTATTAAGTTTGTTTATTTTATAGCATTAACTATACAAATACACACTTAAAGAAAAAACGCCTAAAATAAAATGAAAATGTTAAATAGCTGTAAAGGTGTTTCTTTCGGAGGTATCTTACCACAACATTGATGAATCATGACTGGCTGCAGCCTAAAGAGCACTTAAAGAAATGCGGACCAAGTAAGTGTCACTCAGGTAGTTCAATTGGTAAAGTAATCGCCCAGCTTGCGAGAGGTGCGAGTTCGAGTTCCGCCTATGGCAGTTCGTTTTTTCTTTAAGTGTGTTTTTATTTTACTTGTAAGTAGTTTTATTAATATAATTTTCTATTTTAATATTATAAAAAAATAAAATGAAAAAAGTAAATAAATACATACCTCCTTAATGCAACAATATCAAATGAAGGAAGACCTAATATTATCTATTTTTTATATCTGTACTTTTTACAATTTTGGATTGTTTTACCATTATTTTAATCTACTTACCTACAGTAACGAAAGTTTTAAGACTAAAACATTTTGATTGTAATTTTTATTTTTTTGTTTACTACAAACATTTTTTAAAGTCGTTTACACACACGAAGTTCTCTAAAACTTTTTTTGTTTTTTTTTTCGTTAGAAAAGTGTTTTTTTTTAATATTATGTAGGTACTATTGCAAACATACACCATTTGTATTCCCACGTTCCACTACCGTATTACCTCTCAACAGGTCACACTTTGAACGTCTGGTCTTCCTATTTGTAATCAGGCTGATTCTGTGTTCTGTCTGATGTAATTGTAGCCAATACACGGCAGCCCTACTACAGTATTACCTTGCACACTGACGGAGAAAGGTACCAATTGTATTTGTTTACACTTAGAACACAACTAGAGCTAAGGCTCTAGTATAAGTACTAAGAACACTGACAGGCCAATTGTTTAGTAAGTAATTGCTTGCTACTGAGGTAGTAATGATTAGTAATCTGGAACCTGATTCGGATTACAACGATTACTTATTTCGTTACAAAGCCTTAGTCCGCTGATAGTCTTCTCATCAGCCTATATACGTCCTACTGCTGGGCACAGGCCTCACCTCAACTATGTGGTGGTCCGAGCCATACTCCACCACGCGGCCTCAGTACGGATTGGGGGAGAGGTGTTTGTAATGTAAGTGACCAAATTCACTGTCAGATGTTATTAAGCCGACAGAGGGTCTCTCTCTCTCTCTAACGATTAATATCTATCACTATTAAGTATGTACGGTACGGGACCAACAGCGTAACGTGCGTTCCGAAGCACGGAGATGCTTGTAAATGTAGTTCGCTGATAGTAGACAATAAAATAATCAAAATAACGCATTTTAAATACGATTACAAATTGGATGCCAAGGAAGACAATAATGTCGGTTCATAAGAACCGACGGGGAAATTAAAAGCTTGGCTTGTTATACCAAAAAAATTAAACATTAAACACTAAAGAAAAATACGAGCCTACTGAAACAAACAATGTGGTTTAGTTAATATTGAAAAACAATAAATTAAAATGGAGATAATCTTCAAGACAACGATTGCAGTAGGAGCCTGCTCTAAATTGTAGACGTATTGTTGTCTGACTAGCGTAACAGACAATCAGAGGTTCTATCATGAAAGCCAACGTCCCTAGTTTCGAACATAGCCGTCCCTGTTACGCATGAAAACACTGGACTATGCGAGCAAACGGGATCGATAGATAATAGAGTCGAAATTAATTGTACGTAAAAATTAAACCACCCGAATAAACAATATTTTGAAAACCTTTAAATATTTTTAGGAAATCTTTGCAAACTTATATTTTTGAACAAAAGAAGAATCCTTTAGGAATGAGTGCTAAATTTCCATATCTTTAACAACAATTTACTATTGTTAAACTTGTACTAAGTGTGCCCTAACTATTAATTGATTTTTATCTTACAGTTTTCGGAAATAAATCAAAACTCTAACAATATTTTGTAAGGGTGCATACAGGTCAAACCGATGACCTCATTTTATAAGTCCGTTTAAAAAATATGGGATAAAGTAACAGAATAGGGGAGACTGGTCACATTGGGGGTGGTCCCAATCGATGGTCTCTGGTCGTCAATTGATGGTGTTTAGGCTTATAAATCACAACAATTGTGACAGCTAAGAAGTTTTTTGTCAAATGCTTAAATTTCAAAGGATAAATCAAAAGTACGAAGAATGTGGTCGTCTACAAAGTACAATCTTCATTATAAGTTACATGTTAAGTAATCAATTGCGTTACAACATTGTCAATGTACAGATCGATGGGCCGAAAAGAAATTTTAGTTCAGTGGATCGATCTGTATATTTACAATGTTTTACCGCAATTGATTACCTAACATGTATCTAATTACGAAGATTGTACTTCGTAGCGGCCTCCGATTTTTGATTTATCCCTACAACACTACTTTTTTATTACCCCAGTGTTTATTGCATTTCAAACAGACTAATCCTATTACAATACATGAAAATTATATTTGCTTCTCCACTTGACTGTACCCACGCTAGAGCTTAGTGCATGAAGTTCGTATGTTCTTCCCCTAAGTACACTCAAGCACTCGAGACGACTGTACTGCCATTTTGAATTTTGCAATATTCAAATGTTTTGCATACTAAGTTACCCTGTCGATTCCGAGGTATGTAATGATCTTATTCCTACGTGTTTAGAACTCTGAAATGTGACTTTGAATACGAGTAGAACTGAAACTATGTTATATAGATATTCGTAATAAAGACCAAAAACCGAGTATACGATATATAAACTGACCTGTTTTGTAAAATGACCGAATTTATAATGAGCTACAAATACAGTAATGACTTTTGCAATTAGCCACTTAGAAAGTAAATCGGATGTGTTTTGACTAACTGTTAAAAATCAGGTCTAAAAATGTAAAACACTTTACAATTGGTGTAGTATTTTAATACTATTATTATAACTATTTCTATGTATAATATATATAAACACACATATAAAAGATGCATAATATATTTCCACTGTAATAAATAACTTTAATTATAATTACTACTAAATAAAACATAATCTATATAATTGTTACTGATGACTAAAAAAAAAATAAAAAAGTGTATAAAAAATTGTGTTAAATTATTAAATTACTGATATTTTCATTGTTATGGAAGAGAAGATGCTCCTAACACAAGCTTGTCTTAGCTTAAAAGGAGCTTCTAACCAAAGTGATGTATTTATTTTTAAGTTGATGAAATAAATTATTTGTATTTGTATTTGTATTTATATGTATTTATTTACAAAAAAAAATGTATTTAAGTATGTATATCCGTTGTCTAGTACCCATAACACAAGCCTCGTAGCTTAATTTGGGACTAGAGAATTGGTGTGATTGTTGTGAAATATTTATTTATTTATTTAACTATTATTAGTATTACGAGTATTTTCTACCAAAGGTATGAAAAGTATCTTTGGTACTCTGAATGAAAGATCTAACAAAGAGGTCAGTAGATAAAGCAATATCAACATAGTTTTTAAAATTTATTATTGCTGCTCAGAAATTCATGATTACCCGACTAGACTACATAATTATTTCTTTCAAATGGATCCAGGTAAAACGTGATAAACTAGAATAGTCTACATTCTTTGGAAGCACAGCGAAGAAAATTATACTTACATTAAATTAAAAATTTAACAACTTTGGTAGACAGCACTTATTGCAACAAAGGCGTTTGGAAGTGAGCTTAAAAGTAAGTTTCAAATACAGTGCATATAAGAAAGACTATTTTTATATATACTCGTTCCTCCAGCTTCTACTAAGTCCAAAGACATCACGTTGTAATCACATCAAAACGCTTTATCAATGTTTACTTGAGCCTACAGATACGGATGGGTTACGGTCCCTGGGGCTATAACTATTATTATTATATACCTCTATAGAACTTCATAGTTAAATTGAAGACGTATGTATGTATGTATACTTACAGAAAGAAATAGTTCACACCTTTAAAAATAACTGTTTTAGGACAGTCGGTTATCATTCAAGTGTACCTTTTAGTATGCTGAGTAAAAAACACAAGTGTTTAGATGCAACCGTAGCCCTTTCATAGCGTGCCTTTAACTTATGTTAACTTTCGTATACTGTATCCATTTACAAGACTGCCTCGTTGGTGTAGTGGCAAAGTTGATGGAATCAGGCGTTACTTTGCGGAAATCCATGACTAAAGCTGAAAAAGATGATATTCGTTGAAATTTAAAGCAAAATAATCATCTTTTTCAGCTTTAGTGGCAAAGTTTCTGCCTTACTTCCGAGTGGTCCTGGGTTTGAATCCTAGGACGAGCCAAAAATTGTTTCTGAGATTTTCTGTCATGAATTTCTCAAACATAGCCGGGAGTCGGGAAGTTGGCGGTGTTACACCCCCGTGCCTCGGAAAGAACGGTCCTGCTTCTGATTTCTCTCCGGTCACGTCGGATTGCCGTCTCATCGAAATTTGAGAGTGATGGAACAGTGAGTGCACCTGTGTATTGCGCTCTCACTTGTGCATTATAATATCTCCTGCGTAGTTGGCTGATCTCTGTTGAGATTGGCCGCCGTGGTCGAAATCGGCCAGGAGGTCTATTGCTATTAACTTTACAAAATATGATTTTATTGTCTACAGAGTGCCATAGTCGGCTCCAGGGTGACGCTACCATGTCGTGTAGTGAACAAAGTGGGTGCTCTGCAGTGGACGAAGGACGACTTTGGACTCGGCACACATCGCAACCTGAGCGGGTACGAGCGATACGCCATGATAGGGAGCGACGAAGAAGGTGAGTTTTTTTTATTAGCTCGGGCACAGATTACTAAAGGCTCGGGCTGCATGTATGTAACGGAATCTTTGAGCTCAATTTTAACCAACTTCCAGAAATCGGATTAATTTGTAACTTTGCACACGTATTAAGTACAGATGACTATGCAATAATTTTGTTTAGAGATTTCCATTAGCCTTATTTACAAAAAAAATATAAATAAAAAATAGTAAAAAAAAACGCTTTTATTGCTTACTATAAAAAGGAAAAATTATTTCAGAGTACAAAGAATACATATTACAGAAGAGTAAATAGCGTGGGGTGCTTGGTCTAGTATTTATCAAAATCATTATATAATTGGCAACTATAAAAAGAGAACTATGAAAACGACATAAAGTGCACCCCACGCTTTTTACTCTACTTCAATTTAAATTCTTTGTACTCAAAAATTATTTCCTCTCTTTTAGTTGGCAATTAAAGCGTTTTTTTTTGTTTTTGAATTATTATTTATTTTATTCTCAAGATACGAAAACATTTTCTCGGATAAAGGCCAGCCCCACTACTCTCTAACTAAGCCGTTGTCCGTAGTTTTGGATATAGCCATCCCTGTCACTCTTACAGACGTGACCGACGTGACAGACGTGACCGAGCGAGGGAAAGCGCTGGCTAGACTCAAAAATACGAACGAAAAGTTAGAGAGCCGTACGGCCTCTTAGCAATTTGCATCAACGAAATACTTACATACTACTATGTATCTTGTCTTTAGTGAGCAAACCATTTAGGTCCGTTATAGGTTAATTCTATGCAACTTTAACTACAAAAAGGGTTCAAAGTTTTCGCGTGTGTTTTCTGCACGCGAAAATGTTAAGAGAGAGGGGTAGGGACAGAGTAGAGTTAGTTAAAACGAATTTATTCCGACGCTGTCAAAAATTGGCTGCTAAAGCTTAAACCATTTTCAGCCATTTTCAGGTCCGTGACCAACGTATGAATATCGCGACAATTTTTCTTCAGTGAAAACGATCTTTTTTTTTATATTGCAAGAGTTCTTACTTCGAAAAAAATTTCGAGTGTTGGGTTCTTCAAAATACAAAATAAAAAGTAATTTTAATAATCGAAAATATATTAAGAGAACAAAACCAATCCGTCAAACTGAATAGCAGAAAATCGTCTACATTCTGTAACTTAAAAACGTTGCGTATTTTCGCAAAACGATTCCCACACGTACAAAATGTTTCTTGCAAAATCCACATGCACTCATGGGAACCGTCTATTCTCTGAGATTCAATCATTGTTTTCAAATAAAATGTACGATGGCCTTGAATACACATTTTTGTGGGAAGTTGTCCGGAAAGTATCCGATTTGGACATGTGTTTCTGAAAAGCTTCTTTAGCGTGGGGAATGATGAAATTCTTATTTTGATTTAGCTTTAAACAGAAACATTTGTCCCCAATGCGTCCATTCATTTCGCCAGTGTATACTATACCCTAGATTTTTTGTATTCCATTGGCTATTATCTCTATGCTTTCATCCAGTGCCAGTCGACTGCTTAGTAGTTATATGCTTATATGCATACTGTTGCCGCTTTCACGCTGGCCACACACCATACTTCTTAAAGTCGTAACTGTTATGCGAATCCACGACTACAAACGATTAGTTCCAGCCGATCCAGTCGGTTGCGTCATGCCAATTGCACAATAAATAATAATAAATATACAACAACATCACATACATTGATCTGACTCCGTGGTAAGTAGCTTAAGCACTTGTGTTACAGATATCAGAATCAACAGTGGTATTACAAATAAACTTAAATAAACAAACAAACAGACATGTTCATGCACACCATTGTTTGTAAAGTGCGTGGATCGAACGACTTATGCAAGGAGGTATCTTAAACGTGTAACTAGAAAATGGATATATTTTTACTTAGTTAAGTAACTGAAAAGAATAGGGAGTAGCGAGTTTGTTTGCTTTTATTTAATTCCTAAGTTACCAGTCCTTGGTGAATTGAATAGAATAGAATAACAAAATAGTTGAAAAACAGGTCTGCATGTTTTACAAATTTTTTTTGTAACATCTTAACCGTCGTCATGCGTGAGCGACAAAGGGACGAGACGCGCTTGACATCGACACAGGGCGTTTGAAGTATTGGTCGCGTCGCTTCGCTTCGCACTCGTCGCGTTGTGCCGCTCAAGTAGACAAAGCCTTAAAATTGCTTGGCTTTAATTCAATTTAAATTTCACGCTAGCTCGTATCGGACAGCCTTATATATTTTACAAGACGTTTGCAAAAATCAACCCTAAAAGTATTCCTAACTAGTTTCCCGCCAACGGCTTGGAATTCGGTTCTCTAATATATTTAGCATGTTATTTCACCTATAAACCTACGTCTTGAATCCCTTTTTAGATATAAAAAAAAACTTACATCAAAATCCGTTTCGTGGTTTTAGTAGTTTAGATCTTAGCATACGTACAGACATAAGAACAGGCGCGGAAGCTACTCTGCTTTATTATAATAGTAATAGTCCTCCTGGCCGATTTCGACCACGGCGGCCAATCTCAACAGAGATCAGCCAACTACGCAGGAGTTATTATAGTGCACAAGTGTGAGCGCAATACACAGGTGCACTCACTGTTCCACCACTCTCAAAGTTCGGTGAGACGGCAATCCGACATGACCGGAGAGAGATCAGGCGCGGGACCAACGGCTTAACGTACCTTCCAAGGTCGAATACTTTCCGGACGCTCCTAAATCGCACATGCGTCAAGAAATCATCATTCGAGATGGGTTCATCGACACACCGATCTCTATGGCTTCTAATAATAAACTTTACACAATGAACATTGAGGAAACTTCGGTGAAGTCGAATTTTCGGTCTCTGACGTACAGGTAAAGTCGATCGAATTGTTAAGGATGGAAAGGAAATAGAGAGAGGGTTTTTGTTTAATATTATGCTATATAGATAAATCTTCTTATCTTAAAAAAAAGATATTATTTAAAAAACTACACGAATACAACAAAAGGAAAGAACGAAAGGTGTTCTTAGGTTCATTCAGAATGTAAAAAAAATGTTTTCATCAGGTCATAAATCACTGACTAAAGCTCATTCACTTATAAAATTACGTTTAAAGCAGTTATTTTTAAAACCAGCGATTTTCTGGTTCAATTTTACTGACATTAAATGGCTAATTTAGACTAATTCAGCCAGTTTGAATGGGTGTCAATATTTATAGAAAAAATTACACTGATCGTCTAGCTAGTAATTAAACCATATGTCCTCCGAAATCATCGTCATGAAATCAGCACTAAGTCCAACTATTACTTAAACTGTTTTCAACACGCATAACCGAAATTCCTTCAACAATAAAATTTGTATAACACAATCGTATAGTACTTACGTATTAAATCATTATTTTGGAATGTTTCCAGGCAGAAACATAAAAAATGTTCATGTAGCCATGTGATATGGCCGTATGTTGAAATATTATATGCCAACACGTTAACTAGTGCCAACTGTTTGTAATGTTTTGGTCAAACTTGTAAAATTAATGCTAAAATATAGGTACTTATAGTACGGGTAAAAGGAAATCCAACGTTTACAGACTTTAAAATGATTGACGACCACTTTGGTGTGATGGTCAAGAAATTGACTACTAACCAAGAGGTCGCAGGTTCGATCCCCGCACTGTACAAACGTTTGTGTGAATGAATACCTATGTCTGTTTGTACTGGTCTGGGTGTTATATGTATATTTAAGTTTATTTGTAATACCACTGTTGCTTCTGATATATGTAATACAAGTGCTTAAGCTACTTACCACAGAGTCAGATCAATGTATTTGATGTTGTTGTATTTAAAAAAAAACAGTGTAATTGACAATTTCTTTACAGACTTAAAATTACACTAAACTAGACACCAGTAGTTTATCTCATCATCATTAAAGGTTTTCAATATCTAATGGTAAAAACAACATAATAACAACTCAAATAACACAGAAAGATCATCAGTGCCTTTACAAGTGAGATAAAAATAACATTTTGTAAGGACGACTACTCGAACTTTCTTTCATAGTAAATTTCCGATATCCGATTCAATTGCGATATTTTCAGTAAACTAAGCCTTTCTGACGTAGTTCGTGTAAATCTTTTGAATATTTCCAACTCTTACTGAATAGTTCACGAACTATTCAACTTTAAGTTCAATAAAATGTACATGACACTTCGATCAACAGTTCATACTGTAAACTAAATTGATAATATAGGAACCATTAAACTATAGCATTTAAAATTATGAGGACAGTTCACGGTCGTGGAGTGATAAAAAATTTAGTTTTTTTTTTAAATAAATAAAAAGAGAGATCTCACCTGATGGTATCGTACTTGTAAGTGAAAATGTACCTCTAGACAAGGAAGAATAATATCTGTCTTGTAACAACCTATACCTACCTATTTCCTTGAAAATGTCCCAATGTTAATTAGATAATGTTATGGTGTTAAGTAGACGACAGCTTTGGTCTAGTGGTCCGAGGTCCAGACTACAAAACCAGCTGTCGCGAGTTCGAATCCCGCTAGGGGCAAATGTTTTTGTGTGACGAGCACGAGCATTTTTACCTGAGTCATGGGTGTTTATAAACGTATTTAAGTATTTCTATCTATTTAAGTATTCTAGCCACAATAGCACAAGCTAACGCTAAGTTTGGGGCTAAGTAATTAGCGAGTTCGTTGAAACAATTTATAAAAAAAATGTTATCAAAAATAGCAAAAATATATAATACGGTAGTTGACACCACCAATCGTTGACGTACTTTTTATCAACTGTCAAAACGCTTTTCTTCATAGAGCTTGTATGGGAATAACACACTTTGACGTCATCGCGTGCAATGTCGACTGAGTGACTAATTATCATTTGAATTCCAATTAAAAATCAAATAATACGAACTGCAGAAAAATATTAGTGTAAAGGCATCTGAAATTATGAATTATTTTAGAGAAAATCAGTTTTTGAATATTTCTTTCATAGTGGAAACAAGCCTATTCGGTAAAACTCAGTGCGTGAACTTCAGTTTTGAGCTAAGTGTTGCAAAATTAAAGATGTTGGGATACGGCTAACATAATTGAAAATTGAAGACTTCTTAAAACGAATAGTTCATGCGTTAAGTATTTGCCGTGACTCGGCAAATGTACAGTTTTTGCACCAACGCAATTTATTTTTAAAGCAAAAGTGGCCGGAGTGGTAACGGTATTTATCGTTTGGGCTATGTACATACTCGTACTAAAACTGTTCTATATAACTTTCAGATAAGGCTAAGTCGGATTTTTCATTTTTTTAATATTATATTTCACATGTGCCAAAAAAGGATAAGAGGTTTTAATAATAAATTTGCTATTTATGGACGAATTCAAAACCTAATTGAAGACAGTCCAAATAATTTTATTTCATATTTTCCAAAAAAAAGTATTTCTGATCAAAAACGCGATAAATCGATTGTGTAATTAAAGGCTTTAATTTTAATTTTCTTCATACTCCTTTTTCACGACCACAATAAATTATCACAATCTTATCCAAATCAAAGGGACGCATTCATAAGGAAAATAAAACAGTTAATTAATTACTTACAACAAAACGCGTTAAAAGATCGTTGTCTTTGCATTAATTTAATTCATCTAATTAACTCGTTACGACCTTTTTGAAATCACTAAGACCCTTAAGCTAATTACATGCATTTCATTTAAGCATCTCTTTCTGTTTTGATAGTTTAAAAAGAGCGACTTTGCTGTGGTTTTTTGAGCTTTGTCTAATGTTATTTTTAAAAGTATGTGATGTACTTTTTTTCAATCTGCTTTATGAGAGATATCTTTTTAAGAAAGAGGGACAAAAAATAGTACTACTGGCCGTTATGACAATTCTATAAGGAACCCTAAACTCTGATTATTTGGCTCACCGTTGAAATATGTTGCGTAAATGAAATGTTTAGGTAAATAGCTTTTGGATGCGTCGTAAGTGCCTATTTTAGAAGTAGAAACAACTGAAGACAATATATACATTCTAAGAGATTGGTTTCTGTATGGAATATTATAATAATAAAAATAATAAATCATTTATTTCAAGAATCCACTCATAGAAACATACACAATACAAGAAGACACAGATACAATAACACAAAAACACCGTCAAAGTCATCCTACTACTATTATAAAGGCGAAAGTTTGTAAGTATGGATGTATGGATGTATGGATGTTTGTTACTCTTTCACGTAAAAACTACTGAATGGATTTGAATGAAACTTTACCACAATATAGCTTATACATCAGAATAACATATAGGCTACAATTCATAAAGAATTTTTAAGATAAAGGCTTTCCACGCGGACGAAGTCGCGGGCGGCCACTAGTATATTCATAAGTCATTTAATGTGGTTGCAACATTTGCATTTAATTTCAATATTAATATTATATTAAAATCAAATGCAAATGTTTAAACGAAATTTAATCATGCGAAAGTATTATGGGTACCGAAGAAAGGTGATATTGCTTTTTTCCAAATTAATAAAAAGTATCCATTGAAAATATTGTGTTTATCGAAAGATTTGCAATGCTACAATCAAATCTTCAATCCTTTAACTGAGTGAGATCCTACGTCCAGAAATATAAACTCTCGGTACAAACCCTAACAAACTAAGGCGTTGTCCTACATGAACGACGCAAAGCGACGAGCGATACTTCAAGTCGATGTCAATCGCGTCCAGCCCCTTAATCGCGTTGTCGCGGCACTGCGCAGACAAAATGGCGAAGCAAGGCGGCCCATGAAATAAAGACAAACGTACACTGCCACGTAAGTTTATGCGGATAACGTGTCAACCAATTACCGCGGCCAAATCGCTGACAACCACTTTTGACGACCACTTTGGTGTAATGGTCAAGAAGTTGACTATTAAGAGGTCGCAGGTTCGATCCACGCACTGTACATACATTTGTGTGCATGAACATGTCTGTTTGTAGTGGTCTAGGTGTTATATGGATTTATTTAAGTTTATTTGTAATACCACTGTTGATTCTGATATGTGTAACACAAGTGCTTAAGCTACGCATCACGGAGTCAGATCAATGTATGTGATGTTGTTGTATATTTTTTTATTAAATATTCATTATTAATCGTGAATCGCGGCGACAGTATGCCACAGGCGTGCCCTGGCCTGACCACTAGGTGTGATTAAAGCTAACTAATTACTATGCTTGTCTCGATTGATAGAAAAGCGCAACGGACAAACAGAAACGTTCTTCATAATATCACGTCCTGCCCCTTGTATGCTCACCGCCTTATCACGTTTTCAAACGCCCTATTTCCACCTCGTGTGTCCATCAGCAGCTCTTATCGTTCCAGATACTAAACATAGTTTTTCAGCGAGTTCCCCTGAAAGCTATTGAGATCTAATTCCGTGCCTATGTGGGTTTCATGAATGCCGTGCGAATTGAATAATAGGTTCGAGTAACAGGTGCTTTTAAAGGCAGAGGGTAGTCGAATTACAATATCCTTATTTGCAGTCTAAAAATCGAACCTGCGTACATGGGAATAATTCGCAATTGACAAGTACCAAGTATTATCACAAGTAAATTATGTATTGTTTATAACCCAAACCTAGTAACTATGTAAAACCACTCTACTCATTAGCACCAAATATATTTGCCATTTAAAATGCAACAAGTATTTAAAATTGAAAAATAATTTCGAATTCGAAACTAACAACAGTATTTATTCGCTTACAGAAGTGATAAATTGCAAATATTTGATTAAACAGAACAAGAACACAATTTAATTAGCAACTAAGTAAAAAAGTGGTCAAGTGTGAATCGAAAATACGCTTATAGTTCTTTGAAGTGTATTTATATAAAAATTTTAGGTATCTAAAATAATACCGCAAAAACGGAATCCTTTGATGGATTTGACGCTGAAAGTAAAAAAAAGTCCGTGCATATTTAGACTGACGATAATTTCGAGGCTAATTTGAAGTTTTGGCACCGGTATTTTTAAATCTAAAAACCAAGCGGTCAAATTATATACGTACAGCATTTAAAAAACCAACTTTTTTCAGTGTGAATGATGAAATTAAATTAGATATATAAAGTAAGGTTCATTAGTTTTGAAAGAAGAACCCTAAAAACGATAGAAAACCGCCCCCTACAGGGAATCCTTTTTAATAAGTACAGTCAGGGCAGTTTCTCTCTTGACTTAATAAAAAAGGAATGAGCTAACAGAAAATTCGGTAGACTTTTTTTGGAGTTCAATAATGTAATTAACTGAAGAACAGTCGGGTACAAAAGTGCTTGACTCCAATTTATATTTTGTTTAAAAGATCTGAATTTGCAATTGATTAAACACTACACCGTTAAGGAATAATGATCTTTTTTTTAATGAATTCAATTTTCTGAAGCGTTTTGTTACTTGATCGACAACAATTTACTAAAATTTATTTTGTTTTGCAAGTTAAAAACACTTGAAGTATTTTTTTTTAAATCTCATTATAGCGAAGGAATCTTAGATTTATTTTCTCGCTTCATAACTAGTATAAAGATAAATTAACGACATATCGTTTGATAGACAACAGCGCCATCTAGAACTACATCATTACTGTAATGTAATAGGTAATGGCAACCACTCCATTAATATTGCGCCGGTCGGTGTACACAGCTCAAAGTTAATAGTCACTTCATTAAATATTTTAATAACACTGAAAATACACTATTGAGACTGTTTGCAAATCTATTCGAATGAAAAAATATATTTTTTAATAATATTACGGTTTTACATTACAATAAAACCGATATTATGTGCCGAAAAGGAAAACATACAGCATTGATAATGAAGAAGCAGGTGTGTACTTAGCTCTTTCCGGTGGTTTTCGATAAATAAAATAAATATCTTACTTCCGGATCCGGTAGATGACGTTAGTTCCACAAAACAGCAAGTATGGCGGGGGCGTCCGCCATATTTAAAGTTCATAGGTCTTCACCAGGAAGAACTTCCTGCAATGCTGTATGTTTTCCTTTTCGGCACATAATATCGGTTTTATTGTAATGTAAAACCGTAATATTGATGTGCCTCTGGAAAACATACAGCATTGATAATGAAGACGTGTTTGTTATCTGCTGGTGAATTTAAGTATGTTAATTAGTGTAAGTATTAAAATAAAACAACGCTATGATGAAGAGATTGATATTTATGACTAACAATCAAAGTAAAATGTTTGTCCAATTATCTCCAGAAAATCATTATTTATAATATGAATATGCAAATTAAGAAGGTTTAAAGGTGTTGAAAAACGAATCACGATTAGTTTTAGGAAGATCGATCATACGGCAATAGTGATTGAAAAAGGTATTGGATGATTTCCAATTTCCTTTGGAAAGTATGTCCTCTATAGGCTGATCTTCTAGCCATCTGAGGGAAGCAACTGCGGATCTGCAGCTGCCCGGGGTTGCATCAATGCCACTATCTCGTAATACCGAGCGAACCCAGTTTCCTATTACCGTCCGTGAAGCTGCTTTTGCAGTACCACAGACTGTGATAAAAAGGCTATTGTCATTATTTGTTTCCGACCTTCTGGTCGAAATTCTGTCAATATATGATCGCACTAATCTTACTGGGCAGATATTTTCGTTGTCATGTTTAGACAACATCCATGCTGATTGACGATGGGTGTGGGAGTCTGTTTTTGATCCGAATGCCGGAATAAGAAATATATTGTGCCCGTTATCGAAATAGCTGTCGTCTGATAATCTTAATAGGGTTAGATCATGTACTCTGCGGCCGGTCGCTAGCAGTAATACCGTAGCTGTTCTACGAGATAAATCGAAGAGAGAGTCTTTAGATGCGTTTGATGAAAGCCAGTTAATGACCGTATTTGGGTTCCAAGTAAAGATAGGTTTTGCGATTTTAGGTCTAGCAGTACCGATTGCTTTAAGAGCGTGTTTGACAATAAAATTTGACAATGTATTCTGTTCGACTGTTGGGCCGCAGTATGTTAAAATTGCAGATTTATGGACTAGAATGGTACTGTAAGACAGCTTTTCTGTGAGAAATAGGTGAATTAGAAATTTGGCAAGATCGGAAGATTGTGGATTTTTTGGATTTACCTTAGAGGACGAACACCAGGTGACCCATCGTTTTAAAGCTGGTAAATAGGTGGACAAGGTAGATTTACGCCAACTTATCCTTAACAAATCTTTCTCTTGTTCAGACCATTGCTTTAATTCTTCTCCCCACCCCCAATTTTCCAAACTTTCAATATCAGCGATTGTACCTGTGGAGGTGGAAGCGAGGTTGTCACGTCGATCAGGCACTCTGAGAGATTCTGGATCTCGTGTGGGTGATCCAGACACCGAGATTTCAGATCCTGGAGCCAGAAGGCTTGGGGCCATTCCGGTGCTACTATTAGGTAGGTACCTCTTGCCTTGTTTAAGTGCATCAGGACTTTGGGAATCATGTTGGGAGGTGGAAATACCCAGGCCAATTGGTACCTCCATGGTCTGCTGAAGGCATCTGTGTAGTTCGCTGATCGATCTCTGCAGTCTCTCGATACGTAATTGGGAACTACAGCTGTCTCCTTGGAGGCAAAAAGATCTATGTCGGGATGGCCCCACTTTTGAAACACTTCCGCAGTCGCTTCTGGTAAGAGATGCCATTCCGCTGGTTGTTTCCCTCGAGATAGCCTGTCTGCTACTATATTGTACCTCCCTGGGAGGTAATAAGCTGAAAGAGTGATTTTGAACCTGTCCGTCAGTTCTAGTAGTTGAAATGTGAGATTTAGTAGTGCAATCGATCTCGTCCCTCCTTCTTTCCGGATATACGATATCAGTGTCCGATTGTCGGACTGGATAAGGACATGTGTGTTCCGCAATTGATTTGCTTTTCTTCTTAGGGCTGCAATTACCGCGAACAATTCTTTTTTGTTGCTGTGCCACCGTTTTTGATGCCCTGACCATGTCCCCGCGATCAGATCTCCGTCTATCTGGGCACCCCAGCCTAGGTCCGAGGCGTCCGACGCCAGGAAATGGGTAGCTGGTTGCACGTGAATTGGCATTGATTGATCTGTGTTCTCGCGCCACCAGGTTATTTCGCGATGAACCAGTTCTGGAATGGGCTGTGTGTGCCGCGGCCGCATTTTGTCGAATTGACGCAGGAACAGTTGCAAGTGGCGGCAATGTAATCTCCCACGTGGGATCACAAAGTTGGCAAAGTTCAGTTGACCAAGAAGACTTTGTAGTTGCCGGAGTTTTATTTGACCCATATGAGAGTATTGGTCTAGACACGTGTTGAGATTGCTTATCTTGTCTCTTGGCAAAGACATGGAATTGGTGGAGGTAGCCCAGCGGATCCCAAGGTATTCTAACTCTTGAGTCGGTGTCAAGACTGACTTTTGATAGTTTACCATCCAACCGAGTGTTTCCAAGTGCCTCACAGCTTCCGCAGCCTGAAGACATAACTTGGAATGGTCCTGGTGGACCAGAAGGAAGTCGTCTAGGTAGACTAGCACTCGACATCCCTTCGCACGCAAGGTCTCCGCGACCCAGCATGTTACAGATGCGAAAATGTGTGGTGCCGATGCAAGGCCGAAAGGGAGGCAAGTCATTTCGTATAATTCCCCTTGAAAACTGATCCTCAGGAACACTCTGTGGGAACTGGCCATAGGCACGTGGAAGTAAGCCTGGGAAATGTCCAGCTTTATCATCCAATCGCCTGGTTGGAGAAATTCCGGTACCACCGAGTGTGAAATTAGGCGAAAATGTTTCGCTTTTACGAATTTGTTCAGTTCTCGAAGGTCGAAAATCGGTCGCATCGTTCCGTCGCTTTTCTTCCGCAGAAAGAGCTTGGAAATAAAACTCGGAGTTTTTTCCGTCACTAGTTGTATGACGTTTTGATCTAGGAGGTCCTGAATTGTTTGACACATTGCAGGTGAGGGTTGGGTTGCATATTTCTTTATAAGCTCGTTTGTAGGCCTCACTAAGGGAGGCTTGTTGAAAAATGGGATTCGTGAACCGGTAATTGTTGACATTATAAACTTGTTGGCACCTATTTTTTGCCACTGATGCTGGAAGAAATTCAGGCGACCTCCTTTGAATTGAGTCGGATAGTCATTTTTTCTTGTTTCGAAAGGAATGCTGCTTATTAGCACTGTTGTTATTCTTATTTGCGTAATTTTGCTTGTTTATTGGTTTTTTATTATTAGTTTGCAAAGATTGTCTCTGCTGAGGGTAATATTTAGAGGTAGAAGGGGTTGGCTCAGGAGCCTTACGCTTCAAATTAGGTTTATCTTTTTTGTGGTTTTGAGACTGCGATAACCAAAAATGTGGCCCGCCGAGAGAATGAATAAGTGCCGTTAGTTTATTCTTATCGAAAAGATATTCCTCACTAGGTGGTATGCTTGAGAGGGCAGCTTGTATGTTTCGGTCTGAGATTTCTGCAAGAAGTCTCTGTCGTCGGGTTTCTATACATTCTGCTCTTTTGCCACACAAAATTTGTAATGACTGTTCGGTATGTTTATAGGAGGGGGACGATTTACCAAAAGTCTCAGATATTATATTAAATAGACTGTCCGGGTTTAATTCGGATGGGTTCTTATGTGCCCAATCTATAATATTCTGTAGGCCGGATTGTAACAATTCTCTCTGGTGCAAGCAAGCATTAGTTAAGGCAGCTGTTATAAGCTCAGTGGGTGCTAAAAAATCTTTTCCCTTATTTAATGAACACAATTCATCGTTAATTTTAAGGTTACAGAACCCGGGTTGAGCTGTCATATCCTGAAGCGCTTTACTATAACGAACATGCTGCCAACTGGCAGTGTTAAAATGTTGAAGTTCAATTAACTGTTGCAGTTTTTTAGGGTCAGCTGGCCTAATGATTTTTTTATCATCGAAATCGGTTTTGCATGATCCTAGTTCAAGTTTTTTGGCAGTCGAAGCCGATGGATTTGACAGAAAATCTGTATTTGAACTATTGGATGGTTCGACATCCTGGATATGCGAATTACACTGCTGATGCATGATAATATTTGTTAAAAGACTGACCTGGTTGTATAACGCGTCGATCCGAGGATCGACCGTTACCTCAGATTGCTGTCGTTTCCTTTTCGCGAGTGGTTCTCCTGCGTCGTCGTCGCTGGTTGAAGAGCTGTCCGAACACGACGCGGGAGCCTCGTCTGGTGCGGCCCTCTCCGTAGATGGGGGGCCATCGCTATGGTCGGAATTTCCGTCGTCACGATTAGGCACCGGAGCCTCACTCATAATTTTACACTTTTTGCAAAAATAATTATATTATTTTACGTAAAACAGATAGGCACTATCGAAATTATCGAATTTTAATCAAAATATTTAAAGATTGTGGGAATACTTTCGGATTCACGTCCGTACGTTACGAAAGTACACAACGCTATGAACTTTAAATATGGCGGACGCCCCCGCCATACTTGCTGTTTTGTGGAACTAACGTCATCTACCGGATCCGGAAGTAAGATATTTATTTTATTTATCGAAAACCACCGGAAAGAGCTAAGTACACACCTGCTTCTTCATTATCAATGCTGTATGTTTTCCAGAGGCACATCAATAAATAATATTAAATAAATTGTTTCAACGAACACACCGATCACCTAGCTATGGTGGCTAGGATAACGGATAGAAATACTTAAAGACATTTATAAACACCCATGACTCAGTTTGCCATACTTTTTTAACAACTGTTTGTGCCTATTAATAATATTTTAAAATTAAAAAAAAAATAATAACATAACATGTTTTTACCACTCTCGTTAGGAACACGAACATGTTTTTTATTTAAAAAAAAATGAGTTGACAGCATAATTAAAAAAATATCAGTTTATAAATTACTTTGCTCTTTCACATTTTTATTATTATTTTCTGTTGTATTTCTTATAATTTTTGTTAATAACTTTTAAAATAGTGAATTGTTGGTTCTCTTCGTGTTTTAACACAATGGACGTCTGTTTACATATTTCACGAGCAACGTTGGGTATGATAGATGGTGATTATAGAAGGATCAATTTGCGGTATATTATCAGAGTCTGAGTGCTCCGTGAATTGTTCTTTGTTGTATGTATGGAAGGTTGCGTAACAGGAAAACCATTTACGGGGCCTATAAGTCTGATTTAATGAGTTTTAATTATGTTAAAACATGCAATTGATTGCAACACAACCTAGCCTATTACCTAGTAGTGGGCAGTTTAGGCGCATCGAATGAAGCCTCATTTTTCAAAATAGGTTAAGAAGTTTTAAGGTAACAGATGATCACACAAACGTACATATTTCCATACATACCGTTCAAAATTATATTATCATTATCATAATTGCCTCACCGTAGTCGGGTAACAAATGGTAGGTATAAAATCGTACAAAATAATTTTCTATCTGCCATCTTGAATAACTTGCTTAAAAATTTTAGCTTTGTTGTTTTTCAGACAAAAAAAACTCAATGATATTCTTTGGACGTCTGTACATCGTCTAAATTTCTGCTAACGCAATTTCACTAACATTATTTTATCGTGTTGCCCTACATTAAATCCTTGGAGACCACTTAAATTTTCTCCCTATTTTTTAACAGTCCCTAAAGTACCTTGTTTTACCTTTTCATGGCATTTTGTGGGCATGATTTCTTATAACTTTTAATTAGTCAAAAGTAATCAATATTGCTTTCCAACTTGGGGTAATTCCCGTTATAGTAAATACGAATTTATCAAAAATATGTGTCAAGAATTATGTAACGTAAAATCTGACTGATTTACCTTTACTACCCGACTATTGAGAAGCGAAAAGGAGGGTTATATTATCGATACTTGAGGTTCTGTAAAACTTTATCAGCAGCAATACAGCCAGGTTCCTAACAAAAAAGTTGTGTGAATGATGTAATGAGCGACACATTATATATGTCGATGACTTTTCAACCAGTAAATAACAGTGTATTTTTGTATTGTTACAGGAGATTACTCACTAGACATACGAGATGTGGCCTTAGAAGATGACGGCAAGTACCAGTGCCAAGTCAGTTCTGGACTGAATGGTAAGTTTACCGCAACACATGACGCATAAGAAACACCCAGGTTCATACTTAGCGATAAATTTCAGATATGAATTTGTTGGTAAGATAAACAATATGTACGAACTGCCTCGTTGGTCTAGTGGCAAAGTTTACATCCGAGGGGTCCCGGGTTCGAATCCCAGGTCGAGCCAAAATTGTTTCTGAGATTTTCTGTCATGAATTTCTCAAAATCAGCTCGGAGTCGGAAAGTTGGCGGTGTTACACCCCCGTGCCTCGGTGCGCACGTTAAGCCGTTGGTCCTGCGCCTGATCTCACTCCGATCATGTCGGATTGCCGTCTCGCCGAACATTGAGAGTGATGGAACAGTGAGTGCACCTGTGTATTGCGCTCACACTTGTGCACTATAATATCTCCTGCGTATACCTGTTTTGTAATACCTCTGTATTATAATACCTCTGTTGAGATTGATCTGCGTGGTCAAAATCGGCCAGCAGGTCTATTATTATTATGAAACTTTCAGTAAAAGGTACACAAAATATTGTAACCAGCCGATAGTGTTTAGTGACGTACGATTTTTTACCTATCTTAATAAATCTTTTTAGACCAGGTTTAATAAGCATTTTGCATAAAAAAATTACCGACCACTTTGGTGAAATGGTTAAGAAATTGACTATTAAGCAAGAGGTCGCAGGTTCAATTCCCGCACTGTAAAACATTTGGGTGCATGAACATTTCTGTTTGTACTGGTCTGGGTTTTATATGTATTTATTTAAGTTTATTTGTTGATGTTGATTCTGATATCAGTAACACAAGTCCTTTAGTTACTTACCACGGAGACAGATCAATGTGATGTGTGTGTATGTGATGTTGTTGTATATTTACTTATTTAATCTTTTTTTTTCTTTGTCGCAGGCGAACCCGCCATCCGCTCCCGCTACGCGCAGCTCACAGTCCTAGTTGCCCCCGAACCACCCCGTATTATACAGGGTGCATTCATAGACGCAACGGAGGACCAGCCCCTGGATATAGAGTGCGTGTCGGTCGGGGGCAAGCCTGCAGCTGAGGTGAGGGTTTCAGATTTTTTAAGTTACATTTAAGTTAAAAAAATAAAAACGTTCTACCGTGTCAGTGCTCCACGTCGGGCGCCAATTTGTCGAATAGTATTGAAGAAAAGAAAATCATTTTGATATTTAGTAGTTTTAGACTTACCTATTTGTACATTTAGAGTTTAAAGAACGTCCCTTTTCTAAGTATATTTTGCAGTCTCACAGACTTTAAATCACGCAGACAGCTAGAATAATAGGTTATGCAATGAGTATAAAAACGTAACATCATCAATTAACATTTGCTTTGAGTGTAACCATAAACATGACGGGTCTATAAACACGTTCTAACATTGATGGCTTCATATATTTGACTGCCTCGTTGGTGTAGTGGCAAAGTTTCAGCCTTACATCCGAAAGGTCCTGGGTTCGAATCTCAGGTGGAGCCAAAATTGTTTCTGAGATTTTCTGTCATGAATTTCTCACAAACAGCTCGGAGTCGGCAAGTTGGCGTTGTTACACCCCCGTGCCTTGGAATGTTAAACCGTCGGTTCTGCGCCTGATCTCTCTCCGGTCATGTCAGATTGCTGTCTCACTGAACTTTGAGAGTGATGGAACAGTTAGCGCACCTATGTATTGCGCTCACACTTGTGCATTATAATATCTCCTGCGTAGTTGGCTGATCTCTGTTGAGATTGGCCGCCGTGGTCGAAATCGGCCAGGAGGACTATTATTATATTTCACTATACCATTTGTTATATATTTGTTCACAGATCACATGGGTAGATGGAAATCAAGCTGTGATCACGAAAAACGTTGAGAGCCAAATAGAGCTTATGTCCGATGGACAGAGATACCAAACAAGGTAAGATTCCTTCCGTAACGTTATAAAATTTAATAAAATTAACCATAAAAAATACGGCTATATTGGAAACCTCCTCTTTTTTTTTGAATTTAAGTCAAAACTTTGTTGAACTGTTCCATATGAACCAATCTATTAAATGAAGTCTTCTAATAAAGCAGTTTGGATTTTTTAAGTCAAATTTTCAAATTTTATTGATGCTATCCGAATGTTTAAAACTATTTTTTTTTAAATACAATCCTTACATATGACACAATCTTGTTTGTATGCTAACAAGCAACTGGTTTCATAATAATCGATATTCATTAACTTGTAAAGAACTCGTATTTAAATCAGCTAAACTTTCAATGTGCGCGACTGCAGTGACTGTGAGTTTTTTTACCAAACAGGGTGTTTAAACATTTACGAATACCCATCTACACCAAGCAACTAAACTTACAATGACTTCCAATTAGGTCGGTGCTGCGTCTTACACCGAAGAAGGTCCACCACAACCAGACGATCACGTGTCAAGCGCAGAACACCGCAGACAGGGCGTTTAGGATGGCCACTGTACATATTGAGGTAATTATCAGACACTAGCGACACCTACGACATTATCAGCGCATGATTTTTGACGTGACAACGTCTTATAAATTGGTTTGCCGGGTGACACTTCAAGAAACTGCGTTACGCTCCGCTCACGTTCCGCGCTCACAATGAGAGCGAGTGAGAGGCACACGTCCCTTCGACTCGGGCATGGTTAGCCCGCCTAAGAGCGAGTGAGACAGACATAAAAAGTGAAAGGCACGCGTCCCTTCCACTCGAGCACAGTTAACCCGCCTAAGAGCGAGAGAGACAGAGCGAGAGAGATAGGCATACACACCGGTTCATGTTATACGAATGAATATTCAAATTAAAATTATTTTACCACTCAAAGTCGTTGTCACGTAAAACTTTCGCCCGTATACCGACTTTACAGGCAACCAATTTTTTTCAGACTAAGGTTTATTAACCACTTGAGGACCAAAAGTAGGATATTGGATGGGATTTTCACGGATTTAAGCTAGATACTGACTGTCGCACGTAATGTCTCGCAATGTTCTCGCATAGGCTCTGGCTGTTGGGAAGCTAACATGAGTTGAGAACCCCTGTTTTCAAGTTTATTTTGTGTACTGCCCACTTTGAGATTTTATTCCTTACTAAAAACCACTATAACTGCAAATTAAATTAAGGCCGATTTTTCAATAGTCGTTTTTAGTCTGAAAAAATTCCTAGATGACTGATTTGAAATGTTGAACTTGATTAGGCATACAGACACACCGAATGTCATCTTAAATTCGGTCAGCTTGTATTTAACACTCCGATAACTATTTATCTGACTGTTGAAAAATTAGCTCTTAATTTATTATTGTGGATGTTTACAAATCATACAGCTCTAAGCCCCTACACAACGCCCCCATTTTTTCTTGGTGTCTAAACACTGCGGCGCCCACGAGGGGGCATTTTCACCCACTTTGGGAAAGGCTGGCTCAATTTCATAGAATGCCTAAACTGGGTTACTTTGAAATACATTTCAAATCTGGTTATTGAAAAGCAGGCTTTGGCGGCAAAAAAAGCAAAAAAAGAGGTGCTTTGTTGTATATTACAGTGAAGTTAGTATATATAAATAAACAAATATACAACAACATCTTATACATTAATCTGACACCGTGGTACCTAAGTAGCTTAAGCACTTGTGTTACAAATATCAGAATCAACAGAAGTATTACAAATAAACTTAAATAAATACATATAACACCCAGACCAGTACAAACAGACATGTTCATGCACACAAGTGTTGGTACAGTGCGGGAATCGAACCCGCGACTTGGTTGATAGTCAACTTCTTGACCATTACACCAAAGTGGTCGTCAAAGTATGATTTCTATGACCGGTGAAAATAATTTTAAATTCTTACATTGTTAATCATCGCTGTGTTAAGATAAAAAATACATGTGCGATTCCAACTCACACTTGATCGATTAACAATGTAATGAACAGTGAAAAAATATCGAGAGGAAACATCGAGTATGTCAACGTGTCTTGTCATTCACTGATCTGGAACATAAGTTAATGAAATAACACTCCATTTGTGTTGCTAAAACACTGTGAAATATCGTGTTGGAACACGGCTCAGATACCTTATGAAAGTTTTTTGATGGTACTTTACCATCACAACTTTTGTTATTCAACCCCCGACGGAAAAGGCGTTATAGGTATGACACCTATTCTGTTTGTTTGTGTGTTTCTGTAGCCTCGTACCTCCCAAACGGATGAACCAATTTCAGTGCGGTTTGTTTTATTCGATAGATAATTTAATCACAGCGGTTCTTAGATATGGATGGTAAAAATCCGTTCATCTGTTGAAGCTTACTAGCTGTTTCCTGCAATTAAGGTAGATAAACTAGTCTTTGCAGATAAAACAAGTACCTTTATCACTACTTACCTATCTATATACTATTTAATTAAGACTGCCTCGTTGGTGTAGTGGCAAAGTTTCTGCCTTACATCCAAGAGGTCCAGGGTTCGAATCCCAGGTCGAGCCAAAATTGTTTCTGAGATTTTCAGTCATGAATTTTTCAAAAACAGCTCGGAGTCGGGAAGTTGGCGGTGTTACACCTCCGTGCCTCGGAAAGCACGTTAAGCCGTTGGTCCTGCGCCTGATCTCTTTCCGGTCATGTCGGATTGCCGTCTCACCGAACTTTGAGAGTAATGGAACAGTGAGTGCACCTGTGTATTGCGCTCATACTTGTGCACTATATTATCTCCTGCGTAGTTGGCTGATCTCTGTTGAGATTGGCCGCCGTGGCCGAAATCGGCCAGGAGAACTATTATTATTACTATTTAATATTATAAAGCTGAAGAGTTTGTTTATTTGTTTGAACGCGCTTATTTCAGAAACTACTGGTTCGAATTGAAAAAATATTTTTGTGTTGAATAGACCGTTTATCGAGGAAGACTTTAGGCTACATAACATCACGCTGCAACTATGAGAGCAAAGAAATAATGGAAAATGTGAAAAAACGGGGAAAATTCATCCTTGAGAGCTTCCGTTGCGTGCGCTGCAAAAACGGTTCAAGATACCAATAATATATGTATAAAATAATTATTCCTCTTAAAATGATCTAAAAAAATGACTGCGACAGTATGTGTCTATGGCCATAATAACTATTCCGCGCGTACGAAGTCGCGGGCACAGCTAGTTACGTATAAAATATCAATATTTTAAAAATATTTTTCCATTCAGGTCAAATACGCGCCAAAAGTGGAGCTCATAATCAAGTCAGGAGTGCAGAACGAGAGAATCAAAGAGGGAACCGAGGCCAGGTTCCTGTGCAAGGTGGTCGCGAACCCTCGCCCGCAGATGTACCGGTGGTACATCAACGATGCCCCCGTCATTGGAGATTATTTTGAGGAGATGGTGAGTTGGAAATAGCCATTGGACATATAGTTGAAGGAATCAGGCGTTACTTTGCGGAAATTCATGACTAAAGCTGAAAAAATGATTATTATTGCTTTAAATTTCTACTAAACGAGGCCAGCGCAGGAACCAAAATACATCCAACTGTAATAACCTGAAAAAGCTAGAGCTGGAAGTCGCAGGACCCACAACCCACAACTCACATCACACGTGATATCCTCAGGATGCCACGTGTAGTGGCGAAACGCGTCGAGTGTTTGTTGGTGTCAGTGTTGTGATTCCAGGGGCACGTTGTGAGTTGTAGGTATTGTGGGTCCTGCGACTTTCAGCTCTAGCTTTTGCAGGTGAATACAGTTGGATGTATTTTGGTTCCTGCGCTGGCCTCGTTAAGTAGAAATTTAAAGCAACAATAATCATTTTTTCAGCTTTAGTCATTGGACATATAACTAAACCCGGTTCCACACGTTGGGCGAATAGTTGAACTGAAAACTAACATTATTGGCCATTAGAAAAAACACCAACCAATGTTGCGCCAACGATTTAATCTCAGTCCACTGATTGGGTAATAGATTTTTCGGCCAACTGTCTGTCCAACGTTTTTATATGGGGTAGTGGCTTTTTTATAACACTAGTTTGGCACAAGAACCAATATGTTTTACCGGAGGTAATTTGCCAACAAAGAAAGAAAAACATTTCGAGAATAAATGAAATGATTTGGCCTGATTGGTCGAAAATTAAGTAGGTAACTCTAATATTAAGTATGCTTAACTTGAAACCAATTAATGGATTACTTTACATTTATCCTATTATTACGTATTAGAAACAAGCATGACTCTACTAGGCTATTATGCTATGTGTATTACACAAAAGAAAAAAAAAGGTTTATCGGGTTTATAATGTGACGCTCAGCTAATTATTGAGTTCATTAGAATTAATTAACAAAGTTCAGCGATAAACTAAGCTCCTGCGGCTTAGCGTGTCACCAACAAAACGGCCTTTAAAAGCAAACTGCAATTTTTTGTATAAAATTTTCCCAGAAAATAACAGTTCACTGACTGAAAGAAAAAAATATGACTTTTTTTAAAAGATACATTGCAACGCCATCTACAAATGCGCCAAAGTCTTACTACGTTCATAGTCACAGAAATATCTCAACACAAAACCAACACAATTTTTCTTCAGTCTAAGCAGAAGCTAGATCCTACTACTATTATAAAGGCGAAAGTTTGTAAGTATGGATGTATGGATGTATGGATGTTTGTTACTGTTTCACGTAAAAACTACTGAATGGATTTGAATGAAACTTTACCACAATATAGCTTATACATCAGAATAACATATAGGCTACAATTCATAAAGAATTTTTAAGATAAAGGCTTTCCACGCGGACGAAGTCGCGGGCGGCCACTAGTTTGTAAATAAACACGATGGAAGTACGTCTGGTATGAATGCAAACTTACAAGTACGTAGTTAGTACTACCTTTGTCTGTCACAGGCTAAACAGTTATTCAGGCTTTTGATGAAAAGACTGCTTGTGTAAATAGCTTACTTGTATAAAAAAATGGTTGCCTGTAAAGTCGGTTTTACGGGCGAAGATTTTACGTGACACCGATCATGTTTGAGTGGGAGAGAGACGCAAGGCATTCGCCGGTCCGGCGGGCCTCTCTCTCGTTCGGTGACTCATCGTAACAGACGTGAGCGGGCGTTACACTTTGTCATGAGTGACTCCGAGCCACAACCTAATTTAAGACGTTGTCACGTCAAAAGCAGAGGTAAGGAAAGAGTGAAGATTATTTTGAATATAGAAGTGAATAGAACTCTATTTTTAATCAACTTTATCATGGAAACATTCAGAAAACCCATTGGTTTATAATCGTTGATTTGACAACTCCTCATTGCACACCAGAAATTACATAACATTGCAATAATAAATTGATAAATATACAAAACAGACCTGGCAGACGTGTCCTGTCCGCTGTTTTCGTAATAATTTTACCATATTTATTTACACATTATACCTTCCTCGAACTTCCACAAATATTTCGAGACTTAAATTAGTCAGATCGGTTCAGCCGTTCTCGAGTTTTACCGAGACTAACGAACAGAAATTCATTTTTATATATAGAGATAGGCAGTATTAATACTTGCGATCTCTTCCAATCATTTATTTATTTATTAATAAATTCGGCACAAGGTTGTGTACAATAGTGAACTTAATTCCGAAGGCATTTTCTACCAGTCACCCACAGAGCCAAGCAGAGAAAATCCATTCATCGTTTGGATAACGAGTCATTATATCGAAAACAGTCATTATTATGTTGAAGTTTTGTGCTTAATCGTTCGTCATTTTAGACTTTCAATATAAAAGATCACTAATTTAATAAAATTTTAATAATAATAAACTAAACGATTCGATTCGTTCGTTCGATTCCTCGACGCCTAATGTGTCTCTTAACACTACGTCTTTCTGTAATGTGTTCGAAATCCAACCCAAAAATTGAAAAAAAAAATTGAAAAACTAATATAATTTTCACTGCACCCATTGCCTTCTTTCTGCATGACCTTGAGGTTGACTGGCAGAAAATGCTTAGCATTAAGTCCACCCTTTGTGAATTTCTTGTGCAATTAAGTTTTAAAATAAAAAGATCTAGAAACAAAAACCAAACAGCAAAATATTTCCTTTGACTTACATCCCGGTAGACTACGTAAAAATACTGAAAGTGCATCTAACTTTAACACTGCAGCAGCTATGAACTAGGTGTGCAGTGTATTTTTCGTATGCATGACCGAGTTATAGCGAAACAGAGTCGCGTTTGTTGTACACACGAGAGCTCACACCGAGCTACCTATGTTTCTTTTAAAATCGCCCTTAACACATTCGTATTAGATGCTGCAGTGTTTACCTTGATGTGCTTGTATATGTCCCATGGCTTTGAGGACTAACGAATCGAAATTGGTGAAAAATAATCATGTTACGTCGGTACTGCCAAACACAACCGGGGAGGGTTGTTTGGATTCGATTTATGCACTTGTTTAGTTACAGAAAGTCGAAGAAACGATATGTACAGAACACAACACATTACATTTTTCAGAGTCTTTTACCAAATTGGCATGTCTGCCCCATCGAATCTTAATCTAGATACAGGTTGCACTGTAAATACTAAACTATTCTACATGAAATAATAATAGTGCTCCTGGCCGAACACGGCGGCTAATCTCAACAGAGATCAGCCAACTGAGCAGGAGATATTATAGTGCACAAGTGAGACCGCAATGGTGCACTCACTGTTCCATCACTCTCAAATTTCGGTGAGACGGCAATCCGATATGACCGGAGAGGGATCAGGCGCAGGACCAACGGCTTAAAGTGCTTTCCGAGGCACGGGATGGTAACACCGCCAACTTCCCGATTCCGAGATGTTTTTGAGAAATTCATGACAGAAAATCTCAGAAACAATTTTGGCTCGACCTGGGATTCAAACCCAGGACCTCTTGGATGTAAGGCAGAAATTTTACCACTACACCAACGACGCAGTCAGCACATGAAAGACTACTAATTATACGAAATCATTCTGAGATCTCTGCCAAGACGATGAGAAAAGGTTGTGCGTCGTGTTTAATTAAATAGAATTTTAACATAATTAGGTCTCTTTCAGTTGCAAACTTAGCAGTCTACAAGGATGTGATATACATCATCAACCCTATCACACAGGTCACAAGTTTGGGGAGTTAACCTTCTTCATCATATAGGCAAACTTATTAAATAATGTACACAATTGAAAATCAATAACATGTTTTATTATCAGAGGACATTCAAATGCCTATGCAACGCGACTTAATACTAATGGCTAGTCACAAAAATTACTGCACCTAGCTTATATTTATCCAACTAATTAAACCTTCAGCGCGCGGAATCAACGACCGCTCGTGTATATCAACGAACTGCATAAGCTCCTGTAAAATATGTTGTAACACAATCTTTGTTTCAGATAATCTTCAACGTGACTAGGAAGCACAACAAGGCGGTTGTCAAGTGTGAAGTCAGTAACACTGTCGGGAAACGCGACCAGACTGTCACTTTGGATGTCACTTGTAAGTTAAATGTTTGTGTTTTGAACAGGTCTTGAGATAAACATAAAAAAGAACGACCGCTGGTGACAGGGTTTTAATTAAGGCTTAGTAATTGTAAAATATTTTACAAAAATGATAACAAAACGTAAGGCAATAGTGTATGTATATCTTAGGATTTAACAGAGCTAATTTTACCACAAAGAAATATGACATTGTTTAAGACTTGTGTCATAAAGGCTAACCGTCTTACTACGGAAGAAATAATCACAGGTCCGCACGCAGTTTATCCAGTGACTTAACATTTTTGTACCACAGTAGCATGTTCTGTACTAAACACCCTGTTTTAAACATTTTCCAAGTAAGACAAGACCCCTAGGTTATATGGAGTTAAACATCAGAATCGATTTGACAATTTACGCTAATCAAAGAGTTTTAAATGTCAATGGAATCAAGGCTTTGTAAACCTTAGTAGGAAATATTTTAGGGAAGCTTTACTCTATTTAGGTATTTGTAGTATGTTTGTTTACATGATAAAAGAAATTAGTATATATTTTTGTATACAAACAGAAACTAAAACAATGCAAAGAAAACAATCGTCAAAGCGACAAAGTTACCTACATTGAACGTTACACATTGCCAATAAATCAAAGGCATAATTCTCATTTTTCAATATCCTTCTCACAAATCCCATGATTGATCATCGCAATTTCCTCCCCAACACTAGGGAATAGTGTTGTTCTGTGTGCATCTTTGATTAAAATAAAATAGGAAGATATTGAAAATTTTTAAACTAAGCGTTTTTAAGTGTGGTTAAAGATGCTTCGTCCTGCTTGCTAACCTATTAGCATTATTCTATGCCTTACGTTGTTTGCGGTTTCACTATTAGAAAGTATATTTCCAATTATAAAGACTTATTTTAATCAAAGGTGTGTACCGTTGTTTGCAACAGAAATGTTTAATATATCTGCTCAATCGGGCGGCTGGTACACAACACTCCTCAGAGAGATAGACTGAATAAGAAAATCAGGGAATAGACAGAATTTGCAGAAGCGCATTTTTTTACCCTAAAGTTGGCACTGTATGGCATAACCTTAAAAATTTGGAGAATTTTTTTTCGCAAATTAGTAATATATATAAAAATTAATATCAGCTGCAGGCATAAAATTTTTACGAAACTGGTACGAGTATCCCGACCATCACCGCCTCACCAATATCATCGACCACGGACAACGACCACCGACAACTCGACCACTAACAACTCGACCACCGACAATTCGACCCCAGACAACTCGACCACTACAAATCGACCACTGACAACTCGACCACCGACAACTCGACAACCGACAACTCGACCACCGATAACTCGACCCCAGACAACTCGATCACTGACAACTCGACCACTAACAAATCGGCCACCAACAACTCGACCCCAGACAACTCGACCACTGACAACTCGACCACTAACAACTCGGCCACCAACAACTCGACAACCGAAAACTCAACCACCGATAACTCGACCACAGACAACTCGACCACCGACAACTCGACCACCGACAACTCAACCACCGACAACTCGACCACCAACAACTCGACCCCAGACAACTTGACCACGACAACGTGACCACGACAACTCGACCACGAAAACTCGACTCTCGTGGCCGAGTTGTCGTAGTCGAGTTGTCGTAGCCGAGTTGTCATGACCGAGTTATCGTGGTCGAGTTGTTTTGGGATCGAGTTGTATTTAGAGACGGTAGGTATTAATATTGAGTTTGATACGGGCAACTCCCAAGAGGAGCAAAGATACTGAGCTAGTATACTAAAGACAAATTCAGTAGACTTGCTTGGAAGTAGTATGTACTTACTTTAATTCAGCTTAGGTTCAATTAAGAAAACTTCATGAATCAAGACTGATAAGAAAAAATTGACGTACAGTGATTTTTGGAAAACAAAACCAAAGTTTTCTTCTGTGTTTCACGGTATCTTTCAATATCAGAGACCTTTTAAAAAAAGTAAATGGTAGCTACTTCATAGTCATAAACTAATGACCGACCCTACTGCACCTATTTGTTCTATGACACTGCCGTGAACATAGAATATTGACCAGTCAATAAATAATATGCTTGCTCTTCTTCTGCCGTGTAGCAGTGAACTATGTTGAGAGCGTTAAGCTGGAAATAAAAAAATTGGTTGCCTGTAAAGTCGGTATACGGGCGAAAGTTTTACGTGACAACGACTTTGAGTGGTAAAATAATTTTAATGTGAATATTCATTCGTATAACATGAACCGGTGTGTATGCCTATCTCTCTCACTCTCTCTCTCTCTCGCTCTGTCTCTCTCGCTCTTAGGCGGGTTAACTGTGCTCGAGTGGAAGGGACGCGTGCCTCTCACTCGCTCTCATTGTGAGCGCGGAACGTGAGCGGAGCGTAACGCAGTTTCTTGAAGTGTCACCCGGCAAACCAATTTATAAGACGTTGTCACGTCAAAATAAACTTTTGAGTTGTGTAGCAATTTTGTATACCCTCAGGCTGATACTTGTACATTTGTTTATCTTTCTACCATTGTTCCTAAATGCTTTTTTATTTTTATTTGGTATCTTAAGACAATCATTTTAATAGAGTGTTTGGTGGGACGATGTAGATATTTCTTGACCGATGTAGATATGTATTACGAAACTGTAACGGCCCGTTCCATCGGCCTTACAAAAAGATTGATATAAAAATTCTTTTAATCCACATTTCACACTGAAACAACATAAAAAAAGTTCAATTATAATAAAAAGATCTACATCGTTGCGCCGACTAAATTAGGTATCCATCATCTCCCCACGTTCATATATATATTGTGTATACATACGCTAATATCATATAATAATTGTATGTAATGTAATCTTTGTATCTTTGTAATAATGGGTTGTTTTGACCTAAAATATTATTTTTTCTTATTTTATAGCTACAAAACAATGTTTGTTGCAAATTTAGTAATACAATGCAAACTAAGACTTAACTGAAAATTGGACTAATTTGTATATTCTACAAAGTGCCGCTTTAACGGCCAAAAAACCTTTTTTCGTATCCCAAGACTAATAGATGCAGCACCGTATCTCCCATCCCATCGTGTCTTCAGAAAGAGCTTTCGAGCTTCGTGACGAAGCTTTTTATAAGTCCTGATATTTATCCATCAATGACGACCACTTTGGTGTAATAGTCAAGAAGTTGACTTTTAACCAAAAGGTCGCGGCTTCGATCCCCGCACTGTACAAACATTTGTGTGCATGAACATGTCTTTTCGTACTGGTCTGGGTGTTATAAGTATTCATTTAAGTTATTATTTGTACGTAATACTACTGTTGATTCTGATATCTGTAACACAAGTGCTTTAGCTACTTGCCACGGGGTCAGATCAATGTATGTGATGTTGTTGTATATCTACTTATGTACTTATTATTAATGTTTCTTCTACCAGACCCGCCAACCTTCAGAACAAGGCCGCAGAACATCGAGGCAGAGGAAGGTGCACGGGTGACCCTCAGCTGTGACATTGACGGTCAACCAGCCCCGGAGATCAGATGGCTGTTCAGTGAACCAGGCCGGATCGGCGTAAGTGACTACCATGCTTGATTTGCTTGATTCGTAGAAAATTTGGGTGTTAATGTATGGGAGAGCCTGTATTTATATGATTATCCAACTGAGTTACTGTCTTCTGATAGTTGTAGATTTAGGACATTGACTTTTGAGGTCAACTACACAAAGTTTTGACAAAATTTTTCACGATATCGATAACTGAGCCTGATCTGTTTCCTTAGTACGGTCAGTTTTAAAAATATAATAGCACTTTAGTACCATGTCAAAATAACATTTTAGCACTATCTTTGTTAATCTGATAAAATCTGTAAAATATGTTATTTTGACAAAGTACAGAAGACACTTATCCATTTTCGTAGTAAAATCACCCTTATTAAGTCATAAGCACAAGATGCAGCAGTGATTTACTTGACGTGTAGCCCTCTGTACTAAAGGGCCCTAAATCTATAAGGTTGGCTTGACGTGTACAAATTAATTGTGGGTAATTTAATATGCTGTCGTCTTCTCTTAAATGCAAAACAACCAACAAATTTGCATGTAAAGTAGAAGATATCTACTATGCCCCGTCTCACTCTTCATCTATCTTCTTTTCTATCAAAGCACATTTAAGAGTACCTAACCTATTATTGTTATTGATTTTTTTTTAAAGTTTTTCTGTTTCCTCTTCTCATCTACATAGACCTACACCCACAATCAACAAAACCATCGCCACCATCAACTCTTTTCGTCTTCTCTTTCCATTTATACGAGCGTGCGCTAATTCCAGCAGGTCAGAGGGAGGGCTCCTAACTTGAAGGTCGAGGTGGACCGGCAGACAGCTGGACGGTACATCTGCAAGGCCACCGTGGAGGGGTACCCTGAAATCGAGAGCGAGGCTACCATTTTTATTAAAGGTAAGTTCTGGAGAAGGTTGCATTGGGTGGCAACTGGCCAGGAATTGGAGATCCGACGTTTTATCGTAGTAAGCCTTCAGACGCATTAAACAAATTAAAGTAAACCTAATGTAAGTTTTCATTAAAGCTATTTTTTATCTATTGATACATCTTTGTGCCTTCAAGGCCTGTGTGTTGTATCAACTCAAAAAAGCACAGCTGTCATGTCCATTCTGTATCGTTCGAATGGAGCGTGATATTGAATTACAAGGATTAATCTGATTGAAATAACTTTACAGCACAAGATAAGTAGGTATGAGCACAATAGGTGGATTAATGTCAAAAGCATTTTCTGCCAGTCAAGCTCAATGATATCTAGAAAGATGGTGCAGTAAAAGTAGTTTATGCATACGTACATTTTTTAACAATTCACGTTTCTTCAATAACTAGTGATTTGATTGCTAAGCTCAATCAAGAAAAAACAATAGAAAGCGTCACTCGTTTCATTGCTTCTTCATTTAATGTGCACTTAACCAAATCTGACCTAAGATTTTCTTTATAAATAAAATAAAAACGTTTATTTTCGGACGACATAAATCCATTTGGGTGTTAGTACAAAAGCTTATAGCTAATAAAAGCTTATAACTAATATTAGCACTTAATAACTAAAAGTGAGCGAGTTACATTATATAAATGCTCGATAAGCGGTCAGTCCCCACTGTCGCCGATGACCTTCAGGGCATTGTTGCGGTAGCCGCGTACTTGCCGTAAAAGTGAGCCAGCTTTCTTGCGCAGTATAGCCGGGAACTGTCGACATCCGCACTGCTGTCATCGCCAACAGTCTGTCTTACTATCCGATTTATTCTATCCGTATTTTTTTCTGACAGGACCACCAAAGATCCTGTCAAACCACACCCAGCTGGGCATGGAAGGCGAAACTGTCACTGTCGAATGCGCAGCGCTCTGCGTGCCCAAGCCTGACGATGTCAGATGGTACTTCGAGGGGAAGGAGATCAGCATCATACTTAATCCGGTGAGTTGGTAAAATAATTATGAAACGTCACAGTGTTAAAGAGTTAAACATATTTCACCATTTTTGGTGTCCTTCAAACAGATTATTTTTGAACTCGAATTCCACATTATGTCTGAAAAAATAATCTATTGCTTTCTGTATCGAATTGCATGAGAAACTTATCATTATATATAAAATACATGTAGAAATTAAAAATAGTATTCTTCCTTCTTCAAATTGTAATAAATTTTTTACCGATTTAGAAATCAGTAAGTATCCGTACAAGTAACGTCTTACGTCTTAAAAATGGCCGTCCTTCTTCTCCCTCACTCACTCTCTTCCCTTTTACTCACCTCTGCAATCCTTTCCATGAATACATCGTCTCAACCCTACTACATAAGGCACAAAAACAAAGTTTTTAGTGGCATAATATTTTCAGGAATACGCACCTCTCGAAGAAATTCTACCAGACGGCATAGTCAAGTCAAGCTTGGTCATAAAAGCAAGTCAATACAAGCACTATGGAACGTACAACTGCAGTGTCACCAACGAGTATGGAAACGCCAACGCTGCTATAGTTTTCAAGCCATTGAGTAAGTGTTATTTGTAAAACTTATTTTTACGTTAAATTGCGTTATCTTAGCACAATCGTTAGTTTGTATAAATTCCCAATTAGCGATATGGGATCCTCAACTCAGCGTATGACAAATTCTTGTATAAAATCGCAAGGAAAAGTGTTATTTAGTTGCGAAAGCGCTTCTCATCTACATACCTGATGCGCACTGCAAAAGAGTGGAACTCACTACCTGCGTCAGTGTTTCACTGCAATTACAACCTAGGATTTTACAAAGCTAGAGTGAACAGGCATCTTCTAGGTGAGCTCGCACTATCGTAGACTCAGTCTTTGCCTCGTTGGGCTTAGTCTTGGATCAAGAGCAAACCTATACCAAATAAAAAATTCCTTATTTTTTTCGAAATTCTACATTTGTTGTAACTGATCACAAAAAATGTACAATTTAAAAAAAATAGTCTATTAAATTAGCAAAATAAACTTACAAGTCAAATAAAATAATTTTCAGTTTAACTGTACTGCCTTGTATTTAATTTACGTATTCTTAAGTTTGTTAATATGGAAGGTAGTGGGTCCTAAGCAAATACTGTAGGGTAGTTTTGTATTGTATTAGTTTGAGCAACGTTCAATTTAATATTGAGATATGGAAGTAATTTTGCCCTGGAGCCGTATTAATATTTTGCGAGTAACATAAGGGAATGTGACCCGACAATTTTGGTACATTTGATCACAAAAGTGTTAATTTTTTTGAAAATCCAATCCAAATTTTGCATGTTTAAAGTTGACAAAAGTATCAAAAATTGCATGTGACATGTCAAAAGAACAATATTGAAAAAAATCAAGATTACCTAGACTAAGTTAGAGATGATCTTTTATTGAGGCTTGGTTTGTTTAGTCACCAAATGGTGGTGTTCAGCTCATTTGATGCTTACTGAAAGAAGAAAAAAAGATTTATAATCCTTTTCCTTAACTACTTGGAATCACACTTCACACTAATATTATTCTTTCTTTGTTTGGATGTTTGTCCGTCAATCACGCTAAAACTATTCAACGGATTTTGATGAAATTTGGGATACAAACAGGGTATGTGCTGACTTGAGTGATATATTTTGATGAAATTTGGAATACAGGCAGGGTATATGCTAACTTGCGTAATTGAATACTTTTTGTTTCGGTTAAATACTCCCTTGAGATAAATCAGGAATCTTGGCAAGTGTAAAATCAATGGGCAGGCAGTCTATTTAAAAATAACACTAGCAACCTAACCAATCCACGTCTCCACAGAAACCCTGCCTCTCTTCATCATCCTTATCGGGGTGAGCTCCGGCATCATCATCTTCTCAGCATTCGTCATTCTTCTGGTGATCTGCCATCGGCGCAGAAGGCAGACTGGCCAGAAGATGAGCGAGAAACCGGACGTGACTGTCACCACCACTGACATGTATAAAGAGAGCGATAGAAGCTCGAATATCAGCGATTTGAAGCCGCAACTGCATCAAAGTGATGGGAGTTATGAGTTGGTAAGTAATTAGTATTTTTTTTTAATCATTTTTATTTAATAAGGGCAACCAACAAAGCATACACCAAACATTGATATACACTAAATCATCAAGGGTAATTTTAGAGTATTGCCTTACTAACAAGCTGCCACGGCATGCACAGTTCCAACATTGTTGAAAACAGACTATGGGCTGATTATTCAATAGATAGATAAATAGTTTAGTCATCATCATAGTCATAATGATCTCTGAATGATAAAAGAATTGACGACCTTAATGGCGTAGTTGGTTAAGTACCAGTGTCAAGGTGCCACCATCTATGAGGTCCCGGGCCCGATCCCCGGACGGCAACAATATTGGAAACCAATTTCCAATGTTGTCACGGGTCTTGGTGTTGTGGTACCTTCGTCGTTTCTGATTTCTATAACACAGGAGCTTAAACTACTTACTTTGCGACCAGAGCAATGTATGTGATGTTGTTCTCTGATAATCAGCCACAAGACAACTACTGCAATACTCCTGGCAGGGTCGCCATGTAAGGATGGGACCCGGGAGTAGCCAATTAAACAGATGTTGCGCGTTTACCGTATGGTTTATTACTGACTCATTACACTGATTACATATTGATATATTGCAGCTTATGTAAGGGGACCTGACACACACTACAAGGCTTTGTCCATAAACTTCTAATACAGAGACGCAGTTGTAAGGACACAGTCTAGTCCTATAAAATCCAATAAAATCCAAAAAAAAACATTTATTTCTGTAAGTAGGCTAACAACTAGCACTATTACACGTCCCAACATATAAATTAACCCTACCACCGCTTCGGGACAGTTTGGGCCAGTGCTGAGAAGAAGCGGCGCAAGAAACTCTGTCACTATTGTCATTGCCTCTTTTCAAAGTTGATTTACAGTAATTGTAATTGTTTGCATTTAAACATTTCCATATATTTTTGTCATTAATATAATCATCAATTTTATAATATCCTTTCGACATTAATACATATTTAACAACTGTTTTAAATTTATCTAAAGGCATTATGATATTACTTTAAAAAGCGAAATAAGCAACTTCTGTTGAAACGATTTTTGATAATGACAGGGTTAGGTCAATATTTTTTAACCATTGTATTTTCTATCACTTACAGTACTCAAACCATTAAGAATGTGCAAAAATATGATAAAGCCCATTTTTGGTCTTGATGAGGTGAAAAGTTCACACTTCTGATTCTCATTCTTATCGTAATGTCGTTTGGCGGTGTTACACCCCCGTGCATCGGAACGCACGTTAAGCCGTTGGTCCTGCGCCTGATCTCTTTCCGGTCATGTCGGATTGCCGTCTCACCGAACTTTGATAGTGATGGAACAGTGAGTGCATCTGTGTATTGCGCTCACACTTGTGCACTATAATATCTCCTGCGTAGTTGACTGATTTCTGTTGAAATTGGCCGCCGTGGTCGAAATCGGCCAGGAGGACTATTATCAATGTCATAAGCTTCGAATATAACGAATACAAATCGAACGATAGCTATACAAAAAAAAATATTTTAGGTATTTTTCATACCCAACCCTATCACAACAGTGGATTGTGATAAACTTCCTAGATATGAACACCAATTCGTTTTGACCAACAATCGCATCTTTCCGAATCATTGGGCTTTGATTGTGTCCGTTATCTAAAAACTACCGAAATTGACTATGTCACGGGGATTATCCTCATTCCGATAGCGTACGGAGGGTTTTATAAAAGGTTATTTGGAAACTGTCGCAATAAACATATTAGAAATTTTTTGGGTTGGCAACTAGGTGCAGTCGTGTGTAAAAGTGCTTCATGGTTTTGAAACTGTTTAAAAACATAATTTCTGTAAAAGTTTAAGAAAGACCATAAAAGACAAAGGATAGCATAAATCCAAGCATTTTGTAATAAGTATTAATTTTTAAAAGAGGCTTTAGACATTAATAAAGATATTAGGAGCTACGAGACAACGAGCCAAAGTAAAAACGTTTTAATTATGTAAAAAAAACTAAAATGTTTTTTCAACAAGCTATATAATCAATCACAATTTTGCATTGCCATTGAAACTAAATCTGTATACAATATTATTTGTTAAGTATTTTTCGCGTTTACCGAGAACCTTAATGGAGTCGTTGAATTTTGTAAGTACTTTTTTTATTTTTTTAACGCTTTGAGCCAGCGTATGTTTCATCAATGATTGATTGATTGGCTCAAAGCGTTAAAAAAAAGCACTTACAAAATTCAACGACTCCATTAAGGTTCTCGGTAGCTCAGTGGTCAGAGCATTGGACCGGACTTCCAAAGGTCGGGGGTTCGATTCCTCCCCGATGACCGGAGCCGAAAAGAATTTTTTAAGTGTTGTCTGTATACAATACTTCAGTTCAGTAGAATTTAGCTTACAAGATTTGATTTGTCAAACAGACACATGACCGGTGAAGCTAATTAAAAGCTGTAAGAACATGGGTCAAGACAAATCTGCCTTTTTACATTCCACGGTTGACGGGTATACAATGCATTCAAGCTTTAAGTCCGCTAATCATCATACATTTGATTCAATGAAGTTTCTGTAAAGAAATGTCTTCAACCAGGACTACACTAGCTCAGAGCGCTCGGACATCAAAATGGCGGCCGGCATACCTTTGTCGGGACCGGTGCCACTGCCGAAGTTACACAACGACCAGCTGATGCCGTTCCGGTACAGCAACGATTACTCCGATCCGACTTATAGCGACCCTTATTTTAAGGTCAGTCACTAAGACTAAAATTAAATAAAAAGAGTTTCTTAGTACAAAAACTAGTTACTGTATTATTTTAAATTATTTAACATGAGTTTTGTCTACACATATTTGGTACAACGTACGTTTAATTGAGTTACCAGTATGCTAGAGCTTTTTCTCGCAAAGTTGTTTCCATAAAAATTGCTAAAAATCTTTTTGTACGTCGGTTTTCAAGTGATATAATAATGATCTTGCAGTTCATATGGTAAATTAAGAAATTTTTTTTGATTACAACAGAATCCTGCAGGATATGTCTACGATTATCCCCAAGGTTACATACCCCCTCCCAATCTGAGGGTACAGTCACCAACACAGTTGGAAGTGCCTCAAAATAATAGGTAAGAAAGAAAACTATTTAAACATTTCTAGTGTTTCTTTTTAAATTCTTAAATTAGATGATTATCCAAACAAAAACATCTTTTGATATTATTATACTAATAAATGTACTTATATAACATCGCCATGTCGCACAGAGTAATAAATAAGATCTTTTGTCTTGTCTGATACCTGATTTCAAATCCTTAATTTGTGAAATAATTTCTTGGATTTCTCAATTTACGTACCTAAACGCTTGTATAGTTTAAAATGTATAGAACACTTCGCTATCAGTGCTTGTTCACGTAGACTCGCGGGCGCGGTGGCGGACGCGGTAACGAAATATCAAACATATAAAGTGATATCCAAGTATTCACGTACGTACGACACGCACGTGCGGTCTGAGTAGCGAGCTCCCGCCCGCGCTCGTGCGATCCTGTGAATAAGCACTTAGTAGGCTGCCTCGTTGGTGTAGTGGCAAAGTTTCTGCCATACATTCGAGAGGTCCTGGGTTCGAACCCCAGGTCGAGCCGTAATTGTTTCTGAGATTTTCTGTCATGAATTTTTCAAAAACAGTTCGGAGTCGGGAAGTTGGCGGTGTTACACCCTTGTGCCTCGGAAAGCACGTTAAACCGTTGGTCCTGCGCCTGATATTGCCTGCTCACCGATCTTTGAGAGTGATGGAACCGCCAACATCCCGACTCCGAGCTGTCTTTGAGAAATTCATGACGGAAACTCTCAGAAACAACTTTTGGCCCGAACTTTGAGAGTGATGGAACAGTGACTGCACCTGTGTATTGCGCTCACACTTGTGCACTATAATATCTCCTGCGTAATTGGCTAATCTCTGTTGAGATTGGCCGCCGTGGTCGGAATCGGCCAGGAGGACTATTATTAGTAGGCTCCTTCGTTAAGATTGAGCAAAGTAGAGGGTGACATATTTGAATTATTTCTCATATATTATTTTAAGCAAACTATTACTCATACGCAGGTCTCTCCAAGGCTCCTTAACACGGAGTATAGACACAGCATCAACGTTACCTTTGTCAGCTGGCTACAACTCACAGAGCAACTCGCTCCAGCGAACGAAGTCGCCAGACGAGACTGACGCCATCAACCATTTGGGACTGCCTGTTGATGGAGAACGTAAGTTGATATTACTGCAAATTGTGCAATAGTTGTCTTATCGTGTCAATTAAGGCACTATTATAATGAATAAATGAATATTTATTTGCTTTTGGAAAAGGTTACAGTTTTGTAGGTTATAATTTATAAATGACTCGGCTCAGCTTTTCCAGCTATAAGAAATAGCATGCAAATATTTAACAATTTTATCAAAATGCGCATTATAATATTATCATCACAATGTCATAATATTCCGATTTAAGTCACAAGTTAAACTAATTACATTAAAATTACATTACAATAAAATTATTAGAATATGTACAAAAATGACAATTAAAATTCATTACCTAGTTATGTCAAGTTTAAAAATTCCAGAATGTAGCCATTTATAAAGGACACATTTAAATCTATTTAAGGGCAAGTCTTTTATGATCTGAGGTATTTTATTGTATAGTATTTTTGAAGACGCAAACTTTGCCCCCGAGATAGCTTTGTCAGTGGCGTTGTTTGCCTTTGGGTGTCCTTGCTGGGATACGCAGGGCAGAAGTAAGGATGTACCATTGTGCAGTTAAAGAAAGGACTTTTAGGGACTGAGGATTCCGGGAGCAGTACATTATAACCTTCAGCTTTATACAGGATGGCGACCACAATACGACAACGCTCTCACGCCTAAACTACTGAACAGATTTGGATGAAATTTAATATACATACAGAATGTTGACGACCATGTATGTGTACCAAATTTCATTCAAATCTGTTCAGTAGTTAAGACGTAAAAGCGTTACAGACAGAAATTAATTGTCGTATTGTCGTCGCCACCCTCTATATAGGTATTTTTAAATTTTTCATATCAACACTTGACGTCAGGTGTGATTAAAGCTATGTACCACAATCTTTTGTGTGTAAAAAATGATGAAAATAAAAAGAAAAGTAAGATAAGTTTTACATTTAAGAATTTTTGAAATTGTAAGATTCGAATTAAGTTTAATACTTGATCTCGTTTTATACCTATCTGTCTTTCAGTAGCCTAAATCTGATGAACAGTGAAAAATATTTAATAAGGTATATATTTTAATCATGTTCGAAAAGAGATATCGTGTTTTTTTAAATTTAAGTAGGTTTTTAGACTTAGGGTTACCTAGGCTTGGTTTAACCCTTTATTTTTTACAGCCCAACTACCAATCTACGCTCAACCAAACGCGAAGACGCACGGAGGGGTGGACCTAAGATACGCGGCTACATACGGAAATCCATATCTGAGGAATAGCTCACTTGGTAAGTTGTTTTAAAAATACTTAAAAACTTTTAGTTACGACTTTACCAATAACCACTGCTTCAAAAGAATACGGAAGTCGCTTTTATCTAAATAATATAAAAAAAAGATTGTATTGATAACCCCCTCTATTTTTTGCTATTAAAAACATCGTTCTTAACATTGTTTTTTAAATAAATGAGGTATTCATTTATTTAAAACGGTCGTCAATCAACTCGGTCGACATTGCGACATGCGCAAGTGCATACAGCTAAGGGTTTACATCTTAGACCTCAAACATAGATTTATCCAGTAAATAAAAATAATTTCCTCTAGTATTTTATAAGTGCTTAATTTGGGCTTGGTTCTGATTGACTGTTGTTGGTAATAATCACATAAACGTTTGTTAAATAACAGAAATAATGTCTACCGCTGCCTATGCGTTAGGAAAGCAGTAGGCAATTTCAACAGGCTTTGCTTAATGTCTGTATGACCGAATTTAGTAGGCATACTGGCCGAATTTAATAGGCAAACGGGCCGAATTCCCGTGGAAGGTAGTACGTTCCCCGCCTTGGACAGTTGATTATATTCTACTGCAAAAATATTTACTTTAAATATAAATTATTTTATCTATTTTACCCTTAGGTTACGGTAACCAAGTGCACACAGCTAAGCCGGCTGCGACGCCTGCACCGCCTCCGTACTCGGCGGTGCGAAGCTCTGTTGTCATGCCTACTGGTATGTAAGTTCTCTGTTGATTCTATTTTATAAAAAACCTTTCATTCTAAATGCTTAAATTTAAAAATATGAAAAAACAACTTACTTACTTATAGCTCCAATGTATCCCCAAAGTTATGTATAGGTGTGTATCATAGTTCCTACTGCTGGGCAGTGCATAAGCTAGATACGGCTAGGAACATACCACTCGAAATATTATTTTTCCAAAAATGAAAAAAAAAATTAAAAACCGTATCTCAGTTTAAGCCCAAATGTAGTCCAACTGTGACAAAATAGACACTGATGAAGCCAGATTAGGTCAAGTACAAGTTAGAAATTTTAAAATATAAAGTATTTACTTATCTAAAATATGATTTTAATTTAAGAAGCTTAAACAACAATCTAAAGCTTATACATTGTTCGTTATTTGCGCCAGTATTTGTATTTTACAAAAACGCGTAGGTGCTTTTGAATAGAAGACTAAATGAATACTGAGCTCTTTTTGTACCTGTTATCGGTGAACACCTAAACAAACAAGGATAACTTTCGTAAATAAGCAAAAAAATATATATTTATAATAGGCTTAAGCGTGTATTCCAATAATAGCCATAAACAATTTTCCTTTGTTTTTAATGTGTTTCACGTCCCACATCATGCTATATTTAACTTTTTCCGACAACCGATCCATTTGTCTGTCTTGAAATGTTTTAACGGAACTTATTTTTAGAATACGTTTATTTAAGTAACGCGTGACGAGACGAAATGTTAGTCAAATATAATTTTTGCGTGATTATTTTATTTTTACTTACTTTTTAAAAAGTAGAAGAGAAAAAAATCTTGATCTTCTCTAATATTAAAAAAGTATCTAGGCCAGTTGTACGTGACTGTACCATTTACTAAATTAATAAAAGCTACTTCTCAAATCTACTTAAAAGCTACCTTACGTCAACCAAATTGATGGTGTAGTATAATAAAATAATCTATCAAAGTAATGAGTCTACATTATTATAAAATGGTAGCCAAAATTTGTCACCATCTGTTTTTATAGTAAACCACTCAAATTAATTACTGTAATTTTTCACAGGTAATGGAAACCAACCATCTCAAGCCACCCACGTGTAGCATAGATAAGATATAACTATGTTATAGTTGTTGTAATATACTATGTTCCTAAATAGAATAAAATGCGACTGAACATGTAAATATTCGAGAATAAGTGATGATTTATATCATTTCCAAAACGAGTTGACGGATAAATTTTATGACACTTTGTCTTTGTAAAAAATTGTTTAAATGTTTAATTTCTAGTATCATACTCGTACTTTTGATTGATATTTTAAGCAGTGTTAAGAAATTAGTGATTTTTCCTGTATTATTGCATGGTCTTTAAATGTTGGAAAACTGTATTAATATTTTTTCGTTGACATAAATAATTTTGAGCAATTAATGAGTTTTATCCCATTGTAAATAATAAGAGGAAAATAATATTTTTAATGATTTATTTATCAAATTGGAGGTTACAGAGAATCTTCTCATTGAAAATATATTTCATTTGAAGATACCGAATACAATATGTATTCAATACAATATGTATTCAATACAATATAAATTTGAGTTTTGTTACATAGACATTTCCTAAATTGTAATGCTATTGCTCAAGAAACATATAAATCGATACTGATCGATTCAAACAATTCCATTTTCTTAACTATTAGAGTTATAAAAAATCTATATAAATAATAGTAATTTATTAGAATTACACAGACTGAAAAAGATATTTTGTAAACTTAATAGCAAATCAATTTGAGTATCATTGACGACATTATTTTAGAAGAAGTTTGTTTTAAAAAATATATACATAAATTATTATGCAAATGTAAAAAGATTAGTAGGTATCTTTTCTCTTCATTTTTGTAGATTAAAAAAAGATCCAAAGAATTAATCAACTTCGCGAAATAAATTCAAAAGATCACTATAGTAAAGAGATAGATCCAATAAATGAAAAATACAAATAACATGTCCATGATGGCGTAGATAAAAAAAATATATTTCTGTGATAAACATAAGTTCTAGTAGTGTTGATAAAATAGAAAAATGCATTTTTGATTTTTGTTTTTTTTTCTCGTAATGTACTTCCAAGACATTGAATGAATTCGCCAAAATTTTTATTTTGGCTTGAGCAGAAATATTATTTTTTTGATGTAAAAAAATATGTAAAGCGTAAAAAAATATTTGCATGACCAGTGTTTTTGCATGCTATATTATTTGAAAATATTTCATTATCATACAGTTCTATGAATAAACATTTGACTTCTTATAATTTGTTGTTTTTCTTTTTATTTCCTATATTTTTTTTTATTTGGTTTCATTTAGAAAGTTATTATTGACATTATATTCACCATTTACCTTACCAAAGATACCTAATCTAATAAGATAGATAAATGGGTGTACAAAAGTAATAAGTATATACAACAACATCACATACATTGATCTGACTCTGTGATAATAGCTTAAGCACTTGTGTTACAGACATCAGAATCAACAGCGGTATTACAAATAAATTGAAATAAATACATATAAACACCCAGACCAGTACAAACAGAAATTTTCATGCACACAAATGTTTGTACAGTGCGGGGATCGAACCCGCGACTCATTGGTTAATAGTCAACTTCTTAACCATTACACCAAAGTGGTCGTCGACAATGTCATTTATAATACGGAGACAAGAAAAAATCATAATTATGGATCGAAGGTAAATTACATTCACTATTGTCTCATAGAACAGTAAGTGTCTCATTTATTAAATTTTCTTTAAATAGTACACGTAACCGGCCCAACTGACTGCTGTTCAAATTCGAGAATTTCTCACAATCATTTACCTTTATGCACTCCCACTCGGTCGACTGGTAGAGAATGTTACGAAGCATTAAGTCCGCCAATTGTACAATAAAGTTTAAATAAATATCAGCTAGTAAACACGCATAAAGCTAGTCAACAGCGCAATTTCACAATAACCTCAGTCAGGTTTACTCGTACAAGTCATTAAGTTTTTGTCACCGACTGTACTTATCTCCACTACTCGTACTGGGCGCTGTGATTAAACCAAAAAGAGGCAGATAGGGTCCGAGTTAGTCGCGCGTGGTCTTACCAAATCGAGTCCATGATGACTTAGGTAAATGTTAAATAGACTAGATGACACCACCAATCGTTGACAAACTTTTTATTATCTGTCAAATCGGTCTGCCTCTAATGATTTTGTATGGGAATAAATGAACGTGACGTCACGGTCATGTATCAGAAATCGGAGTCAATTAACCGAATATTTATTGAGTATGGTGTGTTCAAAAATTGGTTTCTACAACATTTAGGAAATATATTGGTTGTATTAACTTCATAAGGGCTATGTTTTTAAATCATGCCAATTTAAAGTGTATTTATAAGTATGTAGATGTTATGTCAGAATATATTTTATGTATTTGGACTAGTGAGAGTATAGTTAGTTAGCCCTCAAATTGTTGCTATGCCCTGTGCAAGGCGTCACATATACCAATAACATTTAGACTTTTATACCAACTTGATGTAATGTGACATGCAATAAATAATTTGAATTGACTGCCTCGTTGGTGTAGTGGCAAAATTTCTGCCTTGCATCCGAAAGGTCCTGGGTTCGAATCCCAGGTCGACCCAAAATGGTTTCTGAGATTTTCTGTCATGAATTTCTCAAAAACAGCTCGGAGTCGAGAAGTTGGCGGTTTTACACCCCCGTGCCTCGGAAAGCACGTTAAGCCGTTGGTCCTGCGCCTGATCTCTCTCCGGTCATGTCGGATTGCCGTCTTACCGAACTTTGAGAGTCATGGAACAGTGAGTGCACCTGTGTATTGCGTTCACACTTGTGCACTACGAGTATAATATAGCCTGCGTCGTTGACTGATCTCTGTTGGCTGATTGGCTGCCGTGGTCGAAATTGGCCAGGAGGACTATTATAATTTGAATTTGTCAAATTTGTCAAATGGATCCGCTCCGCTCCTTGTCGTCGTCAGTACTGCGCGTGCGTGCGTGTGCGGCCCATTTTTTTTTGTTGACGATTGTAAGGATTTACTCTATCTTCCTCTGTTTAGTTTCATCTAAGTCTGGGCGTCATTAGTAAAGCCATCAAAAGCTCGTTTTCTAGGCTTTTTTCTTAACAAAATAACATAGAGAAAGGATCTGATGGAATCGTCTTAAGATTGGTAATTATAAATCGAGATTGTGTTTTGTAATAAACATTATTTATCTTCGAATGACAGTTTTGGATTTATAATTTAGCTACAATACATACATCATGACAAAAAATTAAATATTTTTCTGCTTAAATGTTTTCTAGCAGTAGTCTTTACCAATATCATAAAATACTTCTAAGTTACTTTATTTTTTACCATTAACAATGCAAATTTCACTTTAAATAATTCTGATATCTGTAACACAAGTGCTTTAGCCCAACATATAAATAAACCCTACCACCGCTTCGGGACAATTTGGACCAGTACTGAGAAGAAGCGGCGCAAGAAACTCAGTTACTGTTGTCATTGCCTCTTTTCAAATTTGATTTACTAGTTTCTACAGAAGTTCTTCTAAAGAAGTGTAGTTTCTACTAGTTACTAAAATTTGATTGTTTACATTTAAACATTTCCATATATCTTTGTCATTTATATAATCATCAATTTTATAATGTCCCTTCGATATTAATACATCTTTTGCAACCATTTGAAATTTATCTAAAGGCAATGAAATCAAATAACTAACAAAAAAATTGTTTTAACGAACACACCAATTACCTAGTACCAAACTAAGCGTTAGCTTGTGCTATGGGGGCTAGAATAACGGATAGAAATACTTAAATACATGTATAAACACCCATGTCTCAGGTACAAATGCTCGTGCTCATCACACAAACATTTGCCCCTAGCAGGATTCGAATGTTCAGGTATTTTTATTAAAAATATTATGTGTGTGTAAGTGATATTAAGTAATGGCGGTAATCCAATTGCACATTGCAACTTTATCCGGATGGAATGTGGCCACAGTAGCAGAATAAGTGTATAGCCGTTACGTCTGTATTACAAGGCAAGATATCACCTCAGATGGCGTTAGGGGTCCGTGAAAAGTTTGAAAAACCTTCATCTCCTCATCTCCTTCTGCTGGGCAATTTCATTGCTTTAAGATAAATGTAAAACAGTTGTAAAAATGTAATAATATCGAAATGATATTATAAAATTGATGATTATATAAATGACTTTCTGAATAATTTTCTTAATGAATGAGAAGTAATAAATATTGGTTATATTGTTACCTATAAGCTCAATCAGGAGTGTCCGGGCTATACCGGATATAAAGTAGTTATGACCCTTTCTTAGTATTTGTTTAATTTCACGAAAGGCAGAAAGTTAAGTGATTAAAACAGTTACTTTACGGATCCTTTCATGATTTATTTACCTACATTTTATTTAAACCTGACGTTTCGGACCATTTTCAGCGTCCACTGTCAACGTCAGGTTAAAATAAAATGTAAAGTTATCGCGAAATAATCTGTAAAAAAGTGTATCATTTCAACGTCTACGTTAGTCATATTGATTGAAACAGTTTACTTATTGTCAAATTAATTTCCAGGTACGGAACCACCGTTCATTAAATGTCACTCTTCGCTAGTTTTTGCTTCAACGACGCATCAATAAACCGGTCTGTCAACATTGCTGCGGACAGACAGACATACGACTGACCACAATGTTATTAATGCACTAGCATTACATCATAAAATGTTCAAATTGCAGTGGGCATATAGCGCGAAGGACTGATGGCCATTGGGGCGGAAAAGTTGTAGATTGGAGACCATTTGGTCGTATTTCATAGAAAAGATCCAACCCACTCACACATAGTTTGGAGATATTCAGGTTTTAAGCTTGGGCCTGGATTGTTCCTAAGCTTTGAACTGATGCTGGCTTCCTGGTGACTAGCATTGTTTAATATATTAAATTCTGTTTTTTCGTCATTATAATCATTTAATTTATAGCGATTCATGTAACTCGAATTGTTTATTACAAATGAAAAAGAAGCATCGTTATATATGTCAGATGATAACTTGAGGCTTGACATTCTGCTACAGCTGGTTTTGTAACGTACAAGTATAAAATGTAAGGGCCATTTTGGTATAATTATTTTGTTTTTACTAAAGTTATGGGTTGGATCCTCTCCATGGAAATACGTCCATATGATAAAAATTATAAGTATGCCACACACAGGTGTGCTCTGGCCCTTATTTTTACTTTACTATTGATACTAACAAATACTCTGATTATAAACTTTCAAGTTAATTAAACTCAAAATCCAATAGCGAATAGAAAATATAAAAGTTAAGAATTAATTTATAACAATGAGTAAGTTTTCAATTGCTTCCCTCTTATTCATTTACCTTAATTAATTGAAAACGGAATACTTGATAAACTTTCATACAATAACTGGTATCGTTTTGAACTTTCTGCTTCTGTTATTTAATTTTTGGTACCAATTATTTATTTAGATGTGAACTTGTGACCGAGTTCGAGTGTCTTACCTAATAATTACTTTTTCTATCTGGACGATTATTAAATTGGCATGATGACAGCTATCTTAAATATTTTCAAGACCATGGCGTTTAAAAAACATAGCCCCTATGAAGTAATTATAACCAGTTTATTTCCAAAAAGCTGTCGAAACCAATTTTTAAACACACAAAACTCAATAAATATTCGGTCAATTGACTCCGATTTCTAGTGACGTCACGTTCATTATTCCCATACAAAATCTATGAAGGCAGACCGTTTTGACAGATAATAAAAAGTATGTCAACGATTGGTGGTGTCGTCTAGCCAATTATAAGTGGATGCAGACCGCTTGTGATCGGGCGATGTGGAAAACTGTGGGGAAGGCCTGTATTCAGCAGTGGACGTTGAGTGACGTCGGACGACGAGTGGCTGATAATGATGATGACGATGATTAAGTTACCTAATACCTAGACCTCGAAAAAATAATTCAGTAGTATTGTTTCGTTAAATTAATGCACAAGTGACCATTAAAAGTTTTCATCACACTTAACAACGAACACACTATCTGCCAACTTAAGACAGCTCTCCTCCTTCCACCATCAACTTACGAGTAGTCCAGCATTTTGTAAGAAACACAACTGTTATCACTTCATAATTATTAATCTGACACTGAATTTGTTAAAAACAAACGAAACAGCACTTGAATTCGTTAAGGCACGGTGACGAGACACAATATCGTCCTATTGGTATACAAGAGCTTAAATTAAAACCAACCGAATATCATGTGATATTCACGCTACCGAATCGTGCGCCGCAAGAGTACAACACGAACTGAACGTTTGAATATCAGTCTTTTGTGTAGATACTGATGCAACTACCCACTTTAAAAATATTTTATTATTATCACTTATTTAATTATTTATTAAGAAGTTTTACAGCCTTGAAATATCTTTTCAAGGATGTAAAACATACAGCCTATCTCTTGTGTGCTGTCATCTACATTCCTTGACATTCAACGTTCCTTGCTTAGAACGAAGATCTAATACCTATTCAGCCCAACTAAATAAACATTTTGCTTTAATTGGATTTGCGGTTATTATGATGTAATTATTACAAGTTAATATGTGTAAGCAAAGTGGCGGGAGACTGTGCGACGAGTCACCCACGTTTGAGAATGACTACCATGACCACGACTGTTCTACCAAGAGCAACCGACGAAGAAGAAGAATATGTTTTTCTACAAACGACCGTTTTATGCTAAGTGCTTTCTATATTTTCAATAGCAATGTCAATAAACACGTCAGTCTAATGATATTCACTCTAATAGCCATATAATGTCAGGCCAATACCTGCTTGTTTCATGATCCACAATCCCGGGAGGTTTGTTCAGCCCTGAGTCAAGAACTGACGGATTCAAGCGCATCCCAAGGGTAGGATGGAGACAATGCCCCTTAGAGGGCGACGACCTTTAATACGTGAAACTATGATCTTTGGAAACTGTTCATGTTAGATAGTAATGCTAGAAGAGTCAATTTGTAGCAAATATAATACAAGTATCAACAGCAGCGCTGCTGTGGATTGGAAAGCAATATTTCAATGGGAACATAAACACTTGATAGCGTGTTCCATGATCAACTTTTTAACTCGTGTTGCCTTGCTATAACTTTTGTTTTCTTAAGCAAATAAAGATTTATTATTATTATTGCTCCAAGTAAGCAAACGACAAGCTGTCATTGCGTTTCACTTGCGTGTTCGATCCGAAACGATGGCCGTTGGGGCGGAAAGGTTCTCGAATGGCGACCGCTTGCCGGACGACGCTTCGTGGGCAGGTCCCTTACAAGGTGGACCGACGATCTGAAGAAGATCACGGAAAGCCGCTGGATGAGGAAAGCGCTGAACTTGTGGAAAGCCTATGCTCAGCGGAGGGCGTCAAAAAGCTGATATAAGAAAGAAAGAAAGAAAACATGTTTATACAGTATCACATATTTTACAAGATAGAAAAACACATATTCAAAATACATACACAAGATACTGAAAAGGTGGGCTATACAGAAAGCATGTGTCGTAGCATCTCAGGAATGCCACGACGCTGGCCTTCCGTGGACACCCAGACAGAGTGATAGCACTACTTTGCACAACAATTGCTTATTCAATATAGGTACTTTTACAGTATAATTAATTAAGCATCTTAATATATTCCTTTTTTTTCCTAACAAAAAAAATACAATTATGATAAAGTTGTCAGATCCGTTTGTGCCCCGACTCAACTACAAAGATTAATGAGGCAGTTCTCCAGTCCAGTAAAGAGTCCTCTTTCACTCAATATCCTTGTTCTTATCATCGCAAGATGGCCGGAATTCTCGTATCGCCAAATATTTGCGCGGTCCGGTTTTACTGTCTAATATGACATTATTTTACCGGTCACGATCATCTTATGGCACTGAATTTTCTTTTTACATCAAATAGACCCTGGTTATTGCGTTGCAATAAAAGAAATTTATTATTTTCTATACGGCCGCGTATACCTTCGAATCGGTATGGGTGGCGGGAAAATTGATAGTAAAAATAATGGTCACAGTGAAAATGAGATATGGTAACGGGCTACTCGTATTTATTAGAAGTGTGTAGGTTATAATTGTTGTTATTAGTTTATTTTGTTTAATCAACATCTATAAGCATTATTATCAGATATTTTCACTAAAATGGAAATCGAACGCCTTCATATATATAAAAGAAAGTGGTGTCACACTATTTATAACTCAAGAACGGATAAACCGATTTGGCTGTAAATTAGTGGAGAGTTTGATCCCGTTCGACCGTGATTTTTTTTTGTTAGCCTACATCATCCCACTGCTGGGCAAAGGCCTCCCCCAAACCTGTCCACCGATCCCTGTCTAGGGCCAGAGTTTTTACCGACCGTGATTATGAAAACAAAAAGATTCCACGCGGACGAAGTCGCGGGGAGCCTCTAGTAAAAAATACAACCTAAATTCGATCTACCACTTATTATGATAAATACGATTTTAATTAAATTAGGTTCTACATCTAGAAAATTCCAAACAATAGGGCATAAGAGAGCATCTGTGGTGACATCTAGTAGTAGGTAGTAATACTTAAAAAAAAACTAGTGTTATATTTGGTTTAGATTCATAATGTACACGTAATAAGGTTAAGTTTGAATTAATGGGCATGTGTTTTAAGCTCTATTGTAACCTCAACGATTGACCAATCAAAACTCGTTTTGTCTTAGCGTTACTTAATGTAAATGTGTGAGTTTGGTTACACTGGTTTCTGTACAAATCAGCGATAATGCTAAATCTAGGTTATTAGTTTAATCTGTGGTACTACCTCTGCCTCTATTTAGCAATCCGACATGACCGGAGAGAGATCAAGCGCATGGCCAACGGCTCAACGTGCTTTCCGAGGCACGGGGGTGCAACACCGCCAACGTCCCGACTCCGAGCTGTTTTTGAGAAATTCATGACAGAAAATCTCAGAAACAATTTTTGGCTCGAACTTTGAGAGTGATGAATAGTGTGTGCACCTGTGTATTGCGCTCACACTTGTGTACTATAATATCTCCTGCGCAGTTGGCTGATTGGCCGGCGTAGTCGTAATCGGCCAGGAGGACTATTATTATTATTTAGCTATTCAAGCTACATAGGCGAAATGTTTCATTGCTCTGCCCTAGAGCCGCCAATGGGTGTTTGGGCCTGGAAGGATTAAAGGTATAAAAATAAGGTATTGCCGTCAAGGCATGTTTACATTATACGATGTAGGGAGGCACCACGCCCCGACACAATGACCACATTAATTTAACGCTATATCGTTAATTGAGGACCGGCTTATGCAAGATAAAGTATTTTTATATTAAAAAACTACTTGAAAATAATTAAAACAACTAAAACCCTGGTTGTTTATGACTTTTACGAACTGTGGATTAGCTGTCCACTACTACACGTCTTGATAAATCACCAAACCAAACTAGCAGCGCTGCTGTTAAACAGGAAGCAACATTTATTTTATATTTTATTTTATTATTTAAAACATTATAGCAAAATAAATGTACAAAGGGACTTAATGCTAAAAGCATTTTCTGTCAGTCAACCTCAAGGTCAAGCAGAAAGAAGGCAATGGGTGCAGTGAAAATTAAATAAGAAAGGTAAATTGTAACTTTATATGTATATTAAACAGAAATATGAGAATTAAAAGGGAAAAAACGTGTTTTTTTGCTAAGGTTAATAATAACGCTTATGACTGTTTTTAGTCTCCAACGAAAAAGAGGAGCATTATAATTAGACCCCTTTTCTGTTTGTGTGTGTCTGTGTGTGTTGTACACACAGACACACACAAACAGAACTTCTGAACGGATGGACCGATTTCAGTGCGGATTTGTTTATTCAAAAGATAATTTAATGACGGTGTTTAGTGGCTGGTCAAAATCCGCTTAGCCGTTTATGCTAACCAGCTGTTTTTCTAACTCATGTCATGTTTTTTTGAGCTACTTGAATGTCAGCACTTTCTTAATCCCACAGATTCTAGCCCATAATTTCATCCTTAACTGGATTCCATAGACGCCTACAATTAAACCAGATTATTGCGATTACTCTGGCCAAATTCTAATAGCAGCCGTAAGCACGTCGGCGCAGGTAATCCCGGGAGTCAAACCTGGCACGACGCCAGCCGTCATCGTATATGGGATTAATTGCTGCGATTTATGGTGCCAGCTTTGTTCTATTGGACAAAGACCACGCGTAATTTATATTAGAGTATTTTGGTGGGTAGTTTTTGAAAATATTTGTATGGTAGTGAAGTGGATTCGCTCTGTAAAGTCTGGGTCTAGGACCCCGTCAAAAAAAATGTTTACCAGGATATTGAATTTAAATTCGCAAAATCTTGTTTGCAAATAATGGATCTCGAAAAAAAGGAATTTCAAATTGTTGAAATAGTAAGTAAATTTAAGTTAGCAAGCCCGTTAAGTGTACATGACTTCTAATTTACTGAATAATGTTTGACGATGACCATTATGTCACCAATCGCAGATCATAATATCAGATCTTAACAACTTTAAGACATAACTTAATTGAAGATTGTTAATCCATTTATATTTTAATAATTATTTAAAAAAATAAATACCGATTTCGTACGCAAAATCAAAAACTGCAGATTTCTGCTACTTGAAGTCTTATTTTACAGTAGTATCCCATACAAAATGCAATTCTGTTTACATATAGCAGGAGTGGCCAACTTGATTATACATAAGATCTACTGTTTACTAACGAAACCCTGTGCGATCTTCCACTTACATACCTACTTCTTGAAATCTTAAATGAAACAGCATAGTGTTTAGTACACTATCATAAAATATTTTCTATTGAATAGTCTTAGGAGTTCCTTTCCGTATCACATGTGAGATTGTTTCTATATAGCCTAGTTAGGTCAGTGGTCACTATTACTGCCTATCGTTTTGACGGAAAATGAAGAGTACCTATGAAATGACAATGTTTTGTGCATAAACATTATAATTTAATGTTCTTAAAAAATCGTTACTACGTCCAGCATAAGACCGTCCATGTGTCCATTTGCAAATTTACGGCCGCCGTGGGGACGACCGGATAATTTTCTTGTAGATTAATACATTTTGGAACGATAAAATTTGGGAAAATTAAGTGAAAACATTCAATCGTGTAATTTCAATTGATAACTTTAAATATTTCCAATGATGATAAACTAGTTAGTAAAATGCTACCAACGTATCGCATTTGAAATTGACTGGGTATAGCTGGAAGAAATCGCTCTTAGCGATAAGACCGCCTAATTTGTACATAATTCTGTGTACTTGTTTTGTTTTTTGTGTGTCACAGACATAGCTACCAACAGGTTTCATTTTACAATATAGGCGGTCTTATCGCTAATAGTTATCGCTGTCGACAATATAGTGCCGATGCAGCTTCAGAACCATAAATAAAATAATCTAAATATTTTTTTTTATCAGCAGTGCTGCTAGCTGTAGATTTCTGATATGGCAGCACTGCTTTCGAGCAGAAACAACATCGCAGCAGGGCCCCAGCTGATGTCTACGATCGCCTAGATTCCGAACTTTCCTCCAGAACCGTTAAAGTATTTAGTATTCTGTTACTTAAGTCCTTTGACAGCCTCTCTAACGACTGGTTATGGCCAGTCCCACTACTCTCTAAGCCATTGTGCTAAGTTTCGGATATAGCCGTCCCTGTCGCTCTTACAAGCTTGACCGTGAGAGCGAATGCGATAGCTAGACCCTAAAATTCGAATGAAGGATTTCTGTAACTTAGAGACATCTACTATACGGTGCTTAAACTTTAATGAACTTAATTGTAAGTACCGACACACTTTACGGGTTAGAATATTCCCAAATATGGAACAGTGCCTTTCCAAGTTTGTAAGGCAACGAAACGATAGGCCTTATATAACGATCGTTAAAACCAGACTGCTGAAGAATTACTGAAATTTATAATCTGAAAATAACCAACAAAGCCTATTTGAGCAAAAGTGAAATGCGTAGATTTAAAAAATCAACATAGTTAAAATAATAATAAAAAAAATACAACAACATCACATACATTGATCTGACTCCGTGGTAAGTAGCATAAGCATTTGTGTTATAGATATCAGAATCAACAAACAAATAAAATTACATAAATACATATAACACCCAGGCCAGTACAACCAGACATGTTCATCCACACAAATGTTTGTACAGTGCGGAGATAGAACCTGCGACCTCTTTGTTAATAGTCAACTTCTTGACCATTACACCAAAGTGGTCATCATAAACCCATGAGCAAAGAAAACATCGGGTGATCTTCAACGGTTTAGATGGATATTAACCTGCTATAGCCAGCGTGATTAAATTATCTTTTCAATAAAAAATGCACAGAAATCGGTCCATCCGTTCTGGAACCATGCCACAAACAGACTCATATAAAAACACGTACACACAAACAAAACAGAATATGGGTCAAATTTTAAACATCCCTCTTGTTCTTAGAAGGCTAAAAACAGAGAAAAACTTATTAATGACTTTTCATTGGAATAATAATACTAATGAAAAGTCATTAATCGTTTATTTAATTCATTACTCTACTTACCTAAGAAGTCTTGATACAAATAACCTGTCCCTGCCATTTTCCGTTAGCGTATAACGAAAAGAAACCTTACCAAAATAAACACCTGCTTTATTTCAATCACCCAAAAACGGAACAAACAAACAAAACCCGGTCGCATTCCCCTGCCACTATATCCATAAATCTAAGTTGCCAAAGCTTTCGCAAATAAGAAGGCCGGTATAAATCAATACAGTGTTGAGTGACTCGTCAAAGTTCTAATTGAAACGTTGGGTGGGTTGCTAATAAATCACTGGGTTATGGACACGGATGTAGAGCGGAGTGAGCGCAGTTGGGAGCTGGGCGTGAGCGCAGTCGTAATGTAGCAGAAAAACTTTAAGAATGAATCTCTTCTCATCCTTATCTGCCTATATACGTCCCACTGCTAGGCACAGGCCTCATCTCAACTATGAGTTTGTACGAACCATACTCCAAGACACGCAGGCTTTTGGTAATGGCTATTGGGTCATTTGTAAGGTAAGTGACCTTATTGTCATTTGTTATTAACCTTGGTAAACGCTATCAGATGTGAGCAACGATTTGAGCCGCGGTAGCGATATATGAAAGATGTTTAATTGCTACGTCCCACATGTCGTTATCTTGGATCTGTAATGGTTACTTTGCAGTGCCATGTTGACGTATAGGACTCGAAACCAAAATGTCGCAATTTAAAAAGTAACGCCAAATAAAAAGTAGTAAAGTGATGCCTTGGACTAAGTCACCGTCTCTTTTGTCAGTCAGTGTCACTGTCACTTTTGAAATGACTTTTTTTATTGTTTCAAGGAAGACCCAAACTAAGCGTTAGCGGTGGCTAAGATAACGGATTAAAAATCATTTTTACTTTAAAAAAAACATCCATGTACAAACGCTCACACTCATCACAATCATTTGCCCTAAGCAATATTCGAAACCGCAATAGCCGGTTTTGTATTCAGTACCTCAGACCACTAGACCAAAACTGTCATCAATGATAACATGATAACGCCTATCTTAAATATTTTCGAGACCATGGCGTTTAAAAAACAAAGCCCCTTTGAAGGTAATACAACCAGTATATTTCCAAAAAGCTGTAGAAACCAATTTTAAACGCACAAAATTCAATAAATATTCGGTCAATTGACTCAGATGTCTGATAACCAACCGTGACGTCACGATTTTGTAATCCTATACAAAATCTATGGAGGCAGACGTACCGTTTTGACAAATAACAAAGAGTATGTCAACGATTGGTAGTTTCATCTAGACCATTCTAATTCGCATCATAATTTTTACCCATAGCTCTGAAAGCATTAAGAATGAATGAAATGGTAACAAAACTGCAGTCTATCAGTTTCGGTATTCCGTGAGCGGAGTAAAACCAGTTCGAAAAATTAAAATTTAATGCCGCTTCGCGTAGATTTATATCTCTGACCGCGAACTTCCCACTAGAAAGGTGAAAAATACCCTCTGATGGTAATTTTTCATGTCACACTACCCCCCATCCCGCGTATCAACGTGTGCCGTTTGTTTATTATACAGGTTGTTCGGAATCGGGATGGAAAATGATTTTAGGGTTACGTACCAAATAGTGATCAGCGTTAATTTGTGTTTTCTGTGTATTGTGAAAAAATACTATGATAACATTAACCATTACCAAAAAAAGTATTTAAGTATGTTTATCCGTTGTCTAGTACCCATAACACGAGCCTCGTAGCTTAATTTGGGACTAGACAAATGGTGTGATTGTTGTGAAATATTTATTTATTATTTATTTATTACTAAAATTATGCATATGACTTTTAGCACCTCAAGTTCCACAGAAATACTATATTGAATTACTTATTATTACTATTTTAAGATGTCCACAGCTTAATTGCTCTAGACAATTTTTGTACAGGTACATTACATATTGCATTTTACTACCAAAAAAACTACATTTTCAGTTAAAAAACGCCAATTGAGCCAGGAGAACAGTTGGTAAGCTACAACGACTAGACGGATTTTGACTGCTGCAGCTAAAATACACTGTCAATAAATTATGTTTTAATAATAAAAAAAAAACTCTTTAAAATCGGTCCATCCGTTCGGTAGCTACTATTCCGTAGACGGACACACACAGACACACATAAACAGACACATCTGTCAAACTTATAACACCCGTTTTTTTAATCGAGGGTTAAAAATACACAATTAGTACAATCTTAAAATATATTCCTGAATTTGTTTTAAGGCGCAAATCTTTTGAGCAGCTGAACTCATTCTTTTTTTATACTTCCTTGAAGTACAAAGACAGTTATTTTCTTACGCAACGATGGTGAGTGAAACAATGTTCAGAACAACGTTTGCTAGTGAAACTATCCAAGCGTACACTCTAATTCCTCATAATGTAGCATAATAATAAATAATTTGTAATCATTTAATAGTGAATTTCGCTTACCAAATTGTTAACCAATTTTCTCCAGATAGGAATACCTCTATCCTTCATAATCTTATTCACCCTGTATTAGGTACTAATTGGTATTATGCTAATCGTTGTTTGTTAGCAAAATTCACTTATAACGTGACTTGTTTTCTAAGCAAGGTGTAATAGTATAATAATATCATGTATGTGGTAGGTAATAGTTAAATTTTGGATGTGGGCTAACTTTCAGGTAACATTCAGCTTTGTTCATATTTGGGTTACCATAAAGTTTCATGTTTTTAAAAGTTATGAAATCGATCATTGATTCCTACAACCTATACTTAAATTTCCATATTTCGAACTAAAGAATAATGTGTATCATCTTACCCAGACACGCAGTTGTATTATAATCTATTTCGTTATTTGTTGCTCCAATCAAGTGTTTCAAATATTAATATGACGGTATGTATGTAATCACATAGAAAAAAAAAATATACAACAACATCACATACATTTCCATCTGACTCCGTAATAACTGGCTAAAGCACACTTGTGTTACAGATATCAGAATCAACAGTGGTATTACAAATAAACTTAAATAAAAACATATAACACCCAGACCAGTACAAACAGACATGTTCATGCACACAAATGTTTGTACAGGGAGGGGATCGAATCCGGGACCTCTTGGTAAATAGTCAACTTCTTGACCATTACACCAAAGTGGTCAAACTTTAAATCAAACCTTGTAAGCCAAATATCACACACTTCCCATTTTACCATTGATCTGTAATTTTCTACATACAGTTTTTTGTTTGGATGGCAATGCACAATTTCATTTCATTTCATTTATTTATTTGCATACTAGGTGTGTTACATTATATGGATGGTAGTTATAATTAGATAAAAAGAAATACAAAACTTATAAATGACTAAACTGCTTCACAAACCTGGCTCAAACGATTGGGCCAACGTTCGCCAAGCTTAATGGTATCGGGGCAACAATACGAAATAACATTGAGCGAGTAACTTCCGGTTCGTTGGCGGCTTATTTACGGCGACACCTAGCGCTGCGCTAAAATTGAACAGGGCCGGACCAAGGAGAAATAGTTATTTGTAATACAAGAGTGCAAAGTTGCTTTTTAACCGCGTGTTCAATTTTGATGACCGAGCAAGCGAAGGATTCTAAAATTGAATCACAAGCGCAGCGATTGATTCAAAATTAGAATCCTGAGCTAACGCTCAGGATAACGCGAGGGAAACAAAAGAGCACGAGGTGAAAAATCTTTGCACTCGAGTGCAACACGTAACTTTTTATTCCACCTCAGCGAGGAAATGACTAAATGCAAAAAAAAAAAAACGTTTCAGGATACGTTTCCCTTGAACATATCGTCCTGTTTTAAATACTTTTCGCGTGATTGTTGAGGGAGAAAGCCCATTTGCGCATTATTAACAGTTTCAGTTAATTCTGTTGGCGTCAAACAAACTTCCTCGTCGCAAAGCAAATTGAAAAAAGAACACCAAGAAGGTTCTGAGTCTGAGTTTTTAACAAATTAAAAAAAAAAGTTGAATGATATATTCGGAACCATAGAGGTAGCAATAAATAGGTTTAATGATTTTTTTAATTCACAAACTTAGTGCACACGATGTTCTAAATTCAATTTTTTTTATCCTCTAGAAAAAAAACGGCTTTTGCACTCCGATATTAAAGAGCAAAAATACTTTTTCCAAGATGGTGGGATGAAATTCGTTTTTTCTTGTGATTATCATAAAATTTAATTATGAAAAAATATGGTTCTTACAAAAATATTCTCATATCTAATCAGCCTATATACGTCCAACTGCTGGGCACAGGCCTCACCTCAACTATGTGGTGGTACGAACCATTCTTCACCAAGCGAGCTATGTGACCAACCTTACTATCAGATGCTATTACGCCACCCGAAGGTCCCTGACTAAGCTTAAGGACTAATATATATATATCGATATTACCCGGGACAAATAGCTTAACGTGTCTTTCGGACCACGGAGATGCTTGTAACTAATATGGTCAGAATGATCACCCATCCCAAACGTGACCGCGCCTTAGGTTGCTTAACTTTTGGTATCACTGCCAAAGCGTCGCCACAACTGCACCACAAGCACCTATAGTCGTAAATTTATGTTCAGTCACTTTGCCAACGCTACACTCGTCTAGTTAGATTATTATTATTATAAACTTTTTATAATATTGTTATCTTAAAAAACTTAAGTAATTCTGAGTCAAGTTTTAAAATGACCGAAACCGAATTCGGAATTTCAAACACACGACCCTTTTGAGAGCACCAGAAACCAAGGGACGCATTTGAAGTTACATTTACAATTCGCTAAGTGTTCCGCTTCACTGTTTTATTCAGACCTAGCTCGCGGACATCGGGTCTTTGGGGAGCATGTTTTAAAGAGCTCTGTTCAAAATGGAGGATTAAGTGACATCCGTGGCATTTTTGTAAACAATTTCAGGTGGGAATCATAAATGCAGAAGTTTAGGTTCTAGTGCCAATTTATTAGTACAAAAGGAAATTACACTTTTTTTTTAATTTGAATTACCTTATCCCATAGCTTTAAAAAGAATATATTAACCTAAAAATTGAGTAGGTACGGAAGGCAACAAGTCGGGTTACCCATGTCAACTACGAGTACGATAATTTTTATTCAAAGGGGTTAGAAGCGGTCTCAAATCAAAGCGGGATGTGCTATTGTCTGTACATTTAAACTCGAGCACGAGTCACTTCCAAAAGTCGTAAAATTATTTCAAAATAAATAAATAATACATAAATACATGAACAACAACATCACATACATTGATCTGACTTCGTCGTAAATAGCTTATACACTTGTGTTACAAATTTCAGCATCAATAGTGGTATTACAAATAAACTAAAATAAATAATACATATATATAATAAAAATACATATAACACTTAGACCAGTACAAATGGACATGTTCATGCACACAAATCTTTGTACAAAGCGGGGATCGAACCCGCGACCTGTCCGTTCATAGCCAACTTCCTAAACATTACACGAAAGTAGTCGTCAAAAAAAAATTCGAAGAAAAGCCAAAATAAACGTGATTCAATAAAATATAATAAAAAAAATCGACTCTTTTTGCCTTCTATTTCATACTTAATCCGTACCTGTGCAGTTTCAAGTACGTATTGTACCCTAGAAGTACTCCATAACCGTATACTGTCCCGGTTATTCCCGGCTTCCTGTTTCTGGGGTAGCCTCCCATCCTCTGAATCGATCCGGTATGATATATTGAAGTATGACAGTTCAATTAACTTCATTTTTATTAGTAAGAAATACCGAATGAATAAGCTAACGGTTCGAGTAAAGTAACAAACTCACAATTAAATTTTCAAATAGTTTTCTTGATTTTGTGTAAAAATAAAAGAATAGTTTGTTGATAAAACGACCACAGAAATTAGAGAGAAGGTTAGGCTCAGGCTACACCTACGGCATTCTGTCGCCGAAATTCACGACTGTAGCGATTGAGGCGTGGCGATTGGTTGACATGGTGTCAGAAGTGAGACAGTAAGTAACAGGTGTGGCAAAAGCCAAAAAAAAGGTTTGTTTAATCGGTACACTAGTCATCAAGTTAAACTTTATTTAATAAATTGTTACACGATAAAGGACCATGACCGTTTTCGTCCCCACCCACCAATAGAAATGAAATGGTATTTAAATGGTAGACCTCAGGGAGTAAATAATAAATTGGATACTATGGCGACGTCGAGCAAATCGAAGAGGTTTCCATGATATTCAATGTTATTGCAGATATTTTGGGATTAAGCTGCATTGGTGCGATGCTCATGCCAAATCCTCAATTTAAACCTTATTGATAAAAAAACTTCTATTGTGAAAACTTTGTAAAACTGAATATATTGTATAATTACCTAAATAAAAATATTACTCCTTGCGTTGAATGTGGTAATTGGTACTATTTTACTGGAACTGGAACGATTTTTTTATGGAAATAATAAAAGAAAAGACTTTTGGTCAAGTACAAGGAATACTAACGATCACATCAATTTGTTGTCTGTAGGTGGGTGAAAACGGTGCGCATATATTTTTGGTCATGATCTTTTATACAAAATATATGCCCCTCAATACCTCCCTGTGCGAATCCAAGTGGGCATCTCAGCCGAAGTAGTCGATATCCATTCTCGTATACTATAATTGTAACAGTGCTATACCACAGCACATGAAGATGAACACAGCTTTATTCTGCTCACTTGTAATAAGGGCGATTTTGCAACAGAACTGGGTAACCTGATGTAGTTTGTACCTTTTATTTGTAGTCCGCTCTCGAGGCCACAAATTCGGCGGAATGTTTAGTGCCACGAAAATTAGGAGCGGACGTACTGCACTAATTTTATTTAAAGTTCGGATACCTGTGCTAGGATAGAATTCACATTTGAGTACTGTTGTAAATTAAAACGGGAACACTTTGGTTACTCGTATTTATTCAAATTCAAGTCATTTATTTGATAGACACAGGTGGCATAATACAGTTGGTGATGTAGATGGCAGCATGTTTTCACTATGTCTTGCCGTTTTAGGCGTACAAAATTTGTATTAATTAGATCATCATAAGATCTAGGATAACATTTATTACATAGTTCTAAATAATATAAAAGTGATGTGCATGTCTAAACAAATTGAATGGATTCAATATTGTTTTTATATATAATGTCAAAATGTATTAATTCTATGTTAAAATTATATCTATACAATATTTAATCCTAGAAACTATTTTAAGCCCTTACTTCCTAACTTTACAAAATTCTCCATAATATGTTATATGTGTAAGATACTATTTGTGCATTGTTTTCCCACCAGCGTAAGTCGCGGTGCTAGGGCCTAAAAATATGATGGAGTTACCGTTTTAAAGATCTAGGCGAGTAGGCTGGGCCAAAACTCTAACATTTGTTCGAACTTGAACGCAGACGAAGTTGCGGGCAGCTCTAGTTCTGTTTAATTTAAAGAATAAACTAAGCAGTTTCTAACAAACAAAACAGGTAACCTGTCGATATTATTGTTTTTCAACACAAAAAAAATGTTAAAGGTGCTGTTTCCTTAACTTTCAACATTTTTTGAGTGGTATCAAAGTCGTAAATTTTCAGCTAGCTAACCTAAATAAAAACCTAACGTAGATTGAACCTTTCCAAATTGGGCCTTAAAAAACATTATTTGGTGCTTTTGGGACGATCGTGAGACTCAAACTTAAATTAATTGATTCCATATTACATACATAGTGTACACTGACAGTTTCTTTCACCAGAAGTTAGAAACAGTAACACCAATAAACCACCATCAATTGCCACTTGTTTGTGTCAAATACATAAATGAAATGAAAAAAAAAAAATTAAAACACTTACAGAAAAAAACATAACAAAATATAGTAAATCTAATAAATTAACTGATTCATCTTGACCCATTGTTATACAGCTGTAAAGGTGTTTCATTCAGATGTTGTAGGATCTAAATACATTGATGAATCATGGCTGGCTGCAGCCTAAGGAGCACTTAAAGAATTTCGGGTCGATGAGCAAATGTCACGGTAGCTCAATTGGAAGAGCAGTATCCCGGCTTGCAAGAGGTGCGGGTTCATGTCCCGCCAGTGGCAGTCCATTTTTTCTTTAAGTGTATTTTAAATTCACATTGTTAAATATTTGCATTGTTTATGCTTAAAAATGGAAATAATCATAGCACAATGTACGCCAGTAAGATTCCAAGTTATACAATATCTTTCGTCTACAGGTTGACATACTGTATATCGATGGTATACAAAAATACATCGACAAAAACCTAAAAAATAAAATAAGTAGCGACGTAGGTTCATCATCATCATCAAATTTAAGAACTATGCTCTTGTCGGTGGAGTTTTTTCCATATTATAAATAAATAAATATTTCACAACAATCACACCAATTCTCTAGTCCCAAATTAAGCTACGAGGCTTCTGGTATGGGTACTAGACAACGGATAAACATACTTAAATACTTTCTTTTGTAAATAAATACATATTATACATAGAAAACACCCAGACCAGTACAAACACACATGTTCATGCACACCTATGTTTGTACTGTGCGGGGATCGAACCCGCGACCCTTGATTTTAGAAGTCCGACCTGTGGACCTCTGCACCAAGCGGTCGTCAAAATTACTGAATGAATTGGTCTATTCAATGCCATTTGTTTGACTTCCTGATATGACACGACATCTAACTTTTCTTTCATCTGATCCATGTATGCCCTTCAAGGTCTTCCTCTTTTCCTTTTCCCTTACGACGTCGGTTATTTGGGTTTATTTCAGTGTCATCCGTTACACGCTGTATAATGTCAAAAATCTTGTTACCATGCAACAAAGGCACAAAATTCTCCTTCAAGCCGCACATTCTATTATTAGTGATTCTGGTGTTCGTAAGCTTATGAATTCATTATAAGAGGCGTCTTAAGGATATTGTGTTCAAAGTAGCAAGTTGTTCGCGTATTAAACGTTCAAATTACTTTGCAAAACAACGTTTAATATATTCCGGAGTTTGGCAAACGACACGAGTAATTGTATGGTGTTGATGGTATAATTTATTATGAGCTTTTGCGAATATAATTTTTTAACGATATCATCAAAATTTTCTAGATTTTAAGACCCCGACAAGAAACGAAAAAGAGGAGTGTTATAAATTTGATCTCCATTCTGTTTGTTTGTATGTCTGTCTCTGGCATTGTAGCTCCTGAACGAATGTATTGTTTTCAATGCGGTATTTTGACGTGACAACGTCTTATAAATTGGTTTGCCGGGTGACACCTCAAGAAACTGCGTTACGCTGCTCCGCTCACGTTTCGCGCGAGAGAGACAGAGCGAGAGAGAGAGAGAGAGAGAGAGATAGGCAAACACGTTCATTATTTTACCACTCAGAGTCGTTGTCACGTAAAACTTTCGCGCGTATACCGACTTTACAGGCAACCAATTTTTAATTGGAAATAATAACGTGGTTCTAAGCTACGGCTTGTCAAAATCCGTCTAGTCACTGCAACTCAATAGGTGTTTTCTGGCTCATGTTGAGGGGTATTGTCGGAGGATTTCTAAAATTTAAGATTTTTAAATTACAATCATTGTACTCTTTAAAAACAAAACACTAAAGGAGATTCAGTGGCTACACGGATTTTGAGCAGTCACAGCTAAGAAACACCGTTAATAGGCTAGACGACACCACCAATCGTAGACATACTTTTAATTATCTGTCAAAACGGTTTACCTCCATAGAAAGTGACGTCACGGTCATGTATCAGAAATCAGAGTCAATTGACCGAATATTTATTGAGTTTTGTGTGTTTAAAAATTGGTTTCTACAGCTTTTTGGAAATATATTGGTTGTATTAACTTCATAGGGGCTGTTTTTTAAACGCCATGGTCTTGGAAATATTTAAGATAGCTGTCATCATGCCAATTTACTCATTATGAGTAAATACTAGGTACTCAGACATAACAGTTTTATATGAGTAGAAAATAGAAGTCCCAGGACACACCTGCGGCATACTGTCGACCAGACTCTCAACTGTCAGCGATTTGGCCGCGACGATCGGTCAACACGGTTAACAAGTCGCGAGTAGTGGCGATAGTATTCTGTAGTTGTGCGCTGGTGGTAAGATATTAAATGGATAGAGACCAATAGTATACTATTAACATTAATATTTGTAGTATACAAATAAATATGACAGATTTGAAAAAATGTAAAAAAATAATATGAACTAGCGGACCCCGCAGACATTGTCCTGCCTGTCGTTTTTTTATATATTTAATCTTAGTAAGAACCATTCGCACTTTAAGAAAAAAAAAGAATTGGCCAAATTAGTCCAGGCGTTTTTGAGTCATGCGCGTATCAACACGTTTTGCGATTTTTTATGTCATGATATTACTGTAAATTAATATCATCTGACAGTAAGGTTAAGTCTAATACGTTTTAAACACCCACAACGACAATTGGCACTGAGCCCGATGTAGGTATATTATGTATATATATATATATATATATATATATATATATATATTAGCAGCCTTTATGAGATGAGAGTCTTTAAATTAATAGACACCAATTTAAAATAGGTATATTAATGGCTCCATTAGAATATAATATGACATGTTCTGGATTAAATTATGATTTATTTTTGAGTTTCACCTCCCAATATTGGCATAGCACAAAGAAAACTAACACAAGGCACTAAAACTGTTTGAAACGTATGAAGTTCAACGTTCATCTGAGAAACAATTTATTTCATGTAAAACTTGTACAGTATCAGCTTTGTATGAGTTTCACATGAAATGAACATGTAACTTTGTAGGTTATAACTTGGATACAGTTTTGGCAATATACTATAGGTTATTATGGTATATTTTCTATATTTATTTAAAATATTAATTTAAATACAAATATACTTTTATCATAAGATGTTTTTTTAGCACGCGACATTTGTAAGTGACAGAGGCGAAAAGGATGTACTAAAATGTTCAAGAAACTAAACTTGAAAAAAAAAGACATGTCCAAGGCATAATTGAAGCTGGACACTATAAGTAGTGTCCAGCTTCAATTATGCCTTGGACATGTCTTTTTTTTTTTGAGCTCTAGAACAAATTCAATTAAAACAAATCAATAAATTGAGAAGCTGAAGATGTCAGTAAAGGCAACGTACGTTCAGTTACATGGTTATGAGTCATCTCATCTCATCGGCCTATATACGCCTCAAGTCTCACCTCAACTTTGAGGTGTTCTGAGCCATGTTCCACCACGCGGGCTCAGTGCGGTGCTCCACCCCTCTACCTTACTGTTTCTAAGGTATGTGACCAACCTTACTGTCAGATTTTATGAAGCCGCTCGAGGGCCTCTGACTAGGCTAAACGACTAATATCTATCGATATTAACCGGAACCAACCGCTTAGCGTGCCTTCCGAAGCACAGAGATGCTTGTAAATAGACGTCACTCAAACGGGCAGAATGGTCACCAACCCAAACGTGACCGCGCTTTAGGTTGCTAACTTTTGGTATCACTACCAAAGCGCTGCAACCACTGCGCCACAAGCACCTCCACAAGTCTTCTTATTTTTTGGGCTTTAGTAGATAAATAAATAAAATAAATAAATAAATATTTCTCAACAAGCACACCAATTCTTTAGTCCCAAAGTAAGCTACGAGGCTTGTGTTATGGGTACTAGATAACGGATATACATACTTAAATACTTTTTTTTTTGTAAATAAATACATATTATAAATAGAAAACACCCAGACCAGTACAAACACACATGTTCATGCACACTTATGCTTGTACTGTGCGGGAATCGAACCCGCGACCCTTGGTTTAGAAGTCCGACATGCGGACCACTGCACCAAGCGGTCGTCAGAGCGTCGTAGATCTAAGCTAGGATGGGCTAGGCATCGATGCAAGGGCGCATTCACACATAACATCCGTTGTACAGAATCGTTTAAGACTGTGTAACACACATGCGCTTTGCGTATGAGTTGTATGAACAAGCTCACACATACGAGTAATGCTGTATTTCGGATCCAGGATCCGATAAATGGATCAGTACTGTAGGTACTGTGCTGTGTGAATACTATCTCAAGTAGCGACGGATTCTGTTAATTCTAAGTAAATTCTATCTTTAGTAGCGACGGATCCGTTAAAACAGATCCTGTTAAACTGACAACATATGTTAACGTACCCTAACACATACTTATTCTGAAAAGTTCTGAATATACAAAATAGTCTGAGTCACCATAAACAGCAATCAAAATGAAATTTAATTCCACCTCAGTAGATTGTTTGGCGCAACTGATTTCAAGTTAGGAAGCTAAAGGGAAGCGCTTCCTACCGACCGGGTTTTATGGTCGGGGCCCAAGGTCCGATAGACATCATCTTGATTTGTCTATCTATATTATTCTGGATCGAAATCACAGATATATATTTACATAGATAACGCAAGTATCACGATTTGTATTGAAACCAAGCGTGCCGACTTTTTAACACCTACTGTGACGTCACAGGCGAAATTTAGTGACGGGCAATCCAAACCGATTGAAATTTTTGAGCTACTGCAGTTAATTATCACGCAACGAGGCATTTTTTAAATTTTTGCGGCCCATCCAGCTGCAACGGAGCGAGCGGACTGAACTTAGGGGCGACCAACCTTGACGTTTGGTCGGGGTTTTGGTCGGGGTTCGGACACGCGAAGTGCATGCATTTGCGTTATCTATGTAAATATATATCTGTGATCGAAATCTTATATCCCGCGGTTCATGTGCGGTACTAGGCCAGTACCATTTGGCCGGTATTAGGTTAACAGCGCCGTCTAGCCTATGGAGCCGTATCAGCTCTCGCTGTTGTTCTTGCCGTTAGGCATGCACTTGTGATGGCGAATGGTAGAGGTCACCACAAATGCAAGTTGAATTGGATTATTATCAGAGAATCTTTAGCTATGCAAAGTCCTCTATTTTTTTTAAACATGTACCCAGCAAAAAATTAATAGAAGACAAGTCCATTTTGCCAAACACTATTACGACATGGTCTGTCCACTACAAAGATAAAGTCTTTAAATATACACAGCACATTAAACAAATTCAAGTGTTCTCCGATTCACAGAGAGGCACAATAGTTTGACAGACCTTTTTCTGATAGAGCGGTTTTTGTAGGTCGCGTACACACGGGATAGAATCGTGCCTCGTTTATGACGGGTTTTATCACGAAACAAATGTAACAATGAACGCATCATATTAAACATCAATTCGGGATAGTTGATGGAATCAGGCGTTACTTTGCCATAATCCAAATCCATGACTAAAGCTGAAAAAAAGAATTATTTTGCTTTAAATTTCACTCACACCACTCACAACAAAACACTCAGTGAAGTGTTTTGTGTTATGTTTCCAGGTTCATCTTCTGTGTCACGTTGTGAGTTGTATTATAAGTTCTGCGACTTTCAGGTCTAGATTTTCAAGGGGCTACAATTGGATGTATTTGGGTCCCTGCGCTGGCGTCGTTTAGTGGAACTTTAAAGCAAAATATCTCTTTTTCACCTTTAATCAATTCAGGAATTTTGACGATTCCTTAAAAAAACACGATACGTCATACGTTTGAATTTTGTACATTGCGTACGGAATCGGGAATTTTGACGATTCCTTAAAAAAACACGATACGTCATACGTATGAATTTTGTACATTGCGTACGGAATCGGGGTTTTTCACGATTCGTCAAAATTCCCGAATCGGTGTTCAGTGTGTCGATTTTCATATTTGTTTCGTGACCCACAACAGCGGCAGAACCGTCGTAAAAAAGTAACGTAGTACTTTTAAAGAATAGTGGTTTCTAAAAGACGATACTTTACGCATTCGTCTTTTTTCACGATTCGTGAAGCGTATTCAAAAATTGTATTGAGGGTATTCAATTGTATTGAGGTATCACAGCTCATGTGAAAAAAAAATGAATTGAAAAAAATATGCGATTCCACTCCTCGTGAATGCGGCCTTATTCCTCCTTTACGGTAGAGTGGACAATGCCATGGGTGATGTGCCTTATGGAATACTCACATGCCTTTAGAAAATAATTTATAATCTGAGAAAAGTGTTCAATTCATGCAAAAAGGCTAGACACATCTCAAGGAGTTAATGTATAGTTTGTTTGTACCTAACTTAATTGAAATAAACCTAAAATTAGGAGCAAAAAATTATTTTAGCATTATAAATTAGTGTAAAATCCTAATCACCGTAGCACACAAGCTCAGTGGGGTAAGTACGAACATTATCGTAAGGTATGCGTGTCGTCCAAACGTAAGAAACTGACAGTTTCCCCATACAAATTGACAAGGTAACGATAGGAAATCAACAACAAACAGTAGTTCCTGTCCACACCACAGGCTTAGTTTTGGATTAGGTAGGGACTTAATTTCAATGCCTATAAAATCTATCACATCATAATATAGTACCTACACATAAAGCAAAGTCCTTTCCCGCGTCTGTCCCTAAGTCTGTATGTAATGTGTTTGTATGTATGCTTTGATCTTTGAAACTTCTTAGCGGTTTTTAAAGCAGTTTTTTTAATAGATAGACTAATTCCTGATGCCCGCTGTTTTTTTTTAATATTTTTTTTCTTATCGCTTAAACACAAGACTTCCACAAATATTTCAAGACAAAAATAAGTCAAATCGGTTCAGCCGTTCTCTAATTTTAGGGAGGCTAACGAAATCAATTCATTTTTATATATACGAAATAAGATATATAGATGATAGATAATACAGCGGGCAGTACAACGCCTGCCCGGTTCGCTAGTAGGGTGAGCACAAACTACTTTCGTAATGTATTCATAGCGTTTGCCTATCGTTAACTTGTCAACTTGTATGGGGAAGCTGTCAGTTACTGACGTTTGGACGACACGAATATGTTACGGTAATGTTCGTGGGGTGAGCACGAACGTATTGTTATCGTAACGTATTCGTACTGTACATAAATAAATGCGCGTCATTTTTTAATAGCTCCTGTCAACACTGCTCTTCTGTGTTTTGTTAGCACACGATTAAAATATTAAACGAGAAAAACTTCCGGAGGGAGATCTGTAATATCCACAGCTTTTGACTCGAATATTTTTGCATTTAATTACCATTTAGCAACAGTGGCAGAGCACAGCATGCGGGAATGATTTATTAAAATATTATCTGCATAAAAAAGAGATTAAAAATCTTCTTGTCTTGTTGGGAGAGGCTTGTGGCAACAAGTGACACGTATTAGAGGTACAGTCAAGGTCAAAGTAATATAGGCAATGGTATACTTTGGAGAAATAATTTATCTAGATAAGGTAAATTTTGTGTAAATATTTTTGACCGTCACTCTACTTCCTGCAGCAAAACTTGTACGAGTATTTGTCACATTTTGGCGTCACCTTTCTGTCGAATTGCAAATTCATGGTAGATTTTTTTTTACACCTATATTTGCAATTCACAACTGCTTTATTTAGGACAAATTACAAATAAAATAATTGATTAAAAATAACAAAATACTCAAAATAATACTTAAATAGCCGATACCCTGATGCCACTGTTCTTTACTGCGACAAAAAGGTCCACGAACAGTGGTGTGAGCACGAGCATTATCGTCATTAACTGACAGTTACCCTATACAAATTGACGAGTTAACGATGGGTAAACGCTACGAATACGTTACGATAGTTTTTCGTGCTCACCCACACTCATAGTACGACGTGACACTGATTTAGGTACGGCGATATTACATGTTGCGCATTCTCTTATTTTCTATGTACCTATACGGGTAACTTCTGAAGATCATTATTTAACAGAGATAGTGAAATTTATCTTTCACTCATACGAGTGCCCGTTATTTAACGTGAACTCTTTAAACGTAACGTAGAAGTAACGATCAAAGTTTAACGGTATGTAAACCATCAAAAGCCTGAGTGATTAAGCGCACATGCCGAAACGAGTCGCGGCTATTAAGGGATTCGCCAATAGAGAAACAAAACAGTGTGTCCATTACAATACAATAGGCATGATGACAACTATCTTAAATATGGCGTTTAAAAAACATAGCCCCTGTGAAGTTAATACAACCAGTTTATTTCCAAAAAGCTGTCGAAACTAATTTTTAAACACACAAAATTCAATAAATATTGGGTCAATTGACTCCGATGTCTGCTACACAACCGTGGCGTCACTATTTTGTATTTCCATATAAAATCTATGGAGGCAGACCGTTTTGACAGATAATAAAGAGTATGTCAACGATCGGTGGTGTCATCTAGCCTATTGTGGATTTTGCTCTAAAAATATTTATTTAATGATAAATGTGGAGTACTATAGCATAATAAGCATGCAACTATAGTATGCATTTACTAAGCATAGAGTGAAATAAACATGAAAGGTAACAATTCCTCACGGACCTATCTCATTTTACACCCAACGGGGCAGCATTTACCGCCAGCGCACACCTGTGGCATACTGTCGTTGCGACTCGCGACTGACAGCGTCCACAGGTGTGTTCTTGGTTTAGCTCTAATCACACCTTGTGTGAAGTGTTCATAAGACTGAAGGTTGAAGCGCTCTCGGAGTCTGGCTACCTTAACTCTAACTGATCGAATACAATATTGCAGAAACACCGCGCCGCTGGCAGAAAGCTTGTGAATATATGAATAGTTAGAAACACATTCTTTCAGGTATGAATGAAATACTTTAGAATATAATTTTGGTTGCTTTGCTTAATTTACAGTTATTTTTTCTTTATTTATCTTCTCGCTTAAGAGGTAGCTCTTTGTATTTCGGCTCGTTTACTCAATTTGTACAAGTTGTGAAAACCTATAAACACTTCGATTTACATAAGCTCTGTAGCATAATTGTAATGTATTATGTGATTGGTTATCCAATAAATAACAAATTAAAATCTTTGTTATGGCGTCAGACTTATGATGGTAGTAGCTAGCCAGACTAGTCCTACAACCAACCAAATCGAGCACTTCCAATTTGTACGTATGAAATTGAACCCCTCACCACTCGTCTTGAAATCGGTGGAGTGAACAACTAGACCACAGAGGCGGTTAAAAATCACTTAGTCAACAGATTTTGACCAACCGTAGCTAAGAACCACCGTTATTAAATATTCTTTTCATTTCTCATACTCGGAAGGTAGTGTTTGTTTGATCAGAGCAGCGGGTCGAAAACGATGCTTCCCTCCCTTAGGCGGGAAAGACTCATAGTAATTGCTTCCCTCCCTAGGGCGGGAATGAATTTTAAAAATAGAACTAAAATTGGTTATTTAGTCGGATATATATTTTTTTACATAATTAAGAAAAATATCGATTAAAAAAATGCTGCGGTCTTGTGAGTGTATACGGCCAATGTGAATTAAAAAAAATACCTATTAAAGTGGGATGGCCCGCGGCGGTGACGCGGGCGGTGTGTTCCATATTTGAAATTTAAATTAAAAAAGACTATTAAATAGGTACGACTCATGTTATTACTATCAATAAATATTTTAGAAAAACTACTATTTTTTACTTTCCTTATATTTGAAATGAAAAGTAGAGTGTTTAACACGGGTGAAAGTCATCAATTCCCACTCGGACTATAGCCGCCCTCGCTTCGCTCGTGCGTCTAAATACCTCGTATGGGAATTGATTTCTTTCCACCCTTGTATAACAATCTACTATTTCATTTCTCATACTCGGAAAGTAGTGTTTGTTTGATCAGAGCAGCGGGTCGAAAACGATGCTTCCCTCCCTTAGGCGGGAAAGACTCATAGTAATTGCTTCCCTCCCTAGGGCGGGAATGAATTTTAAAAATAGAACTAACATTGGTTATTTAGTCGGCTATATTTTTTTTACATAATTAAGAAAAATATCGATTAAAAAAAAATGCTGCGGTCTTGTGAGTGTATACGGTCAATGTGAATTAAAAAAAATACGTATTAAAGTGGGATGGCCCGCGGCGGTGACGCGGGCGGTGTGTTCCATATTTGAAATTTAAATTAAAAAAGACTATTTTACTTTCCTTATATTTGAAATGAAAAGTAGAGTGTTTAACACGGGTGAAAGTCATCAATTCCTACTCGGACTATAGCCGCCCTCGCTTCGCTCGTGCGTCTAAATACCTCGTATGGGAATTGATTTCTTTCCACCCTTGTAGGTATAACAATCTACTATTACTATATTGCACTGTAGTCGGTCACACACATACACACAAACAAACACCGGGGTCAAACCTATAACATCCAAACAACCCGCTTTTTCTCATCGGAAGTTAATAAAACGATTAATATAATAAAACAGTGCTAGGTACTGCATTATGCTTACATTGTGGTCACCGTATTTGAAACTTTTGAAACCTTTTTCACCGATTCGGCACATTCGCCATTTGGATTCGTTTTTATTGCATGGAATTAGCATTTAAATTGGATGTCGATGAATATATCCAGGTTATACAGGTTGGTGAGGGTTTATGGATGTCCCTTATCATATTACCCGGACGTACAGTCACACGTACAGTAACACGGACAAAAAAAACCGTTAAAATACCATATTTTGGTTAAAGAATACGATGTTAGCTCAACCCAGAGAAAAATAATGTGTATAAGAAACGCAAAATTTATCTTAAGCACAAGTAATAATAAACACAAAGGGAGTATACTATATTTTTCGTTTGAGACTAATTTAATTTAATTTGTTAGTCAAATGATGATTTGAAGTTAAATAAAAAGTGGATTTAAAACAGGGAAATGAGCTCATTATTTCTAATAAACATTTTGAACAGCCCTGTATTAAACAGGTACTCTGGCTCCGTCAAAATATTTAATAAGTTGGCTGATTTTTAATTAACTTTCATCGTCTTTACCTTATTAAAAACATTTATCCTGTTTTCTCACAAAAATTGAATGAAACGTTGAAACAAAAGTTTCAACACTAAATAAAAAAAACCGGTCAAGTGCGAGTTGGACTCGCGCACCGAGGGTTCCGTACAAACCTGTAGGTATATAAGTAAAAGTTCACCCATCACTGGTATTATAGACTTGAGTACTTAATATAAATTTTAATTTGATATCTCAACGCGTTCATGAGATAAGGAGTAGTAACTTTGAAATTTTCAAAATTGTCAAAAATATTTTTCAAAAATATTTTTTTTATACGATGAAACTGAAAATTTACGGTTTTCGTAATTTTTCCTATATCTGTACTATAAGACGTGACTTCGTACTAAATTTCAAGATTCTAAGTTTACGAGAAGTACCCTGTAGGTTTTGATTCCCGTGCGAGTTTCGAAAACTTGCGGAAATTTGCGGCCTAAATGGCTGTATCTTTTGATTGCGTTGGCTTAGAAGGTTGATTTTTCTACAGCTTCCAGGGACAGTAGACCTAAGCATCATATAGAAATTTCAGTTTGACACCTCCACGCGTTCCTGAGAAAAACGGTCTTGACAGACGGACGGACGGACGGACAACAAAGTGATCTTATAAGGGTTCCGTTTTTTTCTTTTAGAGGTACGGAACCCTAAAAAGAAATTTTCACGCTAAAACAAAACGGTTTAGTCTTTAATTATTATTTCGACAGTTAAATAGGCTGACACTCAAACTACTACACAGATTTGAATGATAATTACTTATCGAAAACTGCATGTATCTTCAAACTTATAAACTAGCGGTCGCCCGCGACTTTTTCCGTGTGGACTTAAGTTTTATGCCACCGAGTTTCATATAAACTTGCAACAGCTTATTTAAACCCTTGGGGATGAAATTAACCAAAATCCTTTCTTAGGGGATGCCTACGTTATAACATCTACCTGCATGCCATATTCAGTGCTACGTAGCCCCAGCCCTTAGCTCCCTCACCGTCATCCAAACCAACCTCCAGCACAAACAAATTGCGGCGGTCACTTTACGCAGAGTGCTGGAGGAAGACAACCAAACCGTCGCACTGATCCAGGAACCCTGGATCAGAAACAACAAAATACTAGGCTTGAACAACATCAGTGGTAAGTCACTACTATACACGCCAGCAGAAAAACCAAGAACGTGTATTGTCATACCCAAAACCATGAATGCCACCTTAATTAACCCTTTCTGTTCTAGAGACCTTACAGCCGTTAAAATCAACCCTATAGAGGACCAAACAACCCTAGTGCTTGCTTCGGTGTATGTGCCAGGCGAAGGCGAAATTCCCTCAAAGGAACTAGTCGAGCTGGTACAACACTGCGAAGCCAGTAACTGGGACATCATCATTGCAGCAGACTGCAACGCACATCACACCCTGTGGGGAAGTAAGGATACAAACAAAAGGGGTGAGCAACTAACTGAATATCTATTCCAAACCAATCTGAACATTATAAACAGAGGCACAGAGCCCACTTTTGTAACGTCCAGATGCCAAACCACTATCGACATCACTCTGGCAACACACTTGGCGGCAGATCTCATCGAAGGATGGCAAGTATCCAACGAGCCGTCCTTCGCAGACCACAGACGCATCTGCTTCCAAATAAACATAAAACCACCAAACCCCACCCCATATCGTAACCCCCGTAAGACAGATACAACAAAATACACAAGCACACTAACCAAAAAACTAAACGACTTCGAACCCTCTGACGTGACACTCAGCACAGACAACATAGAAACCAATGTACAGTTCCTGACCGCTGCCTTAACGAGCAGTTATGAAGAAGCCTGTCCCGCCGTCATACCCATCGACTCGGATAAAAATCGATGGTGGGGGCCAGAGCTTGAACGGCTCAGGAAGACACTCAGGACACTGTTCAATCAGGCAAAAAATACCAGGACCACTGAAGCCTGGGACAAATACAAAACAGCACAGAAACACTACAAAAAACGTGTCAGATTCAGGAGGACGGAAGCCTGGCACAAATTCTGTAGCAGCATAAACTCAACAAACCAAGCCGCGAGAGTCAAGAAAATACTGTCCAAAGGGGACACTAATCTCCTGGGCTCTCTCAAAAGAGAAAACGGCACTTACACAAATACAGACCACGAAACCTGCAAACTACTCCTAGAGACCCACTTTCCCGGAAGTCAGATTGCATCAGACTCCGAATGGCAAGATGAACACAAAAAAGCACCAACTATCCAAGAATGGGAAACTGCAAGTAGAATCGTAACCACGGATAAAATTGGCTGGGCCCTGAGAAGCTTCCAACCATTTAAATCCGCTGGACTGGACGGTATATTCCCAGCGCTTCTACAATGGCACTCGAACCAAATCACTCATCACCTACTACAAATTTATAGAGCCTGCATAGCTTTCAAATACGTACCGAAGCAATGGAGGGAAGCAAAAATAGTCTTCCTGCCTAAACCAGGTAAAGAAGACTACACCCTAGCCAAATCCTTCAGGCCTATCAGCCTAACCTCATTTCTCCTGAAAACACTAGAAAAACTAGTAGATAGACACCTAAGAGACGATGTGTTAAAGACCAGATCTCTTCACCCACAGCAACACGCCTACAGGAAAGGCAGATCAACAGAGTCAGCACTACACATGGTAGTGCATAAAATAGAATCGGCCATTAACAACAAAGCATCAACACTTGCCGCTTTTATTGACATAGAAGGGGCATTTGACAAAACAATGCACAACAGCATCAACCATGCCCTACAAAAACTGAAAGTAGAACCAGTCATAACGGAATGGATAAATGAGCTGGTCAGTAAAAGGGCGGTCCAAATTGAGGTAAAAACGATCACCCGTGCAAGGGTGGTCAGGGGGTGCCCCCAAGGGGGCATTCTGTCACCACTCCTATGGAACATAGTAGTAGACAGCCTCTTGAGGGCACTGAACGAAAGAGGCTACACTACTATTGGTTATGCAGACGACCTAGCAATTCTGATAAATGGGAACGCAGAGAACATCCTCTGTGATGTAATGCGTGCTGCTCTTCAGATTGTAGAAAAATGGTGTGAGGAACACCAGCTGTCAGTCAACCCCAAAAAAACAGAGCTCATCCTTTTCACTAACAAAAGGAAGCTACCAAATCTAGAACTACCAAAATTATTTAACACCGAATTAACCCTTTCAACTCAAGTAAAATATCTGGGCATCACTCTCGATAGCAAGTTGAACTGGGGAATTCACATTGACAACAAAATTAAAAAGGCCTGTATAGCATTCTATCAGTGTAAAAGACTCCTTGGCAGAAAATGGGGTCTTAACCCAAAAATCACACTTTGGCTATACACGTCAGTTATCAGACCCTCCTTAACCTACGGATCAGTTGTGTGGTGGCCCAGAACGCAACTGTCCACTATCAAATCCAAACTACAAAGCTTGCAGCGCCTAGCGAGCGTGGCAGCTACAGGATGTATGAGAACCACTCCATCAGCCGCCCTAGAGTTCCTATTGAACCTCAGACCTCTTCATCTGGTCATACAGGAAGAAGCAAAGGCAGCTGCCTTAAGACTAAGAGCAAATGGGCTATGGAAACAAAACACTATGACAACGCACTCCAAAATCATGGAGGACATCACAAAGGAAAGACCCCTTCTAGATGCACCCATGGACAGGATACCATGCCACTACATCTTTGATCGAGAATACATTATCCAACTTACCGAAGAACGGAAAGACAACTCTGGCGTCAGAGAAGTTAGGATATACACAGACGGCTCCAAAACCTCACTAGGAACTGGAGCCGGAGTATTCTCGTACGACTTAAACATCAACATATCAACCACCCTGGACAAATTAAACACAATTTTCCAAGCAGAATGTATCGGAATTATCAGAGCAGCACAGGCGGTTGCAGCCAGAGACGTCGGAGACCTCAACATCAAAATTGTCTCGGACAGTGCATCCGTACTTCAAGCTCTACAAAACAACACCATAACCTCTGCCCTCATATTGGAATGCCACAACGCACTCCAACACATTGCAAGGAAAAATAAGATAACCTTGCAGTGGATCAAGGGACACAGCAACTCTCTCGGCAACGACGCAGCCGATGAACTCGCGAAAAAGGGATCCGCGACAACAGTGTTTGGCCCAGAACCGCTACTACCTATACCGCAGGCCCAAATAAAAACATGGCTGCGAGAAGACACCGCAAAAAACCATCTGCTAGAATGGACAAACAGTGAAGGCTGCAGGCAAACTAAAAATGCAGTTCAGATGCCATCTAAAAAGCTTGCCCGCAACCTCGCCAAACTAACGCGCGACAATCTACGCAGAGTTATAGGGATAATAACAGGCCATTGTCTCCTAAACAAGCACCTATTTAATATAGGTGTAACAAACAGCCCGCGATGCAGAGGATGCCTCGAGGAAGAGGAAACGCCACAGCATGTACTCATGGAGTGCACAAGTGTGGAAAAACAGCGAGCAGACATTCTAAAAAACCCAACATCATTCCCGGAAATCTTTAGTGGCCTAGGCAGGCTGCTAGCCTTCTGGGAGGACTTGGGCTGGTTGGAATAGAGGCAAACACGCACAATGGCCCAATCGTGAGGCTAAGTGCGGAAAAAGCCCTGCAAAACTAACTAACTAACTATGCCATATTCAGCCCGATCATATGTCAGTCAGTTAAGTCACCTTTGAGTTTAATACTTATATAACTAGCGGACTCGCAGTATTATCCTGATTGTTGTTTTCTTATCCTGTAAACCTTCCCTGGACTTTTACAAATATTTCAAGACTAAAATCAGTCAAATCGGTCCAGCCGTTCGCAAGTTTTAGCGAGACTAACGAACAGCAAATCATTTTTATATGTATCCGACTGTTCAAAATACGCCGACCGAATTTAAGATGGCATTCGGTGTGACCTTCTGCATAATCAATATTGACATTTCAAATTAGCCATCTTGGAAACTTATAGGACTTTTAGTGCTACCTGTCTTTTTAAAAATCGACCCTATTAAGAAGACTAGCGGACCCCACAGACGTTGTCTTGTGCGTTGTTTTTTATTTATTATTTTCTTCGCAAGAACCATCCTCTTACTTTAAGGAATATCATAAAAAAAGAATTAGCGAAATTGGTCCAGGTGTTCTTGAGTTATGCGCTTACCAACACATTTTGAGAGAAATTTTTATATCATAGATTAATTAATAGAGGTAGACAAATAATATATTTGGGTGTTACCATGCTCAAGGGATTAAGTTTCTTTCGCATTATTTCTATTATATATTGGTAATAAAGGTTAAGGTATAATGGCAAATCAAACTTTCCTCGCTTCCTTATTTTTCGCGGGTGACGGAGAATCGTCTGCAGGTAAACCAAATACAGAAAAAACACTACAAAACTACGTAACTCAACACCGAATCATTCTCAAAACTAAACTCCCTAGTTTTCCCTATTTTTGGGGTAAGTTAGGGGTTTACCCTAAAAATCTCCCTCGAGGTTACCAAATGCAAAAAGATGGGAGTAACAAGCTCGCTTCGGGTAAAATCCAGAAAATGATTTTGAACGTGCAACAACGCTTATAAGTGAGACGTAGACCCTACTTTACAAGCTGTTACGTATATTTCAAAATATAACCGTCCTTGTCTTTCGTGCTATTGCCATCGTAAAAAGGAAAGGGGATGGATATAGTGTAAAATATGAAAAAAGCGTGTTAAAGTCTGTCGGGAATTTGCGTTCCAAATAAAGACAAACCTTGTTACTGAGCTGACCTCTCTGTTCAAATTAGGTTACACGCAGATATGGATGTGTATAGAGATGTTCGAGAGATTGTAGCTCGTAGAAATAAAAATAGCAAAGGTTGTCTGGAAGAGATCGCTCTTAGCGATACGACCGCCTTAATTGTACATCATTCTGTGTGATTTTTGTATTTTTTTGTGTTATGCAATTAAGAGTTATCTTATCTTATCTTAAAAGAAAATGAGACTTTAAAAAAGAAATACCAATGTACGTTAACGAAGCGTTGATCTGATGGAGCATATCTTAAGCGAAGTATATTTATTTTGTTTGCCACTATTGGTGCATTTGTTTTTTTTTTGTAAGTCATGACCATAGAGCTTTAGGCAGGAAGACTTGGGAATGGTGATTGGCAGTCACCGTTCCTCAAAAAGTCTCACATAACGCACATACGATATGCGTTACACATTTCCTCCGCGTAAAAAAAAAATCGATTGTTACGTCAGTATCTATTCTATTATATTGTATTCGACAGCTAAAAGGGGCAATTTTTACGTCAGTATCTATTTCGAAACAACATTTTCGAGTAGAGGTTTTATCATCTCTATGCTAATAGAAAAAAGTTGTTGAAGAAATTCTTCTCCCAATTACGAATTTCGAAAGCACGCACAGATGGTATAGAAATAGAATAATTTAATTCTTACCGCCTTTTGACCCTCGGCAATACTTGATATCTCTTACTTTGATTTGTCTGAATTTGGATAACTCATTTTAGGCTCTTATCTGTCCGGACATGACATACCGATATTTGAAGGGGCTATTCTCCAGGTATTTTTATCGACAATTCAACCCCTCTACAGTCCCCTACCTCACCCCCCTCAAAATGGCCGCCATTTTAATCTTTACTTAACAATTCTGATAGTGAATTTATGAAAATTGCAATAACTTCGAAAGTGAGTGTCATAAAATACTAAATTTGGTTTTATTTGAACAATAACAAGTTGTTCTAGGGACCACTAAACAAATTTAATTGATAAGAGTGATGAAACATACTTTAAAAAATTCGAAAACCGCAAAAAAACATAAAAAATTCCGAAAAAAAATTACATTTCTGCACATAATTAAAAAACTAGCCCCTTATGATGGTATTTTTTTATTTTATTTCAATGGTTAGTTATGTTAGCTACAAAATGACACCAAATTTGTAAGTAATAAGTAATCCGCTTTAAGAAAAAAAAAACATTATTAAAACTCTGACATAGGTCGAAATGAAAGTAATATGGCATTATTTTTAAATTTTGATTTAAAATTAACAATCATTTATTAAAAATCATTCATAAACAAATTATGTATCTAAACTAACTAAAAATTAAATTGAAAACTGTTCAAAATGGCCGCCGTTACATAATAAGCACTTAACAGTTCTTATGATAATGTCTTTCGTGGAACGGCGCCGAATTTTTTTTCTTAAAGCGGATTACTTATTACTTACAAATTTGGTGTCATTTTGTAGCTAACATAACTAACCATTGAAATAAAATAAAAAAATACCATCATAAGGGGCTAGTTTTTTAATTATGTGCAGAAATGTAATTTTTTTTCGGAATTTTTTATGTTTTTTTGCGGTTTTCGAATTTTTTAAAGTATGTTTCATCACTCTTATCAATTAAATTTGTTTAGTGGTCCCTAGAACAACTTGTTATTGTTCAAATAAAACCAAATTTAGTATTTTATGACACTCACTTTCGAAGTTATTGCAATTTTCATAAATTCACTATCAGAATTGTTAAGTAAAGATTAAAATGGCGGCCATTTTGAGGGGGGTGAGGTAGGGGACTGTAGAGGGGTTGAATTGTCGATAAAAATACCTGGAGAACAGCCCCTTCAAATATCGGTATGTCATGTCCGGACATACTGTATATTGTAAATTCAGCTTCGTATAAAAAATTGTTATAAACGCGTCTAAGCTTCGGCTTACTACATTTTGAGTTCACCCAAAACGAATTGATGATTATGATGACGTAAATAAATTATTAAATAAATATACAACAACATTACATACATTGATCTAGCTCCGTGGTAAGTAGCTTAAGCACTTGTGTTACAGATGTCAGAATCAGCAGTGGTATTTCAAATATACCTAAATTAATACATATAACACCCAGACAAGTACAAACAGATATGTTCATGCCCACAAATGTTTGTACAGTGCGGGGATCGAACCCGCAACATCTTGATTAATAGTCAACTTTTTGAGCATTACACCAAAGTGGTCGTCGATACTAAGAACCCTCGCTTTTATTTGCAAGAACAAATTATTTTTGCTTTTCACATTCACGGGCTTAGTTGCATAAATGTACAAAAATACAAAAGAAATACCAATATATCTGTAATATCTTTACATATATTAACGTACAACTTACGAAAAGCTTGAGTACTTGCAACCCTCATTATATACTCACGGGGTTGTATTCATCAACTCTAACGCTGATTAAGTCCTCAACACAAAAAAAAATCTAAAGAAGTTTTTTTGCATGAAAATTACACTCCACCCTCCTGCTTTGCCCACTGTTTAGGGTTCCACATAAATTTTGCTTCACTTTTGCTCAACTGTTTTGTGACATATTTGTTTCTTCGATTTACGCGAACAGTAGCCATTGAAATGAGACACTTTTTACGGATTATTTCGCGATTTATTTACATTTTGTTTGAACCTGACGTTTCGATCCTCGGCACTGCAAGACCTCAAGATACTGTTAGCTCATTTTGTGTGGATAGGAACGTAACTTAATATTTTTGAGTGATGGTATTTAACAATTTTTTCAAACTATGTAATGATAACTAACACCTAAGTCTATCTGTGACTATGGACGCTGAAAAGGGCCCGAAACGTCAGGTTAAAACAAAATGTAAATAAATCGCGAAATAATCCGTAAAAAGTGTCTCATTTCAATGTTTTGTAACTTTCCGATCGTGTGTATTTCGTTAGTTATTTTTTCTCTCTCGTTTGCCAGTATTTCCACCTAAATAGATATTTCCAGTTGATTGTAGCAACATATTAGTAGTAGTACTGTAGATACAGGTAGTACTGTGAATACAGGAACCATTCTAGTTCAGGGTATCAGCCCACGATAAATTATTTTTAAACTATTTATTTTATGTTCTTTATATCTATGTATTTTGGTGAGAAATAAATGATTATTATTTTATTGTCACCCAGACTCACGACTGTCAGCTATTGCGGCTCAGTGATTGGTCGACACACTGTAAGAAGCGAGTCGCAGCATGGAAAGCCTCAAGTGTGGGGTGAGCCTAATGTACGATGCAAAGATACCTGAAAGCCACGAAAACAGGTGGTGGGCTTCATGCATAGTTCGGATTTTTAACAGCCATAAATAAATAAATATTTCACAACAATCTCACCAATTCTCTAGTCCCAAATTAAGCTACGAGGCTTGTGTTATGGGTACTAGACAACGGATAAACATACTTAAATACTTTTTTTTTGTAAATAAATACATATTATACATAGAAAACACCCAGAACAGTACAAACACACATGTTCATGCACACATATGCTTGTACTGTGCGGGGATCGAACCCGCGACCCTTGGTTTTAGAGTCCGACATGTAGACCACTGCACCAAGCGGTCGTCAAGAGCCTAAGAAACTCCGTGATTAAATTATATTTTGAATAAAACAGCTGTTCGGCAGCTGCGATGCCACGGACAGACACACACATGCAAATGGGATAAAGTACATATTTTAAATATTTATTTTTTAATTATTTATTTAAAAATTTTTTGCACAATTAATGTACAAAGGGACTGAATGCTAAAATAATTTTCTGCCAGCCAACCTCAAGGTCATACGGAAAGTCATCAAATATTAAATTCATTATTTTTGGTGGTAGGTAAGTTTAGGTATTCTTCTGAATACGTAGTCCAGTTCCTGCGTGAAATTTTTAACTTTGTAAAATAGGTATACCTAAGGACAGACCGACAAGCTTAATATTAAATGAGCCTAGTGAGAAAAATAACTTTATTTCCTACGGAACCTTTTAAAATATTCCCTTAAATGGCCGCCATGTTTTTACCTCGCGTCACCATTACTAATGGACGTGAATTTTGTTCTTTTGTTGTTGTTTTTTTTTTATAAAGTCCACTGTATTTGGGCACTGAGTCATTTTTCATAATTGCTACATAATGATAGTCATTTCTGGCCGCTTTGTTTCAATGCTTACGGTGGTAAATGGCAGGGAAAAAATGGAAAGTACAATTTATTTTTGGGTCTTGGTTCCGTATATATATATATAGCAGTCAAATGGTCAACGCCGCTGTGTTGAGCGCTGAACTAAGTTAATCAAAAGGCGGTATTTGAATCAGCTGTAGTGTTGAACATATTGAGAGCGTCAAATAATCAAAAAAATTAAAAAGCTAGACGTGTGAATGACGTTGTTCAGTCAAAGGGCTGTTTGATTGAACGGCTATTTTTTCCCAGTTGGCTGCGACATATGTATTAATTAGTATATTTAAAAAAGTATTCTTGGGGTTGTTTTGGTCTGCAGTCATATCACACTAGCAATTTTTAGGGCTTACAGTAGAGGTGTCTACGATACTATTTAAGTAAAATTTTAAAAATTAACTTTACGCGGCAACAAATGCTGTACATTGGCTTTTAATAAATTCTTAGAAATTCTTTAACTTAAAACTAGGGTTTAAGAAATAAGTGGTTCTCAGTACTAAGATATTTTTTTTAAATTATTATTTCATGCTTGAATTATTATTTCATGCCTTTATTGATAAGTTTTGAGACCACGGTTTTTCTATACTTTACGTGGAACTCCACACTTACGGGACTGATTATCAAATACCGATTTGCCTTAAAAATGTCAGGTAATTTGTCCGCGTGTATTTATTGTTGGACATTCTGTACTGCCCATTTTTCTTTAACTTTTATTATTGTTTTATTTCAAATGAGGATTTCTTTCAGGCATATCTTATAATTATATGATTTAGAATTACTTTCACAATACATAAGATAAAAGGATGCAGGTTTATTAAGTGTTACAATTACAAATACAAAAAAAAATTGTTGCCTGTAAAGTCGATATACGCGCGAAAGTTTTACGTGACAACGACTCTGAGTGGTAAAATAATTTTAATGTGAATATTTATTCGTATAACATGAACCGGTGTGTATGCCTATCTCACTCTCTCTCTCTCGCTCTGTCTCTCTCGCGCGAAACGTGAGCGGAGCAGCGTAACGCAGTTTCTTGAGGTGTCACCCGGCAAACCAATTTATAAGACGTTGTCACGTCAAAAACCTAGGGAAGTACTTAATCATGCTTTTATTTGAAGTTTCACAACGAATTCAATATTAAAAAGCACTCGATTATCTAAAAAAAAATATTATTTATTTCTAAGACATTCATAAGACTTTATTCATCGCCAATCAATACAATCAAAATTAATTTACCGTAAGTGCTAAGGGCCATTAATCATTGTTCTTTTTACATCAAACGTCGCTATTAATGATTCAGATGCTTTTTATACAAATATAAAGAGCGCGTAGCAAAGCTTGAAAATTATCTGTAGAAAATTGGATGTTAGATTATTTACGCGTAATTTGTTTGATTAATCTGCAATAAATCCATAGTTAAATTATATATGCGAAAGTTACTCTGTCTGTCTGTTTGCTACTCAATCACGCCTTAACTACTGAACCAATTTGCATGAAATTTCGTAAGGAGATATTTTGATACCCGAAAACAGAACATAGGCAGGAAAATGACGCATTTCCATAGGAAAATTCAAGTTGGCCGATCGCTTTTACGCCCACATTACTGAACAGATTTGAATGAATTTTGGTAAGGAGATAGTTTAAGACTTGAAAAAGGACATTTACTTTTGACTGCGGGAAAACAACGCAACGAAAATTACTTTTCACGGAATCTGATCGATTCCACTCCAAAATTACCAAAGATTTGAATTTTATTTGGATAAGATTGGTACTACGGGAAAACAACGCATTCTAAAAAACTACCTAATATCTATATAATATCTGTAAATAATAATAATTATTATTATTATTTCAAGAATTTAACCCATACTCATACACAAATACAAAGAGATACACAAACACAAAAACACGAAAAAACATTGTCAAAGTCATAAGTTCATCAATTCATAAATTCACATGCATTAGTCGTTAAGCCTGGTCTTAGGCCCTCATACGGCTTAATAACATCCGACAGTAAGGTTGGTCACTTACCTTGCAAACACTCCTCCATCAACCCGCACCCCGCGTGGTGAAGGTCTCGTACAACCCCATAGTTCAGATGAGGCCTGTGCCCAGCTATTGGTCGTATATGGGTCGATGAGATGAGATGAATGCACTTTATAAAAGTTATTACATTGCGGTGTAGTGCGTTTATATATCCCAAATCAAATAACCCGAAAAACTTTACCCCTCCAAATTGAAAAGCGCTCTATTTACTCGCATCTACCTATCTAGGTGTATCTACTTTGCACAGACACCTTCAGATCTAATTTGAACTACTTCCGGCCATGTATGTATTGCCAATTTGTTCTATTTACATGTTGATGAAGCCTTCAAAGGGTGTCTTGATAAGATCCTGTGCGTAAAATAAGATTTGTGAATTGTTGGTTGAAAGGTAAATTACATATTACCATCACATTTTAATTTTGAAGTTGTTTCGAAGAAATTGCTCCTAGCTAAGACCGACATAATTATGCAACTTTTGTCAATTGTTATATTTTGTATTTTTTTGAGCGATTTGCTTTTAGGAATGATCTGAAATTGTGTCTAAATTTAAGGCACGGAGCACACCTGCGGCGCACTATCGTCGCACAAACAGTGGGGTGAGCACGAACAACTATCGTAACGTATTCGTAGCGTTAACCTATCGTTAATTTGTCAATTTGTATGGGGAAACTGTCAGTTTCTGACGTTTGGACGACACGCATACGTTACGATGGTGTTCGTGCTCACCCCACAGTTGCGGTTATGAGTCGCGGCGACAGTGTGTGACAGGTGTGCTCTGGCGGTGACGCTTTGCAAAATCGATATATAGCTTACTTAGCTAATTAATTACTTCTCCTTCAGTGGAAAACCGGCTTAACAATGGATCTTCACACACAATGCGTAACGCTCACATAACACTCCGTCTGAGAAATTACAGGCATTTTGATTGCCGCGATCCGTCTTCAAGCATATTGTTTCAGAATTAATATATTAATAGCGAGAGACTATGAAATATAGCACATATGCTTGCTATGAAGTCTAGATTGTTCTGTGATTTGTTACTACGTCATATGTTAGTTAAGGTGGCATTCCAGGACCGCAGGCGACACTGCAGTGTCGCACGTCACGGTCATAATAAATACGTCACATTAATAGGCCGCAGTTCGGCTGCCTCGTTGGTGTAGTGGCAAAGTTTCTGCCTTACATCAGAGAGGTCCTGGGTTCGAATCCCAGGTCGAGCCAAAATTGTTTCTGAGATTTTCTGTTCTGAATCTCTCAAAAACAGCTCGGCATCGGGAAGTTGGCGGTGTTACACCCCTGTGCCTCGGAAAGCACGTTAAGCCGTTAGTCCTGCGCCTGATCTCTCTTCGGTTATGTCGGATTGCTGTCTCACCGAACTTTGAGAGTGATGAAACAGTGAGTGCACCTGTGTATTGCGCTCATACTAGTGCACTATAATATCTCCTGCGCAGTTGGCTGATCTCTGTTGAGATTAGCTGCCTTGTTAGAAATTGGCTAGGAGGAGTATTAAGGTGCCATTACGGGACGGACCGCAGGCGACACTGCAGCGCGCCGCACGTCACGGTCATACTAATTACCCACATTAATAAGCAATTGGATAGAAATTTTTACTTTTTTTAGCGTTTACTCTCCACCAAACGTTTATTTATTAAAATTGTATTTCACAGTGATTTAATTGGCGAACTTAATAATAATAATTATTATTATTTATTTATTTATTAGGACAACAAAGGATCCAAATAGGGTTAGTAAATAATACATCTTACACACTATGTTAGTACCTAATAACTAATTTGGTGCATATATTTTGGCTTATGTGCCACATTAACGGACAAACTTGTAGTCGCCCTGCAACAACTTAATAGCAAGAGGCGTTTAACTGCTTTTAACCAGTCATCGAAACGGTACTGTTGTTGCCCATGTTTTACCATATTGCTATACTGTGGTGTACAAGCACTCCAAAAACGGCGGATCAGCAATTTAAGAAAAACAGGAGCACCGAAAAACACCAAAGTTATTGAAAAGTTATACCGAAATATCGCTCCTAAATAGCTCCCGCTATCCCAAATAGCTTTCTGCCAGCAGAATCACTAGCGTCAAATCCGAGAAAATAGTTAAAATTTGTAAAAGTGTACTGAAGACTCATCAAAATTGTTACATTGATACCGACAAATGGAGTTACTTTAGTATGGATAACATTACATCAAACTGTGTGAGCATAGCTTTCAGTATTAAGTTAAAATTAAAGCTTTCATACTATCCACAATACTTCCTATTTCCGTAACTCTATTTTAATTTAGCTACAGAACATTTGCACAGTGCTACGTGCTACGAACTACGGACTACGGGCTACGGACTACGAACTCTTTAATTTCCTGCTACAACTGTTACCTTTGATAGTGAGTGGACAAGCCACAGTGTTTGTTTGAAGTTGTTCGATAGAGATGTAAGGTAGGCAGGTTCAGAGGGATTTATTAAAATAATTTTGCCGGAGGCGTAACTATCGTTTTTTTTTGGCTTAAGTGCACTACGTTTAACGATCAATCCTGGTATAGTATTGGCAAACATTTTCAATGCAAATTTTTAAGCATCAAGCATTTCAATGATTGTGTGCTTATTGGTTACTAAGATATTTAGAAATAATTTAATTAATAGGTTAATAGTTATTAATAGATTTTAAAGACCGTTTAATGAATACGCTACAAAAGTAAAATATAATTTAAATATGAAAGAGTTGCTCGGGTCCAGTAGATTCGGTATGTCTGACCATTTGTCTATATGTTAGTGCATTTTCATGCACTGCACTGCACACCTACCTTCGGAACTGTTTTGACAAGGACGCAACCATCTCAATCTCGCTAATACTATGAGATATAATGAGACAAAGCATATGCGAAACGCTGCCATACAACTAATAGATTTTTCGTCGTTCAATATTCGCATACGATTGCGTTGGTGTTGCTTGAGGCATTATAAACGGAGTCATTCAAAGACAAATAAGGTTTTCACCAGTTTGGGTCTTAGTCGATTTTGCTCTGTTGTATGTTAGAAACTTTATCACCAAGTCTACTGACTCCACAGTATATTACTGACAGGGTACAGCTTATGAATCAAAGTGAATCGCGGACACAGCGAATACAGACTATATTGTCCTCAACTGTTGCCCACTAGCATCGCTGGTCTGAAACTCTTGTTCTTTTGTCTATTGTGACAAAGATAAAAGTTTGGTGTAGGTTGATAAAAAGGCAGATGTAGCTAAAAGCAAAACTAGTTAATATTAGACAAACAAAGATTTTGCTTTGCTTGTAGGCTAGGTTAGTTGATTATAAACCACTTACCTGGCCTACAAGCAAATATATTTAAGAAGAAAATATTTTTGACGTGACAACGTCTTATAAATTGGTTTGCCAGGTGACACTTCAAGAAACTGCGTTACGCTCCGCTCGCGTTCCGCGCTCACAATGAGAGCGAGTGAGAGGCACGCGTCCCTTCGACTCGGGCATGGTTAGCCCGCCTAAGAGCGAGTGAGACAGACATAAAAAGTGAAAGGCACGCGTCCCTTCCACTCGAGCACAGTTAGCCCGCCTAAGAGCGAGAGAGATAGAGCGAGAGAGAGAGAGAGTGAGAGAGATAGGCATACACACCGGTTCATGTTATACGAATGAATATTCACATTAAAATTATTTTACCACTCAGAGTCGTTGTCACGTAAAACTTTCGCCCGTATACCGACTATACAGGCAACCAATTTTTTATTATTATTATTAATAAACACACAGAAAGAGCAGATTTCAACTAAGTTTATTAAGCTTAAAAGGAGATTCTCAATGCAAGTGTCAAATTAATTTTGATATCAATAAAGAATTTTTGAATTAAAAAAAAAACTTTTTAAACTAGCGATCTTCCGCGACTTAATCTGCCCGCAATAAAATTCCGCTATCTAATCCGAAAAGATTTTTTTTACAAACATATGTATTAGCAATTCACAAACGTTACCTTTATACTATTTCATGATGCATAAATGCAACCAAAAACTTAGTGGAGTTAAGAAACCATGATGTTGTCTACTCGTATTAATAAAATAGTTAACCAAGCTATGGATTTACTACTCTAATCACCCTGTATAGTCTAACTTTTTCAAGCGTGTGTATTTTGGAATAAATTTGCTGGCAACTAAAGTTTTCAACACAGCTTTGAGGTCCAAACAATGGTAGTGGCCTCTTCATTTCACAAGCATTGTTTGAACATTACATAGTTGCATAATTTCCCGGAAAATGTTTATCAAAATTCATTTTGTAGAAACCTAGCATCCCGTCCGGGCTACGCACGGGTAGACATTTATGTTTAACATTATATACTATAGCATATGTTCAACAGGGATGATATAAGATTCTAATGGTAGGTACAATTTTAATTTAGTATATATAGATCTAGTAGTTTCTGAGCCTATTCCATTCAAACAAACAAATCTTTCCTCTTTATAATATTATTATTGACGACCACTTTAGTCTAATGGTCAAGAAGTTGACTACTAACCAAAAGGGTGCGGGATCGATCCCCGCACTGTACAAATATTTGTGTGCATGAACATGTCTGTTTGTACTGGTCTGAGTTTTATATGTATTTTTTTAAGTTTGTTTGTAATATTGTTGATTCTGATATCTGTAACACAAGTGCTTAAGCTACTTACCACGGAGTCAGATCAATGTATGTGATGTTGTTGTATGTATATTATTTAATTATCTTTTACTAGCTGACCCAGTAAACGTTGTTTTTGACAACCCTGATCACTAAGGGATATGAAATATAGATGTTGGCCGATTCTCAGACCTACTCAATATGCTTACAAAATTTCATAATTATCAGTCAAGCCGTTTCGGAGGAGTACGGGAACGAACATTGTGACACGAGAATTTTATATATAACTAGCTGTCCCGGCAAACGTTGTTTTGCCATAGAAATGTTTAAGGTGAACAACCCTTATCACTAAGGGGTATGAAAAATAGATGTTGGCCGATTCTCAGACCTACTCAATATGCTCACAAAACTTCATGAGAATCGGTCAAGCCGTTTCGGAGGAGTAAGGGACAAACATTGTGACACGAGAATTTTATATATATAGAGACAATAAAATAATAAATATTTCTCAACAATCACACCAATTCTCTAGTCCCAAAGTAAGCTACGAGGCTTGTGTTATGGGTACTAGACAACGGATAAACATACTTAAATACTTTTTTTTGTAAATAAATACATATTATACATAGAAAACACCCAGACCAGTACAAACACACATGTTCATGCACACATATGCTTGTACTGTATATACTCGTATAGATAAGATTATTATTATAGATGAAGTTAGGCCAAAGGCACATCATGCGAGAAACTATCGCCACATAATCTTGTCACAGTGTGTCAATCAATCACTGAAAATTGCGAATCGGTGCGACAATTTGCCACAAGTGTGTCAAACCTCTGCTTAATAAAAATATACCTCAGAAAAGTAATCTGCCTAGATGCTAGGCTACTTTTTTTATCGTCAGGGAAATGCTGTTACTCATACCCACCAGCAGCGGGGGCAGCTGGGGGATATGTGGGACTCCAGGCCTCAGAGAGAGAACCCGCCTACCAACTAAAAATCTGACGGTGCCCACCGGTGCCATGTGAGTCGGGGACGGGGCGGGTTCACCGTAGGTCGAGAGGCCACAGGCATTCACCGCAATAGACGCTAGGGCTACCGGTTTAACCTAAGACTGTTATTTAGTTTGCTTAAAGCAAAAACATAATTCAATTTTGAAAATGTATTTCAATACGTCTGTGTCACATGAAACAACCACAAATTTTATACTTAATCTGGCCTTCTATATCGTCCAGATAACCATAGTATAAAGAGAGCAGTAGCGCAAAGTAAACCAAATTTAATAAGATTTTCCCAATCTGCAATGGCTATGCTATAATAAACTGCTACTGCTTACGTTATCTATTTATATATATATATATTGGTTTCTCCCTTACATCAGAGAGGTCCTGGGTTCGAATCCCAGGTCGAGCCAAAATTGTTTCTGAGATTTTCTGTCATGAATTTCTCAAAAACAGCTCGGAGTCGGGAAGTTGGCGGTGTTACACCCCCGTGCCTGATCTCTTTCCGGTCATGTCGGATTGCCGCTTTACCTTGTTCACTATAATATCTCCTGCGTAGTTGGCTGATCTCTGTTGAGATTGGCCTCCGTGGTCGAAATCGGCCAGGTGGACTATTTAATAACATATAACATATAACATATATATATATATATATATATATATATATATATATATATATATATATGATAAATTACTAAAGTTATGAATTTAAAATCAGATTGTTTAATGACGCAGTTATTTTAGCAGGCTTTTCTTAAAATATTACCTAAGTCCAGGGTATATTTGTGTCTGATGAGAAATACATTAAAAACTATATACGATAGAAACCTTCAATAGTTTGTAAATATGATACAAAATCTGTATTATACTTAGTCTACTGTTAAAAAATACTGTGGTTCATGTTACGCTTATCAGCAAAGTGAGCGAACACAAAATTAACCCTTCGCACGCCACCGTTGATAGCGAATATGATTTAATCTTTAAGGTGAACTATTTTGGTTGCATAGGCGGTATGCGTTGAGGAGTTAAATGCTAAACTTAAGGCTTCGGCAGAGGAGTCCGTGTCGTTCAACATCTGGCAACGTACTGCCTGCCTAACCCGTTATACTGAACGCGGTTTAAACACGGGCCCGCGTTGCATCTGCTTTGAAACTGCCGCTGCCTTCAGTGTGCCTACTGCCGCGCTGCAACTGACCCGCACTGTTTCTGACCCGCGCTTGGTCTGCCGAAGCCTTTAGCTGGAGGAAAAATAATATCATTCAATACCGCCAGCGCACACGTTTGGCATACTATCGCTGCAACTCGCGACTCATACAAGTAGCAAGTCAACCAATCACCGTGGCTAATCGCTAAGGCGTTATCCTACGTGAGCGTCGCAACGCGATAAAAGTGACGTGACGCGACAAGACCGATACATCAAACGCTTTTTGTCAATGTCAATCGCGTCTCGTCCCTCTGTCACGTCGGTCGCAACTAGTCGCGTTGCGACGCTCACGTAGGATAACGCCTTAGCGATTAGCCACGGTGATTGGTTGACTTGCTACTTGTATGAGTCGCGAGTTGCAGCGATAGTATGCCAAACGTGTGCGCTGGCGGTATTGAATGATATTATTTTTCCTCCAGCTAAAGGCTTCGGCAGACCAAGCGCGGGTCAGAAACAGTGCGGGTCAGTTGCAGCGCGGCAGTAGGCACACTGAAGGCAGCGGCAGTTTCAAAGCAGATGCAACGCGGGCCCGTGTTTAAACCGCGTTCAGTATAACGGGTTAGGCAGGCAGTACGTTGCCAGATGTTGAACGACACGGACTCCTCTGCCGAAGCCTTAAGTTTAGCATTTAACTCCTCAACGCATACCGCCTATGCAACCAAAATAGTTCACCTTAAAGATTAAATCATATTCGCTATCAACGGTGGCGTGCGAAGGGTTAATTTTGTGTTCGCTCACTTTGCTGATAAGCGTAACATGAACCACAGTATTTTTTAACAGTAGACTAAGTATAATACAGATTTTGTATCATATTTACAAACTATTGAAGGTTTCTATCGTATATAGTTTTTAATGTATTTCTCATCAGACACAAATATACCCTGGACTTAGGTAATATTTTAAGAAAAGCCTGCTAAAATAACTGCGTCATTAAACAATCTGATTTTAAATTCATAACTTTAGTAATTTATCTACTATCGCTGCAACTCGCGACTCATACAAGTAGCAAGTCAACCAATCACCGTGGCTAATCGCTAAGGCGTTATCCTACGTGAGCGTCGCAACGCGATAAAAGTGACGTGACGCGACAAGACCGATACATCAAACGCTTTTTGTCAATGTCAATCGCGTCTCGTCCCTCTGTCACGTCGGTCGCAACTAGTCGCGTTGCGTTGCTCACATAGGACAACGGGTTACGGTCCTGAGTCGAGGTGACGATACGCTGCAGATGTGTCTCATATCGTGTAAATTGATTTGATGTCTGTGTGTTCCCATAAAAATATTTTTTTAAATGATCTTTTAAAATTATTCAGTGGAACATTTGTCTTCTCAATAAAAAATCACATTTGCATTATCCAACTATAACTATTAGTTATCGGGTCTAAACGCGAACTATTTTAATGAGTATTTAGAAAAATCAAGCAGTGAGTACCTAAATACTCATTAAAATAGTAAGGGTTAAAATGTAACGCGAAAGTTTATAATCATATATTATCCAACTATAGTCTGCACAACAGAAATAAATATCACCATACTGTAAATTCAGATTATCAAAATTCTCAAACCCATACTTCATGGAACACTGAGGCTAATAATACTATACTCGTATGAAAACAGAAACAACTAATATCAAATGTGAAACTTTCTATGTATCGCTGAGCAAGCTGGACTTGGCTGAACTTTCTAATCTAGTCGGCTATCATTTGCATACGCAGCTTGCGCTTACACGGAAGCGATTTTTAAAAGCTTACTTTGGCGCAACAGATTGAGAGTTAGGCTAAAGGCAAGCGCTTCCTTCCGACCGAGTGTTATGGTCGGGGACCAAGGTCCGATAAACATTATCTTGATTTGTCTATCTTTATTATTCTGGATCTAAATCTTATACGACGCGGTTCATGTGCGGTATTAGACTGACAGCGCCATCTAGCCTATGGAACCGTATCAGCGCTCGCTGTCAGTGCTTGTGATGGCGGACGGTTTAGGTCGCCAAAATACCAATATATATTATATGTTTAGGATGATAGATTTTAAAATGGGCGGTGTAAATTACTTTATTTCTATAAAGCTCTAAGAACCAAATTTTATTACTGAAAATTCAATGAATTATTAGTCAATAGACTCAATGAATTTCTAATACTCTATTAATGACGTCATGAGTATTCCTATACAAAATCCATGTATGCAGACCGTTTTGACAGATCAGTGTCAACGATTGGTAATGTTTTCATGTTTTGGCGCAACAGGTTTAGTTTTAGGAAACTAGAGGGAAGCGCTTCCTATCGATCGGGTGTTATGTTCGGGGACCAAGGTCCGATAGACATCATCTTCATTTGTCTATCTATATTATTCAGAATCTAAATCCTATATGCCGCGGTTCATGTGCGGTACTAGGCCGGTACCAGGCTAACAGCGCTTTCTAGCCTAAGGAGCCGTATCAGCGCTCGCTGTTGTTCTTGCCACCATTAGGCATGCGCTTGTGATGGCGTACGGTAGAGGTCGCCTCAATGTCTATTTGCAAGAAATCAATCTCGAGGCTCTCGTCAGGGAGTAACCCGATTTCTTTTTAACTTGATGAACTCAATTAAAAGTCAACTTCGGGGTTCTCCAGGACGAGGACCTCGGAGATCGGGGCACTTAGGGAATAAACCTTTCCCAGTAGGAAAATTCGAACCCATTATAAAGAACTTTCGCGTACACCTGGTGCGAATGCGAAAGATAATGAATAAAATAAAATAAAGTTGTTGACCACAGATACTTCGGTGTGACAGTCATCCCAAGGTGCTCACTTGGCGAAGTCTCGACTTCCGGACTAGACAGAATATTACGGATATTGGATATAATCAAGTGGAGAGCCTCCGAATGAGACTAGTTGGGTCTTCGGTTGCTATCTTCAGACGAGAAGGTGCTTAAAATGAAAGATTGAGAAGATTTTAAAGTTATTTCACAGTGACAGTTTTAAATTGAACATTTATGGAGTTGTTGTCCAGAGTTTATTTGTGTCTGATGAGAAATACATTAAAAACTATATCTGATAGAAACATAGATCTCGTGATCCACACGGGAAGACACAGAAAGATTCTATAGACCCATCGATGTTATTACCGTAGAAAAAATTGTTTTAAATATGATACAAAATCTGTATTGCACTAAGCCTACTGTCAAAAATACTGTGGAGTGGACTGTTTATGGAGTTGTTCAACGGAAGCGACGCAGCGCGACAAGGCAAGACAAGACGAGACGCGACTGACATTGACACAAGACGTTTGAAGTATTGGTCGCGTAGCAACGCACTTGTTGCGTCACTTTGCACGATGCCTTACCCGGTTTTTGATGACACGCAGTCTCGAGTCGCGGCGACATTATGCCACAGGTGTGCCCGAGGCCGAACCATCTAAATAGGCATGATGACACCTATCTCAAATGTTTTGAAGACCATGGCGTTTAAAAAACATAGCCCCTATGAAGTTAATACAACCAGTATATTTCCTAAAAGTTGTAGAAACCAATTTTTAAACACACAAAACTCAATAAATATTCCGTCTGTTGACTCCGATTTCTGATACATGACCGCAACGTCACGTTCTTGTATTCTCATACAAAATCTATGGAGGCAGACCGTTTTGACAGATATTAAAAAGGATGCCAACGATTGGCGGTGTCATCTAGCCTATTAACGCTGATTGACACAAAATGATATTGAAGCCCTAGGTTTAGTTAAACCTGGACCGTGCAAGTTAGTTATATATATAACGTTAGTTATATAACATCTGTAACTAATTTAGTACATCATTCTCTCCGAATTTTTTGAAATAATACATCAACCAGCTTATTAAAATGTCAGCTTATTAACTTTCTTAATTAAAGAAAGATGTTGCCGACATCTAACAGTTATTTTGGGCCCGACAAGTATTCCGCTCACGATTTTTGGACCTTCACCAAATTATCCCTCTAGGGCCAAAGGGTTACATTATAAGAATAAATAATGAGGTTCCTGAGGATCACAAGAATTTCTCGCCCCCTCCCCTCCCCCCAATTAACGTGAAGTTGAAATTAATTTATTCTAACCAGGGGATTTTCGTGTGTGGCCGAAAAGCGCGCGGACAGTTGATTGTGGCCATGAAGTTGTAATAGATGTTGGTGTCTTTAACCTTCACTATATACGGGTTTACTGGCCGCACACTTTAGTGTGGGAAAAAAGTTGGATGTTTTTGAAAGATGCCATTGGATGCGAAACGTTGTTTTTATAACGTTTTTTTTCTGAACCCAAAAACAAAACACCAAATTTTGTCAAGATCTTGTCAGCAAGAAGGATTCTAAATGGTCACTATTTGAATCAACTACTATTGTGGTTAAGCGGAATGTATTGTCAAAGACAATTTTCCGGACTCCGTAGCAGCAAGTAACATTATAGTTGTTGAATTTACGATTTATGGCGTAAAAAAAATAGGTACATATTCGTTCAAACCAATTTTCGGAACAATTTTAATGTTCATCAAATTTTTAAGATTTATCATTATCTTGTTCTAGAAGTAAAGTGAAAGTTTTACCACATTAGAAGTGTCTCACACGCAAACTGTTCAGTTAAAAAGAAAATATTAGAAACCTACCTATCCATAGAAAACTCACATGTATGGGTTTAATGCTTTTTTTCAGTTCATATACGGGGATTTTTTTCCATTTTTGTGTAAATGCGCTTCATAGGATGCATCTACTTACCAAGTTTCAAAGTTTTAGAAAAAAGTGGCTTTGACACACTGACTTTGACTGACAGACAGACATGACGAATCTATACGCTTCCATATGGGTTTAGTTTTATGCCTTTTGGCTACGGAACCCTAAAAAGCATCGAGTAGATAAAAAAATATCAAATCTGAACAGTTGACACTAAAGCCGGCTTTACGGTATGACAAGTCATGCTTTTAGGTGTAACTGAACTTTTCGTTACGAGTATTTCATTTGTGGTAACGATAAGCTTATTCATCATATATATAGATTAGATATCATAATTTTGATAACGTTTATTTATAACAGAGTAGATTATGAACTACTGTAATTGGCACTTAAAATTAACTTACATACAAATTATAAGTAAATTGTAATATAATTAAATTATAAAAAAAATAAAAATAATAAAATAAATTCAATCTGCACTAAAAACTGATAAATGACTGTAAAAAATAGAAATGTTCCAGAATGGATACGATATTAATTAATGAAAATGTAGCTAGACAAGGGTTCCCAGTAAATTTTAACAGTTTGATAATGTTCACCAACAAACACTAATGTTTGTTGGTGTCAGTGTTGTGATTCCAGTGCATCTTCTATGTCACGTTGTGAGTTGTAGATATTGTAAATCCTGCGACTTGCCGTTCTACCTTTTCAGGTGATTACAGTTGGATGTATTTTGGTTCCTGCGCTGGCGCTGTTTCGTGGAAATTTAAAGCAAAATAATCATCTTTTTCAGCTTTAGTCATGGATTTCCGCAAAGTAACGCCTGATTCCATCAGCTATATCAAATCAGTTTGATAAAAGTTTGATGAAATACTAATTGTACTATATCTGTATTAAAATAATGACAACCAAGTTTTTCATTGTTCTGTTAGTCTAGGCTATATAGTTAATAAATAACAACTAAGCATTTTATTATTCTACTAAGCTTCAAGTTCAAACTTTTAATGACTCAAACCCAACTTTTAGTTTTGCCAACTGGATTTTACGCAAACTTAGGCCCCTTAAAGTAACCAATGACCCTTGAAATAATTTAACGATTTCGGTAAATGTTTGTTAATATTTAAAGCTGTTTAATAGATTGAAGGCAATGGAAAGGCTTTACTCTCAATAGCGCAATTATTAATGAGCCGATATTGGTTTTGGTTAAAGAACGAACAATTTTAAACAGGTCAACAACGATTGAATTATTAAAGAGTATTTCCCAAATTCTGAGATTTAAATAAAAGTACTTAAAGTTTTTGTAGCTATTGATGATTTCAACTTAAATTTGTTACTTAGTTTTATGCTACATATATTTAGTAATTCCATGTAAAGTAAATTTAGTTTGTAATGTTGGTGGTGCCATATCCAAACCTCAATGATACCCATAGAAAACCAGCGCCATGGCTTGCTATGACAATAATGCTGAGGCAATTTGGTTATACCTATATAAAAGTTATTTTATTTTAGTTTTATGATATACTTAGTCCTAGTCCTATGTATATTTAAAGTGTAGTTTATAAGACAAACAATATTTTTTTTCTTTCTTTGAAGTTTTAACATTAAATAAGGAACGTTAAATCACAGTTCCAATTTATTCATTAGACCTATACTCGTAAAAGCATTGCAAACAAAGACGGGAATTCAAAGTCCGCCGATACCAAAAATCGTGCTTGCTTTCTACGAGAAGCTTTTTAAGAAATAATTCGGATCCGTTAACGGTTTCGAATGCGTATAAATTAAGAAATAAAATAAATAAACAAAATCATCACATACATTGCTGTGACTCCGTGGTAAGTAGCTTAAGCACTTGTGTTACAGAAATAAGAATTAACAGTGGTATTGCAAATAAACTTAAATAAATACATATAACAACAACACCTGTATAAACACACACAAATGTTTGTACAGTGCGGGGATCGAACCAACGACCTCTTTGTTAATAGTCAACTTCTTAACCATTACACAAAAACTAGTCGTCATCGTATGTTGATATTATGTGGACCAAAAACTAATGTATTTGGAAAACGAACATGTTTTGTATTAGGGACAGGCCTTTAAATTCAAATTGCTTTATTTCACTTCAATAAGACATACATCGATTATAGTCTGACTTTCGTATCGTTTACACATTCGTGCTTAGTTTTTCGTAGTAGGCCTTCTCTATTTCAAAATCTTTTTGTTTCTGTAGTTATGTTCGTGTAAAAATAAAGTGAAAGCGAGAATATGTTTTCTTAATTTAACATATTTTGATACATACACAATATCTGAACCTGTGGTAAGTGAGTGCGATTCGCACTTACCTACCCAGTAACATTTATGTATTCTCTGCTTTACGCCAACTTATTTATTATTCTACCTAAAACATCATAATAATATGAGAAAGGGAAACCGTAAAATACGAACGTTCACCAATAAAACCTTGACAAGCTGAAAACATATACGCAGCTAATAAACAGAAGGCCTTCTACGAAAAACGATGCACGAAATTGTGGTCGATACGGAAGTCAAACGAATAATTGTAAACCGGGATGCCTATTACAAAAAACTAAATCTGTCAAAACGATTATCGAGATGATAACAAATTGCAATATCACGCGTATTACATTCGCATTTAAGGTGACAGTTTCTACCATGATGTGCGCTGATGTCTGTACACCGAAAGAAGTTACGATGGGATGGGACTGACATACTCCGTTAAAGTCCCTAAATTAATAAAGAAAAAAAAAACACGGAAAGCATTTGTTTTTTTTTTGTGTTGGATCGTCTGTCCCTGCTACCAAACATTTTCATTTTTTAGTACATCAATGTATGGTCCACTAGATGTACCACGCACTTTGATACGATATTGGATCCGAAGTATTTTGCCATAAGTATAAAGGTATGACTGGTAGACAATGCCCTACGGCGTTAAGTCCACCTTTTGTACAAAGTATTGTTGTGCAATAAAGCTTAAATAAATAAATAAGGACTAGCGGTCGCCCGCAACTTCGTCATCGTTCAAGTTCGAACAAATGTTAAAATTTTGGCCCAGTCTACTCGCCAAGATCATTAAAACGGTACCACAATCATATTTTTAGGCCCTAGCACCGCGACACAGGCTGGTGGGAAAGGAATGCTCTAACACAAATAATATACAAGATATTGCAAAAAAGCTGTAATAACTGAAGGTTGTTGTTGTGCCCGTAAAATTGAACAACTTTCGCAAAGAAACCTAGGTCGAAATCTCAAAAAAATTTTTGGCTCCCCCCTAGTAAATCGTTCAGCTGGCTGATTGACAATTTTGTATGGGAGGTCCGGGTTTTTTTTTGAGATTTTACCCTAGGTATCTTTGGGAATGTTGTGCAGTTTTTCGGGCACAACAACACCCTTCAGTTATTACGGGGTTTTTTGGAACACCTTGTATACATAGAGATTTTCGTACTGACTGACTTCGAATTTCGTAGTAGACGTGCAGTTTCAGTAGGTTGATAAAATATATCTACCCCCACCTAAATAAAAGCTGTTTAGGTGGAAATAGGTTCGATTTCCTTTATAGCCACCATAAAGGTGCTAAAGTTAGTGGGTGTAATAATGAAAGAGGCATTGCGTTCTATATCGTCTGACCCTACTACGGGAGGTTTTCATTATTTTAGTTTTATTATACGTTTGGTTTATTTTACGTTCAACTACTTATGACGAGTACAATTTTTGTTGCTAAACCACGACGAAAAAGAGGTTATAAAATTTATGTCTGTCTCTGTCCTCTATGTCTGTTTTGTGTGTAGTAGAAGAATATAGATAATGAAATAGGTTTGCCAATAAGTAACTTATGTTTTTTAAGGTGTTGTGCTCTGTAGCCACGCCACCGTATATTTTTTTATATTGATATAACCCATTTTTACGTACAGCTAACGGACATGACGTACATGTATTATTTGTGAATGTACTACTTTTAATTAGAAAGATAAAATTAAATTAATATGGCGTTGTTGCAGAGAATTCTCTGTAGCCACGCCACCTGTAATCAATATTTGTAGATACAATTTCAGCTATTTCTCTGAAGGTATATAATGTACGAACGCTGTGTATTGTGTACAAATGATAAGTATGAATAAATATGGTTATTCTTATGTTGAATTCTAGACTCGCAAATTTCCCCTTATACAGGGTGAATACGAAATCATACTTCCTTTAAACGACATGATCAGCTGCTTATAACTCAGCTGCTTTTTGCTAAAGACCTTATGGACCTCAAAAGGTCTTTAGCAAAAAGCCTGTCGGCAAGTGTTTGAAGAAATGAGTAAGAAACAACTGAAATCACTTTTATTGCCTTGTAATAAGGTAACACGTGCCGTCATGAAAGCATTTCGCCGCAAAAGCATTCATAAGTATCCTAAGTCAAGGGAATAAGAGCTAGTTTTGCTATTTTTTGCATAAACTCAAATAAAATTTAAATTGTTACTGGTTTGTTCATTTGTTGTTGTTAGTAATAATAATAAGTGTGAAAGTTCAGTATGGTGAATGCAGTAGTGCAGAATGGACCGTGGCATTGCATCTCGCATCTTGAGATTTTGTTTAGCGGAGATTATCAGTAAGTGAAATTGTAATTAACATGTCGTATTGTCGTAGTTTGACAATGCACTGCAACCGGAAGCCCGCGTCGCTTGCGCAGTCGACGTAAATTTTGTGTGTTTTAGAGGTTTTTGCAATATTATAACAATACTCTCGACGACCGCTTGGTGCAGTGGTCCACAGGTCGGACTTCTAAAACCAAGGGTGCGGGTTCGATCCCCGCACAGTACTAGCATACGTGTGCATGAACATGTGTGTTTGTACTGCTCTGGGTGTTTTCTATGTATAATATACAAAAAAAAGTATTTAAGTATGTTTATCCGTTGTCTAGTACCCATAACACAAGCCTCGTAGCTTAATTTGGGACTAGAGAATTGGTGTGATTGTTGTGGAAATATAAAAAAATATAAATATAAAAAATACCTAGTTCATTACTTCATCATAAGATATGTCACAAAAGAACGTGCACGTGTAGTGATGATTGTGTAAGTGAATGTTCCATGAAACTACATGTTATTTTTTTTTCGATTAGTTTATTTGGTGTAAACAACTCAGGTAGGTAGTGCTCAATGACTAGGCACTAGTCTGTGGTGTACGTGCTCAATCAGTCTTATTTTACCGTGAGCTGAGCTTTCATTCCTGCTAAGTTTATTTCGAAGTTTACGTTTAGCTAAAGTGAGCAATGTTTAGAAATTGTTTTGCTAAGCAAGGTGGAATAAGGCATTTCCTGATGTTCTTTCTTGCCTCTAAGTATGAGATTCTTGTTTCGGAACACAACTTGGGACTCTAGCTTGACGATAAATTATTTGAATCAAGTTCAAGGAAGTTTATGGTATTGTTTATCTTTTGTGGCTTTTTAAACTCAGGAACTAGTCATTAGTTGTATCGATAAGTTACACATAAAAAAAGATCTGAAGACTGTTTTAATCATTGTTATCTTGAATCTGTTACATCGGCTGATACGAGTGAGTTTGCGCGCGACCCCCGCTTCTCGGCCTGACAAACGCTCGAGTGCATTGAACTCCAAGGTCATTGAAAAGGGAGCGGCCACTGCGCTTAATGAATTAAGAATAATTTTGAATTAGTTTGGTAATAATTAATTATTTTTTTGTCTTTTTTCTCATTCAATGATATGATATGATTAAGTAAGCACTAATCTTGTCTACTGCGATCTTAAATTGATTTTTATTCTTTTGATTCCTGATCGGAAAATGACCCTTGCAGAATCGTTCTATATAAGCAGCTGATCATGTCGTTTAAAGGAATTACACGATTTCTTAATCACCCTGTATTATTTTAGCTATGACTTCAGATTAGCAGGAAAATGAAAACAAAACAAATTTCATAAATGTAAGTTATTTATCATAACATTTTAAGTGCTCACCAAAATATTTTTATACCCTAAGACTAAGTACCATGTAAAATAAAGTAAACTTTATATAAGTCCCGGGTTCGATTCCCGGTCGGGTTAATTTGGGAAACGAACTTTTCTACGTTGGCTCGGGTCTGGGTGTTATTTCCATAACACAAGCGCCTAAGCTGAGTAATTGGAGTCAGATCAATGAATGTGTGTCTGATATTTATATTTCATAATAATGTGGTTATGGCACGTTTAGCATCCAATAGTTATAAATAGTTTTTTACATGGTACTTAGCCTTAGGGTATAAAAATACTTTGGTGAGCACCTAGAACGTTATGATAAATAACTTACATTTATGAAATTTGTTTTGTTTTAATTTTCCTGTTAATCTGAAGTCATAGCTAAAATAATATAAGGGGAAATTTGCGAGTTTAGAATTCAACATTAGAATAACCATATTTATTCATACTTATCATTGGTACACAATACACAACGTTCGTACATTATATACATTCAAAGAAATAGCTGAAATTGTATCTACAAATATTGATTACAGGTGGCGTGGCTACAGAGAATTCTCTGCAGCAACGCCATATTAATTTAATTTTATCTTTCTAATTAAAAGTCGTACATTCACAAATAATACATGTACGTCATGTCCGTTAGCTGTACGTAAAAATGGGTTATATCAATATAAAAAAATATACGGTGGCGTAGCTACAGAGCACAACACTTTTTAAGACGTCGTGTCCTTGGATTTTTAAAAAATGCCCTTTATGCGAAGTCGCCGTATGAAGAAGATAATTAGGTGATGTGTCCATTTTTCCTCACGGTGAAAAAAAAATTGTAGTAAGATTATATTGACAAGCCAAGTAGTTAGGTAGATACTTTTATTGGCAAGCCTAAGAAGTAGATAGGTATATAATTTTAAACATTCGTAAGTGGCTAGCACGTCACAGTAAGCACTGCGGTATCTTCTACGCTTGTGATACGGTACATGATACTTTTGAAACAAAAATGAGAAGCCTAAAGCCCCGTTCACACGGCATTGTCCGGCACGTTTTTTTGCAGTATATGTTTTAACGTCACTGTCAACGTCACTTCACATTCACACTTTTAAATAAAATAAAATAGGTTTATTTCAGCATAGGCCATAAAAGTGTTAGTAACAAGTTCAGAACTTATAAACTGGGTTAGTGTCGGTATATATGGATTAAAGTTGATTGTGGTGTCCTTTGCGAGCTGTCACGGGTACAGCCAGTGCTGCATAATGGCACTGTCTACGTCCTTTTACAGTGAAGTTAAGACGTATACTGAAAAAAAAAACCTGCAGGAAAATGTCGTATGAATGGGGCCTAAAATATGCTGGTTACTGCACAAGAATATAATATCTAGTACCCTTAGTAAGGGCCATTAAATATTTATTGCGCTAATGAAAACTAATAAAAAAGACCATTTGTCGTATTATAAGCCACTTAACGGCTTTTATCGTTCTGAAAACATGTTAACACGTGTTCACTCCCATTAATTGGGGTTAAGATATGTGATAAAAATTTTCATTAGAGGGTTATTACAAAATTTTGTCATGGAGCAGTTATTTCTATTAGTTTCATTTTTTTAATAAATTACCTGAAAATTTAATTTCATTGCCTTTAAATAAATTTAAAAAAGTTGTAAAAGATGTATTCAGGTGAAAAGAATATTATAAAATTGATGACTATATAAATGACCAAGATATATGGAAATTTTTGAATGTGAACAATTACAATTATTGTAAATCAAATTTAAAAAGAGGCAATGACAATAGTGACTGAGTTTCTTGCGCCGCTTCTTCTCAGCACTGGCCCAAATTGTCCCGAAGCGGTGGTAGGGTTATTTTATATATTGGGACGTGTAAAAGTGCTACTTGTGATTCTTTTAACAGAAATAAATTAATTTTATTGATTTTTAAGGACTGATTTTTAGAAAAGTCAGACAGTGCGATTAGCCTGATTAAACGCTTACTAAAAATCATAATTTACAAAGTCAAAACTAATGTCATGTTAAATGAAGAACTTCATTTCAACAGTCATTTAATTTCTGATAACTTTGAGAACTGTCTGACTGAAAAAAAAATCCATAGACACAAGTCTGATATTATTGTACAAAGCATCTAAACACGTAATTAATGCCTTTAAATTCCAATTTAAATGTTAAAACGTTGAATCCAAAACGCCCTAGATAGCCAACCTTTCAACCGCAAAACTGTCCCTAATTTACCTCTAACGTAACATTTCCTATCTTTAGTAAAATTAATCTTGTACAGTGGCTAGCACATCAAGTTACCCATTTTTGTTGCAAAATCGCCCGTATTACAAGGGCAAAAGATACCGTATTGTTTGCCGTGACGTGCTTGCCCGTACAAACGGGGCGCTTTGAAGAGGGTACCGTCAAGATAAGTCAGGCCTTGGGCCCAGGTGTGGCCTTATTGCGTCGGTTTTGAGCTGTCAAATGGATATTCTGTGAGTGACAAAACGATGTTAGTAGCTGAGTTTTGTTCTCAAAGGACTAGTTTTATTGTCCGCTGAAAAGTAAGAAAGATACCTTAGAATAAACCAAACAGAATAAGATAGTCCTCCTGACTGATTTCAACCACGGCGGCCAATCTCAACACAGATCAGTCAACTACGCAGGAGATATTATAGTGCACAAATGTGAGCGCAATACACAGGTGAACTCATTGTTCCAATCCGACATGACCGGATAGAGGTCAGGCGCAGGACCAACGGCCTAACGTGTTTTCCGAGGCACGGGGGTATAACACCGCCAACTTCCCGACTCCGAGCAGTTTTTGAGAAATTCATGACAGAAAATCTCAGAGACAACCAGAAGAAGATACGTCCTTAAGATCGTCAACTTAAAAATGGGCCACACACACACGCACTTGCATACAACTCGCAATACTGACGACGATTCGACTCGATTTAGTAAGACCACGCGCAGCAGGTTCATACTGTAGGTATATGTCTCTTTTTTGTTTGATCTAAGGAAGAGACGAAGAGACCCAAACGAATTGACCGAGATGAGGTGGTTCTTCGTTTTCCTCGTTCGCGACCACAACCTTTATTATATTCCTTTAGTTTTTAATTTCTATTACAAAATAGTATATAAATCTTCCGTATTAAACCTAGGGTGAAACCCGGGTAGTTGTCTCAGTTGGATACATACCCCGATTTTTAATTTACAATGTTAGAAAAATACATTGTTTAGTTTGTACGAGTATAATAAAAATACATTTCATCCCACCATCTCGGAAAGAGTATTTTTGCTCTTCAATATCTGAGTGGAAAAACCGTTTTTATTCACTAGAGAATAAAGTAAATTGAATTTAGAACATCGTGTGCAGTTTGAAAATTAAAAAAATCATTAAACCTATTTATTGCTACCTCTATGCCGAATATATAACACAACTTTTTTTTTAATCTGTCAAAAACTCAGACTCGGAACCTCCTTGGTGTTCTTTTTACAATTTGCTTTGTAGGCGGTTCTTTACGCGGCATTTTTTCACGTCCTTGTTTAACCTTATATTAAAAATAATGCACAAATAAGCTTTCTCCCTCAACAATCACGTGAGAAGTATTTAAAACAGTACATTATGTTCAACACGAGGCGACTAGCAAAAGGAGCCAAAACATTCTCAGAAAACGTTTTGCTGGCATATTTTATAGAATTATCCGAGAACATGAAAGCAAGCACTCGAAAAACAGTACACAAGTGACTAACACCAATATTACACTACCCAACAAAAATATTACACTCAATTTAAATAACTGTAGCAACGTTACTTTCAATTTTTATTAATTATACCTAAGTATTATTTTGTTATAATTTAAAGATTATTCTGTAATACTTACCTGTCATAATGTAGTAGTAAATACCTAAACTGAAATAAAAGTACCTATCTTGTGATTGTCAACGGTTTTTTTTGCATTTAGTCATTTCCTCGCTAAGGTGGAATGAAAAGTTACGTGTTGCACTCGAGTGCAAAGATTTTTAACCTCGTGCTCTTTTGATTCCCTCGCTAACGCTCAGGATTCTAATTTTGAATCACTCGCTGCGCTCGTGATTCAATTTTAGAATCCTTCGCTTGCTCGGTCATCAAAATTGAACACGCGGTTAAAAAGCAACTTTGCACTCTTGTATAACAAATAACTTTTGTTTAATATGTTATACAATTAAATACTTTTTATAATACGCTAGGCGACTATCCGCCATGGTGGGCAACTATCCCTTTTTAGTGAGGTTTACTAAAACAGTATTTATTCAGAACGAACAAAGCGTCTCCTTATTTACAAAATCAGAATAGGAATCATGAATCTACATCTTGAACGAGTAATAACAAAGATTTTCGACTGAAAATTTTGTAATTAGTCAATTGAATTGTCTAATTTTGAGTCTAATTCTAAGTAATTTAGCCGTAACCCAACGATTATTTAACAAATTTTACTAACATCTGTTAATCTGTAACGTTTCTTTAACTCTTTAATAACAAGTTTAATTTAATATTGGTATACATCACGAAATATTAAAACCATAATGAAGTTACGCCCACGTGGCGTGATAATTAGAGTGTTAAATTGAACCCATTTGTTTTTGTTTAAAATTACTCTTAATGATTCGAGTTTATTACACTGAGATATGAAGTGTTACTTGCACACACGTTAAGTCGAGTAAGTTTCTTATTAGGTAGGAATTTTTTTTTTATTATTATGCCTGAGTAGAATAAGAATATCAATAATTTATTTGTTTTAGAATAGGGTACACTATTATATATATACACAAAATGTGTAATAACTTATTACACATTTTCTAAACTCAGCCATTCATAATAGCATGCAAATATTCATTTGGCATTTAAAAAGAACAGTTATTAATACATTGTCAGATACACAAGATGTCAGATTATTGTTAATACAAATACAATCAACATAATTTAATACATAAAAAAAGGCACAAATTAAATCATTATACAAATTTTAGATGTCACTACTAACACAATCAAATCATTCACAAACAACCTAGGTATTCTAACAATTTTTCTTTCTCTTTATCAAGTAAGATATAGCATTGAACATTATTAGAAGAAGAAGAAGAAGAAGAAAAAGAAAAAAATTTTTATTCAGTATCACATTTTTACCAAATAGAAAAACACATTAACGACCTAAGAACCGCTTACCGGATGATCTATCACATATACGCCACGTCTTGCTATTGATAAATTTTCTTACATAAAACGACACTAATAAGCCGAAGGTCTTTTACAAGTCTGTGACCTAAGCCCAATATCTAATTTGAAACACAGTTTAAAACGGGATCCAAATAAATAAACAGCAACAAACTCCACCTACACATTCCGTTTGGGCGTATCTTTGGCTTCGTTGCCTGACTATGATTTATAAAGGGGTTATCATTATACCCTAATTACCTACATGTTAATTGTTCTAATCAAGTGATGTAGACCAAGAGGATCTCGTTTTGTTTGGGTTCGTTGTTCTAGCGATTTGTGGATATATTTTGTAACGGAATCAGATACGTAAAAAATACCGAATTGTATTGTGGACTATGTTTGTATTTATATTAACAAAAATCGCTATTACTCGTATTAGTATTTGCATTTCAAAAATCAAATTAATTTAAAGTCTGAAAAAATATGTACCTATACTCAGAAATAATGTAAAATTTTAACTTAAGGCGTTTCTAATTATTTAGAGTTGTTTAAGTTTAAATATCTTGCATTGAGACACTTTTTACGAATTATTTCGCGATTTATTTACCTTTTATTTTAAATACCTTGTAGAATACCCTTACTCATTGATTATCGAATCGTGTTCTCTACTTCTGAGTGTAAAGATATTTACGATTCCTTACAAAATACACATCCAGGAACAAACCAGCAAAACGCCTGGTAAGCTTCAACGGCTAAACAGATTTTGACTACCATGAATTTATTATCTTTCATCGGTCCATCCGTTTGGGGGCAACCATGCCCCAGACAGACACACACAAATAGAATAAGTGTCAAACTTAAACACCCCTCTTTTTCTTCGTGGTTCAATGGTTCGTGGAATTTATATGTAACTAGCTGAGCTGGCAAACGTACTCTCATCAGCCTATATACGTCCCACTGCTGGGCACAGGCCTCACCTCAACCATGAGGTGGTCCGAGCCATACTCCACCGCGCGGGCTCAGTGCGGATTGGTGGAGGGGTGTTTGTAAGGTTAGTGACCAACCTTACTGTCAGGTGTTATTTAGCCGCCCGAGGGCCTCTGACTGTTGGAAATAATCGTGAGAAAAGGGTAATACGATTGAGATTTCAGCAGATTTATTTGCGCTTCCTGCGATCACAAACATTCACACACAAGACACCCAAGTGATAGCGAAAAAACGGAAGTGAGCCGCCTATCAAACATGACAGTTGACGTTGTCATAGTGACAAGTGAAATTTTAAGCTTTTTATAATAAGTTTAGGTTGTGTTTTCAAACCGGAAACAATCTTTCCAACACTGACCAGGCTTAACGACTTATATCTATCGACATTATCGGGACCAATAGCTTAACGTGCCTTCCGAAGCACGGAGATGCTTATAAATAGACGTCACTTAAATAGTCAGAATGGTCACCCATCCCAAACATGACCGCGCCTTAGGTTGATTAACTATAGGTATCACTACCAAAGCGATGCAACCACTGCGCCACAAGCACCTCTCCAAACCACCTCGCAAACGTTGTTTTGCCATATTAATTATTGTGGACAACCCTTATCACTAAGAGGTTTGAAAAATAGATGGTGGCCGATTCTCATACCTACTCAATATGCTCACAAAATTTCATGAGAATCGGTCAAGCCGTTTCGGAGGAGTACGGGAACGAACATTGTGACACAAGAATTTTATATATGAGATTAGATCAAGTTGTAACTACGATGATGCTACTTAAATTACTAACACGTAAAATTGTAGCGAAATAAAAAAGAACATCCTAAATTCGTAATCGGTTTATTTAGATGTGTGTTTAAAAATGTATCGGCCGGCCAAATTAAGCGAACGTTAGAATGGCGCCTAAATGCCTTGTTAACGTACGTTTAAGTATTCATTGTTGCTCGAAACTGACAGTTGAGCGTTGTGCCTCTTTGGCAACATAATTACGAGTTGCACACACAAAAATACAGCAGCAAAAAGCGTTTCAAGACCTCTACTGAATGCTTTATTTTACCATCCGGTGGCCGGTCTCTGTTGAGTCACAGACAAAGAAGATCAGCTATTAATATTTGCAAAAAAATAACACTAGCAACCCATCTTTACTAGATGCAGTCAAAAAACACTTTACAAATCTAAATGTATAACTACTCAGATAAAACCATTTCACTGCAAGGAAACAACCAATAAACTTTCACCTTGTTTATTGGCTTAATCGATAGTATTGTTAAAAGGAATTCCGTTAAAAAGACTCCATCAAATATTATTAGCGACCATTAAATATTAGGGACATATTATTAGCGATACTCTCTTTGATGACTGGGACACTGATAGGGAGCGAAGACCGCTGACGGATAGAGCCAATATGTTGATCCGAAAGTTTTATTTTAATCTTAATGCCAGACTTTATATACATGTAGCTTGTGGTCCACTAATACACAAAAGTCGATTGGAGCTCTCCGAAACCAATATAACAACGCCTTCAGGATGTTATTGGGTCTGCATCGGTTCTATGTTGCCTCTGGCATGTTCGTCAAAGCGCGTACAGACAGCTTCTAAGCCTGCTTATGCAAAAAAAGTGCGTCTTTGCTATACAGACTGCGAGCCAATGGCGACAGCATCATGAGGACGTTGTCTGATAAATCCGACAGTCCCTAAGAAATGCACTGCATGCATTTAATGATAGCATAGTTATCTTGTAGTTTTATTCATCCTATAGTTAAGTGTATGACTAACATATCTATGGAATTTATGTATTATATGAATTAAAAAAAAGTGATGTTATAATATTAGGTCCTTACATATGAAATTGGCGTTTTGTCGTACTGGCCACTTTGATCACAAATTTTTCCTATTTGGTTAGGAATTCGAAATTCAAATTTATACAGCTATTTCCACATGTAGTTGTGTTTCGTAAACCGTCATTCATTTGTTTTTTTACTTATCTTTTTTCTGTTTGCATCGCTCAATTTACAAAATGGAAAATTTGAAATATCGCGTTATTTACGAGTACGAGTTCCACCGTGGCACCAGTGCTGCGGAAACGGCTCCAAGGGTTAATGATGTGTATGGCGGTTGTGTCGCAAAAGAAAACACAGTGCGGTTTTGGTTCCAACGTTTTCGTTCTGGAAATTTCGACCTGCAAAACAAGCCCCGTGGACGGCCGGAGACCCAAGTTGATAATGAAGAATTGAAGGCTATTGTGGAAGCGGATCCATCGCAAACCACGTCCGAGTTAGCTGCAGGCTTTGGCGTTAGTGATAAAACTGTTTTAATCCACTTGAAGCAAATTGGGAAGATTAAAAAACTTGAAAGGTGGGTTCCTCACGAATTGAGTGAAGCAAACCGGCAAACGCGCGTCAACTGCTGCGTTACATTACTTGACCGGCACAATAACGAAGGGATTTTAAATCGAATCATTACCTGTGATGAAAAGTGGATTCTCTACGATAATCGGAAGCGCTCATCGCAATGGCTGGACCCTGGCAAGCCAGCCAAAGCCTGCTCCAAGCGAAAATTGACCAATAAAAAGTTACTTGTAAGCGTTTGGTGGACTAGCGCCGGTGTCGTTCATTACAGTTTTCTCAAATCTGGCCAGACGATTACGGCAGATATCTATTGTCAGCAATTGCAAACCATGATGAAAAAGCTAGTTGCTAAACAACCAAGGCTGGTCAATCGCTCTACGCCACCGCTGCTTCACGACAACGCTAGACCACACACTGCACAACAGACGGCTAGCAAATTAGAAGAACTTCAATTGGAATCTCTAAGGCATCCACCGTACTCCCCGGACCTTGCTCCAACAGATTACCATTTTTTTCGAAATTTGGATAACTTCTTGCAAGGGAAAAAGTTCAACTCAGATGGGGCAGTCCAAGTCGCCTTCAAAGATTTTATTGATTCCCGTTCGAATGGTTTTTTTAGTAAAGGGATCAATGAACTACCTATGAGATGGCAAAAGTGCATAGATTACAATGGCTCATACTTTGATTAAATAAATATGCTATATAAAAAAAATTCGACTTTTTGTTCCTCCCATACAAAACGCCAATTTCATAGGTAAGGACCTAATAGTTACATTTGGAAAATCAAAAACCCTTTTTTTAAATCGGTCATTCGAAAAAAAGCGTAACAAAATGTTCGTATTCAATTCCAGGGCTTGTTGCGACCTGAGCTGTCGTATATCCCCGCGCTATGGCCAAGCGCCCAGTCTCTCTCCTCGGGTCGAGTCATTCGTGACATGAATTATTTAGTGCACCCTGTATTATGCTCGAAATATTACCATATCATTGTTTTTCAGCAATTGTTTTTTTAAAGGCAACATCCCGGCTTTCACGGCGATCGTATATTTATTGACCGTATCATTTTTTAATGCGTTGAATGTGTAAGATAGTATTTTAAGCTTCTTTGTTCAAAGATTAATAACTGTAGGTGTAAGTATTTTATAATTTAACTGCCTTATTATTGTAGAATGGTGGTTACTAAGAAACTGCTCAGAATGTTTGCTTTGATGTTGCTAATTCATTTTGAAAATATAACATGGTTAAACGCTATCGAAACACTTACTTAATTTACGGAGAAATAAATAAGTTCACAAAACTAAAACTCGACTACTCAAAAGTATGAAACCAGATTTATATTGATGTTTAGGAGATAGTCGTGGTCGTATGCTACTTCTGTTAAAACTTACTTTAGTTTAATGTCAAAAGGGAAAGTCGGGGAAAGTAATCTTGTTTCATACTTTTGAGTAGTCGGGTTTTAGTTTTTGGAACTTTTTACTTTATTTTAATAAATTTATGAAATTATTTATCAAAACAATGTAAATATTTAGAATTGTGCTAGTTAAGCTCTTTTATTTGATACCCAACACGATCGTATACGTTTTTTAAAAAAACCGTTCAAGACAAGCAATTGATTGCAAAATAACCTAGCTTATAACCAGCTTTAGACGCTTACCGGTTCAGACGCATAAAATGAAACCTCATTTTTTTTTTAATATGTTGCCCTTCATCACAAGTTATGAGGGAACAGATGAACATACATACAAACATGCCGGTCAAAATCATAATCCTCCTTTTTGCTTTTTGCGTTTTTTGTTTTCGGGTAAAAAATATTAAATATATTTCTTTTTAGTAAAGCGTGAAGTCTTATCTAAATTTTCCAATAGGCTAGTTGAAACTACAAATCATTGATATTCTTTATCATCAGTCAAAACGATCTGCCTGCATAGATTTTGTATGGGAATACTCCAACGTGACGTCACGTTAGAGAAATCGGATTCAATGGACTGAATATTCATTGAATGTTGAGTATTAAAAATATAGGTTTTTACAGATTTTTGAATATAAATCGGTTTCACTAACTTCATGAAAGTTACATTTGGAAACACCATGGTCTTGAAAATTTAAGTAATACAACAGTCAATTAACTTATATATGCGCCATATAAAGCGATCTACGTTACATAATTATTAATAAACCCCACACACGAAACGACTTTTTCCGCCATTATAGAGCTATGTCGGTTTTAAGCAAGGAAATTAGGCGTAAAATCTCACATTACCCCTAAAATTAGTTAAAACAAGACAGGGCCGTCCCACAGGACCCGGAATCATTAAGCCTCAACAAACAAGTCCCGTTGTCCCAAAGTTGTCTCGTCCCAAGTGTGGACAATAAACACACAAACTTTTCTTTTAAATTTTCCATGGATATTGTGCGAAAGTCAAAAGTAGCAGCTTTGTTTTCACGTGGTCATATGAATATTTTTGGCCTGGTTGATAACAACCAGGCCATAAATATACACGAATTTTTTTAGGTTTGTTAGTAATACAACTGTTGATTCTGATATTTGTAACACAAGTGCTTTAGCTACTTACCACGGAGTCATATAAATGTATAAGATGTTGTTGTATATTTATTATTTATTTATTTGCTGACTTTGACTACGAGGTCCAGTAATAGGTATTCTGGTTCAAATAAACGTCGTAAAATAGAAATATTAAGGTCCTAACATATTTAGGAATGCAATCAAAATATTTGATGCGCTCGATAAAAATTAAGGATGTTGATTGTCAAAATACTGTTTTCAATAAAATGTATAATCAAATATCATAATGAACAAAAAAAGGTGACAAATAAACTCGCTCTAAAATAACAATGTTCACGGGCTTTACACAATACTTTTAATCATTTCAGTTAGACCATGATTCGTGCAACCGAATAGAAACGTCGGGAAGGTAAATACCGTTTTACCTAATTAAATAAAAAGTGTTGCATAAAGCCCGTGAATTGTAATTTAAGTGAAAAATGCAACGAAATAATCTTAAATATTAAAATTGATTTTGTTACTTGGTTTTAGGTTTTATGAATATAAGTATTTGCTTTGCGAACTTAAGATAACATTTTTGCAGTACAAATATTCAGCTATCTGAGTCAGCGATTACAGGTACGGCAGATTTTTTTGATATTTTTATGACAACGCAGTGTATCTGAAACTAGTATTGCAAAACTGGTTGAATCATGTACTTTTTTCCCCCTTTGATAAAGCAACAAACATTTCACTTCTATAACTTAGTTAGGTGTACATCTTCACCCAGTCCAAACTTAATTTTCAGCCCCTATACAGGCAACATATGACCAAGAGCTGTATAATCGCGACTACCTCGTTTGAAGCTCTAAAACAGACGTCATACAAACAGTAACCGAATGTGCAACTTGAATTCAACACACCTCATAAGGAAGTTGGCTTTGCCAAGAGATTTGAGAATTCCTTGTCAGAATTGCACACAACATTGTACACATCACGGCACGTCAAGGTACACACTGAGGTGTCTTTTGCCAAAGTTGTAAGGGCGCTTTTGCAACCAAAATGGGTAGCCTGTTATGCTGTTGTCTGGATATGAAATATCTAGCAATCGTCTCTTGACCCAGCTTTATGAGTATTAATTATAGAAAACTTGTTATTAAAACTGTAACTATTTATTGTGCTGCATTTACAAAGCTGTAAACTTAAATGGCGTAATATGAAATTAAAATAAACTTAAATAAAATTGGCTGCCACAAGCGGCCTAATATAACTAACATAATATATCTAACATAATGAATCATGGCTGGCTGCAGCCTAAGGAGCACTTAAAGAAATTCGAACCGCAGAGTAAGTGTCACGATAGTTTAATTGGGAGAGCAATGCGACCGGCTTGGGAGAGGGTGCGCGTTCGAGTCGCACCTGTGGCAGTTCATTTTTCTTTAAATGTGTTTTAAGTGTTTTAATGCTAAAAATAAAGTAAATTATTAAATGGCGTAATTTCATCAGCTCTTTTAAGTTCCTGACGGTATATTCATATTTTGTTTCCAACGGAATCGTCATCATCAAATAAATAAATAAAATAAATACTAGTTTATTTGCCAGTAAAGTTGTATTGTGTTTGCATGAATCATGAATGGCATTTGCATTTTTTATAACTGGTTTGTACCAGTAATAACAAAAATTATAACTGGTATGTACTAGTTATAGTAAAAATGTACATGAATTTATTCCTAAGGACACTGCAACAAGGTAGGAAGACGCATTTTCAGGCAAAACGCTACTGTACGCCGTCAACATTGTCAATTTCACACAGAAAATACGCCAAAAACGCGCCGCGCTATATAATTCTACCGCTGTGACAGAGCCTCAACGCGAATGCAAAGTGCCTGCCAAGGACTCCTCACATGATTTACCTGCATAATTTCATAAATTTCTACTTGAATAGATAATCCACTTGAAAACACGATTCGAACAAAAGACACAAAACTACAAAACCGTAGTAAACGCGACGTCGATGCAGTTAACTCTTGCTACCCGGATTTGTTTAACTTTACCAACCCCCTAATACCCCCTTCACCCCCTCACACTTTGAAGGTGTGTGTACCCCACCCTATGTCTTCACTTCATTTCACCTGTGTGGAGTTTTAAATACGGATAAATGAGAGAAAAACGGTATTTGAATATGTTACTGGTTATCCACCGTTCTTTTGACTTTCGAAGATTTCGAATCGAATGATTGAAATTTCATGAATGAAATTGATGAAATGTAGGTACTTAAAAAGTTTCTTAAATCTGTCTATATCATCCTACTCTACACTTCAACACCTCAACTACTACACCTCAACTATGAGCATACTCCACCATGCGAGGTCAGTGTGGATTGGTGGAGGGGTGTTTGTAAGGAAAGTGACCACCCTTACCGTTACATGTTATTTATCAAGCTGCTTTAGCGCCTCTGACGAAGCTTAACGAGTAATATCTTGCCATGTTATTCGGGACCAACACCTTAAACCTTCCGAAGCACGAAGTTTATTTGTAAAAGACATCACTTAAGTGGTCGGAATCACTGAAATCACCCATCCAAATACGACCGCACCGCATGTTGCTTCACTTTATAAACACGGTTATTTTTTAATTATTTTAACATTATCGCTGTAAAAACATTTCCATACCGTTTCTCAAAATGAACCCTGTTTATAAAACAAGGAGGATTGCGCTTTTGTTACCAAATTCACTAGTTCACTTCTTTGTTTGTTCTTCTTATCAAGTATTCTCTTTTAAACGCCATTTCCGAGTCAGTACTTAAAGTTTTCTTTAAGTACTGGATCACGGTGCTATTGTTGATTGTTGAGGTAAATTGGGAAAGTTCTTGTTTAGTAGAAAGGTATTATTTGAGTTTTAATTAAGGATAGTTGATGGAATCTGGCGTTATTAACGTTAACATGGCCAGATGGGGATTTCCGGCAAGCTCCGATGTGGACTGTTTGCGGAGCAGTACAAACTATGGCACTCTTAACAACGTGCCCGGCGTGCCCCAACACCTGCACGCCAGCGGATTTAATGAACTGCAGTCAATCCGCAATACAAGTGGCTGAATTCTGGGCTGCCACGATGTAATTTCTCGTGTTCCATCGACACGCTAAGAAGAAGAAGGCGTTATTTTGCTTTAAATTTCCACTAAACGACGCCAGCGCAGGAACGAGCGACAAACTCGACAGACTACGAGCGCTCGTAGTCTGAAAAAGCGACAACATCTCCTGAGGATGCCACGTGTAGTGGCGAAACGCGTCGAGTGTTTTGTTGGTGTCAGTGTTGTGTTTCCAGGTTCATCTTCTGTGTCACGTTGTGAGTTGTATGTAAGGCCTGCGACTTTCAACTTTAGTTTTTTCAAGTGGTTACAGTTGGATGTATTTGGATTCCTGTGCTGGCGTCGTTTAGATGTTAGAATGTGCTGTAAATAACTTAATTCTTCAAGATCTTTCATACAGACTCGACGCGTCATGTCATGTGATATTTCCGCAACAACACAATATGAAAACACGCTCTGCTAACGGAAAAGTGAAGCATTTTTGTGTGATTTTTAAATAAAACTAGCCGACCTTGCAGACGTTATTCTGCCTGTATTTTTTTTATATTTCTTCTCTAAATAAGCCGTTAGAACCATCCTCGAACTTCAAGAAACACTATAAAAAAGAATAAGCGAAATCGGTTCAGCAATTTTCAAGATTTGCGCTTACCAGAATATTTTGCTATTTATTTTATAATTTTGGATTGATTTTGTTGTCCAAATGCATTGCTTTTGCCGTAGCGCATCATGTATAAAAGTAAGAGTAATTTGATATTAGTGGGGTCACACAATCGAATACACATTTTATTAGCAAGCTTTTCAGGCTACTAATTTTTGTTCCAAAACCGCCCGTATCACAAGCGCATAAGATACCGCAGTGCGCTAGGTACTTACAGTCATTAAAAACTTAGAGTAGTGTATGGTAAAAACTCTTTTTTAAATCCCGACGAAAAATAGATGTTTATAAGTTACTAGCGGATGCCCGCGTCATCGTCCTCGTGGACTTTAGTTTTTTACCACTGAGTGGTTTACAAAATTTCATTACCCATGTTATCTCCTTGGGGGCGAAATTTTCAAAATCCTTTCTTAGCAGATGTCTACGTTATAACCTGCATGCCAAATTACAGCCCGTTTTGGGCTGTGTGTGTGTGTGTGTGTGTGTGTGTGTGTGTGTGTGTGTGTGTGTGTATCAGTCAGTCAGTCAGTCAATCAATCACCGTTGAGTTTTATATACTTAGATTACACACACACAAAAACACAAACACACTCATAGCCTATTCTATTGGTGTGTTTGTGAAGTTTTAACAGAGAGCCAGAGAAACAAGTACTTATGTATTTGTTTCTTTTTAAAATAATGTTGAGATTATCAGATTTGCTGGTTACAAACGGACAGCACCTATAAAAGTTTTTCATAAGATCTTCTTATGATTTGATTGACGGAGAAAAACATTTTTGTGCATTAATTTCTCCCGCTCTCCCCAAAATCGGGATAAACTCCTCCGATACATCTCGCAAACATTTTTACCCCCTATCTTATTATAAAGTCGTCGGAATGTAAACGGAGTATAGGCGGGCCCACAATATTACGTTTGCTGCAAACACAACTTGCAAACAACGATAAATCATAACATAAGGCTGAGTACACACTGTTAAATAAAATAATAATAAATATGAGAACCAAAAATGTACCATGTTTATACAAATAAATATCTTATCTTATCTTAATATAGAAAACAACATCACACAAATTGATCTGACTTCCCGTGGTTAGTAGTTTAACCATTTATGTTACTGAAATCAGAATCAACAGTGGCATAACAAATTAAATTAAACAAATACTTAAATACTCAGACCACTACAAACGGACATATTCATGCAAACAGTGCGTGGATCGAACCCGCGACCTCTTGGTCCAATAGTCAACTTCTTACCATTACAACAAAGTGGTTGTCGATAAAAATGTTACTTGTTTTTGTTTTTGATACAAAATAGCAGTTGATATTATTGCAGGATATTCAAATACGAAAAAAAAGAAAAGAAAGCTTTTTACTTCTAACAGTCAACCAAAAAAATTGTATTTGGTCTAACCAAGGATGACGAAACACAACATTTTTGGTTTATTTAAAATATTTTGGTGGATTTCGTATCTTGCGTTTTCATAATTACATATTTTAGGGTAGATTAACACTTGCAAAATACCTTAATCCTGTCTATCGCCCATCCTTTTCCAACATGTACACTTTTGTATATGGCCGTCTTTGTCGATGCGTCGGCTGCTTTCGGTGCATCGGACATTAAAAAATCTCTTCTGAATTTGTGCCTACTCTGAGACGGACGCATCCGCGTGTGACAAATTACTTCTTGTGATATTTTTTCGTGATCAAATCTTATGACATTTTTATAATTGTGAAATAAAGCGAACCACCTTGCAAAACTGCCCTGGAGAACGCTCGACTGGTGCTGGACGTGCCAACGGACTTTGGTAAGTGTGCATGTTCCTTCCAAATTTTTCCTTGTGTCATTTCTTCTTTTCTTCGTCCTTTTTTATATGGTGTTTTGCAAGTGGTATCTCTGCTAATTTCACAATTAAACCGCAGAGATACAGTCCACTTTTATAACCCAGCCTAAGGGTTCGAAACATACCCTATTTTTTTCAAATATTCCACCCGCACCGTAATTGTGTGAATTTAGGCGTCACCACAATTATTTTTGGTCACTTCGGCCGAATTTTTAAGTTAATCTGAATTATTTTTGGCCATATTGGCCGCACTCTCAAATAAAATTTAATTTTTCGATCGCGATAATACGTTATTTCACATATTTTTCTAAAAACCCGCACCTTAGGTACTTATATAACTATACGTTCATTGTGATACGCAAATTAATAGTTTGTTGATTTATTCTTTATATTTCACCGCATCGGCAACTATTTCTTTTTACTTCCGCACCCCGCATTGCGTATTGCAACATATCGTGGTTATTCCTAAATTACTCATTTATTCTATAACGCTTTTGTATTGGATTTTATATCGTATAAGTTACCGCATTCCATTGCATTCGTTATTCAGTTGAGTCATTTTCCGCCAAATCATCCACGCGTGATACGTCTGAGTGTTCGCTACCCGCAAACTTTATTTTTACTAACCCGCCAATTCTTATCTTCGATTGACCGCCAATTTTTATTTCACTTGACCGCCAATTTTATTCACCCGCTTCTTACACGTACTTGTGTACTTTCATTTATTTTTCCGCTACACTTCTTTGTAACTATTTACAATGGGCAAAGCGAAGAGGAGAGAAAGCGAGCCTTTCGTAGGAGAATCTGTTGATATTAATAAAAATCAACTGACTATTTTTATTGTCAAACGCGATGTAATTTATAAACGTTTGGAAAATATTTTCAATCTCGCACAAAAAGCTGAACAAAACCCTCAAATTCGTAAGGTATTTTGTGCAAATGCCTCAAATATCGATAAATTACGCAACGATTTTCAGGAAGTTTTGGATTCTTATAATATGTTGAATTTACAAATAAACCCGCAGTCAGATGTAGATTATGATTCTTGGACTACATTTGAAGAAATGTATTGCTATATCAAACAAGTTTTACTCGATATTGAAAAATGTAATTTAAATTCTTTTTCGCAACCGCCACCTCCTACGAAATCTCAGCCTCGTCTTCCACCCATTGACTTGATGTCATTCAATGGAGACATCAAGAACTGGCCCTTATTTTATCAACAATTTAAAACTATGATTCATGATAACGCATCGCTCACTGATAGTGAAAAGGTATTTTACTTGGTAAACAAATTAACCGGGCAGGCCTTGTGCGTATGCGCAGGGTTGGCTCCTACCGCTGAAAATTATATTGTTATTTGGGACGCCCTCGTGCAGAAGTATGACGATCCTCGCTCACTCGCATGCGCATACCTTAATCAGTTGTTACATTTTAAACCGCTAAATAACACAACTTCAAACGGTTTAGATTCATTTATAAATAATTTTGATTCTTCTGTCGAAGCACTCAAGCAATTGAAGCTTAACGATTTAACTGATTTTATTTTCTTACATTTAGCCCTCCAAAAGTTAGACACGGAAACTATTAAATTATTTGAAATAACATATCGCAAAGATAAAATACCTACATATCATAATTTAGTTGAATTCATTAAAGAACAAAGTAAAGTTTTGTCTCGTTCTGTGCCTAACAATAAATCAGTTAATAATTTTTCGCACCCGCAAAATAAACCGCACTCTAAGCACAGCCCTACACCTTGTACAAAATCTTTTGTGAATACGGAGTTAGGGTCGGGCTCGAGTAACACAAGCGTAAGCGATAAATGTGCTTTGTGTAACAATAAACAACACGAACATTTATATTCGTGTCCTTCTTTTATGAAGTTGACCCCGCATGATCGATTTACCTTTATTAAAAATAATAACTTTTGCAACAACTGTTTAAGTGTAAAACATAAAACCTTTTCTTGTACCTCTAAACATAATTGTTCTCATTGTTCTATGCGACACCATTCTTTATTGCATTTCCATATGAACGTTAAATCGAATAACTGCAATATTGGTGCAGCGGTGGTGTCCGACCCCGCTATTATTTCCGCTACCGCCCATGACTCCGCCCGCAATGTGCCGAGCAGTCATGTCGAGTTACATAATATGACTCACTCCCGCGCCGGTATCAATCCCCCGCACTCGTTTGAAAATAATGCATCTGTTTGTACAGTTTCGTATGATCGTGTTAATCGTTCTCAAACGACGACTTTATTAGGAACCGCTAAAATTAAAGTTATTGATTGCTATAATCAGACTCATTACTTGAGATGCCTAGTGGATCCTGGCTCTCAAAGTGATTATATTTCTATTGATTGTTGTAAGCGATTATCGCTTCCTATTTGTAAACAAACCCGCTATACGGAAGTTCAAGGTATAGGAGGAGCTTCGCAAAACATTATAGGTATCACCGCGTTTAAATTCACTTCTCGCTTTGATAGCAAGTGCGAATATTCTATAAAGCCCATGATAGTGAACCAGATAACGTCACAGCTGCCCGACTCGCGCGTCGACGCATCGGCTTTGCATTTTTTAAGTAACCTACCGCTCGCTGATGACGATTTTTCACAGCCTGGACCTATAGATGTGCTTTTAGGTGTTAAACTTTATTGTGAAATATTACTCTCAGACAAAATTAAAAGCTCAAATGATCAAATGCCCTCCGCCTTTGAAACGACCTTAGGTTACCTAATTATGGGTGACGCTCCTATTATTTCTCCGCAACCCGCTACTCGCACACTTTGTGCTTTTACTTCTGACCCGCTACATCAGGTTGTCGAAAAGTTTTGGGCCGTTGAGGAGGTACCCTCGCGCAAGTTTTTAAGTCCTGACGATCAACAATGCGAAAATATTTACACTTCTACAACTGTACGTAATTCTGACGGCAGTTATTCTGTTGATCTCCCATTTAAAGAGGACCCCCAAAATTTAGGCAATTCCTATACAACCGCTAAGAAACGCTTCTTACTTCTTGAAAGGAAGTTCGCTAAGGATCCAAATTTAAAAATTAAATACGATGACATTTTTCTTGATTACCAAAATAAAGGCATTCTTTCCCGCACCGCACCTGAGGAATGTGACAGCCCAGGTTTTTATTTACCGCACCACCCTGTAGTGCGCGACGACAAGTCGACTACTAAAGTTCGCCCCGTCTTAGATGGCAGCGCTAAAACTGATACCGGCCTGTCACTAAACGATATCTTACATATTGGTTGCAATCTACAGGCTGATATTTTTCACATTCTTTTGAATGTTCGCATTTTTCGCATTGCCTTTTTTGCAGATGTGAAACAAATGTATTTGTGTATTCATACAAATTCTCCGCACCGCAAATATCAGCGAATTCTTTATAGATTTTCTGATACTGACCCGCTAGAAGTTTTTGAGTTCACTCGCGTCACATTTGGGCTCAGATCTTCTCCATTTTTGGCGCTCCGCACTTTACGTCAACTCGCTAATGACGAACGGCACAATTGGCCGAACGCAGCCTCCGTTTTGGAAAGAGACATCTATATGGATGATCTGGCTTCTTCTGCTTCTTCTCTGAATGAAGCAGTCAAGATAGCTCATGAGTTAATCCAGCTTTTCAAATCTGGTGGGTTTGACTTGGTCAAGTGGACCTCTAATTCACTCGAACTTCTCGAGCATATACCTGAGTCGCACCGACAGTCTGAATCTATTTCCTTTGTTGACGGAAGTACGTTTAAGATCTTAGGTTTGCGCTGGTTACCCGCACAAGATACTTTTGTTTTTGAAATTTCGAGTCCGCCATTAATTTGTACTAAACGCGCCATTTTATCCGCCACCGCACGTCTGTACGATGTTTTAGGACTCGTCGGGCCTATTATTCTTTTCGCAAAATTAATCATAAAAGAGCTTTGGCTTCTCAATCTTGACTGGGACGATGTGCCCCCCTCCCGCATTATTAATTTATGGCAACAATATATTTTTGAATTACCGCAAATATCTCGCATCGCATTTCCGCGCCATATTGGCATAGATCCTGATTCTAATGTTTCTTTAGTTGGTTTTTCGGACGCCAGCGAATCCGCATACGGCTGTGTTATATACCTACACGTCGTAAACGGCAATATGCCTCCTATTGTTTCGCTTTTATGCTCAAAATCGCGAGTGGCATCCGCCAAACCCAAAATTACTCTCGCACGTTTGGAACTTAACGGGATCCTTTTACTTTCACGGCTTCTTAAAGAAGTATATGACACTATGTCAAATAGACACAAAATTAATAACATTTTTATTTTCTCAGACTCTGAAGTCGCCCTATGTTGGTCGATCGCTTCGCCACATAGATTTAATACGTATGTTGCCAACCGCATTTCGCAAATTCAGGAAAATATTTCGCCTGACAATTTATATCATGTCCCTGGTGTACAGAACCCCGCGGACTGTGTGTCCCGCGGACTTACACCTTCGCAATTAGTTCAGCATGAACTATGGTTTCAAGGACCGTGTTGGCTTTCTTTGCCTATAGATAATTGGCCTATTCAAAATTTCTCACCTAACAAATTCTCTTTACCTGAGGAAAAAACTGTTTCTCACGTAACTAAAAATGTTGATAATGTGGAAAATCCACTTTTGATTCTCGCTTCTCGCTATTCTTCGTGGAACAAGCTTCTTCGCACCACAGTTTATATTTTGAAATTTATGAAAAAACTACCGCGAAATAATATAATTACCGCTGATGATTTGAATGCCGCCGAGTTAGAAATAATTCGTGCCGTGCAGTCTGTCTATTTTTCGGAAGAAATTAAAAATATTTCTAATGGCCAATCATGTTCTCCCAAATTCATAAAAATTTTCCCGTTTGTGTGTGACGGTATTTTACGCGTCGGAGGTCGCTTATCGAACTCGACATTGGATTATTCATCTAAACACCCCATATTATTACCTAAACAGGGACATATTATTGAACTTTTGATTGATTCTTATCACCGCGACAATTGTCATGCTGGACCTCAGCTATTAATTGCCATTTTAAGATCTAAATATTGGATTATTTCCGCTAGACGCGTTGTAAGGCAGCGCATACATAAATGTAATACTTGTTTTCGGTTAAACCCAAAGTCAAGTTTCCCGCTAATGGCTGATTTGCCAAAGTGTAGATTGGAACAATGCAAGGCGTTCCTACACACGGGCGTAGACTACGCAGGCCCGCTGTATATTACTCCTTATCGCAAACGCGGCGTTCGTAGTGTGAAAGCCTACTTATGTCTTTTTATTTGTCTCGTGACAAAGGCAGTTCATCTTGAACTTGTTTCTAGTTTAACTTCTATCGCTTTTATTGACGCATTTAAACGATTTATATCGCGACGAGGCCCTTGTACGTTCTTATATAGCGACAATGGCACAAACTTTGTGGCATCTAAAACTTATTTTAATGAACTTTACGAGTTTTTGAAAACTGATGAATACTACCAAACATTCAGTCAAGAACTCGCAAAAAACCGTATATCTTGGACCATGAACGTTCCCAAGGGAAGTCATTTCGGCGGAATTTGGGAATCTAATATTAAGAGCACTAAATCGCTATTATTTCGTGTTATTGGAAATCAAATTCTCACTTTTGAAGAGATGTCGACCGTTCTTACTCAAATCGAGGCACTGTTGAACAGCCGACCTCTTTATGTTTTAAGCTCTGATCCGTCGGAGCCGCTCGCGCTTACACCTTCACATTTTTTATGCACCGCTCCGCTTGAGTATATTCCCGCGGCTGACTTAACTGAAAAACGAACCAGTTTATTAACCCGCTTCTCATTAATGGATTCGCTTGTTCAGTCATATTGGACACGATTTAGATCGGAGTATTTACATAATTTGCAATTGCGTGAAAAATGGAATACGCCTTCAAATCCAATCAAAGTTGGTACCGTGGTTCTACTAAATGTAGAAAACGCTCCACCCTTACAGTGGCCTTTAGGAATAATCACAAAATTATATCCTGGAAAGGATGGAGTTACTCGCGTTGCGGAAGTAAAAACGAAAACTGGCACGTATAAACGCCCAGTGGTGCGGCTATGCCCGCTTCCGACTCAATAATCGTTTCTTATAATTTGTTTTGGTCAACTTTAGACAAAGTTGACACAACTTAGAATTAGTATTTTTTCTAATTTTCTTTACTTTAAATATTTGCACAATTGAAGTGCTTCGCTCTAAAGTTTCTACTTTTGGAGCGATTTCTTTCTCTTTGTTTTGAAGGGTTACTTCAAGGCCGGGGGGATGGTGGATTTCGTATCTTGCGTTTTCATAATTACATATTTTAGGGTAGATTAACACTTGCAAAATACCTTAATCCTGTCTATCGCCCATCCTTTTCCAACATGTACACTTTTGTATATGGCCGTCTTTGTCGATGCGTCGGCTGCTTTCGGTGCATCGGACATTAAAAAATCTCTTCTGAATTTGTGCCTACTCTGAGACGGACGCATCCGCGTGTGACAAATTACTTCTTGTGATATTTTTTCGTGATCAAATCTTATGACATTTTTATAATTGTGAAATAAAGCGAACCACCTTGCAAAACTGCCCTGGAGAACGCTCGACTGGTGCTGGACGTGCCAACGGACTTTGGTAAGTGTGCATGTTCCTTCCAAATTTTTCCTTGTGTCATTTCTTCTTTTCTTCGTCCTTTTTTATATGGTGTTTTGCAAGTGGTATCTCTGCTAATTTCACAATTAAACCGCAGAGATACAGTCCACTTTTATAACCCAGCCTAAGGGTTCGAAACATACCCTATTTTTTTCAAATATTCCACCCGCACCGTAATTGTGTGAATTTAGGCGTCACCATATTTTATTTAGCACCTAAGAGCTCCATGGAGTTTCGCAAGTAATTGATTTATTTCTCAAATTGTTAGAATCTAAAGTAGCCCGAAATCTGGACAAATTATTTTTGCATCGAAACATTCCAAAAGAAATGATATTATTATTTCTTCTTAAAATTAAAGAGCCTTGCCCTTGTCAATGGAGCATTCAGCACTGCGTTCTGTCGTGCACCCATATCATAGGTTTAGTTATGATAATATTACGAGTATCCTGTAAATAATTAATTGACGACCGCTTGGTGCAGTGGTCCACATGTCAGGCTTCTAAAACCAAAAGTTGCGGGTTCGATCCCCGCACAGTACAAGCATAAGTGTGCATGAACATGTGTGTTTGTGCTGGTCTGGGTGTTTTGTATGTATTATATGTATTTATTTACAAAGAAAGTATTTAAGTGTGTTTATCCGCTATCTAGTACCCATAACACAAGCCTAGTAGCTTAATTTGGGACTAGAGAATTGGTATCACACCAATTATCTAGTCTGTGTCTGTCTCTGTTTTGAAATATATATTTTTTAATTGTAAATACTTTTTTTGAGTTTTTATTTCAATTAAAATCTGATTTCAATAAATGAAGGGAAACAAATAAATAAAAAAAATTATATAAGAAACGGCTGAGCCCGCGTGTTGGAGTATGGCTCGTACTACTAGTTGAGGTGAGGCCTGTGGCTAGCAGCGGGAAGTATATAGGCTGATGAGATGATGCTAAGCCCAAAGATAGAGAATGCCCTACAGCGTTAAGTCCACCTTTTGTACAAAGTTTTGTCGTGCAATAAAGCTTAAATAAATAAATAAATGATCATGAGAGAAATAGAATAGTTGTGATAGGCGTATAAAACATTATTGAGACTTCACTAGACCTTAAAACTGTCATCTTGAATATACCCTTATCTGGTGTCAACAGTGTGATCTCACCCTTACAGTGTTCACGGCTTGAACGATGGATCGTGATTTTTTTTATGTTCAAATGTAAAATGAAATCTTCAGGTCGCAGTGATTTTGCGCTTGTTTGAAATAGTTTAGTTTATTAGTTTAGACGACCTTTTTGCGGTGTCGTTATGAATGAAAAAAAATCTTAAAAGGTTCTTCACATCTATTTAAGGAAATGTGTTATTTCAAATTTGTTAAAAAATAAGCCCATATCTTTGTTTAAATTTTGCCTTCCAAATCGCTAAGTGCTGGTTTCACCAACGTTATTTCGACAGGATGTGTGCTTTACTTATTTTCTGCAAGTCTGCTTGCCAGTCGGCAAAGGCTTCCTCCAACCTTTTCCACTCTTTTCTATTTTGTGCCACTCTATGCCACATTTTTCCTGCCACCTGACCTATATCATCGGCCCAGCGCATAGCCTGTTTGCCTCTCTTCCTATGGCCTTCTCTAGGGAACCACTCGTTGTGCTATATTAAAGTATGTAAAATGATTCTGATATATTACGGTTGTGGCGACCTCTACCGTCCGCCATCAGAAGCGCTTGTCTAACGGTGGCAAGTACGACAGCGTGCGCTAATACGGCTCCATACACTAGATGGCACTGTTAGCCTAGTACCGCACATGAACCGTGGTATATAACATTTAGATCCAGAATAATATAGATAGAGAAATTAAGATAATGTCTATCAGACCTTGGTCCCCGACCATAACACCCGGTCGGTAGGAAGCGCTTTGCTTTTGCTTCCTAAGACTAAATCTGTTGCGCCAAATGGTATATAAATATTTTTCCTTCTGACAATGTCATAAATTGGCTAATTAATTATTAACCGGTCTCGGATTGATTATTTATCTCGAAATTAATACACATTCCTTTAATTACATACTTAACATTTCATATCCATAATATTGTTACAATCAATTTGTTATTGCAAATAAGCATCTGGGCAGACCACATTTCTTTTTATAACGAAAGCAACGGATTCGTACACCGGAACAATAACATAATACGTTTCCCTCCCAAACACTCCCTAAATATTTAATAAAGGAGCTCTCTGTTGCCAGAGAGCTTTAATGTTTTCGCAATTGTATAAAATATGAAAAAATTCCTGTAGGACCGTGTTTTGTTAATAAGCCCGTTGTGGCAAAAAACCTAACTGAAGCTAGCTGGATGATTAGAACCGCTGTTTATTTTTGGAACTACGAGTATATCACTGCAAAAATTTGTATGTCTGTCTGCCAAGGCTTGTCCTGAAAGATTCTCTAAGCCTCTATTTAAGATTCTTGTGGCCTCTTACCTGTAAGTAAGAAATTATAAATGTATTCCATGGACAAAGAGAGAGCAGTTTGACGACAGGTAGACGACAGCTTTGGTCTAATGGTCTGAGGTCCAGACTACAAAACCGAGTGCCGCGGGTTCGAATTCTGCTAGGGGCAAATGTTTGTGTAATGAGCACGAGCATTTGTAGCTGAGTCATGGGTGTTTATAAATGTATTTATGTATTTCTATCCGTTATTTTAGCCACCATAGCACAAGCTAACGTTTAGTTTGGGGCTAGGTAATTGGTGTGTTCGTTGAAACAATTTATTTATTATTTATTATTATTAGTTACTCCCATCACAAGCATAACCCCTGCTTAACAGGAGTTTCCCATATCAAATATGTATGTGCCATTTATATTTAAATAAATCTTTAAATTTATCATTAATACAATAAAGTATACAAAAGAAGGTATTTAGATTCGAAAACTATTAATATACAACAACATCACATATATTGATCTGACTCTGTGGTAAGTAGCTTAAGCCCTTGTGTTACAGATTTCAGAATCAACAGTGGTATTACAAATAAACTATAATAAATACATATAACACCCAGATCAGTACAAACAGACATGTTCATGCACACAAATGTTTGTACAGTGCGAGGATCGAACCCGCGACCTCTGGGTAATAGTCAACCTCTTGACCATTACACCAAAGTGATCGTCAAACAACTGTTTTCATATTCAAATTCACAATACGAGTACAGTAACAAATATTATGGCACTGCTCCGAGAACTGTGAAATATCAAGTTCTTTTCTAGTACTCATACCTCCATTTGTGCTTGAGGCCCTACTTTTAACGTTTCGTTCGTATTTTCGGGTTTAGCCAGCCCATTTGCTCGTACGGGCAAGCTTGTAAGAGTGACAGAGATGGCTGCATCCGAACCAACGGACATCGGCTTACACCGTAGGGGGCTGCTTCGTGCATTTCTGATTTATTAAAATCGCAGTGGCTCATTTCTGTGGATACGGTCGCGTATTTTGTACAATGCAATCGCTTGTTGACATAAGAATACTGTATGAGGACGCGGTTTGCAGAGAGACGAGAGTTCATGTAATTGTGAATAGAATCTCAGAGTAAATAATACTCCAAGTTTAATGCCGGGAAAAGCCACGCATGCGAAGCTGCGGGCTTAAGTAAGTATAGTCATCATCATCATCATCATCATATCAGCCTGTTACAGTCCACTGCTGGACATAGGCCTCCCCCAAGGAGCGCCACAGCGCACGATCTCCTGCCCTTTGCATCCAGTCACTACCAGCTGCCTTTTTCAGGTCGTCTGTCCATCTAGCCGGACGACCGACGACGAGAGGTGGAGCAGGAAGGTTCTTAAATGTAGACCACGCTTAGGTAAACGTAGTGTGGGACGCCCCCCGGCTAGAAGTAAGTATAGTAACAAAGTGAAAATATTTTTTTTACTCCAGAACTAAAAAAAACATAGTCCTCCCGGCCGATTTCGACCACGGCAGCCAATCTCAACAGAGATCAATAAACTACGGAGGAGCACTAGTATGAGCGCAATACACAGGTGCACTCACTGTTCCACCACTCTCAAAGTTCGGTGAGACGGCAATCCGACATGACCGGAGAGAGATCAGGCGCAAAAAAATGAACCTGTATTTTACCAACAACACTTCAAAGTAACGAATAGCAATAGAGGATAATTCATGTGAATTAAAAAGGTGACTTAAAAAGGGGTAATTTAAATTTTTCGTATTTTAAAAAATGAGATCTATATGTATACTTCAAAGTAACGAAGAGCAATAGAGGATAATTCATGTGAATTAAAAAGGTGACTTAATAAGGGGTCGTCGTCAGCCTATATACGTCCCACTGCTGGGCACAGGCCTCACCTCAACTATGAGGTGGTACGAGCCATACTCCACCACGCGGGCTCAGTGCGGATTGGTGGAGGGGTGTGTGTAAGGTAAGTGACCATCCTTACTATCAGATGTTATTAAGCCGCCCGAGGGCCTCCGACCAGGCTTAACGACTAATATCTATCGATATTAACCGGGACCAACAGCTTAACGTGCCTTCCGAAGCACGGAGATGCTTGTAAATAGACGTCACTTAAATGGTCAGAATGGTCACCCATCCCAAACATGACCGCGCCGTAATTAATAAGGGGTAATTTTTTTTTTATTAAATTACCCCTTTTTAAGGGTACCTCCCTATAGATGTAAAGGGGGGGGGGGTGAATTATTTTTTGAGTGCACCCCGGTGGGGTATCGTTGAAAAGGACTTTGAAAAAGATAGGGTTTTCTTACAACACTTTTTTATCATCTTTACCGTTTGCGAGTTATAGCTCGCCAAAGTCGTTTACACGGTGTCCCCCCTCCACCCTCCACTTCTAAAGACTTAGAAATATAAACTTTAAATCTCTCACGTAAAAAAACAGGCACGGATACTCTTATTTAAAATTGTTTCGGGTATCCTGTGATGAATACTTTCGAAATTATAAATAATATAAAAATATATACTTTACAATGATGACATTGACGGCTAGGGCGTTGATAATGATGCAAGAAATGCAAAACAGCGCGGTGTCAAAATTGACTACGGAACCCTACTTTATGCGTGGTCTGACACGCACTTGGCCGGTTTATACATAACTACGAGTACTTTATAGAAGTCAATAATCAAACACTTCGAAAGCAAACGTCCTAATGATAACCAGCTGATTAGCCGAGTTGCATGTTCACGACATTGTACGCGATCGTTAAAAGTTTAATTGTTATGGCATCATAAAAGTTGGCCAACAATAACTTTGTAGCGACTCTGTCGAACTGTGTCTATGGCTGTATTTATACACTGAACTCTGAGTTTGTCGACCATATTTTGACCGACTTAAAATTTAAATTTTGAAAACCCCTGACATGAAAAACAGCCGGTGAGATTCAACGGCCGAATGGATTTTAACCAGCCATAACAAACAACGAACTTTTAAATGAAAAAAAACACTAAAATCGGTCCATCCGTTTGGAAGCAACAATGTCACAAACAGACACACAAAATCAAAATAGGGATCAAACTTATAACGCACCTTTTTTTCGTCAGGGGTTAAAAAAGAGGTTTTCAATTTCATCTGCATGTAGGTAATATTGTTAGAACTTGTTCAAATTTGAGTACGGTTCTCTATGTAGGCTTCCAAGCAAGTGCAAAACGTCTTTTGTGTGTTTTTTTTCATGTGATATCCCGGTCGAGCCAAAAATTGTTTTTGAGATTTTCTTTTAGAAACAGCTCGGTGTCGGGAAGCTGGCGGCGTTGCACCTCTGAGCTACGTGACTGGGAAAGCACGTTAAGTCAATGGTCCTGCGCCTGATCTCTGTCCGGTCATGTCGGATTGCCGTCTCATCGAACTTTGGAAGTGAAGGAGCAGAGAGTACAGCTGTGTATTGCGCTCACACTTGTGCACTATAACATCTCCCGCGCAGTTGGTTGATCTTTGTTGAGATTGACCGCCGTGGTCGAAATCGGTTAGGAGGAACTCTTCTTTACTTTGTTAATTTATTTATATACATTATAACTCATATCAAAATCGATCATGTTGATTGTTTATAATTTATTTGGTAAGAGACAATAAAAAAACATAGAAAAGTGTCAGCATGTTCATACTATCATGCCGACACTTTTTAAGTGTTTTTTTATTATTATTTGGTCTTGTAGTAACGTATTTTTTATTTAGTAAGATTTGGTTTACATTATCAATAAGGGTCATCCCCAAAGTTGTATGTAATCAATATTGTTTTATTATTTGAATTTGTTTTACTATAAGTATTTCTAAACGTCATTTTATAAGCATTTAACAGTATAAATTGCACCAATGAAAAATCACCAGCACCAATCAACGTCAACTTAAAAAAAAGTTTTTTGGTACAATGCCATGATGTAGCTATCTATTGAAAATCATTGTGCACGATAGCTACTTAGGTTAATAACAAGTCACAACATGGCATTTACGGGGCGACCTTAATAATCTTTTTCAGGATACACCTTCTACATTAAGCGTTTGATATGCATCACGAATCGTCAATTGTTATTGGGGCTATAACAAATGTCGACGAGGGGCGTTGGCGTTTTGTGCTCGATGGTACATATATTGAACCCTAAAATAATGTTGCGTTGTGAAATTAAAACACACTTAAGAAAAATGGACTGCCCACAGGCGGCAATCCATTTTTCTTTAAGTGCGTATAATTTCACATTGTTGAGAAATTTGCATTGTTAGTTAATGCTAAAAAATAAAGTTACTTAATAATGTTTCGTTTTGAAATTGGTCTTTGCTAAAAATCTGTGTCTTGGCATGCTACGCTTCTGTTGCCACGACGTATACTGAGCGGGGACCGTTTTGGGAATCATTCTTAATTGCTACTAAGAATACTATTGTACTAAGAGTACTATTGTACCCAAGAAATATATAATTTTAACGACGAAAAGGTCGCTTCCCCGCACTGTATAAACATTTGTTTGCATGAACATGTGTGTTATTTATTTATTTATTAACATTTGCATACTAGGAGTATTAAAATTATATAGATGGCAGTTATAATGCTTAAAAACGAACTTATTGACCTAGTTACCAAGAAGGTATGGAAAGTTAGAGGGCAGGTTAAATAGATTTACATTTGAAATAAAAATAAAAAATGAGATCAAGTAAATATTATTATTAAAAGCTAATGTAAGTAAAGTATTTGTGTTTGTACTGGTCTTGGTGTTATATGTATTTATTTAAGTTTATTTGTAATACCACTGTTGATTCTGATATCTGTAATACGAGTGCTTTAGCTACTTACCACGGAGTCAGATCAATGTATGTGATATTATTATATATTTATTATTGTTGTGTTTCTTTTTCTTTATTATTATTATTATTATTATTTGTAGTATCCTTTATGGTATCACAGCACAAGGCTGGTCTTTTTGGACGGCGTACGTGGGGATATGGATCCAACACGAAGAGGTCCCTTAGTGATTTAATTAACGTGTAGGGATGTGTACACGAAGCGGATATTATCTCTGTATGCATTATTGAGTAGATACAACCAAAGACAACACCCGCTAGGATAATTGGTCTATGGAAGGGAAATTGCTGGACTGGTATTATTATTATGATTATGCTCAAATTGCATTTTGAGACCCAAAAATCTAATGGAAGGCGTTCCGCGAAGAAGGATACTTAGAAGATGCGTAGAGCAACTAACTAGAGCCCACATGTGGCTTCTTGAGGTGGTTCTTAGCTATGGCAGGTAAAAAATCGTCCAGCCGTTGAAGCTCAATAGCTGTTTTTGTGACTTGTCGTAAGTTTATTTTTTTATTTATTTATTGAGAAACTCAAAAGCCCTTTTTATAATTATTATTGCGTAGTAAGCCGTATTCTTTTAATAATATTCCTTACATTTAAAATACTTAAAAACTAGTGTTATACAGACAACAAACAAAATCCAATAAGTTCAAACAGTTTTTTTAGCTTACATGGTCGCTATCTTATAATTACATCTGCGCAACAGCAATCCAAATTTTAATAAATATATTTTTTTTAATTATTTAAACTCATAAATATTAAAATTATTATAAGTTATTGTAGTGTCGTTAACGAGATGTTTGTTAATAACCCATTTAGGAAACATTACCAGACACAAAACAAAAAATAGATAAATAAATAAATATTTCACAACAATCACACCAACTCTCTAGTCCCAAATTAAGCTACGAGGCTTGAGTTATGGGTACTAGACAACGGATAAACATACCTTAAGACTTTTTTTTGTAAATAAATACATAATATACATAGAAAACACCCAACCAGTACAAACACACATGTTTATGCACACTTATGCTTGTACTGTGCGGGGATCGAACTCGCGACCCTTGGTTTTAGAAGTCTTACATGTAGACCACTGCACCAAACGGTCGTCAAGATTAATTCAAATTCACTTTAGTTTATAGGGCGTAGTTTTTAATACTCGTCGTGGTCGTATTTAGTCTCATACCCCAGAGCAAAGACTGCAAATTCAAATGGGGGTACCCATATAAAGGTACGGTTAGCAGCACGTCACGGTAAACACTGAGGCCTCTTATTCACTTGTGATACGGGCGGTTTTGCAATAAAAATGGGTAGCCTGATTTGCTTGCCCTGTACCTGAAAAGGTCATCATTGCTATGACGTCACACTTCCGTAGCTCAAACACACTCGTTCCCGGTAGTAAAAGTAAACAACACGGCAACGGTTTAATTTTCAGCGAACATTATGCACATAGACTGTATGCGATTGCAAGATCGACCTTATTACAGCTGTATAAGGTGGGACTGCTTATCCTAAAATGTGGTTGTAACTACACACTGAAATTAGGTGCTGTGGGATATGGGCAAAGGACATTCCTCTTCTCTTTCTGTCTTTTGTATAAATAACTAGTAAGATAAATCAAATAGATTAAGAAACAAAAAAATGCATTTTTTAAGTAGTCATCAGTTCGATTTTAATAGTAATAGTCCTCCTGGCCGATTTCGACCACGGCGGCCAATCTCAATAGAGATCATCCAACTACGCAGGACAAGTTACAAGTGTGAGCGCAATACACAGGTGCACTCACTGTTCCATCACTCTTAAAGTTCGGTGAGACGGCAATCCGACATGACCGAAGAGAGATCAAGCGCAGGACCAACAGTTTAACGTGCTATCCGAGGCACGGAGGTGTAACACCGCCAACTTTCCGACTCCGAGCTGTTTTTGAGAAATTCATGACAGGAAATCTCAGAAACAATTTGGCTCGTATAAATTAAGGCTGAAACTTTGCTACTACACCAACGAGGCAGTCATTTAGAGTCAGTACAATTTTATTGAATACAGGTAGATTAAACGAGTATTATCAGATTGGGTAGGCTTAATAACATCTGGCAGAAATGTTGGTCACTTACCTTACAAACAATCCCTCCACCAATCTGCACTGAGCCCGTGTGGTGAAGTAACTATGGCTTAAACCACCTCATGGTTGAGTTGAGGACTATGCCCAGCTGTTGGACGTGTTTATGATATTGTGAAACCCCTTATCAATGTTACATAACAAAATTTGCAAAATTGTCAAAGTCCTAAAGAGAGAGAACAGTGAAATATGGTTATAGCACCATCCCGAGAAGAATTATCAAGCATCCCTGTAGTTTATTTTTTTAGTGTAGTGTGTGTATCCCTGTAGTTTATTATTTACGAATTATCTTTTAAGCTCTTCATTCTTCAATAAACAAGCCTCTGGTGCAATCAAACTACCTTTCCTTAACACAAAGACTGTCTATTAACGAGTATGCTTATATCTTTAAAAACCACGCAACGGATTTTGATGCGGTTCTTTTAATTCAAGATGAAGGGCTATATTTATAACAAATTCACAATATACTATAAAATCACCGTGAAAGGCTGGGGCGGGTCGCTAGTTAATAACAAGATAACACATTAGGTGTTATCATAACTAAATGCTTCTGTTTCTTCGTCGTGTAAATGTGACTCGTAAAGTATATATTCTCCAGCCAATTACCGCTTTTCATTCAGATATTTACCGGCTCTCGCCTTCATCAACTCCCCAACCGATTGCCTCAGTCTAAACAGTTTTCCAAGATTGTATGTATTCCGAATCCCATTTTCCACCAGATCATTTTTCCAATAAGCCATACAAACATATTTGGCTACCAAATAAATCTGATAGGGTGATGCTTTGGTAAGCTGCAGCTTTGGATATAACAAAACTTTGCAAGCAGTGCTTCTAATTGAACTGTCAGACCTTTCTAAGTAGTCAAGGATAAATCAATCAATGTCCTACCTTTTAAGAAGTAAGGGCACATAGCGATGAATGATATCTGTTGTGGTACAAAAGATCTAAATTGGTAATCTAAACAGGCTACGGACTCAGGTTGGTCGAAGTAAGGAGAGCATGGCCGGGTGGGGATTTTCGGCAAGCTCCGATGTGGACTGTGTTTGCGGTGCAGTGCAAACTATGGCACACTTGACATCGCGCCCGGCGTGCCCCAACACCTGCACGCCAGCGGCTTTAATGAACTGCAGCCAGTCCGCAATACAGGTGGCTGAATTCTGGGCTGCCACGATATAATTTCTCGTGTTCCATCGACACGCTAAGAAGAAGAAGAAAGATCTAAATTGGAGACTTTTTTGATTAAAAGCGTAGAGCAAGGTGTCCACCGGCAAGGTGCACTGCCAACCTTAAAAAGATAGAAAAAAACAGTTACAGATTTTGACAGGAATTACAATGTCAGCGGAGTGGTTAAAGCAGACGGGCCGGATTTCCAGGTTCGTTCCCTGCCTCAGACTGATATGCACCGACTAAACCGACCGATATAAAACAGGAATCTAGCAAATTATCATTCAAGAGACTCATTCGCACCCACTTTCTTACTTTATCGCAACCGTTATTATAGATCTTTCTTTAACATTTCGTCATATTTATTAATTTATTTAGTGTATATTGGTAAATATTATGTGTATCTTTAAATATGTAATCGTATATAATTTTTTAGTGTATTTTATATTTAATCTCATGTGTTATAGTATTGGTATCATTATTATTGTGTTCTCTCTTTTATTTATTTTGTCGTACCGCCCACTAATAATTTCTGCTTAGCCCAAAAGTATGACTGATAGAGAATGCCTTACGGCGTTAAGTCCACCTTAAGTGCATAGTTTTGTTGTGCAATAAAACTTAAATAAATAAAATAATATGCTTTTTTCTATTTGAATATTATTCCAATCAAAGATATTTATTGTATGATGTGGTTTATCCTTGATGTAGTTTGCCAAAGCGTACATGTCTCCGTAATATCATGCTGAGTAATTTTGTTTACCAACCTTGTAGTCAAATGGAAAGCAAATAAACACGAAATTATGTCTGAGCTCAGTTGATACGAGTACAACAGAATCACTGTTTTAATAATGGCATGTGCAAATGTATTCCTTCTATATCGTTAATGTGTATGACATTGTGAATTATATTTGCGATAAAGAGAATACGAGTGACTGATGACTGCCTCGTTGGTGTAGTGCAAAGTTTCTGCCTAACATCCAAGAGGTCCTGGTTTCGAATCCCAGGTCGAGAAAAAATTTATTTTAAGATTTTCTGTCATGATTTTCTCAAAAACAGCTCGTAGTCAGGAAGTTGGCGGTGTTACACCCCCGTGCCTCGGAAAGCACGTTAAGCCGTTAGTCTCCTGCGCCTGATCTCTATCCGGTCATGTCGGATTGCCGTCTCACCAAACTTTGAGAGTGATGGAACTGTGAGTGCACCTGTGTATTGCGCTTACACTTGTGCACTATAATATATCCTGCGTAGTTAGCTGATCTCTGTTGAGATTGGCCGCCGTGGTCGAAATCGGCCAGGATGACTATTATTATCGGGAATACTTATGTAGTGTTTACATATATTTTTGTCCTAATTTTGCTTAGTCATAATTTTAAGGACTTATTTTTTTGACCTCATATAAATAAAATAGTGGGAAGCTAGTATCCCAAACTAGCTTTCCGCCAACTGCTTCACCCGCGTGGAATTGTTCTCTAATATTCTTTTTTTTCATTAGCCTATATACGTCCCACTGCTGGGCACAGGCCTCACCTCAACTATGAGGTGGTCCGAGCCATACTGCGGATTGGTGGAGGGGTGTTTGTAAGGTAAGTGACTAACCTTACTGTCAGATGTTATTAAGCCGCCCGAGGGCCTCTGACCAGGCTTGACGACTAATATCTATCGATATTAACCGGGACCAACAGTTTTACGTGCCTTTCAAAGCACGGAGATGCTAGTAAATAGACGTCACTTAAATGGTCAGAATGATATACTATAATAGCAAAATACAGCCTATGTTCATCGGGGATAATGTAAAATATTTTTTATACGTCTCATTGCTGGGCACAGGCCTCACCTAAGCTATGAGATGACGAGCCATACTTACTCCACCACGCGGGCTCAGTGCATATTGGTGGAAGGGTTGTTTGTAAGGTAAGTGACCAACCTTTCTGTCTGATGATATTAAGCCGCCCAAATTAGGTGTCAGAGAGACCTCCCCAAAACAAAACTTAATCTTAATTATACATAAAAAGTATTTCAAATATTATACAGTTTCCTACTATGTAACTCAACTAACTAAATAAAAATCAATTGTATATATGTTTACAACTACACTTCTATTCGAGTGGCCAATCTCATCAAACCGAAAACACGCCAGTAACTCTACTGCCATACCCATTACACTTGCGTCCACATTCCAAGCCAACCCATACGTATCCATCATAACTAGACCTAGCATGGAACCCGATATTTTTCCACTCACAGTTCAACTTATAGTGGAAGTGTAAGGCTTGTTTCCACGTTGTATGCGATAAAGTTTACGTCCTGTTACAGATAGTAGACAAAATGTGCGTTTTATAGCTACCAGTATCGCAACGGCTGATTACTAGGGATATATTGTGAGTACCCACACGGAAACATACCGTTTATGTGTGACTGCATTGTGGACTAAACAATGATTCTTTTTTTTTTTAATTGTGACGTTAATAACAATATCTTATCCCGAAGGTTGTCTGGCAGAGATCGCTCTTAGCGATAAGTCCGCCTAAATTGTGCATATTTATTTATATGTTGATTTTTAGGGTTCCGTACCTCAGAAGAAAAAAACGGAACCCTTATAAGATCACTTTGTTGTCCGTCCGTCCGTCCGTCCGTCCGTCTGTCAAGACCGTTTTGCTCAGGAACGCGAGGAGGTATGAAACTGAAATTTTTATATGATACTAAGGTCTACTGGAAGCTGTAGAAAAATCAACCTTCTAAGCCAACGCAATCAAAAGATACAGCCATTTAGGCCGCAAATTTCCGCAAATTTTCGAAACTCGCACGGGAATCAAAACCTACAGGATACTTCTCGTAAACTTATAATCTTGAAATTTAGTACAAAGTCACGTCTTATAGTACACATATAGGAAAAATTACGAAAACCGTAAATTTTTAGTTTCATCATATAAAAAAAAAATTTTTGACAATTTTGAAAATTTCAAAGTACTTAATGAACGCGTTGAGATATTAAATTAAAATTTATATTAAATACTTAAGTCTATTATAATACCCGTGATGGGTGAACTTTTACTTATATACGTACAGGTATGTACGGAACCCTCGGTGCGCGAGTCCAACTCGCACTTGACCGGTTTTTTATTATTTTCTGTGGTGTACAATAAATTGTTCTTTATCTATTTATCTATCTAAGGTGGCCAGCACGTCATGGTAAGCACTGCGGTATCTTGTGCGCTTGTGATACGGGCGATTTTGCAATAAAAATGGATACCCTGATGTGCTGACTGTACTTACCTACTAAAGAGGAAAAAAAAAACAACTAACTTTTATAATCAAATTGTGTATTTCCATCTAAACTAAACGTGAATACAAAATTTACTTCAATCGGACACTGGAAAGTGGTTAAAATGTAACTTGCAAGATTTGATATTATATCTATATTATTAAGTTTATAATTTTTTGCGTTAATATTAATAACCACAATTAACCTTTCTCATTTAATGTTCACTGCACCCATTGCCTTCTTTCTGCAAGACCTTGAGGTTGACTGGCAGAAAATGCTTTTAGCATTAAGTCCACCCCTTGTACATTTTTTGATTAAAAAAAGATTGCAAATCAACTTACAAACACCAGGCTAGTGAGGTGAGCAAGAGCAACTACTGTAACGCATTCGTAACGCTTACCTATCGTTAACATGTCAATTTTTATAACCGTCAGTTTCTGACGTTTGAACGAAATGAATACGTTACGAAAATGTTGGTGCTCGCCCCACAGGCGAGTACCGATCAGTATAATTGTCACAGCTCAATTGGTTAGTGCAATCGCCCGGCTTACGTGAGGTGTGAGTTCAAGTCCCACCAGTAGCAAACCGATTATTCTTCAAGTGTGTTGTAATTTTACATTATTAACTAAGTACTAAGTTACTTGTAATATATTAGGGATAAGCTCCATTTGTTAATATTGAATCACTTGTACCTACTTAGTATTTAATTCTGACATTTTAAATACCATGCAAATTAGGTTTAAGAAGAACTTTATTTCTCAATTAGAATTACCTTATTAATATTCTCAATAGTCTCAAACAGAATTAAATAGATATACATAATTCACTTAAATAATAATAAGAACAAATATTATATATAATAATTATCATTTTCTTTTATCCAACAAGTATAAGCCAATCATCAAAAATATTCGGCCATAAAAATGTTAGGCAAACCAAGTGACGGGAAAATTTGGCATAAACCGCGAAACCCGAAACTACTCAGTGAACTAGTGGCGACAACTTCGCAGCAACTCGGAACTAGTGTTGCTTGTAGTATCGATAGCCAATTACCGATGTTTTAAATTTTGATTAATATTATTGATTGAGTATGTGATGACGTATGTCTGATGGCTTACTAATTAACCTAAAGTGCTAGGTTCTAAGTTTGTTTCTTTCTGTAGACTAGTGGCTTCAGTACAAGTACTGGTTAAAAATGGTCCTAGGTGCTTTATTTTTATGTCACGATATACCATTTATTGTTGTTTGCAGTTTAGTCAAAACATCATCATCATTATCATTTGGCCTTTGCATATTTAAATATAGTTAAAGTAGTACTCGCATTTCACGCGTGGAAACTGCACTTAGGTATACAGTCCAATACGATAGTGAATCTTAACTTAGCACAACTGAATTGGGTGATGGTTGTGGATGGTTTAGGTTTTTCCATGTATTTTTTTCACATAAGAATCGCTCAGATTGCCAAATAAAAATAGCATACTTCATCCCCAAAACTGCTACGATTCTTGTAAACTGAGCTATTTGTAAATGTATAATGTAATAATACTATTATACACAAAGAAGCAAAGTTGAGTAAAAATTCCCATCAAAAAGTAGGTATCGATATTGGTTAGTACATCACTGGTTAGCACATCACTACTAGGAATTTATTTCGCTAATGGGTCGAATTGGGTTGAGTTGGACTGCAAATTACATATGCGGCATCGCCATTGTAAAATAAATTAAATCACACTAATCCTCTAACGTAAAGTGAATTAACACTGATTTAAAACGGAACTGAGCTGCTAGAAAAATGAGTTTTATTATATTTTTCACGAAGTATTATATAATATTGAGGCGACGTTGCGCTCTGACGCCTAAACAACTGGACAGATTTTTTTTTTAAAGGAAGCCAGCTTTTTTTTAAATATACAACAACATCACATACATTGATCTGACTCCGTGATAAGTAGCTAAACCACTTGTGTTACAGATATGAGAATCAACAGTGGTATTACAAATAAACTTAAATAAATACATACCCTTGATTCGTAATAACTTGTCATGTAAAACCGCTGTCATGAAAAACAGTCTACTTGAAATGGCACCAAAAAAACACAATAAAGTACCAGAAACAAAAAAAAATAACACATTTAGACATTTCAAAATTAAGTTAACCGAGTTTCTCATTGAAAAATGCTATTATACCGTTAATGAATACCTGCTGGACCCAGAAATAAATAATTAAATTTGTGTAATTTCTTAAGAGTTAGTAAAGAGGTATTATAGACGATAACTTTCGAAGATAACGAAGCAGGAGAGGCAGGGCAACAACTGTTAGATAAAAAGATACTTACTGGTCGATATAATTGTATTATTTCGCAAACAATATATTTCACTTAAGTAACACAACAACCACCTCTCAGCTATTTCACCAACGTCATAGAAAAAACAATATATAACTCCAAATACAAAATATATAAAAATAAAATTAAAAGTATCATAAACAATAAAAAAGAGGTCTGTCGCCAACAGGTATATTAATAGTAATAAAATAATGGATGATTAAAATAAATGTATATAATTAATCAATAGAAAAATATTGTACTTCTATTATTAAAATGCAAAAATACTATTGTTAAAATGTAAATTCTCATATATCTATATACATACATACATATACCTATGTTTATATAATTTCAATTATAAAATATTGTCCTACCATTATAATATGCTAAATAGTATTGTTAAAATGTAAATACTTCATATGCCTGAAAAGGTGAAACAGAGTTGGCATTTAAACAACCAACCTGTATGTACCTATGTTTATGAAGGAATAAATGATTATGATTATGATTGTTACATATAACACCCAGACAAGTATGTACAATTTGACATGTTCATGCACACAAATGTTTGTACAGTGCGGGGATCGAACCCGCGACCTCTTGGTTAATAGTCAACTTATTGACCATTACACCAAAGTGGTCGTCAAAAATCGTCGTCAAGATTCGAATGAAATTTGGTGGGCTACATAGTCGTCACCAATCTGTAAGTTTGTTTAAGTTCATCCAAAACAGTTTAGTAGTTTAGGCGTGAAAGCGTAACAGACGGAAAGTGAATTGTCGTATTGTGGTCGCCACCCTATATATCACTTTCAAGATGAATTTTTAGAACGGTAATTTAGCAATGAATCGCCAATGTATTAATTTAAAGATGTCATTCAATTAGACAGCTTATCAATTATACACATGTAATGGAATTATATTTGAGGCCAAAGTTTACGGATTTTCAAAATGGCCGATTAAGTCTGAAACTGCAATAGTGTAACAACTGTGTCGATGTCAGGGTTAAACCCTGGACTAGAGGGATTATTAGATATATCTGTGCCCTGACGAAAGAAGGTCGTTGTAAGTGTGACACCAATTTTTTTGTGTGCGTCTGTGCGTCTGCTCCAGGACGGATGGACCGATTTTAGTGTGTTTTTCGAAAGACAATTAAATCACGGTGGTTCTTAGATATGGTTGGTCAAAATCCATCCAGCCTTTGAGGCTTATCGTGTGCAAGTCACTGACAGTCGTGAGTCGCGACGGCAGTATGCCACAAGTCTGCCCTGAGCCTTAACAACTAGTCAATCCTATTTCCATCTCTATTTTTGCTGACGGCATCAAAATTCAATTTCACTTTTTGGTACAAGTACAAAAATACACCCATATTTTGGCTCAACAAGTTTTAATCCTGTTTAGTAGAGCTGGTTATAGATTTTTCGGACATAAATCAGATTTTCCTGTGAGCATCCCAATACAATTTTACTTATCTTGGGATCAAATGGAATGCGCCGTAAGTATTACTTTGAGCTTACTATATCACGCACTTTGAATGTAATTTTTGAATTACGCATAATACTTCGACCGTGTCCTCTTGCCATAGAAAGGAATGGGTGCTGATTTTAATAAGGTAATAGGCTAGATGACATCACCAATCGTTGACATACTCTTTGTTATTTGTCACAACAGTCTGCCTCTATAGATTTTGTTTGGGAATACAAAAACGTGACGTCACGGTAGTGTATCAGAAATCGGAGTCAATTGACCGAATACACTGCTCAACAAAGTCTAGGGAACAGGAGGTTTTTAGGGAATATTTTTATTTTTATATATTTTTGTTTTAAAGTTTATATACCAATCGATGCGCAATTTAATGCTTAATTAGTTGCGTATATAAATAAAGGATTCAGTTTTTGAATTACGAGGTAATTTTAATGAAAAACAAAGAAAGTGTATTACAGAACTAAACAAAGAAATTTAATTTAATAAAATTTCTTAAAAATTAAAACATTACAGTTAAGAACAAATATGCGGGGACTTTTTTAATAATCAGTTGGACCCCCTAAGGCATTAACAACAGCTTGACATCGTCGTGGCATACTGATTATGAGACTATCGATTGTCTCTTGTGGAAGAAGACTCCATTCTCTGGAGAGATGTGAAAAAAGTTCATCTGCTGTGTTCAAATTTTGAGGGAGATTTCTAAAAGCCCTTCTCTTTAGTAAATCCCACGCGTGTTCAATGGGATTGAGGTCCGCGGACTGAGCAGGCCACTCCAGCACTTCGATGTTGTACTCGCGGAACACATCCATCACCTGACTCGCAGTATGTGGTCGTGCATTATCTTGCATAAAAATAAAATCTGCGCCCAGATTTTGTCGGTGCGGGATAACCACGGATTGGACTACCTGTTCGCAGTATCGCTCTGCATTTAAATTTCCCCTGATCAAAACGAGATCCGTCCGTCCACCCAGGCGGATTCCAGCCCACACCATGATTGTACCACCTTGGTAGGGATGCACCTCCTGTGGGTTTTGAAGCCGACTCTGCCGACCAGGAATCCACCAAACACGCACTCTTCTTGAATCTGGATGAAATCCGAAGCGAGATTCATCGGAGAACAGTACATGTGCCCACTGATCTACGGTCCACTGCAAATGTTTACGTGCCCACAATAATCGACGTCCTCGATTTCCATGACGCAGCGCGGGCACTCTTAGTGGTCTGCGAGCACGAAGATTAGCTTCATGGAGTCTCCTCCGAGCAGTCTGGTCACTGATAGCAACCTGGTGCTGCGACTGGAGGTCTTCTACCAACTGACGAGCCGTAATGGTGGGTTGCCTCCTTGCGACATTTTGCAAAAAACGGTCATGCCTTTCCGTAGTAACCCTATACCTGCCTCTGTGCCTTTCGGCTGCATCGCCAGTAAGTCTGTAACGTGCCCACAGTCTGCAGATAACGCTCGCGAGAGAATTCAGAGCAGCTGCAACTTCGCGTTGGGGTAGCCCAGCTTCCAACATTCCTACAGCTCGAATCATTTCTTCCCGCGTTAAATGACGTCGTGACATAATGGCCGTAGTCGCAAAAGTTACGAATAACAACAGTTAATTTTGTTTTTCAATAAAATCATAAAACAATAAAACAAATTTTTATCTTTAAAATTCTCATACAGTATCACTACACAGCAATCAAAGTGAAAGATTCCCGCCTTTTACGAAAATTCTTTTGTTTCTAATTTTTTTTTAAATTCGAACAACGTTTGATAAACATTCAGCCTACCTGTTTACCTCAAAGAGATCAGTACTTTTTTAAAGAAGATTTTACAAATAAAGTCATATAGTTGGCTTGTTTTGTTGAGCAGTGTACTTATTGAATTTTGTGTGTTGTAAAATTGGTTTCCACAGCTTTTTGGAAGTATACTGGTTGTATTACTATGCTTTTTAAACGACATGGTCTTGAAAATATTTAAGATAGGTGTCATCATGCCTATTTACCCGTCAGCTTAGTAAACAGTCGGTTAATGCGCTTTTTAGTCTGTTAAACTACCTATCTAGTCAAAAACCCCAGGTTGAGTCAGGAAAACAGTTGATGAGATTCAATGGCTAGACGCATGTTAACCATTCATAACTATGGACAAACCGCACCGAAATAAGTCCATCAGTTCAGAAGCTACGCTTCAACAGACAGACACACACAAACAGAATTGGGTTCAAATTTGTAACACCCCTTTTTTCCGTCGGGGATTAAAACACTCTATACTTTTAAGTGCCTGCCTCGACTGCCTCGTTGGTGTAGTGGCAAAGTTTCTGCCTTACATCCTGGGTTCGAATTCCAGGTCGAGCCAAACTTGTTTCTGTGATTTTCTGTCATGAATTTCTCAAAACCGCTCGGAGTCGGGAAGTTGGCGGTGTTACTCCCCCGTGCCTCGGAAAGCACGTTAAGCCGTTGGTCCTGCACCTTGATTTTTCTCTGGTCATGTCGGATTGCCGTCTCAGCGAACTTTGAGAGTGATGGAACAGTGAGTGCACCTGTGTATTGCGCTCACACTTGTGCACTATACTCGTAATATCTCCTGCGCAGTTGGCTGATCTTTGTTGAGATTGGCCGCCGTGGTCGAAATCGGCCAGGAGGACTATTATTTCTTTTAAGTGCACAGAAAATAAAAAGTTGTCATTAAAAATGATAAAACTTAACCCCTCATCTGCCAACCGTCTTGCCGACTCACTGAATAATTCACACAAATCTACAACGCCCTTGTTATTCCGCGTAATGTTCGCAACGACAGTATTTCCTCATGAAACCACACTTAGACCGAGTCGGCTTTTTACCTCAGATCTAAGAATATTTTATATTACGGACCCAAGAAATGGTATAGTTGATGGAATCAGGCGTTACTTTGCTCTAATCCATGACTAAAGCAGGAAAAGAGGATTCAGGACATCTCCTGAGGATGCCACGTGTAGTGGCGAAACGCGTCGAGTGTTTGTTGGTGTCAGTAATGTGATTCCAGGTGCATCTTCTGTGTCACGTTGTGAGTGGTAGATATTGTAAGTCCTACGACTTCCAGTTCTAGCTTTTTTAGGTGATTACAGTTGGATGTATTTTTGGTTCCTGCGCTGGCGTCGCGTAGTGGAAATTTAAAGCAAAATAATCCTCTTTTCCAGCTTTACCCAAGAAATGGGTTTTCTAACAGGTAACAGGTGACAGTGTTGAGGAAATAATTACAGAAAATAAGGTTCTATTACATTTTTACATGTGAATAAAAACTGTTTCAATAACGCTCAATTGTAACATTGGTTCCACTTAGCAGCAAACAGCATTGATGGTTAATGTACAAAACCAGCTCTGCCTACATTCTCACGAAATACAAACTAATGTGTTTAATAAAATTTGTAATCACATGCTAATATTATAAATGTGAATGTTGCTTTGTTTAGAGATTTTAATGTTTGTCCGTCAATCACACTGTAAATACTGAACGGATTTTCATGAAATTTGGTATACAGACAGGGTATAAGCTGACTTGGGTGATAGGATACTTTCTATCTCGATTAGATACTCCCTTAAAAATGATAAAACTTAACCCCTCATCTGCCAACCGTTTTGCCAACTCACTGAATAATTCACACAAATCTACAATGCCCTTGTTATTCCGCCGTGAGTTCTGTCTGCGTAATGCTCGCAACGACAGTATTTCCTCATGAAACCACACTTAGGCCGAGTCGGCTTTTTACCATAGATCTAAAAATATTTTGTATTACGGACCCAAGAAATGGGTTTTAGTGACAGGTGACAGCGTTGAGGAAATAAATGAAGAAAATAAGGTTACATTACATTTATACATGCAAATAAAAACTGTTAAAATAACGGCTTAATGCAACATTGGTTCCATTTAGCAGCAAAGAGCGTTGAGGTGATACTGTTTGTGTGTGTATGTTTTTTTGTGTGTGTCTGTCTGTGGGATCGTAGCTCCCAAATGGATGGACCGATTTCAAACAGAGTTTTATTCAAATGATAATTTAGGCAAGAAGCCCTTAGCCATTGTTGGTCAAAATACGTTCAGCTTTCCTGGCTCATGTCATTTTTTAAAATTTAAAGTTTTTATGAAGGTTTATTATTTCCGAGTTCTAATCGCACACAGGTCTACGTTTATCAAAGACCCGTGGGTAATGTCTTAGAAACAAATTCACCCTTTGATTTTTTGCGATCTTTATTCTCTATGGCTTTTAAGGAAATCCTTTGATAGCGCTGCTTGTTTAGATCTTATTGGCATAAAACATGTTCGTGTAATTGTTATAAAGCGTTTGTAGCTAAAAAATACTGTTACAGGAAAAACGATTTTCAGACTTCCTTTTTATTTGACTTCCTTTGGAATTTCCACATCAAAAATAGATCAAAAGGCAAATGAAAAATAAGCTGCTTAAATTTTGACTGCTTGGCTGTTTCTGTTTCGTTTAGGTTTATATTCAGATTAAAATGACGTTTTTACACTAAGCGCTGTTTTGCGTCATTGTCCTCTCAATTATAGGATTATCAATAGACAACGTCATTAGTTACACGCTGTATATTTTAAAGCTCAGTAGTGACCTACCCATTTTCATATTAGTATGTTTTTACAGCACCAAGATCTTGTTGTCTCTTTTGCATAAAAATAAAGAAAGAAACATTTATTACATCACAAACACAGAACAACACAAAATGCCAGATAAATAAAATCACTGAAAATATATACATAAGTAAAAAAGAACACAGTTAAACATAATACGTTAACACTCTTACTTAAAACAACTTTAATAATACAAAAAACGTAATGAGGCCAACCAAATACTAACTAACGGTTCCATCGTTAATATCACCTTAGACGGTGCCAAAGTTAAGAAGCCTGAAAACTTCAGCTAGCCAGGCTAATTATTTCAGTCTAGACTAGACCTTTCAGGCGCACATCTTAACCGATCGTTTAGGGGCCGTTTAGAAAGTGTGGAGAGGTCGCTCTGTTTCAGGCGTAGAGTGAGATATACGAGGACTTTAGCCAACTTATATCCGTGTTGCTGTCAATTCGAAAATGTGGTGTTTTTCGAAAATTTCTAGTCATTTTGTTAAACTTATATTTTAAAAAAAAACTGCCTTGTCGGTGAGTAGGCAAATTTTCTGCCTCACATTCGAGAGGTGCTGGGTTCGAATTCCAGGTCGAGCCTAAACGATATCGGATTTTCTCTGAAACAACTCGGAATCGGGCATTGAAAATCACTTTAAGCCGATGCGTGGTCTAAATAACCGATTTAGACTACCATCATATTTTTTAGAATAAGCGGTTACAAAATGGTATTATTTTGGATGTTCATACAGTACTAAATGGTTAAGGAACTGGAATCCCGGTTACCTTATAAACTGACATGCATACAAAATCTCAGGCCTCACCTCAACCATGAGATGGTCCGAGACATACTTCACCACGCGGGCTCTGTGCGGATTGGAGAGGGGTGTTTGTAAGAATAGTGACCAACCTTATTGACACATGTTATAAAGCCGCCCCATAGCATCTGACTAGGCTTAACGACTAATATCTTTCGATACTGACCGGGACCAACAGCTTAACGTACCTTCCGAAGATCGGAGATGCTTGTAAGTAGACGTTACTTAAATGGTTAGAATGGTCACCCATCTCAATGATAACGGCATAATGATACCTTTTGAAATATAAGCACTTTTTGTTGATTAATATAAAATACCAAATTCGAACAATACCTGCAACATAAAAAGTATTGGCGTCTGGCCAGGCTTGGCTAATTTAAAAATACGGTTAAGCGTGAATGCAATTGTTGGAACTTTTCCGGATTAATCTTATTTCCAGGCCATTCCAGACTTTAAACCATTTACTTAACTAATGTTTATGAGGGAGAGAATACAAATTGTAATTTTCCGCGATTTTCAACGGTTATTTAAGTGGGGATTCCGCCTATGAAACCACTCTGAAATCGCGAAGTTATAAGTATGATTCAAGCAATTAGTTGTATCCTGCTTTTCTGAAACCACGAAGATGAGTTTAAGCGGAATGATTCTTTCAATAGATAGAAAAATACTACTTTAGGCGTTCTGGTCCAAATGTGTTACCTAAATAAGCCTTTTTTTAATTAGGTTCAGTATAGTAACATATAAAACAGTAATTAACAAAAAAAACTGCAGCTACGAATAATTGGAATTCTGTTTGTTTAATTGTGTCACTTGCATTACGCAGACCTGTTCTTAATACCTATTTCGAACATGACGTTTACAAGTTATATTTTGAATCCAAGACAAATAAAGATTTAATATTCATTAAATGTTACTTAAAGTGAAACTCTAACTTCAAACTATGTAATGACAACTAACACCATAATCTACCTGTGACCACGGACGCTGAAAAGGGTCCGAAACGTCAGGTTAAAACAAAATGTAAATAAATCGTGAAACAATCCGTAAAAAGTGTATCATTTCAATGTCTACTGTTCGCGTAAACCGAAGAAACAAATATACTTAAAGTGAAATGTATATAATACGAGTATGAGTTCTTCTATACCTACTAGTGTTAGGGAATGTGACGAAAAGCCATTGGTATTATGATCATGTGCGATAATAGTAGTTTATGCAACTGATACATAATGAGGGGCCTTAAAACACGAGTGTGGTTTTATGAAACGAGCGTCAGCGAGTTTCATAATAGCATCACACGAGTTTTTTAAGGCCTAATTATGTACAGTTGCATACACTACTTTATCTACTACTCATATTTATCACTAAAATGCAATTTGTTTTAACTTTTCACAATATTTTCGTAACAGCGAAAAACCAACAAACAAATGAATGACAACAGTAATGGCGGGTAATTCAATCCTCCGTCACGACGATTTTTTTTATATCATAGACAAACGAATGAAGTCCCTATCCTCATGTCACTCGTGATCATATGTCGTGCGATTTGGATTAAAAACATACTGAATTTGACGTTTCATATCGATAACTGCTTTAATATCAATGGATACTAGAATTGAGACCTACTTTAGTTTTGACAGCTGTTCCAAATTTAAAGTCATAACCTTACAGAAATTGATACTGTTATAACATTACAGTACAGATTTTACCTACTGCCACAGATAAGAAAGTTCTCATAGTAAAATTGGTTGTAGTAATGCTGGTCATTTCCTACGGTTTCTGAACGCATTTTAGAGCACTAATGATATGTCCGTAGATAAAATAAAATCCTTTCTTTGCTTACTTATTTTAAAACATGTTTTAATTTCCAATCGTTTTTTTCCGGGCAACACCAATTAAAGTTCGTGACATGCCTGACGCGTACATTTTGATAAAAGCCTGGATGTTCTTAGTGTCCTTTTATATGCTTTAGCTCTCTCTTACTCTCATCAGCCTATATACGTTCCACTGATGGGCACAAGCTACACCTCAACTTTAAGGTGGTACGAGCCATACTCCACCACCCGGGCTCAGTGCAGTGCGATGTGGTATAGGGGTTGTTTAAAGTAAGCCACCCGAGGGCCTCTGACCAGGCATTGATCAAATCGTGATAGATTTAGAGGTTCTTATCGCTCAGAACGTAAGTTAGGATAATGTTGTATGTTATAGGAAAGGGTGTTTAAAAGTATAGCGCTTCCAGAGCTTAAACCTCAATGTGCAGTCCAAACAATGGCTCGTCAAATTTTACTGACGCGTCGCGAGCTTTTTTAAAACACACACCACTGAGCTTTCACTCACGACGTTCGTTTTTACACCACCCATAATAGTGGAGGCTTAAGTTTAATTGACGGTATTTTAAAAATATTGAGGTTGAAAGCTTCGAAAGCCATTTTTTTTTTCAGTTGCATTTAAAATAATTCATACATTTTTGAATCTTGCCTTGTTTAAAAAAAAATCACTTAGACACACACAGAATGAAACCTTTATCTGTGCTATCAAAACAACATAATAATCAGTTTTTACACAAAAAAAGATATTCTGCTTTTTTGATTAAGTTCATTCGAATCAATTTAAAATATCTAAAAAAACTTCCCGCGTCTAAGAAGGCGAAGTCAAGACAACAGCTGAGCTTCAACAAACAGCTAATTACAAACGAAATGAAATTATCTTTCAAATAAATAAATAAAAAACGCTTTAAAATCGGTCTATCCGTATGGGAGCTATGATGCCAAAGACTAAAAAATACACACACACAAACAGAATAGGGGAATATACAGGATGTAAAAAAAACCTTAACGAGGCCGTCAACCACGCGTTCAGTACACCATACCAAATCGTATGAAAAAGAAATTTTGGCTGGGAAACAACTTTTATTTTTTGACATCAAAAAAATAATTTAATTCTAAACCGCAATATACAGCGCGCACGCGGAAAAGTCACCGCGGGGCGTGTTGCTTTACGCCGCCGCGACGCGGTTCGGTTCGAGTGTGCGCTGTTCATTGCGGAGTGTGCCATTTAGAGGCTTTTTATGAAAGAACTAGTGAAAATTTGTATCATGTTTCTTTGGAAAAAAGTTCAGTTATAACGGACAGAAGTCATTTCTGTGAAAACCATCAACTTTTTTTTCTGACTTTAACCATCAATATCTCAGTAACCGTTAACTTCCCAGGTATGGTGTAAAGGAAAAAAAATATTGTAACAACTGGTAGAATATGTGGTATTCGGCTTCGTTAAGGTTTTTTTTACACCCTGTATAACTAATACACCCCATTTTTTTCGTCGAGGTTTAAAAATCGGGTACTTTTTGTAACCATGGCTCAAGGGATCAAACTTGAAAAGATAATTAATAGTAAAGACAGAATTATTCATTTTAAAAAAGCAATCAATCCAGTCACATAAATTTTACGGAAGCCAAATTCATTTCTCTTGAGTGCAGTTTGGTTTTAATTGTGTTTAACTTTAATTATTGTTGGCATAAAACTTTGATAAAACTTAAAATCGGAAGACATTTTATGTCATACCAATAAGCATCCAAATCTCAGTAAAGATAACATAAAAATCATATTTACAGGTGCTGAGGAGCAGCAATATAGTTGCCCAGGAGACCAAGAAAACGCTGTCTCAAAATATGGTCAAATAATGGTCTGACCACATGACCGAGGACCTATACTATACTACTATGTACCAAGCTCTCCACCAAGCGGGAGACCGAAGTGAGGCAACGAGGTAACACCTTGAGGAAAAGGAGGAGAGATGTTGAGAGAGCAAAAAGGAGCATAAAGGAGCATAAAAGGTCATGGCACACTTTACCGGCACCGCCCCGAACCAGCAATTGACTTGTCTTTCAAATTAGATCATTAAGTAGTTAGTCGAACAATACATTTGGCGATATTAATATGAAAAAGCCAACCGCGTCCTTATAACGCGCAAACGGCGAGCGTGCAGTGAGCCGGCTACGTGCTTACTACGCGCCCACTTGGAGTCAGCAAAACAACAAAATTAACACAACAAAACGTTATGTTACGTTCTAGGGGTGTGGGATCTAGATTGAAATGCACTTCTAAACCGATGAAGTAGGTAGAGTAGGATTTATTGTACACACTTTACGTTACAACACTTAGTACACAAACACTTATATCGCACTCCAAAATCTTCTTGTCGCAGTTTTCGCTTCGATGTTTACTCGTCGCTTTCCCAAATTAAACTCCAACTCCTTCGCATTCCCGGGCTCCTTATATACCGGCCGTCAAGGACTCCCGAATATTCGGTAGGTACCTACTACCCAGTACGAGGCTGTTCGGGATCCTTCCAAATGCCGTCTTGCCTAGCCTAGACCTTTCTCGAATGTTCGGCATCATAGTGCTATCCTTGTCTTGTGCCGTCTCTGTCACACCTACTGAAAATTACGTCATATACTGAAGTGGGCTTCAAAGGCCCATAAGGGGTCCTGAAAACGCCTGAAAACGGGTTTTCAGGTTATGGCGTCATCTGATAGAGGGTGGCCTGAAACGGACTGAAAACATGTTTCAGGCGCCTAAAAACAACGGCAACTTGGGTGAAATTTCGATAAACTAGTATGTGTTAGAGCACTCTCTGAAACGGCCTGAAATGGTATTTCAGCCTGCTGAAAACGCCTCCAAGGCACGGAAAAACACGATCAAAGTTTTAGCACTAGCCCACCGGCGTAACAGTTATTTGCGTGTGGTGCGGGCTGTAGGTTGCAACCCGTGGCCTGGGCGCAGGCGGTGAGCTTTTACCTTGAGGACGATATGTAACTAGCGCACTGGCACGACGCTGTATCCTGAATTCGAGGCAAAGCCGAGCTGCAGCTGTCCCGATCCGAAGTCGGTATAGTGTGCCATGACTTTAATGCTCGAATCACTCAGTTAGGCATACAACCGCAGTTTTTATGCCCATGTTAAAGCGCCAGGTGGCATATCTTCCGTATTTTACTATATATATTCAAAGGTATAAGCAAAATAAATTCACATCAATAACGACTTATTAAGGCATTCGAATTTTGATGTTCAATGCTTCATTACCTGAAAACCTGTATATACAAATTTTTATTACCAACCCACACGTAGGGGCTTAAAAATGTCCCCAATTAAATTTACAAAATTAATACGACAGCATTCTGACGTTATAAATTAATGTACAGAACAGATAACTTAGAGTAGTAGATCGCGCATTATTTTATTTATCTTGTTAATTCGTCACTGTAAAAGTCGACACGATGAACGAAAGAGATAAATATATTGTAGTTAATTCTGGGTTTTATGGCTGGACTTCCCGCTGTCCATTTGTCCACATCGTTTATATAATTTATACAAGACTTATACAAGACTTGTATAAAATTACCAATAAACAGATGTAAGAAGCTTAAAGTTTTAAAAGAAATCTATTTTTTCATTAATGGAATGGAGATCACGCTTAGGTAAACGTAGTGTGGGACGCCCCCCGGCTAGATGGACAGACGACCTGAAGAAGGCAGCTGGTAGTGACTGGATGCAAAGGGCGGGAGATCGTGCGCTGTGGCGCTCCTTGGGAGAGGCCTATGTCCAGCAGTGAACTGCAACAGGCTGATATGATAATAATTTTTCATTAAGAGCAAGTCTACTAAATGACATTTAATTGAAATTTTAAGTACAAAAAATGGCTGTTTAAGTTAGTTAGCCGGGTTTTGTCTGTGTCAATGTACTTTTCCATTCAATCATTTGAAAAAAACCGGCTGTTTCTAAGCCATTGGTTAATTACCTGGTCTAATCAGTCCCTACCTAGTATGCTTCAGTTAATGCAAAGTTTTTCTTATAGCTATTTGATATAGATAGATAGATTAACACTTTATTGTACAACACAAAATAAAAAAAAATACAGACAAGTTTAAAAAAGAAAGATGTACAATATAGGCGGTCTTATCCCTTGTGGCGATCTCTTCCAAACAACCTTCGCTTAAAGGAACATTTTATTAACGGGAAGGGGGAATTGAACAAAATATATACGGATAAAACAAAACACAATTTGATATATCTCGCTATTTGAAAATAATTTCTTACCGATCACTCTATGAAGTTAATTGGTCTATGTGTAACAGTATGAATAAAATTAAATAAATTAACGACTGATTCGGGTGCTCGGAGACTGGCAATTTCCCTTTATACTTGAGAGGAAATTGTATGAAAACATGATTTAATTTTATGGGATCATTACAGCAAGCCACTTGACGACTAAAACTAGCTCACTTCTGTGACACTGTTCACTTAATTAAAGTCACATATACCGCCTGCTTACGCGTGTCATACGAGTATACTGACTGTCACCGCCATTCACGACTGACAGCATGTCAATCAATCACCGCGGCCAAATCGCTGACAGTCATGACTCGCGCCTTCAGCATGCCGTATAAGTGCCCTAAACTTAGCTAGCTTTTAACTCTAACGTCGGTTAAAGTTAAATTTCCTTGGTAATAATAATAGTCCTCCTGGCTGATTTCGACCTCGGCGGCATTGGCCGCGAGATGTTGAGATTGCTCAACAGAGATCAGCCAACTACGCAGGAGATATGATAGTGCCCAAGTGTGAGCACAATCCACAGGTGCATTCACTGTTCCATCACTCTCAAAGTTCGGTGAGACGGCAATCCGATATGACCGGAGAGAGATCAGTCCATGCTCCTGATCGTCTTAACGTGCTTAACGAGACACGGGGGTGTAACTTGTCTAACTTACCGACTCCGAGCTGTTTTTGAAAAGTTCATAACAGAAAATCTCTGAAACAATTTTTGGCTCGACCTGGGATTCGAACCTCTTGGATGTAAGGCAGAAACTTGCCACTACACCAACAAGGCAGTTCCTTGGTAAAATGAGGACTTAAAACCCAAATTTTCAAAAGCAAACACCGATCATTATTAGTGATGTTGTATGAAATAAATAACAACATTGAACTCTAACATCGACCGTTTAAAGATAAGAATTAAAAAAAATGCATTTTTAACGGTGGTCCTTTAACTTGAATAACGGTACTCCAAAATCGGCTGAATCTCGAGTCAAAATTTGGTCGATTCATCGATACTAATATTATAAACGCGAAAGTAACTATGTCTGTCTGTTTGTTATTCAATCGCGCCTAAACTACAAAACCAATTTACATGAAATTTGGTATGGTGATATTTTTACAGCCGAGAAAGGACAAAAGCTACTTTTTACCGCGGGAAAACAACGCATTCCAAAAAAACCACACGGACGAAGTCGCAGGTAAAAGCTAGTAAAAATATAATTTAAGGACTTACCTGCGGCTTTGAGTAATTTTGTTATATCACATTGTTTTTTTTATCACAATAATGGACTCTCCAACTAACCGAACACAGTTATTACCTTAATATCATACATTAAGATTCAATATCCTTTTGTAACGTTTCTCCTAAGTTTAGTTGGACCACGACACTTAAGTCTGGGCCCATTCAAGTAACTTGCTGTACTTAGTTCAGTTCATTTTAGTATAATTTGAACACATTATAGATGAGGTCAGAAAGCACCCTTGTTGAATACAAAAAAAAATTGGTTGCCTGTAAAGTCGGTATACGGGCGAAAGTTTTACGTGACAACGACTTTGAGTGGTAAAATAATTTTAATGTGAATATTCATTCGTATAACATGAACCGGTGTGTATGCCTATCTCTCTCACTCTTTCTCTCTCGCTCTGTCTCTCTCGCTCTTAGGCGGGTTAACTGTGCTCGAGTGGAAGGGACGCGTGCCTTTCACTTTTTATGTCTGTCTCACTCGCTCTTAGGCGGGCTAACCATGCCCGAGTCGAAGGGACGCGTGCCTCTCACTCGCTCTCATTGTGAGCGCGGGACGTGAGCGGAGCAGCGTAACGCAGTTTCTTGAAGTGTCACCCGGCAAACCAATTTATAGGACGTTGTCACGTCAAAAAATAGCTGGTGGACAAAATGGAAATAAAGACAATAGCTGGTAAGCGTTAAAGACTACGGATTTTGAACAGCCATATGTGGCTGACAAACATAGCTGTGCTGTGTGTGACTGTACAAATAAAGAACCACCATGAGAACCAACATGCTTAAAGTAATAATAAATTAGTTTATTTCCAAAAGTATTTTTTTCCATTATGTTGCTGAGTTTTCCCTGTAAGTTGTCTGAGACACTTAAATAAAAAACACTCAAATAAAAATATTTTTCAAATAAAAGAAACCGCTTTAGAGGTTCATCCATTTAAGAGCTACGATGCCACAATCAGGCAAACACAAAAACACATACACACAAGCAGAATAGGGGTCAAATTTATAACATACTTCTTTTCCGTCAGAGGTTATAAAATAATAATGTTTAAAGGGTCTTGAATGGACCCTACTTAATCCGCTTATATTGTGTCTGGTTTATTTTAGTATATAACCTAAAATCTAGGAATACGGCAGTGGCAGACACTTGCTTTGTCTTTGTCAAGAGAATATGTTCTTGAATAGAACATAAGTAGGTACCAAAACCGTGCTCTGTTCATAGGAAAACTAAATTGGACGTTCAAATATTTTGGGAGTAGGAAAAATGTTTTTTCCCTTAAATCATGCAACTGGAGTCTTACGTCCTTTGTGACCGAATTACAAATAATCGATACAAATAAATAAAAGTGAAATATTACTCACTCACTCACCAATTGATCATTAAATCTCAGTAACCACCAAGGCTAGAAGTTTCATATTTTGTACATGTCCCGTACATGTTTTCCGTTTTATTTTGCGATATGCTCGCTTTAATTGGGTGTTTTGAAACGAAACTACCAATATCCGCTTTCAATATCCATTCAACCGAAGACTGAAAGTTAGATAAATATAGTCTATGATCCGAACTTAAATCGACCTTCAACGAGCTGAAAAAATAATGAAACATATTTTATACGAGTAATACATTTTTCATCTATTTTTAAACCCACTTTAATATATCGGTTTGCAAAAAAAATACTCTAGAGATTAATTTAATTAATAAATTTTTAAAAAACGATTTTTAATTAAATTTTGTAACATCAAGATATAAAAAAAATCCTGACTGAAAGTAAGTTTATGCGCAACAAAAACAGCGCTTATGATGATATTAGGTCCTTACCTATGAAATTGGCGTTTTGTATGGGAGGAACAAAAAGTCGAAATTTTTTTATACAGCATATTTATTTAATCAAAGTATGAGCCATTGTAATCTATGCACTTTTGCCATCTCATAGGTAGTTCATTGATCCCTTTACTAAAAAAACATTCGAACGGGAATCAATAAAATCTTTGAAGGCGACTTGGACTGCCCCATCTGAGTTGAACTTTTTCCCTTGCAAGAAGTTATCCAAATTTCGAAAAAAATGGTAATCTGTTGGAGCAAGGTCCGGGGAGTACGGTGGATGCCTTAGAGATTCCAATTGAAGTTCTTCTAATTTGCTAGCCGTCTGTTGTGCAGTGTGTGGTCTAGCGTTGTCGTGAAGCAGCAGTGGCGTAGAGCGATTGACCAGCCTTGGTTGTTTAGCAACTAGCTTTTCCATCATGGTTTGCAATTGCTGACAATAGATATCTGCCGTAATCGTCTGGCCAGATTTGAGAAAACTGTAATGAACGACACCGGCGCTAGTCCACCAAACGCTTACAAGTAACTTTTTATTGGTCAATTTTCGCTTGGAGCAGGCTTTGGCTGGCTTGCCAGGGTCCAGCCATTGCGATGAGCGCTTCCGATTATCGTAGAGAATCCACTTTTCGTCACAGGTAATGATTCGATTTAAAATCCCTTCGTTATTGTGCCGGTCAAGTATTGTAACGCAGCAGTTGACGCGCGTTTGCCGGTTTGCTTCACTCAATTCGTGAGGAACCCACCTTTCAAGTTTTTTAATCTTCCCAATTTGCTTCAAGTGGATTAAAACAGTTTTATCACTAACGCCAAAGCCTGCAGCTAACTCGGACGTGGTTTGCGATGGATCCGCTTCCACAATAGCCTTCAATTCTTCATTATCAACTTGGGTCTCCGGCCGTCCACGGGGCTTGTTTTGCAGGTCGAAATTTCCAGAACGAAAACGTTGGAACCAAAAATGCACTGTGTTTTCTTTTGCGACACAACCGCCATACACATCATTAACCCTTCGAGCCGTTTCCGCAGCACTGGTGCCACGGTGGAACTCGTACTCGTAAATAACGCGATATTTCAAATTTTCCATTTTGTAAATTGAGCGATGCAAACAGAAAAAAGATAAGTAAAAAAACAAATGAATGACGGTTTACGAAACACAACTACATGTGGAAATAGCTGTATAAATTTGAATTTCGAATTCCTAACCAAATAGGAAAAATTTGTGATCAAAGTGGCCAGTACGACAAAACGCCAATTTCATATGTAAGGACCTATTATATGTTTTTTTCTATTATCTAATTGAGTGAAAGTAACTAAAATTCACATACCTGTTTATAACTGACTACCCAGTAGTTTGTCCGGGTAAACAATGACAACCCAACGGCTGCACGTTTTATAGGTTCTGTACTTTCAGTCGGAACAAAATTTCTTCTTATAATCTTGATGTTGCAAAATTTAAAAATTAATTAAAAATAGCCTGTCCAGGATTTTTTAGCAAACCCATTATTTATATATTATCAAATATACCTTTACTAAATTTATTATAAAATATGTTTCATTCAATTATCAGCTCAGCGAAGGTCGATTTAAGTTCGTATCTTCTACTACTCGAATAGAAAATATGAAACCATTTCTTTCTATCAAAATAGCTTTTAGTATGACACTGACAGTTATTTAACTTTCAGACATTGGTAGATAAATATAAGAGACTAGCCATTAGCCTAATGTCTAGTCCCTTATATTTATCTACCAATTTATGTTAATCGCTAATGCGATGCTAGCGCGGCGGTTGCTTGCATTGTGAACCCGCAAGTGCTAGATGGCGAAAATGTTGCATAGGTACTGGTTCTCATGGTTGAAAAGGCTAAGGTGTATACAAAGACGGGATTTTATTAATTTTATTTTAGTGCCCACTGTGCCTTTGTACCTCAAAGATTGCAAACTGAGTATCGGCCGAATTAACAGGAATACTAAGAAGACAAACATGATATCAGTCGATAGAATATATAGTAGAATAGATAGATAGTTCGCAATGTGCAAGGGCGCTCATCGGAGTGGGTGCACCTGTGTATTGCGCTCACACTTGTGCACTATAATATCTCCTGCGTAGTTGGCTGATCTCTGTTGAGATTGGCCGCCGTAGTCGAAATCGGCCGAGAGGACTGTTATTAGTTTCCCTCTTCTGTGCTTTATACAAACAAAAATGCACAACAGCAGTGTTCACTTGACTGCCGTCAGAGCAACTCGGGAGTTATCGGTGACAACTCAGTGCAAACGACAAAAGAGACATGTAGCACTGGAGTACTGGAAGTGACAACATTTTGTATTTTAAACAACTGTTAAGTGGGCTTTAAAGTGTATGTCCACACTGCGGTGATGACAGCGAGGCGCTGCAAATAGTATGGCGTAAGGCACCCCTAAGAGTCACTTTAGTATGGAGTAATATAATAATAATAATAATATACAACAACATTACATACATTGAGCTGACTCCGTGGTAAGTAGCTTAAGAACTTGTGTTACAGATATCAGAACCAACAGTGGTATTACAAATAAACTTAAATAAATACATATAACACCCAGACCAGTACAAACGGACATGTTCATGCACACAAATGTTTGTACAGCGCGGGGATCGCACCCGCGACCTCTTGTTTAATAGTCAACTTCTTGATCATTACTCCAAAGTGGTCGTAAAAGTAAAATATAGACTAAAAAGCGCGTTTAATATGTTTGATATTTCCAGCGTCAGCCGAAATCATTATTTTAAGTATTTTTTCTGCATGGCCTATATAATTGAGGGTCATAGGCAAATATTTTGTTACAGGCAAGTTGTAATTGCCTCAGATTAATAAGAAAAAGATTTGTATGTTGGGCATGTTGAATTCAAGTCTAGTAAAGAGTAGAATTCGAAGTACAATCGCATCTAGAAAATCCTGTATCTTTGTCAATGTTGTAAAAATAAAATTTTCTTTGTCATAGCGTCGAGCACAGACAATAGCTCGAACAAAGCGTCCGCTAGAGGGCACTAGTGGACACTTTAAGACTAGACCAGCTTAAGCGCTTGAGGATAGAGCAGAGAGTAATACTTCATGTAGACTGACCCTGAAGTCCTACTTTGTTGAATACCTTACACGGGGGCAATAGTAAAAAGTTTGCATTCGTATAAAGATCGATCACAAAAAAATACGTTTTTTAAAGGATCCTGATAACTCGATACATTTATACAAATACTAGATAGAAAAACTGTTTTGATACAACAAAAAAGCTATTTGATACTTTTTTTTCATATTTCCTTTGTTTTCAGGTGAATATTTTCCTTTTTTTTCGCGGGCCGCTAGTGTCAAATATAACCTATATTCATTCAGTTTGTGTTTTTTTGTAATAAAATGTGATATTGCCCAATTCAACACTTTCATTTTCTAATTGAAAGTCACTATAAATATGATCTGTAAGTTTTGCCCGTCTTTTCTGATTGTGATACTTACAAAAAATGTAATTGTCTCGAGAGCTAAGTGCGAACAGCGCCATCTGTTAGCGACGGGAGAAAACTGAACGCTTTCATCATCTTATTCACATAAAAATTACATCACAGTCTATGGACCGATACTATGGGTGGCAGGTATCCTTTAAAACGTTAAAGGATAATAAAGAGCATGTCAATGATTGGTAAAAACGGATTACAAACAGTGGTATACTATTTAACCTAAAATTAGAATCAATCACAGCACAGGAAAAAAAATCTGCAGCCTCACATTTACCTCAGATTATAACTTCAGATAAGACAGATTACCTTTCTCAAGGGGCGTTATTACTTTCTTTAAATGTGCTTGTGTAGGCATAATAATCTGAAAATATTGCTTCGTCATAACGTTGATCTTTGGTAAGCGAGCGCTATCAGACACCAAAAATACTGCTTAAATTTAAAGATACTAGCGGATCGCCCGCGACCATTCGCGCGCATTAGTCAACAACAATTAAGCTAAGTAATGAAATATCCGAGCGCGTGCGTTAGGCGCGAACCTGTCCGAACATATTAATAATAGTCTTCCTGGCCGATTTCGACCACGGCAGCCAATCTCAACAGAGATCAGTCAACTACGCAGGAGATATTATAGTGCAAAAGTGAAAGCGCAATACACATGTGCACTCACTGTTCCATCACTCTCAAAGTTCGGTGAGACGGCAATCCGACATGACCGGAGGGAGATCAGGCGCAGGACCAACGGCTAAACGTGCTTTCCGAGGCACGGGGGTGTAACAACGCTGACTTCCGAACATAGATACGACGCCGAGCGCACTTTGCTCGCCAGCCGATATTCCTATCGGCTGTCCAGCTGCCGATAAATCCGTCCAGCCTTTTAACCGTACCAGTTGTTTTCCTGGCTTATCTCAGGGGCTTTTACAAATTGTAGTTTTTTGTTATTGTACAATTTTATTCAGTTGACGACCGCTTGGTGTAGTGGTCTACAGGTCGGACTTCCAAAACCAAGGGTCGCGGGTTCGATCCCCGCACAGTACAAATATAGGTGTGCATGAACATGTGTGTTTGTACTGGTCTGGGTGTTTTCTATGTATCATATATTCATTTACAAAAAAAGTATTTAAGTATGTTTATCCGTTGTCTAGTACCCATAACACGAGCCTCGTAGTTTAATTTGGGACTAGAGAATTGGTGTGATTGTTGTGAAATATTTATTATTATTATTAGTTGAAAACTTTATACGTTTCGTTTGTCATATAATGGGAAATTCAAACGCTGCTTTTCTTTACCTTAAAGCTTACCGAGATAAAAAGCGCAGGTGGCACGTAGGTGGCCCATCAGTCACACACGCCGACAGCCCTACAATCAATGGCGTCTTCGCGAAATTGTCAATCGACGGTATTTTTAACGATGCGTCAAATTTTGGGACAGAATTGGGTCAGTTGTAAGTGCTTGGGTTTTCAAGTGTTAAGGGATGAGATGCGGTAAAAATATAGAATAATATCCCAATATATGTATCGCGGATGAAATCTGCTGTAAGAAAAGTATTATAATATCTCTAGTAAACGATCAAACAAATAAGCGCTGCTATTTACTTTCAACACCAAACTACGTCACACGCAAGTTCATCTGGAAACACTAGGAATTCAGTAAAATTTAGCTTGCAAGATTTGATAACAAACAAAAAGATAATCAAAATAAGGGAAAGAAAATATGAAGTGTTAAAAATGCTACATTTACATGTAAATATAACTTGTGCCGTCTCTATACTGCTTAAAATAAATATGAGAAAAAATAAACAAAATATTTATATCAGGTCGTATTTCCATCGCCCAAAAGTTATGCGTGACATTACAGGATACTAACATTTGGCATCAGAAATACAGCCTTGCCCATACATACAGTTTTACGGCCTACGGGTTTATAATACTCGCGTAAAATGTTAGTTATACCCAAAATTTTATTGCCCCAGCCGTCACATTGCGCTATTTGAGGTTATGACCAATTTTGGTAGTCAAATTTTCATGCGAAAGTAATGGATGATGTGAATATGTTGCCCTTTTTTCGAAGCCTACAGTTAGATATCGAGGCTCGTAATGAAACGCTTTTAAATTATCAATGAAAAGTTACATACTATGCATTTGCCATTAATTTTCATAGAACCCATAGAGCAGAATTTCTCACGATAAATGTATGTTAGTAGGTACGTATCAACACGTTACAAAAAGTTGGGACGTCGTTTATTGAATTTATACAGAATGTTACAAAAAAATGCGTAAAGGGTGTTGATTCGTAAAACTGAACAATTTTCTCGTAGAAACCTAGGTCGAAATCATAAAATAAAATTTGGCTCTCCCATATTTAATTGATCAGCTGATAGACAATTTTGTCTAGGAGGTTCAACCTTTTTTTTGTAATACCTTGTATATTGAAAGAATCATACAGCACTTGTTCAAGTTAATCTGACAATTTCGTTAACTATTTAAATATCTAACGGACCTAGACTTAACAAAATGTGAAATAATGCTGCAAAACTTTGTTTTGAATGATTGATACTCGTTTGCAAATAATAGTATGTTTATTTTTTTTAAAACGACTAAGGAGTATTGTACAATATACATTATTGATTATTTATGTTCGTTCCACACTGTTGCATTATATTGTTGGTGGTTGGGGTCTCAACGCTGGACTGGAAAGAAAACACGGTATTAAAATATACATAAAAAAACAATGTTAAAAAAAAACAACATCACATACTTTGATTTGACTACGGAGTCAAGCCACTTTCCTCAGGGCAAGTGGCTTAAGCACTTGTTTTAAAAATCAACAGTGGTATTACAAATTAACTTTCAAAACATTTATAACACCCAGACCAGTACAAACATACAAGTTGATGCACACAAAATATGTTTGTACAGAGCGGGGATCAAACCCCTCTCTTGATCTAATACTCAAATTTTTAACCATTAAACAACAGTGGTCATAACTATCAAGTATCAACTTTAAATTTAGCCCATAAGGATTATCAGATAATTCAAAAAACAAAAAAAAATGTAATAACTCCAAAAAAAATTAAAAACGGCATATGTTGGCTTGGTTATTTTTATCGTGCCCCGTTATATTTTTTTAACTTTTTCCAACAATTGTTTTTTTACTTACTTGAGCAGTGGTGTGTTATACGTTATTTTATCAAGTCTCCACGTCGGAAATTTTCTAGGTCGGTATAATTTCACTTTTGGGACAGGCCGTGGGCTGGAAAAGTAATTTTCTTAATACAATTTTCCTAGATACAAAAAATATATAAAATATATATTAAACGGACATCTATTACAAAACATATTAAATTATTCGTTGGGTGTTTTACTTATTACTATTAAGATATTTACATTCTTATATCTGACACATAATTCATTGGACTTGTGTTAGTTCTATTGCATATTTTATTACAGTCTAACGTTCTCATTATTATTCCGATTACGATTTCCGGTCATGCACGGTTTGCGCAGGATACACACACAGTCTTGTGTACAATCGCAGGCTGAGTGTTTGATGAAATCGATTCCCAGCATTGAACGTGTGCTAAGGCACCGTTACATACTGCCCACAGTGGTTCGAAACGGTATTTTGAGTGATATAGCAACCAATTAATTAGAAGAAGAAGAAAACATTATTATTCGGTATCACATATTTTACCAAATAGAAAAACACATTTAAAAATCACTTTCACAAGATACTAAAAAGGTGGGCCACACGTAGCATCTCAGAAATGCCACGACGCTGGTCTTCCGTGGACACCCAGACAGAAAGATAGCACTACTTTGCAATGCGGATCCGCAATGTAACGCCTGATTCCATCAACTATATCAAATCAGCAAGCATAGCTGTACAGGCACGTCTTTACATAAAACTACTTTGCAAAACAATTGCTATATTCAAAATAGTTACTCTTACAGTATAATTAATTAATCATCGTAATATATTTATTTATTATCCTAACAAAAAAAAGAATAAAATTTGGCAGCATACATTTGAAACAATACAGTCATGTCTAGTGAAATGAGAAGCTTAGGTGAAGTGAGTGTATATTTATATTACTTTTATATTTATCTATATTTAATTACAGGCGTAACTCTTATTTACTTAAAGCAGCTAATTTTTAGGGTTCCGTACCTCAAAAGAAAAAAACTGAACCCTTAACAGATCACTTTGTTGTCCGTCTGTCTGTCCGTCCGTCCGTCCGTCTGTCAAGACCGTTTTTCTCAGGAACGCGTGGAGGTATCAAACTGAAATTTCTATATGATACTAAGGTCTACTGGAAGCTGTAGAAAAATCAACCTTCTAAGCCAACGCAATCAAAAGATACAGCCATTTAGGCCGCAAATTTCCGCAAATTTCATTTCATTCGGGAATCAAAACCTACAGGGTACTTCCCGTAAACTTAGAATCTTGAAATTTAGTACGAAGTCACGTCTTATAGTACAGATGTTGGAATGTAAAACGAAACGCAACATTGAATGACAGTAACGTCAAACTGACATTGACATAAGATATGTACTTCCTGTTTTTTACATGTCTGTATTCCTTCTTGGTCATCTATGTCGTGCGTGCGAAATAAAATATCTACTTTTAGCTCTGCAATCATTGTTTCTTTTGGCCCTAACCCTTCAGGTTATGGGCCCAGGGCGTCTGTCCCTGTCGCGAGTAGATAATTTTTGATAGATATTCGCGGTTTTGGTACATATTGTGCATATGCACATATCCTCGCGATGGCTACCGGCAACGACAAGGCGAATTTTCCTATTGAGAAACTGCGTGGAGTTCAAGACTATCATAATTGGAAATTTGCCATGAAGATGATACTGGTGCATGAAGATTTATGGGAGTGCATCGAGCCAACTGACACCACAAAATCTGATGAAAAACGTGACATGAAGGCGCTGGCAAAAATATGTTTGTCCGTTCATTGTTCGGCGTATCCCCATGTACGTAATGCAGCGGGAGCCAAGGCTGCGTGGAACAATTTGAAGAGTGCGTATGAAGACAGAGGGCTGAGCAGACGTTTGAGTCTCCTTCGAAGTCTTTTTGCTACAAAACTTGAGGGTGACATGGACACATACTTATCCACCGTTACCGAGTTAGCACAACAGCTCTGTGACATAGGCTCCCCGTTGGACGACGACTTTGTAGCTGTGATAATATTAAGTGGTCTCCCACAAGAGTATGATCCACTAATAATGGCTCTGGAGAACAATAACACAACTTTATCGAGTGAAATTGTTAAGGCAAAGCTGCTACAAGAGTACCAACGTCGCGATGACAAGGGGACTGTGAGCGCTTTGGTTGCTAAAAGAACTATGAAATGTTTCAATTGCAAGAAACCAGGGCATATCATGAAGAATTGTCCACAGAAGTTTAAGAAAAACAAGAACGAGACTTCAAACGGGAAGGATAGTCAGTGCAAGTCCAAAGTACTGATTTCAGCGCTATCGTCCAATTTGAGAAGTGATGTTTGGTATGTGGACTCGGGTGCAACAAACCATATGTGTAATAACAGGTCAGTTATGAGTGATTTCAATTCCAAAAGTGTGTTAACAGTGAGTGTAGCTAATGGTGATGAACTGTTGACTGCAGGACAAGGTAAAGTGACAATTACACTTAAAGACTGTAAGAGAACAATTACAAATGTTTATTATGTTCCTAAGTTGTCACACAATCTTTTATCCGTTAGTGAATTAACTCGAAAAGGTTACAATGTAACATTTGATAGCAAAATATGTAAAATATATGACTGTAATGAGATTTTAGCCACCGCTACATATACTAATGGTGTCTATCAGCTAGATACAATAGGATTTGCTCTAAGTTGTAGTTCACAGTCTAAAAATAATGCTGAGTCAAATGTGAAACCTCAATGCTTGACAATGCCACGGGGCGATGGTGAGGAATGTTCATACAGTTCTATACAGGTCACTGACAGGTCATTGACAGGGCAACCTCCAGACACCCAAGAGCTGTGGCATCGACGTCTGGCACACTTGAATTCAAGAAGCATGCAGTTGATGAAATCAGGTATGGTCATTGGAATAAATTATGATAATACTAATTATAAATCATGTGAAACTTGTGTTAAGGGGAAGCAGACTAGAGTACCTTTTCCTAAAAAGTCGGAAAATAGGTCTAAAGAAATGTTAGGCCTTGTGCACACAGATTTATGTGGCCCGATGCCATGTGCATCTTATGGTGGGTGTAGGTATTTTTTATTATTCACAGACGATTTTACTAGAAAGTCATTTGTTTATTTTCTGAAATCCAAAGATGAAGTGTTTGAGTGTTTTATTAAATTCAAGGCTCTTGTAGAAACACAAACAGGGATGAAAATAAAAATTTTAAGAAGTGACAATGGTCTTGAATATGTGAATAAAAAATTACAGGTCTATCTGGAACAGCACGGGATAATTCACCAAAAGACTGTCCCGTATTCACCGGCTCAGAATGGAGTCAGTGAAAGAGCCAACCGGACAATCGTAGAGAAGGCACGCTGTATGCTGCAGGATGCTGGTCTGGACAAGCGCTTCTGGGCTGAGGCAGTGCAGACAGCAGTATATATCAAAAACCGGACACCAACTAAGGCCGTAATGGGAGCCACTCCTGAAGAGAAATTTACAGGAAAGAAGGTAAATGTCAGTCATTTTAAAGTATTTGGATGCCGAGCATATGCTTTAATTCAAAAGAGGAAGAAACTAGATCCCAAAAGTAAACTATACACTTTTATAGGATACTGCGAAGAGACTAAAGGCTACAGGCTTGTAGATCTTGATAATCCTAGGGCAGTAGTGATAGCCCGTGATGTTGTCTTCTTTGAGGATAAATTTAATAAAAATGATGCCTCTGTAAATGATACTATGACGTCACATGATGATAATCTTGACTCATTCTCCCCTGTTTTATCAGTAGAAACTACTGACAATAGTGGAGAGCAACCAACTGGCCAAGTTCAGTCTGAGCCAGGGTCATTTGTTGACAACCAGCCCCAAACTGGTTCTGATAATATAAGTCTATCTGATGACGATTATAATTATAAGCCAAAGCAGAGGAGACAAGAGATTATCGAATCAAGTGACACTGACTTTAGTACCTTGACTGTAGAGAGTACAGATGATGCGCTGGATAAAACTTACGTTCCAGGAAGTTCCTGCTATGACTCAGAAGAGACTTCGACCTTCTTCAGTCTATCAGACTCCAACGAGTATGCTGGTATGGCAGCATTGGCAGCAATGACAAATTATGGAAATGTGGATGATCCAGCCACCGTGGAGGAGGCTTTGAGCAGTGAAGATGCCAAAAAGTGGCATGATGCAATGACAGATGAGTATAACTCTTTTTATAAAAACAAATGTTGGACTTTAACAGAATTAAAGAAAGGCCAAAAACCTGTGAAATGTAAATGGGTTTTTAAAATAAAACGAGGCTTGAATGGAACAGTACTAAAACATAAAGCTCGTTTGGTGGCAAAAGGCTACAGCCAGAAATATGGAATAGATTACCATGAAACTTTTGCTCCTGTAGTCAGGTACTCTACAATCAGAATGTTATTTGCTGTTGCTGCCCAGCTTAACCTGAGTATTGATCAACTAGATGTGAAGACGGCATTTCTGAATGGTGATCTCACAGAAGAGGTAGTGATGGAACAACCAGAAGGATTTGTTATAAAGGGGAAGGAAAACCACGTTTATAAATTAAACAAATCCATCTATGGTTTAAAGCAGGCTGCCAAATGCTGGTATGATAAAATAAATGAGGTGCTAATAAGAAAAATGCATTTTCAGAAATCATCAGTTGAACCTTGCGTTTATTTTAGATACAAGCACAAACAGCTGACAATAATTGCTTTATATGTTGATGACATTTTACTATTTACGTCTTCAAACAAGATAAAGAAGGAAGTCAAGGACCAGTTGATGAAAGAATATGAAATGAAAGACTTGGGAAAGGTTCATGAATTTCTTGGAATGAGAGTTTGTACAGATAAAGAAAATGTCATCACTCTTGATCAAACTGACTACATAAAGTCGGTTTTGAAAAGGTTTCAGATGGAAGACTGTAAACCGGTGTCCACACCAATGGAAATTGGACTGAAATTACAAAAAGAAGAAAAGAAGACTGAAAATTTAGAATACAGAAACTTAATTGGATGTCTCATGTACATTGCTGTGTGTTCTAGGCCCGACATAGCTCATGCTGTGAGCTACCTGTCTCAGTTCAACGACTGTTACTCTGTTGCACATTGGAAGGCCGCGAAACGCGTCTTGAGGTATTTAAAAGGAACAATCAATTATCGCCTGATGTATGATAAATCCTACCTCAACGTGCGAGGCTACGTCGATGCGGACTGGGCCAGCTGTGAAATTGACAGGAAATCGTACACAGGGTATGTATTTAAAATTGGTAATTCCATAGTGTCCTGGGAGAGTCGCAAACAGAAAACCGTTGCATTGTCGAGCACAGAGGCAGAATATATGGCTCTTGCTAATGCTTGTAAAGAATCATTATTCATTCGTACCTTTTTGAAAGAATGTTTAAATATAGACTGTGTTACTACTTTGTTTAATGATAATCAGTCTGCACTAAAATTAAGTGAGAATTGTATGTATCATGCTCGTACGAAACATATTGATATTAGACACCACTTCATTAGAGATGTTGTTAAGAATAATTTGGTTAAGATTGAACATTTATCTACTGAAGACATGACAGCTGATTTGTTGACAAAACCTTTGTCAAGTGCTAAGTTTAGTAAGTTTGTATCTCAACTTAACTTAAGGATCTCCTAGAACTGTAACTAGGAATAAAACTTCTTAGAATTGTCAAATGTTAAAAAAATGTATTTATTTAAAAGGAAAAGTGTCTTGGAGATCTGTTTGTTTTCATGTACTAAGTATGCTATATAAAGTGTTACATGTTCGTACATTGTATGCGATTTTAGTTTCAATTTAAACTTGTTTTAATTGTATCTCAAAGTCATTGTTGGCGTTTATTAGGTCCTTACATATGAAATTGGCGTTTTGTCATACTGGCCACTTTGATCACAAATTTTTCCTATTTGGTTAGGAATTCGAAATTCAAATTTATACAGCTATTTCCACATGTAGTTGTGTTTCGTAAACCGTCATTCATTTGTTTTTTTACTTATCTTTTTTCTGTTTGCATCGCTCAATTTACAAAATGGAAAATTTGAAATATCGCGTTATTTACGAGTACGAGTTCCACCGTGGCACCAGTGCTGCGGAAACGGCTCGAAGGGTTAATGATGTGTATGGCGGTTGTGTCGCAAAAGAAAACACAGTGCGTTTTTGGTTCCAACGTTTTCGTTCTGGAAATTTCGACCTGCAAAACAAGCCCCGTGGACGGCCGGAGACCCAAGTTGATAATGAAGAATTGAAGGCTATTGTGGAAGCGGATCCATCGCAAACCACGTCCGAGTTAGCTGCAGGCTTTGGCGTTAGTGATAAAACTGTTTTAATCCACTTGAAGCAAATTGGGAAGATTAAAAAACTTGAAAGGTGGGTTCCTCACGAATTGAGTGAAGCAAACCGGCAAACGCGCGTCAACTGCTGCGTTACATTACTTGACCGGCACAATAACGAAGGGATTTTAAATCGAATCATTACCTGTGATGAAAAGTGGATTCTCTACGATAATCGGAAGCGCTCATCGCAATGGCTGGACCCTGGCAAGCCAGCCAAAACCTGCTCCAAGCGAAAATTGACCAATAAAAAGTTACTTGTAAGCGTTTGGTGGACTAGCGCCGGTGTCGTTCATTACAGTTTTCTCAAATCTGGCCAGACGATTACGGCAGATATCTATTGTCAGCAATTGCAAACCATGATGGAAAAGCTAGTTGCTAAACAACCAAGGCTGGTCAATCGCTCTACGCCACTGCTGCTTCACGACAACGCTAGACCACACACTGCACAACAGACGGCTAGCAAATTAGAAGAACTTCAATTGGAATCTCTAAGGCATCCACCGTACTCCCCGGACCTTGCTCCAACAGATTACCATTTTTTTCGAAATTTGGATAACTTCTTGCAAGGGAAAAAGTTCAACTCAGATGGGGCAGTCCAAGTCGCCTTCAAAGATTTTATTGATTCCCGTTCGAATGGTTTTTTTAGTAAAGGGATCAATGAACTACCTATGAGATGGCAAAAGTGCATAGATTACAATGGCTCATACTTTGATTAAATAAATATGCTATATAAAAAAATTTCGACTTTTTGTTCCTCTCATACAAAACGCCAATTTCATAGGTAAGGACCTAATATTTTATGGGCAGGTGTTGGAATGTAAAACGAAACGCAACATTGAATGACAGTAACGTCAAACTGACATTGACATAAGATATGTACTTCCTGTTTTTTACATGTCTGTATTCCTTCTTGGTCATCTATGTCGTGCGTGCGAAATAAAATATCTACTTTTAGCTCTGCAATCATTGTTTCTTTTGGCCCTAACCCTTCAACAGATATAGGAAAAATTACGAAAACCGTAAATTTTCAGTTCCATCATATAAAAAAAAAAATATTTTTGTAAAATATTTTTGTCAATTTTGAAAATTACAAAGTTACTACATCTTATCTCATGAACGCGTTGAGATATTAAATTAAAATTTATATCAAATACTTAAGTCTATAATACCCGTGATGGGTGAACTTTTACTTGTATACCTACAGGTTTGTAGAGAACCCTCGGTGCGCGAGTCCAACTCACACTTGACCGGTTTTTTTAACGAATGTCAGTACCATTATGAATTTGATTTGTTCTGTACTAGTGTCAGTCAGGTTAAGAAACGTATATGTAACGTTTTTTTTTTAAAAAAAAAACTGAATACGCCAATACTTTTGTAAGGTTAATTAAATTAAAATTTTAATGTCTTGATTTACCAGCGCTTTACATTCTTATGTACTTTAATTCTACCAGTGGAGACATGTAAATTGCCTTCTTTTAATTTACACAATTATTTAATATCTTTCCAGCTGTAAGACTTCCAAAAATGAAAAATAAAATAAAATAATTACTCTATTGTTATTTACAAATCAACTATTTATTCTATTTAGGAAAAAAATTGTCATAGAACATGTTGTCTTAAGGTAATTAAGGTCTAACTATTGGCAATAAGAAAAATGAAAAAAAAAGTTGGTGGCTATGTCACTAAAAATACCGTTTCGAACCTTTTAGCATAGATGAAGTCGCGCGTTTTGAGCGCATTTTTCAAAATGGCATCGATGCAGCATTGCGACACCAGCAAGGAATACATTTTTGCGTCGATGTTGCATCGCTGCAATTCAATGGTCTGCTTCTGCATCGCGACTGTATCATGACCGGAGAGAGATCAGTCTCAGGACCAACGGCTCAACGTGCTTTCCGAGGCACGGGGGTGTAACACAGCCAACTTCCCGACTCCGAGCAGTTTTTGAGAAATTCATGACAGAAAATCTCAGAAACAATTTTGGCTCGACCTGGGATACGAACCCAGGATTTCTCGGATGTAAGGCAGAAACTTTGCCACTACACCAAAGAGGCAGTTGAGGATGATGCCGAATGAGAGAGGATGCCGAAAGTAGCGCAAGTGAGTAATGGTGGACAATTTGCGACTAAGCTACATAATTTCAAGTTACGTAATATTTCAAAGAGATTCTGAGACATTTGCAATTAATATATTTAAAAAAGTTATCGTAGATAAAGTATAATTATGTATACCGCAGATAAAGTACAACGCGCGGAAAACTTAAACAAAAAAATTAAAATACCTAATCAATAGAACATTCTATACGTCATGTAAAAATATTAGCAGCTGATATAGATTAAAAAAAACAGACTAGATCAAATACTCGTATTGCCTGAATAAACTGTAACTGGCTTTGCCTATTTTGTAGCCACTGTTTGAGCACTTGCTCATGGCAAATCTGTCGCCTCGAAAAGCGACTGTCGTCGCTGGAACGTCGCAACTCGCGATTCGCTGCGACATTATGCCACAAGTGTACCATGGCGGTTAAAGGTTAACCAACTTCTTTTCAATTTATCGAGTCAATTTTTTTGTACAACTCACCTCAAGAAAATAAGAACGGCATAAACATAAAGTCCCTGCTTAAACTCCGTGCCGGCCTCCGGTGCAGTATTTTGGGTAATTTGGGCATTTTCGGAATTTTTGGCATTTTTGGTACAAACCGTTTGAGGTTCACATTGAGATTGATATTAAATCTTACAAAATAAGAGAAAAAATCGGTTCAGGATCTAAAATAGGGAGAAAAGAAATAAACACGCACGTGGACATGTTTCTGATTGACTCGTTTTGACGGACGCACTACTTAAGTTTTCATCAGATATACTTACTAGTACCTTATGAATCTTAGTATTCCGATACTTACTATAGGTTGTAGTCATACGCAAAAATACAGCAGAAAGTTTTAGAAAGCTCTCTCCCCTTTACACACTGCAACTTTTACTCTTTGTCTCTCTAGTATGAACGTTTATGACAGTGTGTCTAGGGCCTTAGGTTTGTTTTTTATTTTTTTGTGTTAAATCAGAGTTTTCTTTAGAACTTCAGGATAACATTTAGGGTGTTTTAATAACGTGTGGATTTCTTCACGCACATAGGAGTCTCCCGCATGCGTAACACCCGCAACTGTCCTTTTTATACAATTATGCGTAGAATACGCACGCGGGACGCAGGTTGTGATGGGTGAGAACAGCCCCAATGTATAGCAGCCCGCAGAAACTACTTTATGGGCTAGCGTCTCTCACGCGTGAAATTTTCCGCATGCGGGCCAATCCCATGTGCGTGGTGAAACCCGCACGATATTAAAAACAACCTTAAAGATTCACAGGTTTTGTCCACGTGCGATACATTGAAAAAAAAAACACACTCACTTGGTGTTAAGATAGCCTTTTTCAATTTTAGGCGTTTTGAATCCTTTTCCAGTTAGAGCTGTTCGAATTTCCCAGTTTCGTTTTTTCTTCCTAGAAAAATAAAAAATGTTTTTTTTTTAATTGAATGAGGATGACCACACCAAAAGTCGTTGACAACACCTTCATTAACTGGCAATCTACCTATGAAGGCATATGATATTAGGATATGTATGGGACACTCCACAATGACGTCCATATTTACTGAATTTTCTAAAACCTTAAATCGCTTCCTACAGATTTTTGGGAATTTCATTGAGTGACGACCGAGCACCTTACTTGTAAAGGTTATGCCTTAAAACTGAATGGTATCGCTTATATTTGCAACAGGTAAATAAATAAATAATAAATAAATACTTCACAACAACCACACCAATTCTCTAGTCCCAAACTAAGCTACGAGGCTTGTGTTATGGGTACTAGACAACGCATAAACATACGTAATAGTTATTTGTTATACAAGAGTGCAAATTTCGCGCAGCGAGTGATTCAAAATTAGAATCCTGAGCGTTAGCGAGGGAATCAAAAGAGCACGAGGTGAAAAAATCTTTGCACTCGAGTGCAACACGTAACTTTTCATTCCACCTCAGCGAGGAAATGACTAAATGCAAATAAAACCGTTGACAATCACAAGATAGCTACTTTTATTTCAGTTTAGGTATAAACTACTACATTATGACAGGTAAGTATTACAGAATAATCTTTAAATTATAACAAAATAATACTTTAAAGTAACGTTGCTACAGTTATTTAAATTGAGTGTAATATTTTTGTTGGGTACTAATAATAATATTGGTGTTAGTCACTTGTGTACTGGTTTTCGTGCTTGTGTGCTTGCTTTCTTGTTCTCGGATAATTCTATAAAATATGCCAGCAAAACGTTTTCTGAGAAAGTTTTGGCTCCTTTTGCTAGTCGCCACGTGTTGAACATAACGTACTGTTTTAAATACTTCTCGCGTGATTGTTGAGGGAGAAAGATCATTTGCGCATTATTAACAGTTTCAGTCAATTCTGTTGGCGTCAAACAAACTTCCTCGTCGCTAGAATCACTCATTTTAGTTTTTTCACTTGTTTTTAATATAAGATTTAACAAAGACGTGAAAAAATGCCGCGTAAAGAACCGCCTACAAAGCAAATTGAAAAAAGAACACCAAGAAGGTTCCGAGTTTAAGTTTTTAACAAATTAAAAAAATGTTGTATGATATATTCGGCACCATAGGGGTAGCAATAAATAGGTTTAATGATTTTTTTTAATTCACAAACTTGGTGCACACGATGTTCTAAATTCAAATTTACTTTAACCTCTAGTGAATAAAAACGGCTTTTCCACTCAGATATTGAAGAGCAAATTGACTCTTTCCGAGATGGTAGGATGAAAATACTTTTTTTTTGTAAATAAATACATATTATACATAGAAAACACCCAGACCAGTACAAACACACATGTTCATGCACACTTATGCTTGTACTGTGCGCCGATCGAACCCGCGACCCTTGGTTTAGAAGTCCGACCTGTGGATATGGATGTTTATTCCTTCGATGTAAACTGTGAGTAAATCATAGGGCCACCTTGCCACAGGCCTTACCTCATACCCGAGGTAAGGCTTGTGCCCAGCAGTGGGACGTAAATGTATAGCCAGATGAAATGAGATGAAGGTTCTTCAAACTTTTTACGGACCCCTAACGCCATCTGAGGTGATATCTTGCCTTGTAATACAGACGTAACGGCTATATACTCATTCTGCTACTGCGGCCACATTTCATCGGGATAATGTTGCAATGTGCAATTGAATTACCTGCATGTGCCTAGCAGTGGGACATTAAAGGCTGATGAGATGAGAAACTCACTTTTGAGGGTAGTGAATAGTGACCCCTCTCGGGGTGACTTTCTGTTTGCAAGGGCTGTTGTTGCCACAGGGACAACCTCGCATCGGCTTTAGGGATGTGTGGTACGCCGGTATTGCTGTAACCCTGAAAATATTTTACGTGAAATCAGGGACAATTGTCCGACGTAAGCGATAAAAACGACAAGTGCAATGCGATAGTATCAAATATATATGTCATTGGTGAGCCAACTTAATCTTAAGACTTTTGATATTGGAGTCTTTCATAGCATTTTAGCCAAACCTGCATCAGATTCTGCTAAGCTTATTTGTGACATGATTTCGGTGATGCACCAGTGAAAGTCACTTATTTCTTATTGTTAAGTTACTGTAAGTGGTTCTTGTTTTGTTATTGCTTGATTGTTGAGTTAATTAAGATTAGGTTACGATGGGACTGACATACTCCGTAAAAGTAATTAATATATATATGTACGTTTATGATAGTGTTTTCTATGACCAAGCGCGATTGAAATTGACACAAGCATTGGTCGCATTGCTTCACTCACGCAGGGCAACGCCTTGAGGTAGATTTGTTGTCTAACAGCTGCATGATTTTAAAAATCCTAGAAGGCGCTATTATATATAATAATTTACATCGTGGGATTTCACAGAAAAACTTAAAAGGCACATGATGGATACACTTCTGTAGCTCTAACAGTTGACTGAGGAACTGCATACAACGATGACCCAAGCTCTCCACCAAGTGGAAGACCGAAGTACATGGAAAAGTCTTGTGAATCAATTCCGTCTAAGACACGAGCCTCAGCTATGAGGGAACAGCTTAAGAAAGTGGGAGGGGTACCCCAAATGATGGTATTACTAGAGCTGCCTCGTTGGTGTATTGGCAAAGTTTCTTCCTTACATCCGAGAGGTCCTGGGTTCGAGTCCCAGGTCGAGCCAAAATTGTAACTGAGATTTTCCGTCATGAATTTCTCAAAAACAAAAACAGCTCGGAGTCGTGAAGTTGGCGCCGGTGCCTCGGAAAGCAAGTTAAGCCGTTGGTCCTGCGCCCGATCTCTCTCTGGTCATGTCAGATTGCCGTCTCACCGAACTTTGAGATTGATGGAACAGGGAGTGCACCTGTGATTGCACTCACACTTGTGGACCATAACATATCTTGCGTAATTGGCTGATTTCTTTTGAGATTGGCCGCTGTGGTCGAAATCGGCCAGGAGGACTATTATTACTAAAGCTTGTATAGTAGTAATTGAACAACTTACTCTCTCTTCTTGAATACTTTCCATTTTGGTTTTTCAGTAATTACATAACGCATGTTAGACAGACTGAAACAAAACCATTTAATATAAGTAAGTTTAATAAAATACACGACTGCTAAGAATTGATTATTACAAGAAAGTTTAGGTTTTTAATAAAAAGTTATGCTTTGAATTCAAGCAAATGCTACATCTACAAACGAAAATTATAGGCTTCATTTAATCAACAATTAATAAGAGGGTTATTAAAGGTTTACTAATTATAAAAAGAAGCCTGGATGAGGAACACTTCAAGGCAAAACAAGTTTTCCGTTAAAAGAAAACCCGCTAAAGAGCCAGGCAAACAGCAAATGAGCTTCAACGGCTGGTCTGATTTTAACCAACTATATTTAAGAACCACCGTCATTAAATTAACTTTCGAAAATTGGTTGCCTGTAAAGTCGGTATACGGGCGAAAGTTTCACGTGACAACGACTTTGAGTGGTAAAATAATTTTAATGTGAACATTCATTCGTATAACATGAACCGGTGTGTATGCCTAGCTCTCTCTCTCTCTCTCTCTCGCTCTGTCTCTCTCGCTCTTAGGCGGGTTAACTGTGCTCGAGTGGAAGGGCCGCGTGCCTTTCACTTTTTATGTCTGTCTCACTCGCTCTTAGGCGGGCTAACCATGCCCGAGTAGAAGGGACGCGTGCCTCTCACTCGCTCTCATTGTGAGCGCGGAACGTGAGCGGAGCGTAACGCAGTTTCTTGAAGTGTCACCCGGCAAACCAATTTATAAGACGTTGTCACGTCAAAAAAGAAACTGCACTGAAATCGGTCCCCAAACGGAGCTACAATGTCACAGCCAGACGCACACAAACAAAGGGATGGTACTTATAAAACTCTGCTTTTTGTCGGGGATTAAACATAGTCTGTAATAACCTGGTATTGCTTGTTGCTTCATTGATTTTCCGCGTCAATTCCTTGCTGTTAATAATACCCATGGATAGTTTGTTCCACTTCCTACTACAATAAGAGTTTAGGAAGCAAATTATGTTTTCCTTTTTAATTTTTGGTGCCCAGTAGCCACTCATTTGTGTAATTTTAAGCCTGAAATTGTAACATTATAAAATACCAAATGGGTCACCGTTATGCTTCTTTGTTACAATACTTGTAACATTTTAGAAAATATGAATAGTGTAGCGGTAATATTTATTTAGATTAAATGCATTTTTTGTATAGGATGCATGATATGTGATTTGTCAAAGAAGACATTGGCAGATTGTGTTCTTTTTACCGATGTGTCAAAACAGTAAATTGTAATTGAAGAGAAGTTTGATTATGTTTAGATACACTTCTCTATTTACAAGCATCTCCGTGCTTTGGAAGGCACGTTAAGTGGTTGGTCCCGGTTAATATCGATGGATATTATTGGATTTATTGGATTTTATTTTATTAGATATAAGTCGTTAAGCCTATTCAGAGGCCCTCGGGCGTCTTAATAACATCTGACAGTAAGGTTTGTCAATTACCTTACACACACCCCTCAACCAATCCGCACTGAGCCCGCGTGGTGGAGTATGGTTCGCACCACCTCATAGTTGAGGTGAGGCCTGTGCCCAGCAGTGGGACTTATATAGGCTGATGAGATGAGATGAGATCAACTTAATAATATATATAATTAAGTTAAAGTATAGTTTTGGTTTAGACTTCCGCACGCGTTCTGTCTTATTTAATGCACCGATAGGGATACAATTGGCGAACTTAATGCCAAAAGACGACGAAATGACGCGTCACCCGGCGCGGTCACTGACATCCCTGGCGCTACTGCGCACCCCGCCGCTCGCCCCACAACGCCGCTGGAAGCATCACGTGTCGTGACATCAACTCCGACACGTGCATATGCGGCAGCTGCCGCTAGAAAAAGCAACACTACGGTTGCTCCGAAGAAGCTGGCATCACAGGCTGCCGATTGTGTTGAGGACGGCTTTATTAAGGTTGAAAGGAAGAAAAGGAAGTCTTCTCGCAACCAGTGCGGCACTGCACCGACTGGCCCGAACCACCTGCTTCGACCTGCGATACCAGTCACGCCGCTGTACGCGTCCCGGCTTCATTTCTCTACGAAGGTTGAGGATATCGTAGAGTACATCCGCGTGAAGACCAAATACACCCTGAGGGTCGAACGGTTGGAGTCTCGTCATAATACGAATTTCAATTCGTATGTTGTGAAGGTTCCCACCGAACAGCTGTCGACCTTCACGAAGGAAGAATTTTGGCCGAAGGGTGTTGTGTATCGTCGATTTCGTGGACGGATACCCGACACCAAGTTGCGTAACACTACGCCGACTAAATAGTGTATTGTTTTATTTTTATAAGTTATATTTGTATGTATGTTAGTCTGTAAGGTATTTATATTAGGTCCTTACCTATGAAATTGGCGTTTTGTATGGGAGGAACAAAAAGTCGAAATTTTTTTATATAGCATATTTATTTAATCAAAGTATGAGCCATTGTAATCTATGCACTTTTGCCATCTCATAGGTAGTTCATTGATCCCTTTACTAAAAAAACCATTCGAACGGGAATCAATAAAATCTTTGAAGGCGACTTGGACTGCCCCATCTGAGTTGAACTTTTTCCCTTGCAAGAAGTTATCCAAATTTCGAAAAAAATGGTAATCTGCTGGAGCAAGGTCCGGGGAGTACGGTGGATGCCTTAGAGATTCCAATTGAAGTTCTTCTAATTTGCTAGCCGTCTGTTGTGCAGTGTGTGGTCTAGCGTTGTCGTGAAGCAGCAGTGGCGTAGAGCGATTGACCAGCCTTGGTTGTTTAGCAACTAGCTTTTCCATCATGGTTTGCAATTGCTGACAATAGATATCTGCCGTAATCGTCTGGCCAGATTTGAGAAAACTGTAATGAACGACACCGGCGCTAGTCCACCAAACGCTTACAAGTAACTTTTTATTGGTCAATTTTCGCTTGGAGCAGGCTTTGGCTGGCTTGCCAGGGTCCAGCCATTGCGATGAGCGCTTCCGATTATCGTAGAGAATCCACTTTTCATCACAGGTAATGATTCGATTTAAAATCCCTTTGTTATTGTGCCGGTCAAGTAATGTAACGCAGCAGTTGACGCGCGTTTGCCGGTTTGCTTCACTAAATTCGTGAGGAACCCACCTTTCAAGTTTTTTAATCTTCCCAATTTGCTTCAAGTGGATTAAAACAGTTTTATCACTAACGCCAAAGCCTGCAGCTAACTCGGACGTGGTTTGCGATGGATCCGCTTCCACAATAGCCTTCAATTCTTCATTATCAACTTGGGTCTCCGGCCGTCCACGGGGCTTGTTTTGCAGGTCGAAATTTCCAGAACGAAAACGTTGGAACCAAAAACGCACTGTGTTTTCTTTTGCGACACAACCGCCATACACATCATTAACCCTTCGAGCCGTTTCCGCAGCACTGGTGCCACGGTGGAACTCGTACTCGTAAATAACGCGATATTTCAAATTTTCCATTTTGTAAATTGAGCGATGCAAACAGAAAAAACATAAGTAAAAAAACAAATGAATGACGGTTTACGAAACACAACTACATGTGGAAATAGCTGTATAAATTTGAATTTCGAATTCCTAACCAAATAGGAAAAAATTGTGATCAAAGTGGCCAGTACGACAAAACGCCAATTTCATATGTAAGGACCTAATAATATGGGCCTATTGTAGCTCGAAATAAATAAATAAATAAAATAAAATAAATAAATAAAAGGTTTTCTCTACCAGTCAACTGCGTGGGAATGCAATGATATAATTTCATACTTAGGCTCCACTATTTAAAAGGAAAAAGTACTTACGTTTAAATATTTACATTAACAGGATCTTTAGTATGTTACAATCCAGGGCATATTTTTTTTGATGATACTAAGCTTTATAATAAAGTGATTAAGTGGTGAAAGATTTCACCGCTGAAATCAGTAAGTCATGTTTGTAAAAGACAGTGTTAACTTCATGTTTTTAGAAGCACGTGCAAATCACACTTTTTATAATAATTTACGTCAAGGTTAGAGCTACAAGCCTATTTCCACTAATACCTAGGCACAATGACCTCACAATTTATATAACAGTAACATAAGAAGATCCACGTGTCGTGACAATACGAGTATATTCCTCTTACGCAAAATCTTTTATATAGTCGGTTTGTGGACATTCCGATTTTCCCAAAGGTCACCCATTAAGATCGGAACGACGTATAAAAAGGGATTGTCATAGATAAGGTAGATACAAAATGGTCAGCCCATTCAAGCCATTGACTTTGAGCTTTGGCTTTCTACCGAAATGCCAAAGAAAAACGCCATAATATACAAACACCTATTAAATTTGATTATAATTATTAGTTATTTTCATCCAACTTTTACACACTCATTGGTCTGAGTACCAAACAACTGTAAAAAGTAATCTTCAAATCATTGTTACTTTAATCAAGACAAAGGACATCTAGATCCAAGTTAGGCTAAACATTGAATTTTCTGTATAAGACCAGTTACTAGTGCACCCAGTACATCCATGAAATAAATAAATAAAAATTCGATGTAGGTATAATATTCAAACCCTACCTATGACGAGTGACCCTTCTGCATGTTCCCTTTTATCTATGCGACATTTGTATGGGTTCCTGTATTTATCGTCAACCCCCATCTTGTGGGACTCCCAGCGAAGTAAAGAGCCTAAACAAGCAACCTTAGTTTTGAACTTTTGACAAAGCCTATGTTTATTGCGTTAAGTATTTAACAATACCAAAATGACGACAGAAGATTTCCATGCAAATAGGACATTATCTTTTAACTTATGGCGTTTTCACAAAACAGTTCAGTATTTCTTGTCTAAGGGTTGAGTTTACTCCGTTACGTAAGTTGTTTAAAAATACAAACTACTTGTTCATTTTTGACGTAACAACGTCTTATGATTCGATGGAGCCGGCTGCACGCACCAAAAAACATGACGCATGCGGCGTTACCTCGCTCTGAGGCGTTCCATTCAAGGATTGAAGTGCAAGTAAGAGCGCGGAACGAGCGACAAAGAGGCAACGTGACAAAAACGTTGTCACGTTCAACTACCGTCAGTAAACCGACTTTACAGACTGCCGATTTTTTATTAATAATAATAACTCACAACCTTAGACTAGGTAGGCTTTCTAGATAGTAAACATTCAAATAATTAGGTCATAAAAAAACAGCCCAAATAAATATCCTTAACTTTATTTTATTTCCTACAACGCTAATAAACTCCAATGGGGAATACATTAAAAATTCTCTTTTGAAACGTAACCCCTTTTTTCTTTCTTTAATTATAATAAAAACTTCGACAAAGAGGCCTCAAAGAAGCTTCCTAATAGAGTTTGATGCAGTAGACTTAGTTCCAGATTCTCGAAGCAAAGACGACGTGAGCACGTCAAGCTTGCAATATCTTAAGCTGAGGTCAGTATAGGGCACGTTTTAACGAAGATTTGAAGAAATCAGTTACTTTATAATTTAATATCGTTATCACATGTAGCTAGATGTTTACTGCTCTAGTTTTAGACAGACCTTTCATACTCTTTAACCTTAGCAACATCGTCATAAATCTTGCTTGCGAGTTATTTTTGACGTGACAACGTTTTATAAGTTGGTTTGCCGGGTGACACTTCAAGAAACTGCGTTACGCTCCGCTCACGTTCCGCGCTCACGATGAGAGCGAGTGAGAGGCACGCGTCCCTTCGACTTGGGCATGGTTAGCCCGCCTAAGAGCGAGTGAGACAGACATAAAAAGTGAAAGGCACGCGTCCCTTCCACTCGAGCACAGTTAACCCTCCTAAGAGCGAGAGAGACAGAGCGAGAGAGAGAGAGAGTGAGAGAGATAGGCATACACACCGGTTCATGTTATACGAATGAATATTCACATTAAAATTATTTTACCACTCAAAGTCGTTGTCACGTAAAACTTTCGCCCGTATACCGACTTTACAGGCAACCAATTTTTTTTTGTGTTACTAGACGACCCCGCAAACGTTATTCTGCCTTGCCAAGGTCCCTGTTTTATCCCAAAGGAGCATTTAAATCCATTATAATTAAATCCTATCACCCAAGTCATCTCATGCCCTGTCTATATACCGAGTTTCAACCAAATTCGTTTAGTAGTTTCAGCGTGTTTGACGGACAAACGTGTGATTTTCGACATTATTAGACTTTTTAATAGTGGAATAAATCATCTTTCCTAAACGATTATACCTTTTGTGATCTTATTGGACAAATTTAAGTCTTCATTCTCCAACAAGGTAGTGCAAGCTCGACTTTCTACTGTTTCTGTCAAACTGCGATTGACGCTAAAACGAATTACCGTGATATCACTTTTCAAAAACAACGTATCTTCTGAGTCTACTTCCACTGTGGTGGATGAAAGGGATTTCTTTTACAACTTGTCATTTTATTAATTACTATGTTTAATGGGTCGTGTTCTCGATCTCTGGAGGTGCACCAAATTTGTCCGGGTTCCTGTGAAAATTAAAAGGAACTTTGTAACAGTGGTAGTTTTTAGGAAAAATTAAAAAACCTAGTCACACAAGATCTGTGTTTACTTGTATCTGTGTTGAGTACAGATAGCATTAGAAACTTAAGGGTCTATTTATTTAAGAGGGTATTGTGTAAGTGTAGACTGTAAGTAAACCAAATTTAAAAAAAGTAGGTACCTTTCATCAGGTCGGACTTCTAACACCAAGGGTCGCGGATTCGATCCCCGCACAGTACAAACATTTTTGTGCATGAACATGTGTGTTTGTACTGTTTTCTATGTATAATATGTATTTATTTACAAAAAAAAAGTATTTAAGTATGTTTATCCGTTGTCTAGTACCCATAACACAAGCCTCGTAGCTTAATTTGGGACTAGAGAATTGGTGTGATTGTTGTGAAATATTTATTTATTTTATTTTATTTCATCAGTACGAAAATAGCATATGACTTACACAGCCTTGCTACACCTAAAAGTTACACAAAGTGTATAAAGCTTGTCTAAATATCAGAAAGCAAATTTTAAGGTTAAAGACAACATTACACATTTATAGAGGTAGGATATTTTATTAAATAAACAACAACATCACATGACGACCGCTTGGTGCAGTGGTCAACATGTCGGACTTCTAAAACCAAGGGTCGCGGGTTCGATCCCCGCACAGTACAAGCATATGTGTGCATGAACATGTGTGTTTGAACTGGTCTGGGTGTTTTCTATGTATAATATGTATTTATTTACAAAAAAAAAGTATTTAAGTATGTTTATCCGTTGTCTAGTACCCATAACACAAGCCTCGTAGCTTAATTTGGGACTAGAGAATTGGTGTGATTGTTGTAAAATATTTATTATTTATTTACATACATTTATCTGACTCCGTTTCTGTACTTGTGTTACAAAAATCAGAATTAACAGTGGTATTACAAATAAACTTAGATAAAAAGGTATCTAACACCCATGCCAGTACAAAGTGATAGTTCATGCACACCAATGTTTGTACACAGCAAGGATTGATCCCGCGACCTCTCGGTCTAATAGTAAACTTATAAGCCATTACCCCAAAGCGATCGTCCGAAATTTGTGGGATGTCTTTTCCAAGCTTGATACACTGACATTGGTGTGGCAAGTCGGCTAATGTATAAGTACGGGATAAACCATACATCTAAAGATTTGCTAAAGAAATGCTAGAGATTAAGGTAATGTTGAGTTTATTATACATTAGCGTGAATTACAGAACTTTTGATATTGCTAAGTGGACGTGTAAATGCTATGAATACGATGTATGCACTGACTAATTGAAAGGAAATATGGATTGTACAAAGTGCTAAATTGCTGATGGCGTGATTTAGGCGTAATTAAATATGTACACCGTACAGTATGTGTATAATTCTCTTAACATTGTAATTCCCGGAATGTCTGTTTCCGAGAAATTATTATATTTCTAGAATGAGTAATGATTTTCCGGTATTCTCTACTAAGGCATGTTTATGCCTTCTTAGAACATATGAGAATTTTTTACTTGTTTTGCTACTTATTAAATTACCATTCGAATATATTGTTTAAAGATTGACGACTGCTTGGTGCAGTGGTCTACAGGTCGGACTTCTAAAACCAAGGGTCGCGGGTTCGATCCCCGCACAGTACAAACATAGGTTTGCATGAACATGTGCGTTTGTACTGGTCTGGATGTTTTCTATGTATAAATGTATTAATTTACAAAAAAAAGTATTTAAGTATGGTTATCCCTTGTCTAGTACCCATAACACAAGCCTCGTAGCTTAATTTGGGACTAGAATTAGTGTGATAGAATTGGTGTGATTCTTGTGGAATATTTATATTTATTTAAAGATTTCGTATTAAATAAATAAATATATGATCGATATTTTTTTAAACACTACTGACTTTTTTGGCTTTGCCGTACTCAGTGAAGATACTTAAGGTAATAAGATAAGGTAAGATAATTAAGATAAGGTACTTACTTTGATTACTTAATATGTAGCAATGTTTGGATTAAGAAAATCTCTGGTAACAAATATTTTTAAACCCGTTAAACGCTTATATTCCGATTTGAAGGGCTTCTAATGCAAAAATTCGAGCTATTTTTTTTAAAGGAACAATAACAAAAATGTTTTAACATTTTTTTGCCATGAGCGCGTATATTTTTAAAATATTGCACTAAACATACTGCCTCACATAGTACAGCCTGTATAATAGATTAGATAGTACGGAACGCTCCTTGTGCGAGTTTAACTACGACTTAACAGGTCCTGCAAATTTTAGATGTGATTTCCCAAGTTTTTTGTTCCAAAACAATGTGCCTAGGGTAACTTTGACCAGGAATAAGTTAATTTAACGGTTTACTGTGTTCAATTTACTGTTTTACTGACCGTTTATGACACCGCTTGGTGCAGTGGTCCACTGGTCGGACTTCTAAGCCAAGGGTCGCGGGTTCGATCCCCGCACAGTACAAGCATAAGTGTGCATGAACATGTGTGTTTATACTGGTCTGGGTGTTTTCTATGTTTAATATGTATTTATTTACAAAAAAAAGTATATAAGTATGTTTATCCGTTGTCGGGTACTAGACAATGGATAAACATACTTAAATACTTTTTAATAACACAAGCCTCGTAGCTTAATTTGGGACTAGAGAATTGGTGTGATTGTTGTGAAATATTTATTTATTTATACTCGTATATTTACCGGATGACGAATATACTTTGTAATTTTATACACATTTTGCTCAAATTCCTGTTATTAAATGTTGCTTTAACCGAAGGCTCTCTGTAAGAGATCACTACAAGCGATAACACCGCCTAAATTGTACGTCTTTCTGTTTTTTAACTTGTCTGTAATTTTTGTTTTGTGCCGTACAAAAAAGTGTTTATCTATCTATCTACCTATCTATACTAACACGCCATTTACTTAGTTTAAGAGTCCAGCTTTTCACTTAATGGGTCAAAGTTAACCCATTGGGCTAAAGTAAAAGTAATGCGCAGTCACCTTATTATTATTTTTTTACCTCCTTGCAATTTACTCCAGCAATACAGTACGCAGAAACGTCGTAGAAGGCAATTTGCTCTCATAATCTCCAACAAGAAGATAAAACTCCGCAATATGTCCGCGTTCACAGATTGTGACAAGGGTCCATCCGATGGCGGATCTAATAGAAAATGATTTATTTGGAACCCTGTAGCTTTGGCGTTATCTATCATGTTTTTTGGAAAACCATTAGATACTGCTGGGACTAGGTTGGGCAAGATTTGTGAGTAATAAAATTCTATGTTACGGTATGTGACGGTAGAGTAAAATAACGTTAACAACCGGTTAACGTTATTTTACTCTACCGTCACGCTCAATGGTCCGAAATATACAGGTGTAAAAAATACCTTAACGAAGCCGTCAACAACGCGTTCACTACATCAAACCAAATCGTATGAAAAATAAATTTTGGCTGGGAAACAACTTTTATTTTTTGACATAAAAAAAAGCTAATTTTTGGTTCGGTTCGAGTGTGCGCTGTTTATTGCAGAGTGCACCATTTAGAAGCTTTTTGAAAGAACTAGAGAAAATTTGTATCATGTTTCTTTGGAAAAAATTTAAGTTATAAATAACGGATAGAAGACATTTCTGTAAAAATCATCATTTTTTTCAAACTTTAAACATCAATACCTCAACCGTTAACTTCGCAGGTATGGTGTATAGGAAAAAAAATAATCGTAACAGTTGGTAGAATATGTGGTATTCGGCTTCGTTAAGGTTTATTTTACACCCTGTATAAGTCCAAACCTAATAAATGTCAGTAAATATGTATTGCAGGTATTCTTACGACCGGTCTAACTACCATTGAATTAAAGTATACCCGTACACAGGTAATCGGCAGCTAGGGACAATTCAGATCAGTAGGTAATCTGTGAATAGCGCTCTAGACTGCATAAATAAATAAAATAATAAAAAAAATATTTCTCAACAAGCACACCAATTCTCTAGTCCCAAAGTAAGCTACGAGGCTTGTGTTATGGGTACTAGATAACGGATATACATACTTAAATACTTTTTTTGTAAATAAATACATATTATAAATAGAAAACACCTAGACCAGTACAAACACACATGTTCATGCACACTTATGCTTGTACTGTGCGGGAATCGAACCCGCGACCGCGATAATTGCATGCTTGTATTTTTACCCGACTACGGCGAAGCAAAAGGAGGGTTATGATTTTGACCTGTATGTATGTATGTATGTGGGTATGGATGTTCATCTGTTCCCTCGTAACTTCTAAACTACTTATCAGAATTCGACAAATGACATATAATGATATGTCTTAATTGTCCGCTGGTTATAGGCTATATGGGATTTCACAAAATCTAATGTGGCGCCCTCTGGCGGACAAAACATACGAAGTAAAAAAATAAAGTTAAGATAAATATGCCGTGTTTGGTATCATTTGAAAGCGCTTTACTTGTACATTTTGAATATATATATATTACTAGCATTTGCTTGTGACTTCACCTGTATTCATGGGCTGATTGTATATAATTCACATCTTTTTTACCCGACTATATATGTGGCTCTTAGCAGAGTAAGATCCATAGATGGATTATGGATTAGTTCACTGGAATCTAGCAAATTACTAAAGAATCCACATGACCAAAGATCGTTCGAGGAGTTGGAAAGATTGAGAAATCAATGAACCCAAGATTAACCTATTTAGAACTCCAAAATATGTTAAATAAAAATAAAGTTTAAAAACTAACACCCGACTACTTAAAAACACGCAAACACAATAATAAATTAAAAAAAGTGGTATACGACCACGGCTTTATCCTTAAAACATTTCTCTATCAATATTATAAATTGAAAATATATTAAAATATAATAATATGTGTAAGTTAGTTTATTTAATAACGGTAAATATTTAATAGTTTGTACATACTAAGTAATTTCATTGGAGAGTGTTTTCTTGTTTCGTACTTTTTAGAGCGTGTTTTTAAGTAGTCGGGTGTTAGTTTTTAAACTTTATTTTTTTATTACCGTCATCCTTCTAAAATAATATTATGTAGTTGTTGCCTACTAAAAAATATATAAAAAACAGGTAGATAGTAATACAGGTAGATAGAATATTGTGATCGGCCGTAACTGAATAATTTTGAAACACATAAAAAGAAATTAAAACAGTTTAAGCGGTCAGCTGCTGATGTCATTATAATGTGTTTTTTTTACTGCGGTGTCTGACCGATAACGGATTCAAGTTAAACACACTTAGACATCGTTTGAGTAACTAAACCAGTTAGAGTAACTAAACCAGAAGCTAATATTCTCGTTTAGGTGTAAATAAAGCATTAAAAATAATGTTATTTTGAAATTTCCTATTTCAATTTGCAGCCAAGTAGTTAAACTAGTTGAAAAAAATATTGCTGAACTATAACACGAAAAAACATACGCAAAAGGTTTTTTTTTTCATATTCGTTCATTTATTACATTTGGAATTATTTATTTATTCAAGTTCAGCACAAATGTGGTGAACTTGATCATAATAGTGGACTTAATGCCGAAGGCATTCTCCACCAGTCATCCATAGATCCAAACAGAAAAAAATCAGGCAGTGCACATAAAATAAAAAGGAAAAACAAACAAGTATCTATTACTCGTAGTTAAATTCGTTTATGTAAGCATGCTATTTCAGGAAGGTCCCTAGATCAATCCCTAATCAATTAAAGCTTATCCCAAAGTAATTTTGTATAGGAACTAATTAAAAGTTACCTATTAGGGCACAGGAATGCTTGCTATTTTCGACTACCCTCCAAAAGTTGAACTTAGATTGCTTTTGATGCTTGGAAACTGGTACAAGGTTCGATTCGCCTTTTTGTGATGGTATTTTCGTATACTTTAGGTATTTTATTAATAGGATCCTCTTAATTTGACTTATTTTAAAAAAAATGGTACCACTCCACAACTAATTTCTCCCTTAAGTCTTCCAAACAAAGGCGCGGTAAGTTAAAAAAAAAACTTAGTTTTTACAATTTCAGTGAGACACATACATAGGGACAGTAAGTCAATAAAAAACTTTGTGTTTACAATTACAGTGAGAAACAAACATGAGGCCAGTAAGTAAAAAAAACTTTGTGTTTACAATTTTAGTGAGACACAAACATAGGGCCAGTAAGTAAAAAAAAACTTTGTGTGTACAATTTCAGTGAGACATAAAAACGATTTTCTTTAAGCCTTACTTAACAGTTTATTGAGTAAGACGTTTAGGTGTAACTTTGGCATCGTTAACAATACACATGTTTTAAAAAAAAATACGCGTAAAATTTTCTCCATTCCTCTAATTCTCTTCATTTCCGTCTATTTTAGTTAATAGTAACTTTCATTAAAATATTCTTTTGTGATACAGTTTTCTTAGTGATGTGCGAAATATTTGGATTATCTTCAGCGCGCTCCGAGTGAACAACGACAATATTGAGAGGACTCGAGAGGCTTAGCTTGGGGTTGTTCCCGTTGCTGTGGCTGTATAAGACGTTTTATGAGTAAAATAAAAAAAAAATAGTCTTAAAACAACAAAACGACTTGAGGTATACGGAAAATTCTGAAAATGATATAACATCTATTTTGCTTTACCGTGTTTTTCGGGTAATAAACCTTATTCTATTGGATTAGATTCTATGTGATTATTTAAATTCAAAAGGTACATGCCGCCTAACATAAATGATCAAAATATATTTTGAAATACATTTCAGGAAACTCCTCAAAAACCAACTGAAAAATGAGGCTAAGTTTTTGCTTCGAAATCTTAAGGTTTTAAAAAAAAAATTAAAGCTGTTCCTCCTAGCTGATTTCGACCACGGCGGCCAATCTCAACAGAGATCAGTCAACTACGCAGAAGATATTATAGTGCACAAGTGTTTGCGCATAGACAGATGCACTCTCTGTTCCTTCACTCTTAAAGTTCGGTGAGACGGCAGTCCGACATGACTGGAGAGAAGAAAAAGGTTTTAAAGTATATAAGTTGGTTAATTGGTTTCAATTGGTTTCCCTCCTTAATTGTGACTCACCACGGTCACTCACCACGATAAAATTGTGAGAGATAAAGCTGCTTAACTTTTGGTATCACTACCAAAGCGCTGCCACCACTGCGCCGCAAGTTGGCATAAAAAAAAAATGTTTGAGGTAGTATCAAAAGTTGTGACAATTACAGGAGTACGCTCGCAAAGGCCATGCTCTCAGTAACTTATTGACACGCGACGACAAACGTATTGGCATTTGTCATTGTTACCTCCCTTTTCTATCTTGAAACAATAACGCATAATATTTTCCGGGGAGACTCAACTTTTTGTACGTGATTTTCTGTGTGTTTCAATACGTATATGGGTATTTATGGGATATTTTCAACATTTCATTTCTGCTGAGCCCAAAGGTATTACTAGTAAAAAATGCCTCATGGCGTTAAGTCACCTTTTTGAAAATTTTGGTGTGCAGTAAATCTTATATTAACAAATAAATAAGTAATCTATATTGGTATATAAAAATGAATTGCCGTTCGTTTGTCTCGTTAAAACTCGAGAACGGCTGAGCCGATTGTCTTGAAATATTCGTGAAAGTCCAGGGAAGGGTCTTTTGAGACAAAAAAGTAAAAAAAAAGCAACGGGGAGGACAGTATCTGCTGGTCCGCTAGAGTAATAGAGTAATTTTATAATATAGAGTAATAATAAGTAGTATATATACATTTAAATCAAATATGTATGTACTCGTATGTACTTACGTTTATGTCAGTGTCCTACGCGACGTGACAAAGCGCGATTGACCTTAACACAAGTACTGTGGGGTGAGCTCGAACATTATCGTTTAACGATTATTACGTTTATCGTTTATCGGTTTGACGACAACTTTGGTGTAATGATCAAGAAGTTGACTATTAACAAAGAGGTCGCGGGTTCGATCCCCGCACTGTACAAACATTTGTGTGCATGAATATGTCTGTTTGTACTGGTCTGGGTGTAATACTCGTATGTATTTATTTAAATTTATTTGTTATACCACTGTTGATTCTGGTATCTGTAACACAAGTGCTTAAGCTACTTACCACAGAGGCAGATCAATGTAGGTATTGTTATTGTATATTTATTGATTTATTTATCGTTACATATTCGTGTCGTTCATATGTCAGAAACTGACAGTTTTCCATACGAATTGACTAGTTAACGATTGGTAAACGCTACGAATACGTTACGATAGTTGCTCGTGTTTACCTCATTGGTCGCTTCGCGTCGCATCGGGTCGCCTCGCACTTGTCGCGTAAGACAACGCCTTAAGGTTAATTAGGTTCTTGATTTTCATTGGACGATAATTGTTTTCAATTCGAAAATGGTACCTTTTTTAACCTAAAAAAAAACACTTTATATGAAATAAGCAGGATATGAAACCTATTTTCTCAAAAATTACCTCTAAGCTTGGCAACGCGCCACACGAAATTAACTTCGGTACAATTAGGCTTGCATTGTCTTATTTTAACTGGTTTTTAAGTTGGCACCTTTTGGAGTATGTCTTATTTAAGTACGATAAGCAAAATAGGTAGGGCTTTTTTATATTTTTTTTTTCGATTTTTAACCTACGCCGTGACTTGCTGTCATACGTTCTTGTGTCATTAAATGAAAAAACAATAATTGTTTTGACAAATTTCGTTTTTCTTAGTTAGGCCTCAGACCCGTGACAATATACAGGCTGGCAAAATCACAATCAACTTCTGTCTGTTATGCTTTCACGTAAAAATTTTAACTACTTAAAAATTTTAAATGAAATTTGATACAAATACAGAATGGTAACGACTATGTATGTGTAAAAAAATTCATCCAGACTGTTCAGTATTTTGGGCGTGAAAGCGTATGAAAGTAATACACAGAGTCGACCTGTATAAAAGTTGTTTGGAACTCGATCAACTTTTGTTATAGTTACTATAATAAGGTACAACATCACCAAATAAAAACCCCGGAATGAGCCAGGAAAACAGCTTTAACGGATGGAAGGATTTTGACCAGCTGTAGCCAAGAACCACCGTGATTACATTATCCGTGATAAAAAAATTGGTTGCCTGTAAAGTCGGTATACGGGCGAAAGTTTTACGTGACAACGACTTTGAGTGGTAAAATAATTTTAATGTGAATATTCATTCGTATAACATGAACCGGTGTGTATGCCTATCTCTCTTACTCTCTCTCTCTCGCTCTGTCTCTCTCGCTCTTAGGCGGGCTAACCATGCCCGAGTCGAAGGGACGCGTGCCTCTCACTCGCTCTCATTGTGAGCGCGGAACGTGAGCGGAGCGTAACGCAGTTTCTTGAAGTGTCACCCGGCAAACCAATTTATAAGACGTTGTCACGTCAAAAAAACGCTTTGAAATCAGAGGACCTGGCTACGATACAACAGAAAGAAACACACAAAAACACAAACAGAAATAGTGCTCAAACTTATAATACGAGGGGTAATTTTTCGTCGGATTTTAAAAATGGAACGTGTAGCGTTTTATCAACAAGCTGTTAAGCCAAAAAAGCCATCGTTCCAGCTTAAGCCAGTAATTTGCCGATGCTCACGCTATTGCCCGGCGATTTGTCAAGATGTCCACAGTGGTACTAATGAAACCGAAAGAAGCAGGGTCTTATTACCCTGGAGTTGTATTAAAACGGGCATTTTTTTAACAATTGATAGGCAGACTATGCTAGCTTGTTGATTAAATCTAAAACAAGCACAATATCAACATATTAACATCATATTTAGGTCTCGTGACTCCGCACCTAAATTGTTCAACCTCCTTATTAACAAAAATTGGTTGCCTGTAAAGTCGGTATACGGGCGAAAGTTTTACGTGACAACGACTTTGAGTGGTAAAATAATTTTAATGTGAATATTCATTCGTATAACATGAACCGGTGTGTATGCCTATCTCTCTCACTCTGTCTCTCTCGCTCTGTCTCTCTCGCTCTTAGGCGGGTTAACTGTGCTCGAGTGGAAGGGACGCGTGCCTTTAACTTTTTATGTCTGTCTCACTCGCTCTTAGGCGGGCTAACCATGCCCGAGTCGAAGGGACGCGTGCCTCTCACTCGCTCTCATTGTGAGCGCGGAACGTGAGCGGAGCGTAACGCAGTTTCTTGAAGTGTCACCCGGCAAACCGATTTATAAGACGTTGTCACGTCAAAAAAACGCTTTGTAATCAGAGGACCTGGCTACGATACAACAGAAAGAAAGACACAAAAACACAAACAGAAATAGTGCTCAAACTTATAATACGAGGGGTAATTTTTCGTCGGATTTTAAAAATGGAACGAGTAGCGTTTTATCAACAAGCT